>JAYDZK010000056.1:14263548-14376832 GCA_034509185.1 Euphonia xanthogaster | reverse complement strand
AGAGAATTAATGTTTTGGTATAGAGATGATACTGGTAGAGAGATATCAAATAAAGACAACACTTCTGAAAATTAAATCTGTGAGAATTTTTCTTCAGCTCTTCTCAACATATGAGAAAATGGAAAATCTGCTACACTAGTATACATGTGTTAGCACCTAGGTTCTGCTATGAAGACTATGCTGAGAATAGTTCTTATAAATGAAGAAATAATTAGCAATATCATTAATTTACCAGAATCACAACATTGTGCTTTCCGTTCTTCTTCATCTCCTTCATGAACTCTGGCAGACCAGCAAAATTCACTTTATCATAGGTAAAGTCCAGGCGACGCTCCATGTAGTCAATATCATAATGTTGGACATCCTAAACATTTTTCAAGTAAAAGATTACATTATTACTTCGTCCAGCTCTGGAATTCTCAGACAGGGAAGACAAGGATCTGTTGGAGCCAGTCTAGAAGAGGGCCACAAAAATGATCAGAGGGGCTGGAGCACCTCTACTATGAGGACAGGCTGTTCAGCCTGGAGAAGGGAAAGCTCCAGGGAGAACTTACTGATGCCTCTAAATACCTAGAGGAGGCTTATAGGAAAGCTGGAGTCAGACTTTTTTGTAGGCTCTGTAGCAATAGGACAAGGGGCGATGGCTGTAAACTAAAGGAGGGTAGATTCAGACTAGATATAAGGAAGGAATTTTTTACGGTGAGGTGGTTGCACAGGTAGATGGTGAATGCCCCATCCCTAGAAACATTCAATATTAAGTTGGATGGGACTCTGAGCAACCTGATTTAGTTGAAGACACTCCTGCTCATTGCAGAGGGGTTGGATTAGATGGCCTTGAATGGTCTCTTCCAATTCCAACTATTCTATGATTCTATGACTGAAGTATTTGATACAGAAATCAGAATGCATGCAATGGTATTTCTAAAAGGCAACTAAGAGACTGTAATTGTAATCCTAGCAGTGGACTACAAGAAAATGTAGACGCCCTAGTTTAGCAACTATTTCGCAGTGCTCTGCATCAGAAGTTTGTTTTTCATTATTTGTTTTTAAAATGCTAGCACCTCATACTGCCTAACAGCAAATCCACACCAAAATCACCTGCTGTGCAGCCAAGAGCAGCACTTAAACATCATGTTCACAGCCCACTTTAAATGTTCTTTTAAGCATTATGAAGATATTACATGCAAACCCACTACATAAGATTATGAATGTCCATTTATTCTACAATTCTCTTTGTAAGATAATTACTTTTCCTCCATTATAATTTTATTCACTTCAGAGTGTAAGATTAGCACACGCAGTGCAAGATTCATACTTACATATGGGATGTCATAGTGCTTCATGCGATCGACAGTTTTCTTGAGAACATCAAGGCTGTTATAGCCCCAGCGGGAGAGCTGGAATCCCAGAGACCAGTAGGCTGGCAAGTGTGGGCGTCCAATGGCCTGCAGCAGGAGTGAGGAACACAGAAACACAAGGGTGAGAGCAAAAGAAGTTACTCTGAAACACCAGGAGAGGCTTACAGATCACTTAAAGCACAAAGGCCAGGGCACAGGCATCACACCCCCATCAAATACCCATTCCTTTCTCCGAGTGCCTCTGGGCACAGCATGCTTGGCACTTCTCCTGGTGGATCCTTGCCCTTCAGAGAGACTCCAACAACACTAGCACTGAGCATCACTTCTAAGGACACCCCGGTGGAAGACACGGTGTATAAAAGCCAGGCTAATGTTAAATGTGGTCTCAGCCTCTGCACAGCAGCATGTGCCTTCACTAACAGGGCACATGCTGCTGAAATCCAGTGTGGAGCCTCGTGCCACCTGATCCACAAAAAGTCCACAAATCCCTTGGTCAACAGAAGGCAAATCTCCAACCACACACAGCAACATAGGCTTTGCAAACTTCTCTTGCCACATCCAACTGAACTAACTTATCAAGGGTCTGATCTTCATTTGAGCTCTCTGAAGTTTTAATCACATATATACACCAATCTGATGAAACTCAGTTACTTATGGCTGACCACTGTTATTGCTGCCCCACATCCTTGTGTTGCCAGGCACTGACAACCCTCTTCAAGGCCAGACTTACTGCTTGGTCCCGAAATTCTCAACTGAAACACAGGGTAATGAGTTAAATATGATTTTATAAATATTTGATTTCCACTGTCTGAATGTAATCCATCTGTAAATGGCATGAGGAAACTCAATTGAGAGCACAGGGAAGCAAGGCATCCTGCTCTGCTTCCCCTGGTGAGAGCTGCTGTGGTAACCTGGGATGAGCAGTGGGCAATTACGATGTGTCTGCTCTACAAATAAGCTGAAATCTGGCTTTGTCTCATTAGTACACACCAGTGTTTTCTGGGGCACATCTCCTGAAATCTTTACTTCAGTTAAATCCAATGAAATTAACCCTTGTTTTGTATTTCTAATACCTTTGCAGGCAATACATGAAAATCTAGTAGCTAGTAAGCACCCATGACTTATTAATCAGCTGCAGCTATTGTCCCCCTTTGGCTAAATAATGGTTCCTCCCTTATTTCTTTGTGGATCTCCACAGTTAGGTAATTATGCTGAAAAGTGACAAACAACAAAACTTGCATATTGGCCGCTAAACCCCATCTACTTCAAATAAATAAAACAAGGCACTTTTGGCAGTCTGTATCTATTGCACTGCTAAGCTCTCTGGAGATGCATTGCATGGTGGCACACCACACTCAGGAGGAGTCTGACCTGGGAAAGCAAGGCTGAGCTGGAAATTGTTTTAAAATACATCACATCTTAGATCATCAGTACACAGATGTACAAAGTGCATCAGACAGAAAACCACATGTGGGAGAGAAGCAGAGAAAAGCTGAGGATGCTTTTAATGCCCCTGAGCTGGGAAACACACAGGGTAAATTGCTTC
Organism: Euphonia xanthogaster; assembly: GCA_034509185.1. Lineage (NCBI taxonomy): Eukaryota > Metazoa > Chordata > Aves > Passeriformes > Fringillidae > Euphonia > Euphonia xanthogaster. The sequence goes on along the minus strand of JAYDZK010000056.1, from coordinate 14,373,928 downwards.
CAAACAAGAAATGCTCAGGAACACACAGCCAAACATTACAAATTTGGTTACAGTGTGCTTTTACTTGTTAGGATGCTGCTGTTTCACATAAGCAGAAACATAATGAGGCCATAACCACTGCTGAGGTTAATGCTTTGGGTGCCTGCAGGAGGGACGCTCCAGCTGATCAGCACAGTTCCCCCTTACACCTGCTGCTTGTCCTGTCCCACCAGAGTTAACTTTCCTGATCCTCCTCAACACCTACTTCTCCTCCAATTCAGCTGGAGGCTGGGGTATTCAGAAGAAGTGAGAGCAGCTCTCAGCAGCGTGTTCCTGCTGCAGAGGCACCCAGCTTCCACTGCACACTGCTGTGCTCTCATCAGGGCAGGCCCTGAACAATGGTTGTGCCTACCATGTAGGGGGAGGCCAATGGGCAGACATGCCTTAACTGCCCTGGTGCTAGCCCATCTCCTGGCACATGTCATCAGTTTTTTTCTTGATGTCTTGACTCATCTGATCACCCAGACCATCTTTCAAGCTCTGCTGGGGTTTTCCATGGAGAGCTGAATGGGGTGTGATGGCTCAGGACAATCTCCCAGACACCCTGTGAGCCAGCACCAAGGTGTCCTATACAGCACGGCAAACCTCAGGGCATGAACTCTTCTTCTCTGGCATATCCACACTCACCATGTTAAGGATAAATTCATCTGAGGAGGCAGCAGAGCTTGTTTGAGACCAGAAAAGGCTGCAGGATGAGCTTTGTGAACCCACCATTTTGTGCTCCTAAAGCAGGTGCATATTTTGCCCTTGCTTTCTCTACTGGAAACAGAGAATGACCTCTACAAACAAGGTTAAAAAAACAGACCAAAACAAAAGAACTCCCTAATGAAATAAAATGCTTTGTGCACAGACAAGAGAAATAGGGAAAACTGGCTGATAAATATTAATCCTGCAGCTCAATGCAGAGCTCTGTGCCCTGGCAGGATGTCTGCATGGCATCTGCTGCCTCTTCCCAGGCAGGCTGGGAAATGGGAAAGGGGGAACCAGCCTGGGCAGAGGCAGTGGGAATTGCTGAGCAGCTCTGCTCTGGGTCCTGTGATACCCTGGGTCACTCCTGCCTGGGGAGAACAGTCTGGGACATTGCCAACACAATGCATTTCAAGAGTTGGATGAGGATTGGCTTCTTCCCCCATGACCTATCAAGCATGCAGGTGGAGAGCAGTGGGGCTGGAGGGGGAGCTGTGGCCACTGGTGTGTCAGTCAGAGCCCTTCCAAAGGGCATGTCCCCAGCACTGGGGTTTGCTGGGGTTCACCTGCTCACTTTATGGGATGGTGCTGTGTCATTCTGGACCACAGACTGAGACAGAATTTTGTGACAGCATCCCTTTAGGAGTTTGGGATTACAGCTGAACCAAGAGAAAAATATCTACCTTGCAAGGAAGATATTAAGCTTTTAAAGCAATTAGTTCTCTAGGTTCACCAGGCTGGTGCATCTATGGTAAGCTTAATTGAAACCAGCAGAACATTTGAAGAGGAAGGATGAAAACAGGGCAGCTGGGAAAACAAATGTTCTTTTTTCTAATTATGCTGTGGACTCTCTCTAATGGATCCCCCTGAAGCTTCCTGATAAAGTAACTGACATATGGTACCCACTCACAGATGGATCAGCAGAGGCAGGAATGTAATTTTGCAAACCTGAAGACTCAAGTTGGATTTGATATATATTTAGGATGTAGTTAATTCATACAGATTGCATTCTGCATACAAATGATCAGAAAGTGCAGCAGCCAGAGAAAGCCTGCTTGGCAAAACTGACTCCCATAGAATCAGAAAAGGTAGATGGGGTATGGCAGGGGAACTGAGGGAGGTAAACACACAAACAGCAAACATATGGAGTATCCAAAATGAAAGGGAAAAAAAAGCACAATGATATGGTAGTGCAGAACCAGTAAAAACAAAAGATCCTATTTTCTGTTCCAGAATTCTTCCTGCACTTGCTTCTTATATAACTCCTGGTGTTTAATAAATCCACTGTTAGTTTTTGCATGTTTACATAACTTAGCATTATGTGTATTTTTTTTTCACTTCTTTCAGAGCCACTTGAGAGCTGATGTATTGAGGAGGTATCCTGGAAGCATTTTGTGGTAAAAATGAAGTTCAGTGGAAACAAGTATATATAAAAGATAAAATCTGTGTCTGGGGAGCAAGTGATCTGTATTCATTCTCCCTGTGCTGGATTATTGGACAAATAATGTTATTAATATAATCATCAATGATATGTATTAGGTTATAAATTCTATAGAGCAAATCAGGATCCTGTTCTGTTAACACTATGACCAAAGACACTGATGAGAGAGACAGCTGCGGAGTTATGCCTATATATCACAGAGGCTGGGGAGAGGTACGCTTTCCTGTGCTCACAAAGGAGCTGAGTTCCTGCAATGCAGCTTGCTAATCTTACACCCTAATTAGCCACACAAAATGATTTCTGAAGCTTGATATTTGCTTCAACTCCCTTTCTTCAAAGAGGAGTTATAGAGGGAACTGTAAAACCCAAGTGGGCTAATGCTCTGGGTTTAGTGTTTCTGTATGGCTAAATTCCACAGGTGCTCCTATAGCCCACATATCTGTATCCAGCTCATCTGCTATGACTAAGGCAAGCAGCTGAGTGCTGTGGGCACCCAGTCAGTTAGAGGGTAACCTTCACTCAAAGTCTGTTAACAGAAGCTATGCTTTGATTTAGGAGAGCAAAATGAAAGGCCCTGCCGCTGCTGAACCATAAAGAAGATGCTCACAACCTCAGGAATATAAAAAATTTAAGGATTTTCAATGCCAATGTCCTAAAATCTTGGTTTTTGCTGCACAAAACAATTACCAGCTGTTTATTCCTTCTTGGGGAATTCAGCTCCAAGACTCTCACTGAATCATCTGTGATAAGATCTATGTACAAGCATGTTCCCCATGTTACCCCTCCAACAGGAGAGTGGGCTAGAGACCTCTGAGGTCCCTGACACCTGTAACTAGCCCACAGTTCTGTAAGGAGGAAGCAAACTAGCAATTTTCTCTCCAAACAGAATCAGGAGACTTACAGCATGCTCACTTCCAGCTTGTTATTGGATAATTTGTGATAAAATGAATTCACGGCCTTTACCCAAGAGCTATTAAATATCTGTTTTTTGAACCCTAACATTCCCGAGAATCTTGTTATGGAGCTTGCACACTACTGCTGTGCACTGTTGGTCTGTTCTGGAAGGCCACCAGTTGGTCTTCCAATGTTGGCCTGGTATTATGTGTGACTGCAGAGCCTCAGCCAGGCTCAGGTCAGTGCCTGAACTCTTTAGCTTGTTACTGCTTTTTCTCACCCTCCTGCAAATGGAGGTGTTTGCTGTTAAAAGTGAGATTTGTGTTACATAACTGTTCTGCACACCAGACCTCTTCTGCAGTAGGAGAAAAATGTGATCACTGTCATATAGAGAGAGATGTACAGGACAATCTTAGATGTCTTAGATGTGGCAGGAGTAACCCTCCACACAGCTGGGCTCAGGGACAGGAGGGAGCAGAAGAATTGGGCTGGAGGCTGCTCCTTCCCATGGGACCATGCCCAGCATGGTCCATACCCTATAGCTGCTGCCACTGCTGTAGCACTCAGGTGCCACTGGCAGGATGCATCCTACAGCTCACCTCTGCTCCATGCAGCACACAGCAGAGGGACGGGGGTACCAGCATTCACCCTCTGCTCCCTTCTCACACCTTGCCTCCCTCTTGGAGCCCATTTAAAGCAGATTATCCTTGGCCAGGCTGGCATCCAGGGCCACCACAGCTTTTGCTGTTACCTGTCCTCACTCCAAGGATGCAGAGAGGCTGGTGACTCTGCCAGGGCAGCTGCAATCATCCCTGATCACCACACAGAGAGCCAAGAGCCCTGTTCTTGGCATAGCCTGGACCCAGCAGCTCTGGCCAAGGGTCTGTGGTCCACCCTGGGTGCTGGTGACAACCTGGAGAGGTGTGTGGGGAAATCTTGCATAGTCCAGAGGCAATATAAAGAGCTTTGTTACAAAGCTGTCCTAACTCACTGATTTGGAGGGAGCCACATGAAAGCACAGAGCAGAGCTAAGCTCCTAACCTCTCACAGAAACAAGCATAGCAGGGGCAGAGAGGAGGCTCAGATACTGAAGTGGCACTGTAGCCAATGGCACAAAACATTTGAGAAAGGTGTAAAGCACTGTGCTCTGGAACAGCTCCCTTGTTCTCACCAGCTGTGCACCCGCTGGCACCTGGCCACCCGGCCACACCAAAAGGGCCATCCCAGAGAGATAAAATGAGTGGTCCCTGCAAAAAGCAGTGACTGGGGCAGACTTGCTCAGGAGGGAGGCAGGTGCTATTTCACTGCAAAGCTCTCTAGCAGTGCGACCTGGTCCCACCAGGGGCTCCTGCAGCCAGGAGCTCCCAAAACACCAATTCACAGAGGAGACCCATGCAAACAGCTCAGAGCCTAGCCATGCTGCTGAGCAGTGCCTTGCAGACATCAGTCACAATTCTCCTTTCTACCCCTTTTCTTTCCCTACAGAATGGCAATGACTGCACAGGGAAAATCCTCTCAGTGTGACAGAAAAGACAATTGAAAAATAAAGTCTTTTCTGTCTCCTTCACCTTCCCACATATCTTGTACATAAAAGCCAAATTATTACCCTAGAGACTAATAATATGCTAATTGTAACATTTTTGACCTTGGAATTTCAGGATGTTTACTGAAGAAGTTATTATTTCACATTGAAATTACTAACATGCATTCTTTAAGATTCCCTAGAGAGCTGAGCACAAGCTCAGAGAATACAGAACAGGATTTTTTTGTCCTGGCATGTGACATGTCTCATTGGGAGACGCCCACTGCTCTCCTTTACCTTGTTTTCTTTGCTCCAGCTCCATTTCCAGAGACAGGGGTGGAAAGTGAGCTGCCACTACCCATCAGCTGGAGAGTGAGAACTCTCTCATTTTATTTTCAGATGCTGACCACCTGCTAAGCCACAGAAATGCTGCCTTCAAACACCAGTAAAAGACTTTGAAAAGGAACAGGCGTGGCTCTAATTTCTATTGTACTGCTGCACTAACTCCCTTGAAATGGGGATCAAAGCTCCAGCCTGGGGGAGAGTTGTTTTACTTTTTCCCCCTTCTTCACCCCCTGCCCCCCACCTCCCCCAGTTTTATTACCCATGTGTAAAAGCCCAGCTTGCTTGCTGGTCTGTGGCACTGGCATCGGAGATAGTGTGTGCTGGTTTGGGCTGGGATATAGTTAATTTTCTTTATAGTAACTGGAATGAGCTGTGTTTTGGATTTGTGCTGAAAATAGTGATGATAATTCAGGGATATATTTGATTTTTCTGAGCAGTGCTTATACAGAGACAAGGCCTTCTTTGTCCCATAGTCCACACCACCAGTGAGGAGGCTGGGAGTAGACAAGGAGTTGGGAGGGGACACAGCCAGGACAGCTGAGCCCAGCTGGCCCAAGGGATATTTCATATCAAATGACTTCATACCCAGCACATAAATACGGGGGGAGAGGAAGGGGGAGCTGGATGTTCAGAGTGATGGCATTTGTCTTTCCCAGTAACAGTCACATGTTCAGCATTCCCCCGATTCCTGGGGGTGTCTAAACACCCTCCTGCTCCTGGGAACTGGTGAATGAATGTCTTGTTTTGCTTTGCTCGTGTGCACAGTTTTGCTTTACCCATTAAACTGTCTTTATCTCAACCCACGAATTTTCTCACTTTTACCCTTTGGATTCTCTCTCCCACCCCACTGGGGGGGCGCGAGTGAGTGGCTGTGTGGGGCTGAGCTGCCAGCTGGGGTTAAACCATGGCAGACAACGGGTGGGGATGATATGCAGGGGGAGCTGGAAACCTCCAAGCAACAGAGCAGTTGCTCCTTCTCCAGGACATGGAGGAGCACCATCAGCCTCCCACCTCTCTGGGAGGTAGTACCTGAACCTCTCCTTGGAAAAGGAAGGTCAAGCAGAGCCCACCCCAGAGAAGCTCCAGCCTTCCCAAAACAGCAGCATGAGCAAGTCTTATCCCTTCCTTCAAACCAGAACCCAGAAACACTTTCCTTGTGGGTTAAACCCTCTTTTTTCCCTTGCCCTAAACCACAGTAATTCTGTTCCCATACCAGCACTTTAAAAGAAGGCAAGCATAGGATATGGAGGCTTTAAAAAGCCATGAAAGACAAAATGTTTGCTGAAGATAAGAGCTCAGGCCCCTTTGAGGGGTGGCATGGGGAAAGGCAGAGGACATGCACATCTTGCTGTGAGCTCTGAGTGCCTGGCTCTGGGATGTCCCACCCTGTTTAGCCTTCCTCAGGGAAAGCTAATTGCAGCCTAATACTCAGGGTCTGCACAGTGACCCCCCCCCTTCCTCACAATAACATGCTTACTCCAGCTTTGCTCCACACTCTTTAGGCTTGGCACTGATTTCCTTACATACACAGCTTGCGTCTGAGTTGGCAATTTTCTGTGGAAAGGCATCATTGCCTTTCCTTCGAGCATCCATTCAGTTGAAGCATCATTTCATGACCAGGAAAAACATATTATCTGCTACTTTTTTCTGCACAGTCCTCACTAAATAGGAATTGCATGTACACTTCCAAATCAGCCATTGGCATGTGTACTCTCAGTTCTCTGGAAAACACTGGGCAATTGGATAGCAAGTAGTTACACTCTGTGAGACAGCAGTAAATGCAGTGTTATACCTCCATGCTCTCCAATGCAATTATATGGGTTTTCATTAGTAAAAACCAGCCCGATGGCTCCAAAATCAGCAGGCAATTCCACTGGCAAATAAAGGCTTGAAGACTTCAAAGTCCATCAATATCTCTGAAATCCAGCATATGTAAAATTCCCAAACATTCCCATCTGTGCCCTGCCTAGTTTGTTCTCTTGGCCTGCAGTGTCAAAATGCAGTCATGTCATACAGCAAAGACTATAAAACTGTGATGGCTCAGAGAGGAGTAAGCTTAGAGAGATATCTTTCTAATCATTGCATCCCTTTAGTGCACTCCTGCATCCCATCCTGACATATTGCAGGAGAAGCTGGAGATGTGCACTGAACAGCCAGCCTGCCTGTGACACTCAAACACACTGTTCACAGATGCTCGAGCACACGCCAGCTTTCCCATGGACCTGAAGCTGTGGCTTTGTACAAATGGATCAGGACAAAGCTCTGCCTGCACTAACCACTGATACTACCAGATAATGACAGGACTGTGTTACAAGGCACTGCTCCATGTGCCAGATGGACTTTTCTACTGACCTCAGTGTACTGCTGAACCACGTTCTCAGGAGTTGGTCCCATAAAGAGATAGAAGTCGAGGATCCCTCCAATAGTGCGGAAAGTTAAAGATGGGTTTGGAGACAGAGTAACATCTAAAAGGGAAAAAAAAAGGCCCTCAGCACAAACCAACTCTGCACTATACATAGGAATCGGTCAAGAATGCATCAGGGGAGGTTGAGACTCAACATCAGGAGGCATTTCTTTACTGAAGGTGGGCAAATGCTAGAACAGGCTTCCTAGAGATGTTGTTGATGCCCCAAGCCTGTCAGTGTATAAGAGGCATTTGGACAATGCCTTAACAACATGTTTAGCTTTTCGTCAGCCTTGAAGTGTTCAGGCAGTTGTACTAGAAGTATGTTTTATGTCCCTTCCAACTGAAATGTTCTATTCTATCCTATCCATCCTACGTGTGTACACTCTGGGCTCTTCTGTGCACCTTGTGGGTATGACTGGATGAGCATAGAGGGCCTGAAGGTAGGCAGGCCCAGTGTTTCTGTAGTCTCTGCTTTCAGATTGGCATGGTGCAGCAATAAATCACAGAAACCCACACAGAGTAGATTGCATAGATCCATTTGTCTCAGTTTCATATTTATACAAAGGATCAACAAGTTTGTGTTTAGGGCTCCTCTATGCTATTTTAATCTTATTGAAAGCCATTGTCTGCCAGGGGAAACTGATTTTATAGACTAAGTGAAGATTCCCCTTTTCTGAAATTATACCACTAGATTAATGAAGTAAGGTGACCATGGCAACATACAAAACTATTCTCCAAAGACAGAATATAGAACTAACCTAAACTGATTTGATTTTGTTATGCCAATCTCAGAGGAAATTTCTTCCACCTTCTTCTTTCCCTCTACTTGCATCTATTTTCATAAAAAAGTTAAGAATGTATTTTCCCTGAAAATGCCTAAAAATGCCCAAATTCCTTGTTAAAAATGAATTTTACTGAAATACCTTTGGAAAACCTTTGAAAAATCTATTAGTCCTGGAAGCTTAGTTAGCTGCGCAGTCACTCGTATTTGTATGACATTGAAAAAGCAGTCAGTAAAGCAGTATTTTATACTTACTAATCTATCATATTTCTATATGCAGTCCATATAGGGAATCCATATAGGGAATCTTTTTACCTTGTGCATTGGAGTTCAGAAGGAGAACACCGTGGGCATTGGAGACTGGTTCTACACACATGTAGAAAGGGTGAACTCCATAGAGGTTGGCAAATGACTGAAACATAACACATGAAGTATGACTTGACTTTACTATTTTTCATAGCTTTTGTCAGGTAGATACATATGCACAGACAAGGAAATAAATTCATTCATAGTTAGAGACTTACTTTGAAAGGTTGGGGACTTTTTCATCTAAATTGGTGTTAAGTCAAATTGACTGAAAAGAGGTGGGTTTTTTTCTGCCTTATCACAATGGAATTTTTTAGTCTTTCCCAGTTAAACCTTTGATATTCTGCTAAACCCTTCAAAATGGCATGAGTAAGAATCACTTTTCTAGTTAAAACAGACTCATTGACCACTGACTCCAGTTCAGCCAAATATCTAATGAGTCCTGCTGGGGTCCAGCTTGTTTGGATGAACAGGGATTGATCTGAGCATGAAATGCAAAGCTCTCTTGAACCAGGATCTTGGCACACAAAATACTTTTTCCTGAAAACTGCACTGTGAGAAAGGTTCTAACAAAAGGTTTCAAAATTCCCTCAAAACATCTGTGGCTTAGTCTTTAATTAAAACTGATGATGCCTGCAAAGCTTGTGACATGCCATGTTTGTTTGCCACCTCCTTTTGGTGACACAAGCTAGGACAAAGTGTTGCAGAGTGAATTACCGTTGGTGCCTGGTCCCTGGAGTACATGCCATAGGTAACAAAGTTCATGTTGTGCTTGAAGGTCGGGTGCTCATGTTCACCAAACCCATACACGGAAGTGGATGGCACAGCGGTGGTGATCTGAAGGAACTGGTTGGAGAAAAACAGATCAACCAGGGGACTGTCCCACCTGTGACAAACAGAGGGAGACAGGATTAGTTTGTTTCTCTTTGGAATAACACCTTCTTTGGAAGGTATTATTTTAAGTTCATGTCTGGCTATTTATACTTTTTATGTATTTTGGAGAATAACAGTATTAAAAATTCATTAAATTCTATGCATACATCTAAAGTGCTTAACCTAACACATTAAATTCATCTTGCAATGGTTGAAGATATCTCATCTACTTATGTGAAAAAAATGCACCCATATAATTTTTGAAAAGAGCAACTAAAACAACAGAAGACAGACTACAAATCTATTATCAAAATAAGTGGTTGCTTACGCTATTTCTATGACAACCAACGTGAAAGGCTAAAAATTGTTATTACACAGTGGAGTTCAGAATACTTAATGAGAACAACAGACATTTTATCAGCTTTTTTTAATGTTTTGCTGTATCAGGACCCAAATACCCCCAACTTCATGCAGGTGCCTAAAATAGAGGTATAGTTTTCTCCAGACTCTGCTTGAACAAGATGTTTTTATTGTGATGACTCTCTCCTGCTTCTCTCACCAGTTTAATGCATTTATTTCTATTGAATCATCTGTGGACACAGGCTCACATTTTAATTAGGTGCTCCATTCTGTTTCCTAGCTCTAGAGCTATAATGAGCTGCAAGTTAGATGGGGGAGAACATAGTCAAGCTGTGGAGAAGTGTTTTGTTAATGGTCATGTGTATGCCATGAGTAGCTCATTTAGATAGCACCCTCTCGAGCCTTGTTTAACCATGAATTTGTTACAGCTAATTAAAATAAATGAGCCCAAGCCATAGAGCACAGAAGTGGCATAACTCTCCTTTTAATGTTCTTCTGTCAATGACCTTGACAAAATTAAATGGTTGATCAAATTGACTGGTAAATCACAGAAATGGGAGACGGGCTGTGTTGGTGGGGAGCAGCTCTACCGTCATGAGGAGAGCACTCTGGTGAGTAGCCTGCCCCCTGTGCCTTCCTGGGGACAAGTCCCTGCTGCTGGGAGGACTGGGAGGGCACCACTGCTCCCACCACACTGGTGGGCTCTCCCCACGAGGCTGCAAGGATGGCTGCTCATGGGATGCTTAAGGCGCTACCTTGCCTCTCCATGCAAAACTCAGGCACAAAATATCCCTAAATTTTCCTAGACAAATCCAAAGTCACACACAGGTACTAAAGGGTCTGTGTGTTTTTTTTAAAGTCTATTTGTCCTTTCCTACAAGCAGAAGAAGTAAAAATTTGTATATAACTCTTGATTTGGTTTTTTTGCCAGCAGGGACTCCTCCCTCCCTCCTTTCCATCATCTCCACCTACATGCAGTACTGAATAAAATTATTTTCTTTTAGGAGGGTTATGCATGCAAAACATCCCTGAGAATTAGATCCAGTCCTTGACAAATAAAGGCCTTTCTGCAAGAAGCAATTGCTGTGCAGGAAAAGGGATGGGCTCCTGCCCAAAGGAAAACTGTCACACAGCTCTGCTCTGTGCCAAGACAGGAAGGGTCACTGCTCTGAGCAGACCAGGGGGATAAGAAAACCTCAAACTATGCCAGAGGGGAAATGCTTTCAAAAAGTTTGAATATCTGTCCTAAGTCATTGAGCTCTCCCCATGATGTCGGTTCAGAGGACATGAGGCTTTGTATATTTGTGGTACCCACATTATAGCATGGACATTTCCTATCACGAAAACTCTTAGTGTTACCATGGCATTAAAGTATTACTTCAGCTCAGCAAGTCCCCTTCCTGACCAGGAGGGTCAGTGGGGTGGTGCAAATGACAACCCTAGGAACAAGCCTTCTGCCCCACCGTATCTTTCCATGTTGTGGAGAAACTGGTTTATGACTCATGCATTCCTCAGGCAACTCTACCTCTGCATGACATTGCCATAACAGTGCCCTGCTCTGCACCCCTCCATGGCTCAGCTCCCTGGGGGCTGCCACCCCCACCAGCACAGCTCCCCATCAGCCTTGTCTTTCCCTAGACCTCCGCATGCCAGCATAGCTATGCACTAAATATAGCATTAACCATGACATAAAAAGGCTGGTAATGACTTTCTTTTTTTCTGGGCATCATTATGTCATCTCCATCTGAAGGAAAGCATGAACAGGTTTTCCCCTGGCACTATTCTCTGCCTTCACTCCAAGCAGCTTCCTGAGTCCTTGTGCTCTCCAGCACACCAAGGTAGCTGTTGTGCTACTTCATGAGTTTGCTCATGTAGTGTTGTCAAGGAGCAATCATTTAAAGGAAAAAAAATATACCATTCCTTAAAACCTTGGATACAATAAAAGAAAATGTCATATTTCTCCCACCTTCCCTCCTGCTGGTTTAAAGCAGATAGAAGGAACAAAACAGGAGGGAGCATAAAATGACATCATGTTTGCAGGAATTTTGCATAGTTCTCCTCCAAGAGTCCTATGAACCATAAAACTACTGTGATGGACAGCAGAAGGGGTCTTAAAAATGTAAAAACACAGCTGAACAGTTGCTCACTGTCAAAAATGCAACCCCTGCTACAAGTCAGACAAGGCAAAGTCTGTGAGGACAAGAACCCTTCTTTTTTGCACAAGAGGTAATAGCTGCAGTCACATTTACTGCTGGAAGTCTTAAGCTGTTAGTGTGTCTGTGGTAGAAGCACTCCTGCCTATGGAAATACAACCCAGCCTCCCCACACATCTGCCTGGCCCATTGTCTTTGAACAGTCAGCTGTCACCTGCCCAAGGAGTCTGATTGATAAAAGCTGCTCTTTTCTTCCATACACGGTGCACTATACTAAAGAGTAAAACTCTCTAAATTTTGACTTCTCATCAGGAAAACAAAGAATGACTCGGATTGAAAAGGTCTCTGTAAAAATTAACATTTTTGGCCAGCAAGTGAAGCCACTGGCTATCAGGATGAAACATAACTGGAGTGGACCAAGGAAACGGTATTAAAGGAAGGTGAGTAGGCAGATATATAAAACATCCTGCTCATGTTGAAGGTGTAGTTCATGACTAACATTGTCACAATGTTTGAGGGGGATGACTAAAAGGCTCTACAAGATGATTTTCAGGAGTGCAATCATGAGTCCTTTGTAATACGAACTGGACAAGATGATTTACCTCTCTGAACAACTACCCTGTTGAGGTTTATTGGAGGCCAATGGCTGCAGTGTGTGCAGTGGCTCAAAGCACTGATTCACCTGCCGTGAGCAACCAGCTGGTGGCACTTCTAAAGGTGGTCTTACAAAACCTCCAGAATGAGGAGACTTGGGGCACAGATATGATACATCATTAGGACAGGCATCGTGCATTATCTGGACATGCAAAAATAATTTTAAGTTGGGAGAGACTTAGTCTTTTTTTTTTCCTTCCCGTTACAATGAATCCTGGAGAATTGAGCTCATTATTTGAAGTTGTAAACAACTGGTCCACTCAGTCACTTGGAGAAAACGCCCTCTATAACATCTGCTTTTCTTAGCCTCCAGACCACCTCATATATTATCTGTGTGCAAATTTAGTTGTAACTTCCCACAGCTATCCAAAAAGGGAGTCTAAGCCTCCTGGCAAAGCTTGGGCACACCCTTCCAGAGGGCCTGGGCTACCATAGTATGCACAGGCTGCCCATAAAGTGCTAAGGCACCTTAGGGAGTGAGGAGTACACACCCTATTTTCAAATGAACCTCAAATATACAGACTGACTCAACACACTGGAGCTGCTGAGGAGCATCACCTAAGGAGCCCAGATCAGATTGCTAAAAATACTTCCACTGACTGCTGGTTTTGGCTGAAGTTAGCCTGCTTCATAGTAGCTGGTACGGGGGTGATGTTTTGGAATTGCGCTGGAAGCTGTTGATAATTCAGGGATGTTTTAATTACTGCTGAGCAATTCTTAACAGAGCACAACAGGGCTTTGCTGTTCCTTACACTGCCCCACCAGCAAGGAGGCTGGGAGTGCACAAGTAACAGGGAGGGGACACAGCTGGGATAGTTGGCCTCAAGGGATATCCCATACTGTATGTTTCACTCTGAGCATTAAAGCAGGAAGGTTGGCTGGGAGACTGCTGCTCAGGGGCTGGAAGGTGTCAGGCAGATGGTGGTGAGTAATTGTTGCCATTTGCATCACTTTTCTTTCTTGGGTTTTATTTTTCTCTCTGTTATTTTCCTTTTATTATTATTATTATTACTACTACTACTCCCACTTTTTTTTCTGTTATTAAACTGTTCTTGTCTCAACCCATGAGTTTTCTCACTTTTACCCTTCTGATTCTCTCAGTCTTTCAGCCAGGAGTGAGCAAGCATCTGTGTGGTGCTTGGCAGCTGGTTGGGGCTAAACCATAACACTCTTTCACAACAGCTGTATTCCTTGTTAGCTGTAAGTCTTGGGACACCACTGGAGTGCAGAAGGTCCAAGACTGAATTTTTATATGTTTATCTTACTTTAAAGGTGATTTGTCAAGTAGGTGGAGAAAATCAGCATCAGTAATCAACAGATTTTCCACAAACATTACATTCATTAAAAAAAAAAAAAGAAGTGCAGAGTATATTTACAGTTATTGACACATTTCTGCTTTACTTCACCTGTATTGTTGTGATATCGGGAAATGTCCTATAACTCACTGGATATACAATGCTTAATTTTTGCTCTGAAAAACACTTGGTAAGTGATATACCTACAATATTTCTTGCCTAGGTAACATAAATCTTAATGATTAGAAGACTAAAATAATGGCTCTTACAAATTAGAAACAAACCCATTCTATCCATGATGCACACAATTTCCTCCCCTTGCTTTCAGCAAAACTGCAGTTATGACAATAGCATTATAAATCATTCTAATAGCCTTGCCTATGTAAAACACCTTCGTGGTAAGTGGTGTCTGTGCTAAAAATAAAAAAAGGCAGCTGAACTCCACAGCAGCCTTTTGGAAATTAGGGAAAATCTTGAGTAGGTTTTAGTTATTTGTGCAGTATATTCCCAAGTGCAATAGCAAACAAGGTATTCCAAACGCTTAACAGAAAGTAGTCCCAGAAAAAAATGTCCTGCCTTCCATTATTTCTGTGACATCATGAAGGAAAAGTCAGGATATTAAAATGGAGAATCAAATCAGAGTCCATCCCTCTGCAGCCTGTCTCCAGCAATGGCCCAGGCCAGATATCACAAAGGCAGATGTCACTCAGAGCCAGTCTTGCAATAATCTGCTTATGGGGGAAGTTTCTGGCTGTTTTCATAGAATTAACTGATGTTGTGAAGCATGGAGACAGAAGTATTTGGGGGTGTTATTTTCCTACAGATGATTTTTTTATTATGCCTGAATGTGTATCCTGCTAGGCCTCCTGTGCCAGTGCTGCCCTGGGGCAATGAGTCCCACAGAGTAATAACACACTGCAAAACAAGCATGTGTTTGTTATTTATCACTGTCTTAAAGCACACAGTTCCCAGCCTTTTACTCTCTGTTCTTGAGAAAATCTACACTTTCTTGGAGCCTTCATGCTCTCAGTTGATACTACCTCCTCCAGTGCTTGCTGTTGTTAGTGGGGCAGGAGCAGCAAGGAGAACAACTCTTACCTGAGTGTATGTGCCACAAAACAACCCTCAGGCTGTTTAGCTTGCTCACCTGCCTTATTACAACACAATATTTTCTCTCCTGTTTTTACTAATGTATGGTCCTGGCCAATGATAGGATAGTTTCCCATAAGAGCTGCAAGATCAACCAGGATATCCTAAGCAAAGATTTACTAAACTAAAGCCAATCTCTTGATAACATTTTTCCACTGACCACACCAATTTTGCCCAAACCATTATTTTCCAATCATGATGGGAGAAAAAAAGAAGTCTCCACTGCAGTCTCCACTGTCCAACAATGATGGTAGTTTGGGAGCTTCTCCTCTGGGACAGGAGATTCATGCACTAGTCCCTGTCCCTCATGGTTCAGAAGTGTGAGTTGCAGCCTTAAATCAGATGCAGGTTTCTAGTTTTCTTGTGGAAAACAGAAAGCACCTGACTTCTAGATGGCAGCAGAAGCTTTGCTGTGTCTCATCTGATCCCCTTGGCATCTCCCTAGTGAATGTGTGGACATGGTATCTCTTTACCCCCATGGCTTTGGATAGCTACTGGCACAGAAAAGGACCTTCCCTGGCTAGTGCCAAAACAGCAGGAGCATTGGAGAGGGAGAAAAGCAGAGCAGAAGGAGGCAGGATGGGATGGAAAAGAGATCAGGACAGCAGTGGATGAGAAGGAGAAAAATAAGAGGGAGTAAGCCAAGAGGCATTGCTGGGAGGACAAAGGGAGGCAGCCCAAGAGCTCCTGGTCCCAGCAGCCCCCAGCAGTGCCTGGTTCATCTCCCTACACGACTCTGTCTAATTTTCACCCCATGCAGGCAAAGCAGCAGCTGTCAACTGATTAGCTTGGAGTAAGCTGAAAATGTAGCAGGACTTGGCCTTTTATTCTTGCTCCTGGCTCTGCTTGAGGTTTGCAATCAGCTGTTAATGTCTCTCGCCTCACACAGTTTATTCCTTTCCCCCATTATTGTGATTACATGGAGCCCTGAGTTTGTCCTGCCCTCCTTGGGTAGCTCAGCTATGTCTCCCTGCATGCAGTGAGTGTGAGAAATGCCCTTAAAGCACACTCAAAGCCTCCTCTGCAGCATTTCTAATGTGGAATGAAATCATTCCTCACAAGGAGGGGGCTTTGTGCACAGGAGTGCCAGAGTGGGGATGGGGTTTTCTATCCAGCAGACAGGAGCTTGACACCCCATTGCTTCCCAGCACAACGAGACGGATGGCAGGACAGACTGCAGCTCGGAAAGGAGGGTAGGGAAATACAGGTGTGGGCTCTGAAACAGCAACCCAAACCTACACCGTGTTTCTGCTTGGGACAGGCTGCTTCCTTCCCAGGTGGACTGTCAGCTGTGCCAGAGCATGCTGGGCATCATGAGGGAATTTAGGCTTTCTCATGGGGTAGGTCATCCAGAAGCATGGCTCTGCTAGCAAGGGATAAGAAGCATAAGGAAGAGCAGATTTCTGAGGACCTGGAATTGCTTTACTATGGGAAAGTTTTCCTCAGAGATATTTAAAGGTTCCAGGAGAGAAGCCTGACATGGTTTGCTGCAGACACAAATAATTATCCACCCCCACCTGGGGAGTGCAACTGCAGCACCTGTTGAAGAGGTTTTGCTTGCCCACATCAACTGTTCTGAGCAGTGTTTGTGTGCATATGGAAATCAACAATTGACTCAGCTGTTCATTGAGGCAGTAAGGCCGTGGCTGTTCACATCTTAACACAGGAGGTTAAAGTCCCTCCAGGTGTCAGGCACTTGCCTGTTTCTCAGGGACACTCTCCCACACAGCTGCCCTAACCTGGCACAGGCACCACCACCTGTGCAGCTTGGTGCCTGGGTGCCCTGGACCAGCTGCTCCCACTTCTGGAGGGAACCCAAAGGAAAAGATTTGGTTTTTAGCATTCAAAAATGCCTTTGGGCAGGCTGAATTCTAACATGAAAATCTACTTAACCTGCCAGATGCCACCAGTGCACCCCTGGACCCAGACAGTCAAGTGCAGCCACTGATGGGAATGTTCCTATAATGCTGATTGCTGAGGGCTCATCCTTCCCAGTAAAGTAAATGCAGCCAACCATAGATTTTAGGCCAGGATATATAACCTGCTTTCCTGTTTTGAAAGATTTCATCTGCACAGATCTTTTGGTAGCTAAGGAGATTGCAAATTCCTCTAAGACAGGCTGTGGAGCTATCTCTGAGCACCTGCATTTCCTCACTCAGACAGGATGGACAGGCAAACAAATGAAGGGGAAGTATTTTTGCTCCTGGCACAGGGAATACAACTAAACTAAACATCATTCAGCTGTGAGAGAAATGGCTCCCTGACAGGATCTTTTAGATTACAGTACTGGCTGTGCCATTTCACATGAAAGAGGAATTCCCAGGAATATATGATTTCCCTTTCTGTACACAAAATCCTGTGTCTCTGCTGGTGACAATATTTTGGGAGCAGCCTTGACACTGCTTGCAGGATAGAAGTCCATTATTTGTGCATTATATTCACCCACAATTTCCTCTTTTTGGGCTTGGCTGGGTTTCAGGAGCACTCATTTACCTGCCTGGAGGCAGTGTACAATTTCCCACAGGGATGCTGGAGAGCAGAGCATCACTGCTGCTGCTGTGCCAGTGCTGCAAACCAAGGCTGCCCTCTGGCTCCTGGGCTCTGCAGCACAGCATGGCTGCACCCACACCTCTGCCGCTGCTGGGCACGAGCCTTGGTGCACAGAGAGATGGAGGGGAATGCAGGAGGCTTCCCCAGGCCCACTGAATGTGCCCTCCTGGAAACCTGCTCAGTGGGGACCGACTTGTGCTCCTCTGCCTGTCACCGGAGCTGTGCCTTTGGCAGACCCTGCTCTATGGCAGGCCCCTCTCCCTTTGCTGGGACATCTCAAGTTTGATCAACCTGGGCTAAAGCCTTGGGGTCTGGGTGAAGGTGATGAGGGCTGAATGAGAATGGGCCATGAGTTAGGCACTTGTTATGCATTCACCCCTTCCATCAGCATTCCAATTAATAAGCCTTTACAGAAAGAAGAAGAAAACTGAGCCTTTAACAAAAGCCCACTGTTTACACAGAGCTGTTAAGTCTAATGAGAAATTAAATTATTTTTGTAATCAGAGCAATGCATAATACATTCATTTAAAATAGCCTGCATAAATAAGACTTTACAGAATTGACTGTGACGTATAAAGAGATGCCATGAGACTGTAGTACAAAAGGATGGTCAGCTCATTAAAACCCCAGCATGATGGTTCCATCTGCAGACCGTTCTAGAGGCTGTATTGTCTTATTTGCATCAGTCATGTTAAGCCATCCTTAAATTGCTCACTTCTGCATTCCCAAAAGCTGGCAGGAATGCACCTTGATTGGGACTCTCTTTCTAAGTAGCATTATGCACTAGAGGTTTGTTGATGGAAGCCAAGGAAAACGGAATTTATGACACCTGGTGACATTTGTTAGTGAGAGAAGCTTTTGCTGAAGTTAAACTTACATAACTAGCTTGAGAAAACAAATGGTATTTTTGCAGAGGGACAAACTAGAACCAGTGCCATTCACTGGCAGCGGTGGAAATTAGAGGCTTACAGCCTCCATTGCTTTGAGCTTCCTAGGCCTGCCTGCTGGAGAGTGTCAGGAGATCAGGCGCTTAGTTGCTGACACATCAAATTTCAGAAATCCTAGCTCAGTGCTTTGATGAGTTGACTTTACCAGCATCCCAAGCCACGAAATTGTAGCCTCAGAAGTTTTTGACTTACTGAATAAACTTTTATACATGCACAGAGATAATTGTCTGTTATACAGGCACATACCCCTATTAATAATGGAAGTCTTTCAGGGACAAGGCATAAATCTGCATTTACACCACATCCTTTGACCCCTTGTCCCACAGACCCAAGCAAGAGGGTGCAAGGAAAGAGTGCTCCCCCCATCACACCCAACTTTTACAAAAGCAATATGAATCATGTGTGGTGCTCACAGCACGGTGCCAGTGCTTTTCCTCTTGACCGTGAAGTGTGTGGAATCATCGGAGAACTCCACCTCATAGTTGGCTTCTTCAGCAGTAACCCCGGGGCCGCTGATCTTGAGCGGGACTTCAAACCGCTGCGCGTTGGGGTCGTAGAGCTGAAGCGAGGCAAGCAGGGGGCAGGTCAGCTCACTCCTTAGCACGCAGTGCTTTGGTTAAATGATTCCAACCCCCCCAAACACTCACCCTGAACCGGAGCCTGTCCTTGGTCTGGAACTCCACTTCCAAGACAATCGGGGAAATGTCACTCCCGAAGAGGGACAAGGCCTGGCGCTTGTTCAGCGTGACTCTGCAGTGGAAACACATGCTGGTGCCCACCACGAGGGACCACTGGCTGAGACCACCCTCGGGCAGGCCAGGGAAACCACCCAGCTACTCTGTGTCAGCTCTTTAAAAATAAATCATTGACCTATTGAGAGAAATAATCCCTGAGGTCAGTTTAGGCCCTCCTTGATGTTAATGGATAAAACAGAGGCCACCAAAGAAAGGAGACCTCGTAGTTTCCTGGGGCACAGCTCCCAGGGTGGGAGGGACCACTCTGTGTCTGCACCTGCACCTGGTTTCCTCGCCTGAGGTGTGGTGAGAGCACAAGGCCCAATTCTATGGCATATGCACAGGGAAAGGTGTCCCTTTCCCTCCTTGTCACATGTGTATTGGAGCAGCTGGGGGAATGTTTTCGGCGAGAGTGTCCGGGGCGGCGGCGGTGGCCGTGAGGCGGCGGCGGCGGCCGTGGGGCAGTGCCGGCCTGCAGCGCCCGGAGCCACACGCACTCACCTCCAGCCCTTGCCGGTCGGCTCGGCGTTCCCGCTGCGGGCGTAGCCGTAGGGGCTGTTCTCAGGGAAGAAGCACCAGGGAGCGTTGGGCACATCGCTGGAGCACCAGGCGCAGCCCCGCGCCTCGCAGGCCGCCTGGGAAGCGCCGGGCTGCGGGTGGCAGTCCATGCGCTTCTGCACCGCGACGGCGCCGGAGCACTGCCCGTCCTGCTCCGAGCCCAGGCACCAGCCTAGGGCTGCGAGGGAAAAGCCATCAGAGCAGCAGGGAACCGCGTTAAAAACCCCACAGCACCGCAAACTTCAGTTATTCTTTGTTTCGGATGTGCTTTCTCCCCATCTTGGGGCTAGTACCCATTATCCCTTGGACTAAGATGACAGCCGAGCAGCCGTCTGCTCCTAACGGAGCAAGAGCAGCGACCACTTTCTCTTACAAGTCAAGGCAGTGTGTCTGCATTATTCTGCACTCAGAGCTGCCTGTGCTCAGCTGAAGCACGACTTGCTTGAAATACTCATAGAAAGTTAAATAGCAGGGTAATGAAGCTGCTGGTGAGGCGTGAGAGCAACACTGCGGGCTGGCAGAACAGGAGGGAGTCTTCAATTAGGACTGCTATCAATATTGAAATGTTACATTCTCTTTATAATTATGTTATACAGAGATGTTTTCTATCTATAGAGATGCAAATATGTGACAAGCAGCATGCATTTGTATGATATAAATAGAAAAATAGTGAGTATATGTTCACATCGGGTTTCTTTTCTGTAACATATGACAACTGTATCTACATAGTGTTAGTAGTTTGTGTTAACATAGGTATGGTTATGAGTAAAGGGAAGATTCCATCAGTAAAAGAAAAGGCATATATTAGTCATTCACAGAATCATCATGAAAAAACCTGTTAGTAAGGTGTTAAATTTTCCCTTTTTTACAGCTGCAAGTCAAGCCCTCTGGTTGAAAGCCTCAGAAGAGCAGGGGGACCACAAGACCAGCTCCCTGCTGTGCTGACAAACTGCTGTTGGTAAATACTCTCAGAGAGAGCAGGCATATCACAGGCAGCATACTTATTCTGAAGTTAATTTATGTCATTTTAGTCATTACAGCAATATTCCAAGATTAAATCTACTTGAACAATAATTGCCCTTTTCTACAAAATGACTAATACCTCTGCTTTCTTTTTTTTTTTTTTTTTCCCATGTGGACTGTTGTGTGCTTGAAAGCCTAAAACATGATTGCTGGTGCAGTCTGGGCTTCTCCACAGAAAGAATTCTACAAGCAGATGTGCACAAGCAGTAATTATGTACACTAGGAAAATTTACAGAATGAAATAGTAGATTTTTGTTAGAGAATGCCATCATGCTGCAATGCCAGAGTTGATTTCCAAGTGGGGGATATGAACACAGAAAAGCAGGAGTGCCACCTACATTTTTTTGTGAGAAAACTCTCGTGCCCCTTTTAGACAGGAAGATCTGACACTCAGGTCTGATGCTCCCAGGCTGCTCAGCAGAGCTCACTGCTTGCTGCCACAGTGCCTCATTATCATCTTCTAGAAGCTGGAATTAACAGGAATTATCTGGCTGTTAACCTTCACCAGCTGCTGGCCAGGCAGGATTGGTTTCCACCTCTGTTTTCTGGGGCAGAGAGTCAGGTCCCACAGGCTGACTGCTCTCTGTCCAGCATTCACCCCTCATGATACATCACATAGAAAAGCTATAAATTCTTATCCTCTTTTTAATGCAAAACATAATAGGAATATGAGCATCCTTCTGCAATCCTGCAATTATTTCTTCTTGGAGCACAAAATAAATAAAGCCCATCACATTTCATTTTGGTCTGGGGTGTGTTTTCTAGTGAGAGTCAAATGCAGAACTAGTGTTTTCATTGCTTAAATCAAGAAGAGCACGACTGAACAGACTACAGCAGATTATTAATGTGGTGTCATTTTACGCAGGATAGGTTTGTGGGAGACTTTTATGAACTAATTTGTATTGTAAAATACTTTCAAAATACTTCTTATGAACAAGATTGTGAATGAATAAGCTAGTTCAAAGGAAAAAAAAACGTTCCCCCAGCAGGAGCCAAGAAATTTCTTCCATTTTTTTCTCCCATTAATGCAAAGCTTACATTTTCCAGCAAATTTTAAAAGCAAAGACTTTCAGGTGTGAGCAACTGAATAAGGCTGCAACCTTGTTCATCCCTTGTTCCTGGATTTACTTCTATTGTTGTACAAATGTGATAGCAGCAAGTGGGAAGATACAATTTTCCTTCCCTACTTTTAAAAATAATTTAAAAACCATAATTTTCACTGTATTTACAGCCCATGTCTGTAAACATACAAAGAAGACGAAATCCAAACAAGCAGTTGAATATATAGCAATAGCTATGGCTACTTGCTGCTTTTACGTGATAATTTCCATGGGAACAGAAGCTAAAGCAAGGCAGTTGGAAACATATAGGTGAAAAATAATCCTCATTGATTTTTAAAAACCTTCACTTTAATTTTGAAAAATTAGATTAAAATTAGGGCATAAGGAAGGAATTGAAGTATTACCACCCAGTTTTTCATTTAATAGTATTAGCATTTACATTTTAGGTTCATCTGTACATTTCAAAGGCATTTTCTGCAGAGGTTCCATCCTCCAGCAACAAAATAATATGTATTCTCCCTTTACTATGCTCTGGACCAAATTAACCTCTGGTATGCTGGAGTAAAAATTACAGAAAATAAAACCTAACAAAGCAATAGGTAACTTTCAGGAGCTGAATGGTCCCACTGATTCCCTTTTGACTATGCTGGTGCCCAGGTGCTGAGTACACTGTAGGACTGGGGCATATTTCTAAACAAGTCAGCTCTGCTGTCCTCCCACAGTCACCTCAGGTGGAGTCAGTGCCATGCCTGTTCTCTCCTTTTCCATGGAAAACAGTCATTTCTCTTAACAGCTCTTCTATCATTAGGACATTTATATTTTGCTTATGAAACCTGGGACAAAATATAAATGTGGTGTATTTACCTGCAAGCACAACAGCCAAGAAACACAGGCTCCTCATCCTTGCCATGGTTGAAGGAGGACTTCTGCAGGCAGTCTGAAGCCTTTTATACAAGGCAGGGGCACACTAACCACTTGTTCTGATACACAATCAGAAGCATTGCAAATATGTTCTTAGAATTCATATATTTAATGAGATTATTCGTTACACACGACCTTGACTGTATCTAAGCAGATAAGGTGAGATACAGTCTAATTTTTCCACACACTTTGTTCCGAACTTCTGAATTCCAACTCTGAGAGGAAAATGTGATTTTTCCATGACTTCTTAGAAAATTAATTTTTCAGAGACCACCTTTGGTTTTTGACACAAACATGTTCAGACAGTGGGAGTCCACTGCTTATCTTTTTCTGATTTCATATTATCTTTTGTCACATATATGGGTTTACAGCACAGATGAAGTTTGGAGAAAAAACAAACAGTCAAAGAATTCTCCATTAAAACAAGACAGTGATACTGTGACCTTTACAAAATGACATTTTTCTTCCAATTACTTGATGGCAAGAACTTTCAGAGCAAAAGTGTGAAAGCTTTGTTCTATGGTAAGACCTGGTTTAGGTGGAATATCTTTCTGGAAGAAAAAAAAACTAAATATTTTTTATCACTACATTAAGTAACATTAGTGCCTATCAGGAGATAAGCCAAACAAAATATATGCACTGCCAGGCATCACTGGAGAGGAACATCTGCAGCTGCATCTGCAGGTCAGGGCCACACAGCCCCATGTGTGCATCGAGAGTCAAGCAGCTGGACAGAGGCAGGCTTTTCCCAGGGCTGCAAGGGCTTTTGTCTGCAGTTGCAAAACACAATATTCACATGAATCTTGCATACACAGCCATGAGTGTCCAGCCCCAAAATCAGGGGTCACCAAGCTGTTGGTATCATTTGTATAGCTTGGCACAGCACCTACTGGGCCAAGGGGAACGGGGACCCTCCACCAGGCACAAAAAGCCTCTCATGTGAGTCTTGTATGTAAATCCACTCTCCACTGGAATTTGCTCAAGGTTGTCACATAGTCCCAAACCATTTGTATACCATAGTGTTTGTCTATCATGCTTTTTAGCTACCCTTTGAGTATCTAAAAAGCATAATGGACAAACACTAGGTGGTAGTGCTGCTGCTTATTTTAACTAATTTATACATTGCTTTTTAACAATATATATCATTCATCACCCATCTCTATCAAAACTTGGAATACATTGGTAACCTCAAATTGCCAGCAGTATTTTCATCTCCTTTCAAGCTGAGCAGAGAAGGAAGTAATTCCTCCAAGATCAGTAAGAGGCATCAGCACTTTTCCTTGTTTGACAGGCCATATGCAATAAGGTAAGAGAGGTATCATCTGGTAGGAACAGGAGTCACCTGCTTCATTTGATGTCTGCACTGTACTAAGTGTCAGGGAATCCCCCTAGGGTTCCTAAGTAGTATAAAAACACAAATAATGGCCAAGGAGAACACAGACATGAGATACGATGGTGTGATATATGTTATGGAATAATTTGTGCCTGTGTAAAATACACATGAAATAAGTTGTGCTTGTACGAAAAATTCTTGAAGATTTGAAACCACAAGCCGCAGCCGGGGAAAGAGATTGCTTCACAAATTGTGAAAACACTGATGGCAGCGAAGAGAAAAAAACCTAATCAGCAAAGGAAAACACGTGGCTCCATGTGGAGATGGGCCCTTTCCCAGAGACACCCAAGCGATGAATACCCGATAAGTATCTATGATCAAGATAGTCAGAGTCGTCAAGGGTGTGCATCCCAATACCAGGTTCCCTAACTTGACAATCAGCATTCATCACTTCCCAGAAATGGCTTTGTCCAGCCCAGCACAGAGAAAAGGAAACTACATGAATATGTGGAGCAATGAGAAGAACAGGAGAACCTCTGTCCCAGGCGGAAAAAAATGTATAAAACCAGCCTGGCAGAGACAGCATTGGTGAACAGGGGGGATCCAGAGTGGTAGAGTTCGGATCAGGGCTCACCCAGCACCGATCCCGGGCTCGACACTGGTCCTTTGATCCTGGCTATCGGAGACCAAATCTTGGTCACAAAATAAAAACCTTTTTTATTGATTATTGATTTGGCTTTATTATTTATTACTTATAGCAATGGGATATATGAGCTATGGTGCTCACCAAGCTACTCTACTGCACTATATAAAACTGTGGGTTTAAATTCAACACCTTGGCAAAGGAAGTGAATTTTTTATAAGGAAGTATGATGGACAAGGCAAAAAAGCAGTTCACATTCACATCTTTATTTGTTACTACACAAGCTATAATTTACAGACTGATATTTTCTGAAAAATAAAAACAAAACAAGCAAAAAACCTCAATATCCAAACACTGTTTCTGAATCTACATAAATTTTTTTAATTTGCAGAATTTACAAATTAATATTCAGAGCAGTTAGGTAAATTATACATCCTCCCTCAATATCCAGGTTCCAAGAGCTTTAAAAGTCATACAGGCACAAGATAAGATATTTTCTTTATACAACCATCTATGTACATAGCTTTTCCCAATAAACGTGGTTCAGTTCTCAAAGTAACTGCCAAGGTTTGCAAAACAGTGTATTTAAAATACATTTAGCAGCATATAAAATTAGATAAAAAGGAAAGACAATTTGCTTAAAAAAAAAGAAAATGTGAGATGATAGAAACAAATCTGTAAGAAAAATAGATTAAGGTATATTTATCATGACATTATGAACATCTAGTCATTGCAGAACACAGGCAAAACACAAATAAAACACAGCCATTTGTGGGCATTTGAGTTCTAGTCCTGAGCACAGAGTATACACAGCTGCACAACTTTGGTCAACACAGATTATATGCTATCAACACACAAATCATATGGCATTTGCTGTTAGCAGGATACAGCCATGTCAGGTAGATGTACCATTAACAGCTTCTTCCCATCTATTATTCACTCCACTTTCCTAACAACAGTGTAAGTGACCTTTAAAATCTTCAAACTGCCTCTCATAATCAAAGGCTTATTCCTGGAACACGTTCCTTCCCCTCTTACCCTAAAATGCAGAACAGCTGATCATACTTGTGAGTGAAATACAGCAGAGCACTTTTGTTATAGATTTCAGGTTATAATTTTGAGATGGTCATTAGAGAAGACTGAATTCCAGTTAATTTAAACTGCAAGTATTACATATGCACACAAATTCAGCCGTAATATATAGAGATATATGTGACTGTTGAGACTCAAGCATGTTACCAAGAGGTTATTAAATACAGTACATATTTTAAGGACAGCAGGTCTAGCGGAAGAGTTCACGCGTTTTCAGTCCATTCCAGTCATCAGTGTTTAACTACTAGACATGCAGCAAACTGCATAGAGTGCACCTCAAATTGATCAATTTATTCCTTTATCCCCTGTAACTTCAATTACTGGCAAGATCTTCATTTGCATCTCCTGTATCTGAGCTCTGTCCATCTATTACATTTCGAGCTTTCCAGATCCTCACAGTGCGATCACTGAAAACCAAAACAAAGCAGTATTAGAGCACTGTGATTACACTGGGGAGGGAGAGAGGGCCAAGGGGGGGCCAGGGACACTTCCTCAAAAGCTTGAGTGTCTTATTCAGAAAGGTATTGTTGGCAAAATACCAGCTCTTTAACGGACATGCAAGGGTTATTCCATCTCCAGGAGACTTTGTAATTCAACATGTACAACACTGAAGATTCCCTAACCTTATCACAGCACTGGCTATGACCTTTAGCTATCTAAGAATGTATAAAGACTTCATGCCTAAGGAAAGAGGTGTCAGTCTATCATAAGAAAAATTTTTAAAAAGCACAAAACCACATGACAATATGAAGTCCTAACTCTCCAACAAAAATACCCAACAAACCCAAACCCATTTGCAAGGTGCTAGATAGCACATACCAGTGAGCTGGTGCTTAGAAGCCCAGACTGTATTTATGTACTTTTGGAAAAAAAAAATCACTATTTACACAATTTTAAAGTATATGTAAATAAAATATCACACAAAATGTGTTACAAAACTCCATTATAATTTAGAATTAAAATAAAGAGTTAGTCTTGTTAAATAGCAATTTATTCCATGAAAGGGAAGTTATGAATTTCTCATAAACATTAACTTGAGTGACTAGCCAACATTGATTCATCTATTCCTCACAACCCCCTCAAAGGAAACCAGCAAGCAGAGCAGACTTTTGACAGTTAAAAGTGTTTTCTGACTTGTGCCTCCATTACACTGTAAATTGTTAGGAACCATCTAAATTTTTTAGATCTTAAGCCCACTGCTAGAAATACCAAAAGAGTGAATTTTTTTTTAATGACAAAAAAAAAAAAAGAAGAATTTCCGATGTATGTATGTTCTAAATAGATTAATAATTTTTAGGCAAACAGAGACAAAAGCTTTGACTTCTCTACCTCTATCTATTAGTGCTTAAACATAAAACCTGACCCCCAAATATAAAAAGTTGGCAACTTTGAAATCCTGCTATGAGTCAGAAAGACCTGCTTGTAATTCTGAAGGCCAGAAGCTTCCAAAATTGGCACAAGAATGTGAAACATCAGCTTTCACAGCTCCTGAGCTCAGACTACACCACAAAGGGGCTCTGTTGCCATCTCCTGCATATTCTCCATAACAAGGTACTTTTCTTGGTCAATTCCCCTGAGGTTTCAGGTCCTCGATTTGCTCACTTTTACTGAGCAAACAAATATTCAAATCAAGGTGTTTACAGGACAGTAGGATTGCTTGCAAAGCTTCTGCTGTAAGCCAGCACTTAAAAACAAACCAAGCACAAACCAACAGCCATGTGCCATGGCTTTTAGGAGAATCTGCACAGGTAAGGAATGAGTCTTACCAGGAAATAGTCCAGCTGTAGAGACAAGCTTATAAAGTTCTCAAGTACTGCCAAATTCTCCCTGCCATCCTGTAGATCAGTGGTCTCCAAACTTGTTTTGATCATGCACCCCTACCACTAAATTTTTTTTAAGCCCACATTGCTGGGTATATTTATTAATTATATACACATACCACTGAGTTCCAATCATTTATTCCAGCACCCCACTTTGGGGATGGCTGTGATAGATATTAGCGCTGAGGGGCATGGACTGGACACGGTCTCCTGATGCTTTCTATGAAGTGAGTTACACCTGTCCTAAACACATGTGCATGGACAGAATTCGAGCAGGGGACACAGAAAAGAAAGATTCATGGAGAAGAACTCACTCTGCTGCTGTAAAAATCTGGCTGGAGTTGGTGCAGATGGCGTTTATAGGGCTGTCATGTCCCTTCATCTCCCCAATGGGTGCAAAGGTATCCACGTTCCAGAGCTTGAGGGTGCCTCCCCTGCAGCCGCTGAGCAGAACCGGCACCCCGGGCACCAGGCCAAGAGCACAAACCCAGTCCTTATGAGCATTAGGAACTTGCTGAAAGAGAGAAGGCAGACGAGTCTCACAGGGCTGCAAAAAATTCCAGAGGAACAAGCACAGAAGTGGAAAAATCTCAAGTTGTAAGCCTGATTCCTTGTCCTGCAGCAGTTTTGCTACGTGGCTCTGGGTGGCTTCTGTACCTTTAGAGCAAGGAGAGTGCTAACTTCCAAGAGTGTTTCTTTTTGTGAAATAATACTGCAAAGCAAGAAGAAAATCTAATATGCACAATTGAGCTAACGTGGAACAGAAATCAGTTTAGGATAATGCAAAGTCTGCATGCTTTCTAATGCATATTTGAATGCATTTTGAACATAGGGTCTCTGTATATGTTTCAAATCTTGATAACTGCTATAAAACACATAAAAAGAAAATCCAAAATACTGCACAAAAATACACCAGGAAGACAGAAGCTGTTTGCCTTCTTTCTTTCCTCTTTTCCCACTACACGTTATAAATTGATTTTGTGATATTGCACTTCACAACAACACATTAATTCTTTATTGAGGAAGGGCACTAACATTTTAGTTCTCATTCAGAAAGCAAAATGCTGCACAGACCAGCTGAGAACCACATCCTTTTGTTGTTCTCAAATTTATTTGAACATATTATTGTTCTCACAAATAAATATAGGGGGAAAATAATAATATGTGGAAATAATAGCCAAAATTTGCTGTCTTTTGAATGTGGTTTTTCTCTAGGTCAGTTGGTAAGAATTGCGTTGCTGCACTGCTCATAATGGAGTACATTCAGCTTTCTAGGATCACCTTGGTGTTTCATTTATAACATACACAGCTACCACAGCACTGGTAGTCTGATTCTGCAGCAGTTCATGAAACTGGGAATGACGGGGGGGTGGGGTGGTCGTGGTTCTTATAAATCCCAATTTTGTGACTTGGGATGTGCAACACCAAGTGAAGTAGATGATCTCCAAATTCTTTTGAATAGCATGCTTGTTACGGGATTTTCATCAATTACAGAGGATCAAACCTGGTCAACATGTGTATGCCAAACCAGAACATTACCATTTGTGCTGTAAAGCAGCTTGCCTTTGTTCCAGGTTTTGGTTGCTGGGTGGATTAATGAGAGCAGCTGTTCAATCTGCAACCTTGGAGGTTTTGAAAACTCAGCTGGGCAAGGCCTTGAGAAACCAGACCTAGCTACAAAGTTGGCCATGCTTGGACCAGGACAACTTTACATTGTGTGACCTTGAGTGGGCCCTTCCACTCTGAATTATCACATGATTAGCAAAGCAACAGCATTTCTCATTCTATGTAAAAGACAATAAATAAAAATTATTTCTATTCTGTCAAATGCTTCAGTCTCACCTCCTTGAAAAACATACAGCATTTTATAGAAATAAAAAGAAAGAAGTGTGAGATGATTCTTACCAAGTTCTAATTTTCAAACCGGGGAAGGCAAAGTAGAGAAATTATGACCATAAGCCAAAAGTAAAGCAAGGAAAGTGATATAACTAGTGCAATTTACATATTTGTTCACCCCTGATCCGGTACTCTTTCTGATGTCAAATTAATTGCAGCAGCAAAAATGCGTTTTGCATAATATTTTAACGAGCCTAAAATGCAAGAGTGAAGACACTCCTCAAAACTTTAATGAAGTCACTCTGAGAATATGAAATCTTTCCAGTGCCTGTGATTTTGGTACAAGCTACTTAGCACATTTTTCTGGACAGACAGATGTGAGGACAGATGTACCAATATGGGCAAGTGAAGATTTTCTGTAAGATGCTAAATTTATGAATCCTTCTTTTAACTGTGAAGTCTTTGTAGTATTCTGAAAAGGAACTGGCACTGAACTGGATGATTTTGAATGAAGGTCACGAAAGTTTATATATTTATGGAATACTAAGTATGCCCACATAGAAATTTTCTTTTTAAAGTACCCAGTCCATTATTTTCTCATGTCCCAATACTTTAAAATTTTATTTGTTTCCTTGCTCTCAGTCTGCATATTAAATGCATGTTCTTCCTTTCTCTAAAAATTCCTGCAAATACAGCACTCTCTTCTGGTATTTGTTTTTCTGCCTTCCAGTTCTTGCTCATTCTCAAGTTAAATAATCAAAACTATACCTCAAGAACCTCTCATAAGACCTAGAAGAACAGATCATCTTATAGCAGGTAGGCAAAAAGCAAAGTTCTTCATGCCAAAAAAATTGCAATTTCCCTGGATTTGAGGTCCTTTTACACCCACTCCCTTTTTTTCCTTTTTACATAAGGAAAAACATACAGCAAATGTGTTCTGACAGCAAGTGTTATTATGAGTGTGTTGTGTACATAGCATAACATCTGCACTGTATAAGGAGATGATCTAAGGTCCAAGACTGGGTAGCGTGAGATAGGCTGTAAAACCTCTTCACAAGAAAATATTCTGTAGCCTGATCTAAAGTACTGTCTCTCATTAATGAGTTCCCAATCCAAAATTTACTAACTTGTCAAAGACAAGTGTCCAACGATTCTAGTCACAGATGAGGCAAATGCTGCTTTTATTCTGAAGCAGAAAAACAACCCCCATGTACTCAGAGCTAAAACAGGATAACAACTTCATCAGAATTTCCTGATGCTACATGCACAGAAGAGAAAAGCAACTGCATGTAAAGATCAAGTACATTATTGATTTCTTTCTTAGTCAGTGAAAGTCATGCCTTCCCTATTAAAAGCACCAGTGTCTATGTGAACAGTCATTGTATGAGACTGAACATTTATGCAGTCTGAAAACAGTTCTACAGCGTGACTGTCACAGCAGCTGCATGATTTTTTTCATTACCTGAAGAAGGTCTTTTTGAGACAAATCCCATTTCTTAATTCCATTATCTCTTGAGCCACTAAAAAGGTTATCTCCCATAATAGCAAGTGCTTCAATGCCATCATAATGAGGAGGTTCAAAGTTGTGTGTTGGACTCACGCTTCCAAGAGCCCCTTCAGTCACATCAAACATCTAAAATAAATAATAAAATGTTATGTGAAATTTTCTGCCATATAACCTGCTTGAAAGTCATGCAGCAAATAACTTTAGGGAAAAAACTTATTACAGTCTTATTACAGGCCACAGTATCAGGATGTATATTTGACAGAATTTATCTACCAGAACCACTCTTTTCTCCTCTTCCACCTCTTGCCTGAAGTGGGAATACTCCACTGACTTCAGAGAAGACTGCTCTGGGAAGAATTACTACTACTTGAATATCATATACACAGCAGCTTCACAGGAAGGGCTCATACATACCCTGTGTGGTGGGCTAGAGAAACAAAGCTCATGAGTCAGTTTGGGAAACATATCTCACTCTGGGAGAATTGCACAGGCAAGTAGCTTCAGAAAGAGGCATTAATGTGTTTTTCTGGACAAGTTGTTTTGGTAAGGGTTACATAATATTACACACTGATGCTTTTCATGTATTAGACACACCTCTCTCCTTGTCTGTGCTCCAAGAATGGGGTGTTAAAACAAACTCTTAAAGAAAGGTTGCTTTAACAATTTAAGCCATAATCAATCCCATCAGGTCTTTGTTGCTAGAGCTGCAGTGTAAGCAATTCTGATTCATTTTGCATTGTGGGGAACCAGAACTCACCCAGTGAGACTGAGCCAAAAGAACAGATGAGCTGTAACTTTTTTAACCACCAGCTCTGTTTCACAAGCAAATGTCAAACTTTATCCTCTATTATTTGCTCTTTATTGGCCTTTTAGAATGAATAAGCTTGACAGTAGAAAAGGGAGAGCTTGGTAGTGTAAAATAATACCTTGTGAGCTAAAGGTATTTTAAAATAACTTACTGCATTCAATTAACATGCATCAGTTCCAATTGTAACAAAAAATTCAGTGATAAACCAGAAAAATCAGGTACCTAGAGATGACTAATATTACTGACTCAGTAGACATGACAGTAGTTTCCTGTGACATGACAGTATCTGTCACCAGGCCTAGTAGCCCAACAGACCAACCCATGCAGAGATTGTTAAGGGTTTAAAATGGACCTTAAAGATCATGTAGTCCCAACCCCTCTTTGGTAGTAGGGACACCTCCCACTATACCAGGCTGCTCAAGGCCTTATCCAGCCTGGCTTTGAATAGTGCCAGCACTGGGGCATCCACAACCTCATTGGGTAACCTGTTTCAGTGTCTCACCACCTTCACAGTGAAGAATGTCATGTTAATATCATAACCTGTATTTCCCCTTTTTCCATCTGTGCCCATTACTCCTTGTTCTGTCACTACAGTTCCTGATGAAGAGTCTCCCTCTGGCTTCCCTGTAAGGCCCCTTCCAATACTGGAAAGTTATGAGGTCTCCACATAACCTTCTCTTTTCTAGGCTGAATGGAAGGATTGAGAATTTGTAGACAGCTGCACATATGGATCATTTATACTATCCAAAGTGGCTTGACAATTTTGAAGGCATTCACTTTGGAGAACACACACTCCTCTGAAGCACACAGAAACGGCTGAAATATCCCCTGTAGTGGTGTAAGTCAAGAGGCAGGCAGACTTAGGAGGACTTAAGTAGCCTGGCCACAGAAAGGAAGCACAAGAAGGACAGATAAACTTCTCTGCCTGTTGACAGCTTTGTTTTCCAAAAGCCCCCACACCTCCTTGCTTGTCACAGGAGCTCACAGCATGACAAACTTGCATTACATGATGCTACCCTACTGTTCCCACTGAGGTCCTTCCCTCATTACTGTGCCAGGATGGCAGCCCATAACCACACCAATATTCTGAACTGTGCAGAGAAGTAATGCTCAGAGTGTCTGCCTCTGTCTCCCCATTGCCTAAGAATCCCCTGGCCTCTAACCATAGGCACACTGCTGATAGGATTCAAATCCACAGCCCAAACTGCCCAACTATGCACCAACCTCTCAGGCAGTTTTTTGCATTTGGCACAGTGCACAGCCAAGCGTCCAAGAATTGCAGAATAATATGATAAAAAGAAAGCCTAGCTCAGTGAGAAAGCTCACGCAGATTCTGGATCCTGCTCCACCCCCAGCTGTGTTCATACACTTTTTCCAGTGTGTGAGAAGAACAGAACAAAAGGTATCCCCTCATAACAAGCTAGAGGTTTTTGCCCATTCTCTTTGGCCTCATGCATCACACATTCTTTGCAGTGTGAGGGTCGCCTTTACAGATGATCTACAACTCATTAAGTCTGGTGATTTGGGTGTAGCCCTGAGAAACAGGAATTTGTGGGTTCAAACAGACACTGGCTGAGGTGAGCCAAAAAAAAAAAAAACCACCACAAAAAAATAACCCCCTCCTCCCAAAAAACAGATTCCGTATCCTTGAGCGAATTAATCACAATTCCAAGAAATAGAAAAGTATATTGGCCACCTTGGCGGAGAAGTGCTGACCTGGCTGTCTTCCCCACTTCAGACCACAGGTAACACTTCAGAAAGAGCCTGGGCTAAACCCTGGACTCTCTTATGTGAGGAACACACAGGGTGCCTCTGCTAAACAATTAGCTCTGCATTCCAAAACAGAGGCACTGACTTAAGATAAAGAGCTAGATGTTACCTAAAAATAGGGGTTATGAATATCTCTCCAAGACTTTGTATACCTGACAACCAATTTAATGGGGATTAAAAAAACCCTAAACTGGAGACAACCATGCATCCATCTTCTTTGGTGAAACAAAAAAGGCACTGAAGTGGTAAGTATTATGACTGAATATTATTCCTGCCCCATGACTGGTGAAATAATTTTCATCTTGGCTATCACATTTTGAATGTGCAGATGTAAGCCACTTCTGCATCCCATGCTGATGTTCCAAGTTAAAATAAGCAAATACTAGTGGTTTACCTTTATATAATGATCCTTTGAACCAGTGATAATAAGATCTTGTCCATTGGAGATCT
The DNA here is from genome assembly GCA_034509185.1 of Euphonia xanthogaster. Lineage (NCBI taxonomy): Eukaryota > Metazoa > Chordata > Aves > Passeriformes > Fringillidae > Euphonia > Euphonia xanthogaster. The sequence continues at coordinate 14,339,969 of JAYDZK010000056.1, read as the reverse complement.
GATCAACAGTAAGGCACATAACAGGACCCTGGTGACCAGTTAGCTTTCCTGTAGACTGAAATCTTTAAGGATAAGAGAAGAAATGAGGATTTGTTAATTTTTCATATATCCAATGAAAAAAAATGACTGTGCTACAGTCCATAGCCCAGCTTCTTACAGAATGGATCATTTTATTTTCCCCATGTCTTCAGTACTCATCCTCTTGTTTAACTATACTCTATTGTTCATATCCATGGATAAATATTAAATTTACATTAAATACAACAAAACCCTTCTACTTATGCAAAATAGGAATTAAAACATTTTAAAGTAAAGATGAATCAGTCCCCTCGTAAGTATTTTCTGTATTTTGAATCCACTCTTTGGGAGCAGGTTCTGTTTGGAAAAGTGTAATTATAGTGCAGCTATCATAACCCCATATTATATTTCATTACTTCCATTGGCTTCCATCATCTCATCAACAATTACTAGTCAGGATTCCCATCCTCACCTTACAAAAGTGTGTTTTGTAGTGCCTGTCAAACAAAACCTTGTATTTTTCCAATCATTTTTACTGAAATGATTCACCACAACCTTAACACAGAAGAAAATCATTATCTCAGTAACCACCACAGATGGGTTAGCTGATCTGTAACTGATACCATATTTTGCCCAGGTGTGGACACTACCATATAGAAGAAACACTACACTGCCTGTTTCATATTCAACTTTGCTGCCTATGCACATGCAAGCACCTAAAGAACATTCTCTTTGGCTGGTGTTCAGTACCTTTTCAGGTCCCACATCCTCACTGAGTTTCCAGCAGCTGCATAGAGGAATGTGCCAGTTGGATTTAGTGCAATTTGATTGATCTGGTTCTCTCCAGCTGGGATAGCAACTGTTCTGTTAGTACTTCCTGAACACACATCAGCAGGCATAGCTTGGCCTGAAGACCTGAGTACAGAGAGGGGGGAAAAAGGGAAAAAAAAGAAAAAAAGCCTGAATTCTACAGTTAGTTTGCCATACTTTGTATACTCTCTAAAAATAAACCTATTTCACTGAGCAAAAAAGGCTATAAGCCAATTATGAATTCTGAACATCTGATAAAACTCAAATTGTTTTGTGTTCTCATATATTACTGGTGCCCCATACTGACTTAGCCTGAACATGTCAAGAAACATTCCCAACAGTGTACTTATATGACACTGTACTGCAATTCTGAACTAAATTTAATAAAATGTATCTAAAACTGACTCATTTGAATGCTTGGCATCTGAGGTTCAGCATACTCACGTCAACGTCCGAATGCACTTGGCAGAATCTCTGATGTCCCACACCTTGATATAGGAGGTTGAAACTGTGAAGACCAGGCTTGTGTAGTTGCAATATTTAATAGAAACCACATTATTTGGATGACCCCCTAAAGACATAATCTCTTGTCCAGTTACCAGATTCCAGACTTTACAGGTACGATCTAAAAAAAGATAAACAAAAACGGGAAAAATATTAACAACAATAAAAGAAACCCTGAAAAATCTCATGCTTTTCCTGAACTCCATTAATTAAAAAACAAGTACACACATTCATTTGCACTCATACATTTTCCTCCATTTCTGTAGACACTGCAGAAAGCAGCTAAGTTAAGTAGTTCTTAAAAAATACACATAGGCATCCATCTATCATTATCAAAACTAAGCAAGGTTAATTATTAAATGTGCTTTCAAGATCTGCATATTAGCTCCCGAAGCATTTTAAAAGGATAAAAATCTCAAGGGAAGTAAAAATGCAGACAGTTTAGGGGCTGTAAAGTGTGGATGATGATAGATGAAGAGAATAATCTAATTTTTTAATTCAAGAATTCATTATCAAAAGCATAGTTCAAGACGAGTTTTGAGACTTAGCATGGCCGAGTTCTGACTGCCACAACAGAACTACAAATGGACCCAAACTCTTCAGTGTTTTGGGAGCCTCTGAAAATCCCAGCAGAGTGCTTTAGTTACTGTTTTGATTCCATAGCAAAGGAATTTAAATACTGCAACCTTTTATGTGTTAAAATCCCAAATGCATGGAAGTTTTCAAGATATCTGCAACACTATTGGCAAGAACAGGAAACTCTCCTTGCTGCACCATGTCTGTATCACTCCAGGTATTTTAGACATACATTTACACTGAAATAAGTACGAGAAGGATGAAGAGAAAGCTTCATGTATACACTCTAGTTATGATAGCATGAAGGTAAGTATAGCAAGACCTGTCTGCCACTTTAAAACACCAACTACTAAGATCAAAGATCTGCTATGCACATGAGACCTTCCTGGCATTTCTGAATTTGTCTGCAAGTATTATCTGATGTCAGTGAGCCGAGACTTTCTGCTTCAGCAACAATTTCCAAAAGATTTAATTTTATTTAATTAAACAACTGTCTACACTCTTGAGTAAAAGAATACTTGGTAAACTCCGCTCAAAAAATATATACAGGAAAAATTCTCCCGTAAGTTTAAGAAGCCAGGATATGACTTCAAAAAGGTAAATATTTGCAACATCTGCAAACATCCATTAAAAAAACAAACAAACTACCAAACATTTAGAATACAAATCTAGATGTAAAATAAAATTTTAAAACATGCCTTTTTTTCCCTCACATAGCCACAAAACTCAAAATCTCAACAGAAATAAACTAATTATTATTTACAAAATCTAAATCAATGTTCTTTTTTGCAACTGTATATGCTTGTACAAATGTTGAAATGTAGGCTTAAAACCTGCAAGATCAAAAGTTTGCACACTCAAAGTGTGTGATTTGGTATTTTTAACAGCCACCTAGCAGAATAACCACAGAAACCATAACTGAATATTAGCAGTGGAAGACCTGCATCTGATGGGGTTGTCAACTATGCTAATACTGGGATGAAAGGGATGTCCTGAAATTTCAAGGTTTATTCATTACATGAACTAGTGAAAAGGAATCTCCCCCTCAACAGGTGGTAATTTCTTCCCAGCCACTCCAATTCCTCTTAGCTTCGATACATTCAGAAAAAAAAGAGTCTGCCATAGTTTCAGCTGCATAACTAAGAATATAACAAGTCCTTTACATTAAAATAGATGTTTGTGAAAGGAAACCATTGAGCTCTGGTGGCCTCTGGTGGTATCTTTAAGCCAAACTGAGCAATGATACTGGAAATTCACTCAAGACAGGAGGAAAAGGATTTCTTCAAAACACTGCTTCTACCAGTTTGCGAAGTTTCTAGAGTGACTGCACTATCCAGCAAGGAACTTAGAGGCTACTAAAATTCCAGGCCCTCCCACGACTGCCATACAGTTCTTATAACAACAAAAGACAGGCAACGATGCACAGAGGAAGCAAAGACACCCTGGGATGAAGAAGATAGTTCAAAGAACCAACTATGGCATGAAGGGTATTCAAACTCTGTGCAGTAGAGCCACACATGTGCCAGTTCCCATCTCCACCCTTACCCTGAAGCTATTTGCATTCCATGTCGTGTGTACATGCTACCATGACTGCTTCCATCATATCACTCAACAAATGTTAATGTTATGCTTTTTGTGGTTTTCCACTACAAATAAGCAGCCAAATACTACACACTGGAGTTAGAAACACATAGATAATTACTGTAAATCCCTCTTCAGCTTATGCTGAAAAACGAACCCTTAGAATTTTCCACTGTGTTTACAACACTAAGCCCAAGTTGAGAATTTCACAACCCCAAGTTGTCAAAGGAGCCTCTGTAGGCAGCAGAGTTGCAAAGAGCTTGCCCAACCTTTAGATCCAGTGAAGAGAAGATCATCAGTTGCATCAACACAAAGCACAGCCTTGGTATGTCCCTCAGCTGTATAGATACACTGAAGCGGGGACGATCGGATGCCTTTGGAAGCAGGAAATGGGTTAATTATCCCCCTAAAGAATAAAAAGGAATGTGAGTTGGGCATAGTAACAGACACAGATAAAGCTAATTTACTTGCATGTAAGGAAAAAAAAATAACCTAGCGTTCTTAGATGTGAGGGCAGAAGAGCTGAATGCCTTTCATAAGCTATGTCAGGACTTTTACTATTTAGCCTCAACACCCACCAAGTCTGGCCTAAAGGAAATCACATACAAAAACAAATAAATGAAAAGACATCAAGATGCTAAATGCTGGGTACATGGCAAAGTCTCCATAATGCTGACCAAACCATGACACTTAAAGCTTCTGTATGCCCAAGATCAACCATCTAAACAGCACAATCTGAAAAATAGAGCAAATGTAATGTGCACTGCCAATTCCAAACTCAGCATGCATTTCACATCATCTGATTTCTATGGGCAGACCCAGAGAACTGCTGTTAACTTCTGTGCCTGAAGAAGGTTCCCACTGCACCCTGTACCCAACAACATGCTCATGCTCAAATGGCCAAAAGGGAGGATGATTGGAATGCTGACACCCCAGAGCAACCTTGCTGGGCACTTTCAGCTAATTCTGTGGTAATGCCAAAACTTGCCTGAAATAAACACCTCACAATTCTTTACCAAACAAAAATCACTAGCAGTCTAAAATCCCAAGCATACAATTGCACACACACAGAGCCCTTTATTTCTGTGAAGGGTAGAAAATCCTCAAGGTAATACCCAAAACATGCAACACAGCTGTGACCTGGCCAGCTTGCAGTTAAGACTCACTGCCAACCTCTTTTGGGAATCACACACATAACTGTGATGAAAAGGATAGCCATAGCCCTATCTCAACAAAACAAAAAGTATCAGATGCTTCAGGAAAATGTAAAAAATTTATAATATTGTCCAGAAGTTTGCTATAGAAAGGAAAAAGTCCTTTATGATACAAGCTAACTTTGTGACAACTGGTTACTTTATCTAGTACATTAAAATTAAGATTTTAAACATTTTTTACAGTTCAGGACATCTTCACTCATATAATTCATTACTCCTCAGCAACCCTTCTTCAGATTTTACTAGTATTAATAGTGTCTTAAATTGTGTAACATTATCTTCCTAATTTTGGAAAGGCTTTCACCTTTCATCTGCACCATTTGATGTTTTGAAGAAAATAGGAACTATTTTATTTTTAATTAATTTAGGTCTCTATGCTATTGTTTTCTAGCATCATACTAAACTAACATGATTTTCTCTGCAGTATTCCCTAGTGGATCATGCTGCCTCTGAACTGAGTTATTCCTTCTGCTGTTCTCACCCATTCACTTCCGTGACAATTCCTGTAAAATACACATCCTGAAGCTATTTATCATCTATATGCAGTGTTCTAAAATCTACAGACAAAGAAACACTACAACTGCTACAATGACCAGCCAAAGCCCCATTATATTATTAGCAGTTATCTGACTGCCCTTCTCTAGATAAACTAATTTTTCATTGAGTACCAAAATCCTAACCCACAGGGACACAAGTGGCAACATTTCTTTCCTCTCTTAAGCCACTGAGCATTCTCTCAGAAAGAAGTAATAAAAAACTACTCATTTTTATTTACACTAGGATTTCATTTTTAGTGATCAAAGCATACACTGAAAAAAGAAAAACAAAAATATGGAGAGAAGTAAATAAAACATAAGAAAATGTCTACTCCTATTTTTTTTTAAGAAAACAAAGAGAGAAAAAATGTGTCTAAGGAAATGATTACGCCATACTTCAGTTATAATTAAAATACCTGACATGCTCAACAATGATAAAAGAATACCCTAAAAAAGGAGAGGGGGAGACATGCTTGACCCAAATCTCAGATATTTCATGTTCCAGCAAAAGCAAGAGAAACAATGCACAGTTATCAGGAAAAATCATGCAGCAAAATGAAATGCCTTAAGAACTGGAATAACTTTGATGAGAGATGCCAAGAAAACAGAAAAGAGAAAGAGAGAGTACCTTTGTACCTCCGACAGAGAGGAATCACTTTCATCAGACCTACAATCAACAGTGGTGGAATTGTGAGGAGAAAGAATATAGGTATCAGCAAAGGAAAGCCTCCATATGAGTAGAACACACAACAGCATGGCCAACTCAGAAAAGCAATGCAAATCCACAAATATTATGCAGCATTGCTCAAGGTATATCTCAAACCCATGATGACATGGGGGGTAGGGGGTAAAGAGTAATTATCTTAAAATATCACTCTCAGCAGAAAGTTACAGTAGACTGTTTCAGCTCCAGAAGATGAGTAACAGCAGCTGAGCCATTTCTTATTTCCCCAACATTTTCTTAGAGAAGTAAAGGCAAAAAATTAAAAGGAGAAGATAGACGCACAAGTTAACCTCCATAGGATAGTGCTTGTAGAGAATATCAAAAGAAAAAAATACTCTGAACATCAATGCCTGCTAAGTGTAGAAGAGACATGCAAAATATTAGTCATAGAGATATAAATGTTAAATATGATAACTCACTCAAATAAATACAGTGATTTGCAAGCCATGCTAAGTTCAAAATCCTTTACCTCTCATTTGGAAAAATGTTTAAAAATAAAATCCAAGAAAACATACAAGACAATATTTCCCAAAAATATGATGATTTTCAGTACATCTTAAGATGTCCTTCATTTTCAACTCAAACAGATTCAGCAGTTTCTATTTGACTTCAAAGTCAGCTCAGAGAAAATGAAAAGGGTTTGGTGGGAGTTAGCAATAAGAAACATAAGCTAAGATAAAGAAGTCACAAGCACAGTTACTGAAAGCCTTGCAAGCCATTGTTTGGTATGTGATGGCTGTAGACCTCTGAAAAAACCCAATTTTATTCAAAAAAATAGTGTAAACAGACAAAAGCAGTTTCTTATCTTGCTAGAGTCACAAATAAAGGTATATTTTAAATCTGAGTTGCAGTTCATAAGCACTGCGTGGTATTTGTAGCAGCACTGAAACCTGTAATAGAAATTTTAGTCAAGTAAAGTCCACTGCCATCTGGTGTAAGGTTTCTAAACAGATGCTTAACGTGAGAAAAATCTGTTCTACTTCTTCTAAACAAGATATGAATATCATCTACTCCTGCAGATCACCTCCTAAAGTCAGTCTGTTCAATAATTTGGATAATCTCTAAACAACTGTGTTCTAGCCATTTCTGCGTCCCATCCTCTGAGGTGCTGTTGTGAGAGCACTCTGAGCAACACTGGAGCAACTGATTAACTGTCAAAAGCACTATTTCCTAAATTATCACCTAAAATCTATTTTTGAGTGTAAACACACACACAAATACACAAACATCTAAGAATTCTACCATCTTCTATTTTGGGTTTAAAACTACAAATACCAGACATATCCTAGAAAACAGGAAACAAGGTTCAGCAGGAAATTTCTCTTCTCAAATTTTTACAGTAGTTCCATGGTAGTTTAAAATATTTCCTTTGAAAACTACACAAAAACATGAGAAATATCTCCTCCTGTCTTGCAGAAGGGCAAAATTTCTACCAGACACTACACTGAAAACTTGGGCACACTTTGCATTTCCCTGGTTGGGGGCTGAGGCTTCCCTTTGTGACTTACTTATCCTGCTGAACTGATGTGTTTCCCTGAGAAACAGTAAGACGACTAAAAACATTCATTTCATTACGGGGCCGGCTTGGTGGGGAAGTAGGAGGTGACAGACTAGCCTCTGGGGCTCCAGAATCTGAGCTACAAAAAAAAAAGAACATCTTCTTTAACAGGTTATGAATGGTTAGAAAAGTTAAATGCAACATGCCTCAAACGTTAGATGCTCTTTTCTTAAGCAAATAATTAAGATTGCAATACAGATATTTCTCAGAGAAGGCAAAAAGCTTAAGGCTGCAGAGTCCAAGATGGCACAATGTTCAAAGATTAAGTGGTAAAAGTGAAAGCTACAGGCAGAAAACACACATGTAAAATGAAATCCTTATAAATTGAAGGCTGTTACATTGATGACTTTGATTTAAAAAAAAAAGTAATTTGCAAATGCTCCAAAGGACATTTTCTCAGGGCTCTGCCCCTGAGTTATTTTGTACAGAAAAACAACCTGGAAAAAACCCCAAACAACCACAAATAAGCTGAGCAATGAATATCAACACTGACAACAATAGAAACTGTCCTGGAAGAAAAGAAATAGAAAAATACAGATTTATTTTTCAAGAAATTTCAAATTACATCAGAGGAAATAAATTTAAAATAATCTTACAGTTTTTGTTCTTTTGCCTTTGTCTTTTCCATTGTTTTCTCATAGGTTTTTCTCTTTGCTAAAGGTGAAGGCTCAGGTATCTTCTTCTCTGGAAGAGATGGTTGCCTCGAACTAAAACAAGAGCAATCATTATCTCACTCTAAGGCCCTTCACAGAATATCACCTGTTCTCTCAGTGTGGTTTCAAATTTTAGAACATACTTAATCTATTCATTGTCTCTCTTGAATTTAAGGATTATAAACTTGTTCTCACACTTGAGTATAAAAATATACCAAGTTAATAATGTTCAAAGATTATTAACATCCAGTGTCAGATACTGAATAGTTAAAGGAGATTTACTAATTCAATAATAAAAGAGACTCACTAAAAGAAATAAAATGGAGTATGCATCCAAATTAAGATCACGGAAGTTCTTAAATTTCACATTCCACATTTGCATCTACAATCGACCATTTACAGACATGAAGAACAGAGAAATCACAATGATTCTTATACATAAATGAAACTTTGCAGTAACATATTCATTTTAATTAGGAAGTGAAAAGAGGTACTTCCCACTGACAATCTGACTATTTTAACACGGTTTCTCTTTGTCCCCCATTTTCCTTCCCCCTTGCTTTTCATCCCTCATTTGTCTCTCCAGTTCTTGCTCTGAAACAATTCCAATTTACAGTCACTGTGGTCTTTCTCCCAGCCTTTTACTCTCCATTAAAATTAGCAAGAATATCAAGAGGACAGTATTAAATCTGACACCCAAATGTTTCCATTTCACCACAGTCAGACAAAAGAAAAAAGAAAGGAATCTGAGTGGTCTCCATTCTTCTGAAATTCCATTTCTCACTAGCTAAGAAAAAGCAATGTTTGTTTTGTTTTTTTCTATTTCTTTGTATTTAGAAGGATTTTTTTCTATGAATATGAAACACTCATTAAAAGCAAGAAAGCAGAGATTCTCAAAGTGTTTTTGCTCCACACAACTCCATTAATCAGATCAAGCTCATTTGGCAGGCCACCTGCCACCACCTGTCATAACATGGTTATGACCATCAATCTCAGAGCCCTACAGGTTCTGAACATGCATAGCTCTACATGTTTCCCTTAAGAGGAAGTCTGTGCTAGATAAAATCCACCTGGAGACTGGAATGCAGAATATCATGATTTAACATGGACAGCACAACCACAAACAGCTACTTGATTCAAGTAGATGAGACAGTCTCTGGTGATCACAAACCCTAACTGGAATGTGAGGGACCTGTAGGACCAAGTGCCAAGAACTGCATGTCAACCCCAGAGTTCCCTGGGGTCTTCAAGAGAGGATAAGGAGGACAAGTGATAACCTGCCTGGTTCTGCACAGAAGCCTAGCAGCTAAGTCATTAAAAAAGGGGAGAAAGTGGGTCCAATTCCCTCAAGGCCAGAGCACCCATTTCTATGTAGGGCTCCCTTACCTCTGACAGCCCAACCTGTTCCACTGTTTGACTCACACAGTAATGAATTTCTTCCAATATCTCATGTACACCTCCAATCTTTCAGTTTGAAGCCATTACCCATTTCCCTATCAACACGTGCCCTTGTAACAAATCCCTCTCCAAGGACCATGGAATCACCACAAACCTTAGAAAACTGAGGAGGTTCCAGAGTGGAGCAGTTTGTGCATATGCAGATACCTGAATTTGCACCTAAAGATATCATTAATTTCTGTCTCTTTGAGAATCTGTATTTTGGATTACTGTTATGGCCTCTACATTCCTGAATGTTGCTTAAGTAAGTGGCACAAGGGAGAAAACATTTATTGAAGGTAAAGTCAAAATCTCCTCCTGAATAATATATTTTTTTTACAAAAGATATGCTGGCACCACAGGCCCATAAGGGAAGGCCAGATAGGTCATAAAGACAAGCTTTCTTCAACTATGACCAGATAAACCAGCAAGAGTTCTATTTTGAAAAAAAATATACACTTGCAGTGAGAAGGTCACTGCAGATTGATTGTGGGAATTTTTGATCACTTATCTACTGAAACATGATCAATAAAATTCAATATGTGAGGCCTACTGCTGACTGAATTGACTTTTTGACAGTATTTAACTCTCAAAGTCTTGCAGAACACAGTTTTGGGAAAATCCTTGTTTGCCTTTTTGCTGGCTCACTTTCATAAATGGATACATTCTAGAAGATGGAGTAAGGCAAAAGTTGGTATTACCTGAGTCTTGGATGTCAGGTCATAACACTTGATGTTTTAGATCTTGAAGCTTCAAAAGTCTCTACTCATCTCACACTAACTGCTGAAACAAGTGGGTTTTCTCCACCTATGCTCACCCTCAAGAGCATTCTTTCCAAGCAGATTCTATTTGCACTGAAGCCATCAGCATGGGTTAATAATTGCTGTCAGCAGTGTTTTACTGTTCACAATTGCCACCTCAAGCACATGCCAGAAATATATAGTAAAAAATACAAATTGCAAATGTACATTAGGTAGAGACTGCTGTAAAAATATTATGCAAATAGGACAGGTGAATATTAAAAGATGCTTAACTCCAGAGCCTGTAACGTGAAGATAGCTACGGGACACTGATTTCCACATCACTGAATGTGGGAAGTGCATTGAATTTACACATGAGCTGGTACCTAAAAAGCCAAGCAAAGGGTCTCTAGCAGTCAATGGCCAATAACCAGCAGTGATATGGGTAGATATAAAATGAACTGCAAGAGCAATTGAAAATAAAAAAAGAGTGTGTGTGAGAGACATCTGCTGGTCCCAAAGTAAAAAGACAAAATTATTTTTGTTCTGTTTAGAATCAAGAGATACTTTCAGTTAGTAAAACTGCTCTGCAGGTAAGTGCAACCTACCAAGAGAAAGGATTTTTGAGGATTCATAATATCTAACATTTTCCTTTCAACTTTTTACTTGAATACTCTATTGTTGCACAGACTTCTTCATTTTATGCATGGTCCATACATGACAACTCACAGAAAGATTTTTCCTAATAATTAGGACCATATACAAATAACATGATAAAGTTTTTGGGTTGTGTTTTGTTGTTTTCGTTTTTTTTTTTTTTTTTTTAAATCTCTCTGCTGTTCCAATCAGATTCTCACTACCTCCTTAGAATGTGCATTTCCCATAGCACTAATACAGCAACTATTCAAGGTATTAGAAGGGTTTTCCCCTCTACATAGAACACAGTTACAATAACAAAGCAGCTTAACAGAACTTACATCTTCAATAAGAACCACAGTACCTACAAGACTGCATTTATACTTTCTAGAGTGGTGATGCTGGAAAGGAAAGAGCTTTGTCAGTATTATTTAGTAAGCTTCAAGTGTATCAACCTCATTTGTAAAGTTAAAATAATGGATTACAAGAAATTGGCAACATGCATTTTTTAAAAGCAAAGGATAATTAGTACAGCATGGCCAAACTTACATGCTGCCTATCTTAGAAGGTAAGCCAGATGGTGGGGGTATAAACTCTCTGTCCCTAGCAGAAGTATCGTGTGTGTCAGCAGCCACCCCGCTTCCTTGGGTTTCTGCGGCCGGCGCGGCAGAGGCGGCCGGGGCAGAGTCTGCAGCGCTGCTGTCGGAGCCCAGGTCGCCGCTGGCTGCGTACAGCAGCTCCATCTGCGTCGTGGTCCTGCGCCGGGCCTGCAGACAGACAACAACCAAGCTGCCACTTCAGCCTGCAAAGGTGTGTGCCAAGAGTCCCACACTCAACTTAGCATCAGCTGGCAATTAGCACCCCCCTCAAACACTTGGCAACTGCCTTTGGAAACTAAATCAAGAAGCTCATCTCTGCTTTTGGGCAATGATTTCAGAGGAGGCAATTCAAATTCAATGGCATGAAACACTGATTTAACAACTGGATTCCAAGGATATCCTTTCAACCAGCTGCCTACCAATACCACATCAGTACAATACTACTCACCTACAGTTTATCCAAATGAAATGTTATAAAGCAGAGAGGAATAAAGCAAAGTGTCAATTTAAATACCTTCAGTTATACTAGTGTGACTTCTAGCATCAATGCTTCTTCTCATATATAAACTCTGCTTCTTCCTTAGCTTAAGTCACCTCAAAAGTCCACATGAATTAAAATTCATTCAGCATTTCAACAATTTGAAAACAACAGAAAAACTCACAAAGGAGCTAAGCTTTGTGCAACACAGTAATTTGTAAAAAATGGATCATACATGTTAGGTGTCATTTTACACTGAAATTAAGATCTATTCCTCAGGGAAAAAAAAAGACTAGTAAGGAAGACAACAATCCAGTCTGAAAAGAGCCATTACAAAAATGATATGTTTATTTCATTGCATTTTCAGACCAAACTCAGCTAAACAGCCCAAAAAGCTGCACATCAAGGAATGTTACCAAATAATTCAACAGCCAACACAGATGGTTTCTTCCAAAGCCAACTGCAGTTGGAAAAGTGGAGGCTAAGCCTCTCTTTACTTCGCAAACTTGGTTTCTGCTCCTGTGAGCACTGCCATCAGTGCACATTTCCAGTTCCCACTGCCATTAATATTAAACTGTAGTCAGCCTAGATATAGTCCTCCATTGTCAACTGTAATTAAGATCCTGGAGGTCAAACTTTTGTGTCATAAACTTCAAGATTTCTGTGACAAATTGCACACAATAAGCAAGTTCACAGTTCCCACTGGCAATAGCATTGAACTGTAGCCTAGCTAATACTAATCTGCAAAACTACACCAGTTTGGAGTGCAAGTAACTGGAAGAATACATCTCTTTCTGGAATTCTAATAACTTAACCCCAAAATACTGAAGAAGTTATTTTTATCATTGCTTGTTAGAGTGGAGCGTCACACAAAATCATATTGCACACAAAGCATATGTAAAGCACATCAGTTCACCTTTTGCATGTCTTCATTCATTGAAGTCTTTTGGGCAAAGCAAGAGCATTCTCCAGAAGGTATCACTAAACTGTGAATTATCATAGAATCATAGAATCACTTAAACATGTAGGAGAATCATCATCATCATTGTACATCCTACCTTGCTTTTGGGCTTGACTTCACCACAAAGCTTCAAGAGATCTGAAGATAATGAACTAAAAGAAAAATTGCATCACAGTTAGAAAGTCATACTTTTTGCAGATTTGCAGGTGTGTATTTTTATTTTATTCTTCTTTCTACTGAAATTGTGGGCAAAGTATAATGAAACAATGTTAGAGATACTTTCTAAAGGATACATGATTCTGCATTACAAAAGGAGGACATTACAGTATTTTTTCTAGAATCAGTACTAACAAAGATTTCCTCACCTTCCTTCTGTTCCAGGACTATGCAATGGGGCATCCTCATCAGTACTATCTTCCAAATTTTCTAGAAAATTTCCAGAAGAACAACATTAGTCTGTCCCTCCACAACGGGATGTGAAGGCTTTAAGTGCTGTACAAAGCAACTCAGACAATGTCGAATGTAGATGAACAGAGTACAAAAGATAGGGATTTTCAAAATATCTTGACCATTTTCTATCCAGCCGCCACTGAATTTTCCTGACACCCAAAGTAATTCTTTTCATACAATCTAAATACATCATACATCTAGGCATAGTGTGCCAAACATGGTCCTCTGTCTACTGCAGCAGAGCAACAGTGATGATAGAAAAACAGAAATTCCAGAAGGAAATCTGTAAGAGAGCAGATAAAGCAAAGAAAATAATCTGCAAGACATGGAAGATATGGGATGTAAATCAATGGACAGTAAGAATGTCTCTTTCTCCTCTTTTTTTTAATCTTCTTGCTCCAAGACACAATCAGAAAAAGAAAATGATATTTTTAACTAGCTAGTGAGCTGAGGCTCAGCCTCCTCTGATACAGAATGCCACCAAGCATTTGAGCTGACAAGAAGCAAGCACTTTATTAGTATATAAGGATTCACTTCAAAAGAGGATGATGCTACTACTTAATACTTTAGAATGGCTTCCTAAATAGACATTAATTTCTAAAGGAAACTGCTCAGTAGAAATGTTCCTGAAGCAAAAATGGGTACACAAACCTGTCCACAGAAGACAAAACCAGCATGCACGCCACACACTAACACTGTCAAACATCCAATTCACACATCTGCATGCAAACGGTGCAAAACATTAAGCTGACACAATGACTCAAGGGCACACTACAAGCAGTTCCAAACTGCTGGGAAAGCAAATCCCCTGAATTGTGTTTTATTCTAATAATATATTTTAGGCACAGGGCACAGACCAAGGACATAGGTAACACATTTTTGCAAGCAAAGTCCCTTATTTTTCAACATACTCATCAAATATTAAGGATTAAATAACCTTGTAATGACATACCATTACACCTCCTCTTTACTAGAAGAGACACTGAGTTTCTTTATTTAATTTCTGTCAAAAAGCAGATACCATTTGCAATGCATAGAATAAACATATTTGTAACCCATATTAAGACAGGTTTGTCCATGTATATGTGTTTAAGCTCATGCTTTGGAGAAAGGGAGGAAGGATATGCAGCTTTCAGCTGAATTTTGAGAAGGAATCGAAAAAAGAGAAGGAAAATTCTGCCTTTTGTGTATGCTGCACCTAAACATGTTCCCTGAAAAAGTTAAAACCATCAATCTAGAATCAACACCAATACTGCACTTCAGAGTTACCTAACTGCTTAATTAATTTTAATGATGTAATCTTAATTATCAGAAATACAACAATATTCTAAAAAAAGCAGGGTCACAGGAATAGCACTCTGAATTTCCAGGTTTCTTTTTGTTCCATCATGGATTTGAGGCCAGATTAAAATCTTTCAATACTTATTATTATTATTGTCATTAGTGTTGTTATTATTGCTATTATTATGATATGCTTTCTGCAAAAGTGGGGATTTAGAGTACTGCTCCTTTCAGTAAGACAAAAGCAGCATCCCTAAAATAAATGCATTTTAAAAAAATATAGGATTCCTATTAGAATGATGTTACTTCATCCCCTACTCATAAAGAACTTGCGATCTCTTTTTACAGGTAACTAAGCAGAAAGTGTGGAATGACCACAAATGTGGTATTTTATTTGTTAGGCTCACTCTCATGTGACCTGATGAGCTTCTTCAATTTGCCTGCAATTCAACACAGGAGACTGCCCAAAGCCCCGAGATAGAAACCAGTGCACAGAATCAACAAATAGGTAGAAAGAGCAAGATTCTGCAAGAGTGAGAAGAGGTGAAAGAAGAAATTAAGTTAGTAAGGACAGTAACGTTTGCAGGGATAGCTGCTAGCAAACCACTGCTTGTAGAACAGGTGGAGAATTTTCTGATTATTCATCTTCATCCTTATGCAGTGGCAACTGGATGGTACCAGAACAAAGCCATACACCAGCACAGTTCACCCAGAGGAAATGACATTTGACCATCTGCACATAAATGGTTGTGACTCCCATCCATGAATGCCCATACATCACGGGTGGGAAGTAAAAGCAGCTTCCACAACTCCTCAGAGAGAAGCAACATTCAAAACTCAATTTCATAGTCATTTTAACTCTTCAGAAGAGCAGATGGGATCGGGAATGGCAGCTGGTTCATCCACCAAGGGGGATGTGCACTGAAAGGTCCATTCAAGTCAAAACCTGAGCCTGTGATGTACTTTTCTGGAGACTGAAACTTCTTCTTGTCTACAGCTGAATTTAAGTGCATACCTACACTGGGGAATGTTCAAGCTTTTCTGAGCCAAGTGTATTCAAATAGCTAAGAACTTTTGAAGATGGTGGATCTGAAAGCAGGCATCAAGCAGGCGAATCACAAACACCATGGAAGTGCAATCCCTTCGCTTGGGATAGGGCTCTCTGTGCTCTACCACCGAGATGTCAGGCATCCTGGTGAGATTAATCTCAGGATCTGCTGCCACCCACACTTCTACCTGCAGGAGATGTGTCAGGCCCTGCACCAACAGCGTCCCTGCCAAGCAGCCAGCAATCCCAGCAGCAAAGGCTCACTACAGTGGTGTCTGAACTCCCTGCAGCTAAAAGGTTTGGCCACTAGTCATCCACACAACACAGACTACCAACAGTCTTGGACCTAGGTTAGTGCAGCACATTCAGCTGCATTTCCTTCCTATGAAGTGTTAGCAGAGTCCTGAGCGGCTTAGGTACTCTAAAAGCCTCAGGTCATGCTTGCAAAGTGTTAAAAAGCTTCTTTAATGAGAAAACACTCTACAAAAAATTTGATTACAGAGCTACTGTTTCAATACATTTAGCAAGTGGCTTTTTATTGCTTGAGATGTTGTTAATAAGTAAAAGCCCATCCAGAGCTAAAGAAAATGCAATGCTGTCAGGAGAAACAATGCTCCAACAGGAGTGAACATGCACACACATTAAAGGCCTGTCCAAGACACACTATGATGCCACAAACCACTGAGGCTCCTGAATAAGTAACTGGCTGCAGGCAGCAGGATCCCCTGACACGGATCTTCAGGTGCCACCTGACAGGAAGCTGGCCAAGTTCTCACCATCTCTACATTATGATCTATACACTTCCACGTAGTTTTGTGCTTTGAAATACTGTGCAAACTAGCACAGGACAGCAAAATTTGATTAAAAGTAGCACAAGACAACACAAAAGGAATTATCACTGGTAACAGGATTATTTTTCTCAAGTTCCAAATATAGCCAGGTCTTTGGAGGGAAGAAAATAAGCTTAATTCATTTGGGAATAACTCTAAAGCAACAGCAATAAGAGATTTATCTCAAAATCAGTGAAGTCAGTAACTTAAACCCAACTGAAAAAGTGGAATATAATCCTGCATTCTGTACAATATTTACATTACAAAATGAGCTATTTGCAAAAGGTTAAAAATGACCTGCAAATTAAGAATTGCCTTTTTTTCAAACCTGAAATGATGAGCAGAATTTCTCACAACAGTAGTACATCACAAAATAGTTTTATGTAGTCTGAACACACTTCGGGCTCACAAGCACCAAGTTATAAATTTGAAATACAGCTCTGCTTACTGTCTTCACTTTTAACTACCACAAGGTCTATTACCAGGAGAGCTAGGGGTGGTTTCAGAAAGGAAGAAATGCTCTTTAAGCTCGTGATAACGAGTACATTTACAGAATAGTTCATGCAAATTTCACACACTCACAAATTCTAAGATGCATCAGTTAGTGAACATGAATGAATTAGTAACTCATGCAGCTGTACAGTACACAGAAAGCTAAACATACTTACCCAGTGGTATGCTATCTAGGTCTGTGTAAATACAGCAACAAGGAAAAAAAAGCAACATTCCAATCAAAACATATCCATTTATAAAAAGAAATAAAACAAAAGTACCCAAATGTATTCTAAATTTTTCTTAGTATCATCTCATGAGAAGTAGAATAGATGCCGTAACAACATAAAGTGCCAATCCAAAATCCCTAGCATATGATGACTGAACGGGATTGCATTTTTGAACTTCCCATTCAGAAGTTAAAACAATTCCAGATTGTAAAATAACAAGCAGATTATTTGAATTTTAAAAAAATCTCAATAATAAGAAAACTTTGTTTCCTACATTTCACTGCTGAGAGGGTCTACTTAAAAATGTCATACATGCATGTCAATTGTGAAGTATAAGATGTTACAATACAGCATCTATTCAGAAAAGAAATAGTCTAGAATGCCCAGTACAGCATGCACAAAAGGCACACATGACATGCAGCTGACTATTCAAAAAACAAGATGAAAAAACTACCTTGCAAAGCATGACCCAGAAAAGCATCAAGTTCAGGATTTAATTCAGCTTTTTCTTTTAGCATATGAAACAGCAGTTGGTTTTGAGTAGCACTAGTAATTTCTGTCTGCTTAAGGCGTCCCTCAAGAACTTTGATCTGAGCTTCTTTCTGAGCTGCTTGGAGACCCTAAGAGAAAGAAAGATGACAAATGCTTTATCACAACCCTTGTTTTACAAAATGAAAATTGTAAAAATTTTTTTTAAAACTACAAACACAAACAATGTGTACATCGAAGCTGCCTTCTCACATCCTGAAGATCAGGTGTCAACAAAGGATCTTTTTCTTTCCTTCACCTTTTAAAGAGACTCATTAGCATTCCTTTAACTTGCATTCCTCAGACTGCCTTGCAAATATGCATCTAGTGGCTAAGTGGGACACGACTCCCAAGTGCAAATCAGAGTCTTTGCATTTTTTTAAGAGTAGCAAACATCTGAAAGATCAAAACCTCCATTTTCGCAAATAACTACTTTTAAAAAAATTATTACCTATGGTACTCTATGACAAGGGACAGGGGGAGGTGGAAGTGGGACAGGGTGGGACACAGAACTGTAATCTTTCCTATCCAATCACTCAGTGAACTTTCAGCTTCTAATTAAAGATCTTATGGCCTAACTTCCCTAGATCCATGGATTTGTGGGAATTTTTTAGTTGTAGAAAATACAGCCAAAGAAATTTATGGAATGGTTTCCAAATAGATTTCCAAATTCCAAAAGAAAAAGTATGGAAAAATGAAGGCACAACACATCTTCTCAAAGGCTTGTAGGGCAACAGCAGACTTTGAGTGCTAGTGCTGGAATAACAAGTGTACCCTATGAATTTACACACCACATTTAGATTGAACTAAAGCTACATATCAACAGACACATTCTGCAGGTGAAAACCAACAAAAGAATAGACATTAGGCATGACCAATTTTGCAAAAAAATATCCCTTCAGCTTTTCTATGCGATAATTACTAAACAAAAAGATGATAGAATCCTTTACATAATAGAGCTTTTTATCATAATAAAGAGAAATTGTTAACAGAGTGAGTCAGAGGCATTTTTCTCACATTAACTCTGTTGCAAGATCCATTCAAACAGATCCAAGGGCTGAAAAAATATTAGAAGACTGAAATTTCCAGAAGCCAATGTGATTGTGGGAATTGTCTTTACCCTTTTTTTTTCCCCACAAACTTTTTGGATTACCTGCATAGTGAAGAATCAAAAAGGCAAAAGAAACTCCAGAGAACTGGTGAGGAGGCTGACCCAAAGACAGTTTCAGTATCATTGAAATCTTCCATTTGACACAATGAGACAGAAAGAAAAGCAGCAACAAGAGCACATGATACATATGTGCACAGGGTTGTAAGCTGCCAAATGCTTGTTTTGAAAATATGAGAGTAAAAGTATTTCCCCAACTCCTTCAGAAGAATCCCTGTGGCTCTACTCAAAATGAAGTATGTCATGCTTCAACCCATAACCTAAATTTCTTGAGGTTCATATTTGTACAAAGGTGGCTGAGCCAGAGATCTCGAGCTCTCTTTAGGAGTTTGTTGAGAAACAGAGATTTATTTGATTACAAAAAGCTAGTGCTCTTGTAAGAGCAACATGAGCTAATTAATACAGTGAAGAAGACTCTACTGGGGGTTGAGAAACAGGCAATAAGTTGAAGAGGACAACAGATCTCAAGGGCCTTCACACTGAGAATCAGCATGACTCAGTAATGTCTACCAGCTCTGATTTGTTTAACACCCACAAGTCATGTCTTTATGACAGCACAACATATCTGCTCCTGGCACATGCCACAGTCCTGGCACACACATACTTCACTTAACACATTACCTTATTGATACCCATCATAAGGAAGTGATCAAGCAAATATCGAGCTTCTGTCAAAGTGCAAGCATTAATCACTGCTGTTACATCCAAGGTCTCTCCTTCTTCCTATGTGTACAAGAACAGGTCCAGTCAGATTGTGAAAAAGTCCCAAGAACCATAATAACTTATTGCCAGCATAATAGAAAGCATCAGCTTTGATATTTAAATGCATTGCAATCTTAACTTGCATTACACTATTGACACTAAAACTCAGGTATCTATTGTAGAAGTCTTCATCTCAATTTTCACATACAAGTTTTCACCAATTTTCACTTCCTGGCTCAATAATTGCACAGACAAACAAAAACTAATTTCTTAATGGGAACATCTTCAGAGCTAACACAGTTGTGTTTTTTTGTCCTCATTCTACCATTTTTGCAATAATATTTGACCTACCTTTGCTTCTTCCATTTGCATAATGTTTGCTTGGCAGTCAGAAATGCTGTCGTTGATGTAGTCTATATTTGCAGTTACTGATTCCATCTCCTCATTTATGTTTTGGACATTTCTATCTGCTTCACTGCCACCCCCACCCTTGATGAGCTTCTCCCTTTTCTTTGAAAGCTTATCTCTTCTTTTTGTGAGTTCTTCACGTTGCTATTTTCCACAAAGACATAATATTACAGAAAAAGGAATTAGTAAGCCCTAAGAACACTGAAGTATCTTTTTGTTTTCCTTTGTTTGCTATAGTTTAACTAACACCATAATTTCCATGGGAAGAAGTTACACAGGGGAATACAGTAATCTATTTTGCACATGATGCCATTAATGTGCTTCTTAGTTCTTACTAAGCACAGCAATCCCATTGTTCATATGTTTACTGGCGCCAAAAGTGTCTTCACTGACTACAGTAGGTTCCACCCACTTTGCCAATGCTGCCATAACACATACTTGCAGTGCTCCCTATTTAATATAATGATACAGCCAACAGTGCACAGCAGATCACCCACCGTAAGCAGCCTGTTCATATCTGCCTCCATGTTGGAAATAGTCATCCTCTGCATAATAATGTCAGTCACCCTGCGTTCCAGCAGCTGCCACTTCATCCTGGCTGCCTTCGAGGAGTAAACCCTGCTCGTCACTGCTTTCCGCTGGTACTTCCTCCTGTGACACGTTCAAGAGAAATACACAGCTAAGTCTGAAGAAGTCCAGTGACAAATTCGCATGTGCAAAGGATCAGGCTGGAATATTTTTCACAAACAACTTAAAATTGTCATGCAGAAGTTGTTGTAGGTTTACACAGCAGCAAACAGCTGCCTTTACCCTGCCCTGAACTCTACTGCACTCTAACATGCTGCACTTGAAAAACAGGTTTCAAACACTGCAGCATCTTTCATGACACACTGCTGAGTTCAAATGCCACATAGGTGTTGTTCCCTATTTAATAACAAGGAGATCTGCTTCAATTCACAGAGGAAACGCACAAATAAACCCGATACACTGAGCTGCATTTTCCAACAAGCTTCTCCATGAACTTAAGACTGCTGGCACTGGACCACCAAGGTAATTTCTCTTGAAGAGAAGATTTAAAAACCCTCAAGATTTCAAAGTCCAGCTTATGTGACTTGCCATTTAATGCCATTTTATATTATGGTATTATTGTCTTAAACCCAGAACACTGAAACTGCATTTGATAATGGTAAAAGGCCCATTTTATGAGCATTCCATGATAACAGTTTGACAACTAACAGCTCCTGCTACAGCACCTGTGCAAAAGTCCACACAAATTTTAGTTCTTATAAGAGAGTCCTAACAAGTTTTAACCCTTACCCTGTTCCATTTGTTGCAGTTACAGATAATGCTTGAACCCTTGCAACAGGAATTCTCATCTTCTGCTGTGCTGCTGCTCTGGAGCCATCATGCTCTCCTGACAGACTAGAACTTGCTTCCTGCATGGAATGCTCAGGCAGACTCAGCTTTCGACTCACTTTTCCTGCCACTTTATCAGACAGAGGCCTGACTTGCCGACGAAGGGCTGTGACCTGAAACACAGTGCAAGGACACGAGTAACTCTCCCCAAACTGAGTTCTAAGTTACAGCAATACAACATCATTCTGTTTTCAAAGATGCATTGCTGTTTCACCACAGTACCTCTTCAGTTTTGCGACGTAAAATAACTTCTTGGTTTCTTTTCTGAGCTTCCAGAAGCTTGAGCTGATGCTGTGAAAAAGCAGAAGTAGACCATAATATTTTTCCATTCTTTCTCACAAGGACTGCATTGCATAAACAAAAAAAGAGACCTCAACACATTAATACAAATCTGCAAAATTGTTGTGACATGAAGACTCAAGTCATGATTGTTTCTTGATCTTCCTAGTGCAAAACAAAACCAAATGTTTCACTGTATCAATTCTATCAAAACTAATAATTCCATGCAACAAGGTGGTAGCAACAACTTTGTGAAGATTCACTAATCACTAATTCACTGATAACACTGATACAAAGCACAACAGGACGTAGAAGACTTATCACCTGGAGCTAGGAACTGTGTTTGCATGGAAGTCAAATGAAATTTTGGGCATTTTCATGGTGAAAATATACAGGTACATGCCTGCCTCAGTGAATGCATATGCACAGTGTGTGCCTGCAAGCAGAGGCACATCATAATGACACGTGCTCGTTCCAAATGAAAGTTCTTTATCTGTCAAATCACCTCTCGTTTGCGTTGCTCCTTTTTGAGCTGTGCAATCTCTCTATTTCTTCTGGATTCGGTCATTCTAGCTTTCTCCTGCTCTTCTTTCATTTGTTTCATCAAGCGAACCTGTAAAGAGGTCATCACTTAGGAAAGCTGTTCACACTCAAGTGCTGCTCCCTGCTCCCAACCACAGAGAGTTTTCTCTTCAAATTGCCATTTTCCACTATACTACATGCTTTTAGCTATTTATGTCTTCCATCTAATGTCGTCTTCACTCAGTGCTGAATAACAGCTAATAAGCTGTGCAAGCTTATGAATGTTTGATACCTTAATTTCTGTTCATTAAACCCAAAAGCTGCCCGTCTCCCCCAGGAACAGCCTGATGCTTGCATTTCTTCTATTTTCAGACTTTCAAGCAGATAACAGCAGCAACAGAGTTATCAGATAGATGGATGCACAGGGAATTTCAGTAAACATTCATTGTGCAACACTCCATTTACTGAAATATACCTTGGTTTTCTTCATCTCTGTCACCTCCTGCTGCAGTTTCTTCAGCTGCTTTTCATATTGAGACTGATTTTTAAGCAAACGTGCATGTTCCTTTTGCGCTGTTTGAAGTCTCTGCAGTTCTTTATTCATGGCTTGGAGTTTCTTTTCATATTCTGACTTGATTTTTTTTGCCTTTTCTTCTGAATAGGTCTCTACAGAACCTAGAGTAAAAGGGAATTCTTAATCTGCTTTTGTTCAGGGTACTTCTAGTTTGCCAGCCACAGCAGATAACTACCTCCTCTGTTCTAGCACTGCTATAGCATTGCTCTGCAATACCTTTAAAACAACCTAATTTCTCTCTAGTTCCTGCCACCTGTACTGCTTTGAACTTTCCACCATGTATGCATTCTGGGATAAGAGATCAACTATTAACACTTTCCTCTGACTTCTTTGTAACAAATCTGAGCACCTGAAAGCACAAATACACACATTCACACATAGATGCACAGGAGTATAACAACACTCCTAAAAGCCACCAAGCCTAGTATTCCTCTTCAACACTGATCAACAGGGAAGGTCTAAGGAATAAGGGAACAGCAAAACCTTAGACAGCGTATAACCATAAAGCATATATATGTTTAAAAAAGAAAAACAAACAAGATACTTTCCACAGCACTCCCAAAGTGCAGTTATTTGTGGCTTGGGACTCTGGAGTCATAAGTAGTTTGTCATCTCAATACTAATACATATTCAAAAAGGTTTGGTCGGTAAGCACCTCTGAAACGTGTATTTCACTGATCCTTGTTTTTATTCTCATGCAAATAAAAAGAAAGTGGGGAGGAAAGAACACGAAAAAAACTTTTAAACAGGAACTATCTCCAGGATTATGAGAACTCTTAGAAAACTGAAAATGCTTATTCACCCAAATCAAATACCTGCCAGCAGCAATACATTTCAAAAAATTCTTCTCTCAATTCTGACAGAAACTAGAAGGATTAAAGAATCATTCACTGGCATTATGGGTACAAACCATACTTCTGTCTTCTGCAATTTCTCATCAAATTTGAAAAAGAAAATGAGAGAAGTAGAAAATGGTTCAACTTCAACAGCTTATACAAGATCAATGATTTTGTACTTCTTACCCAAGTTTTGAAGAACCTGATCTCTTTCAAGCTGAGTGTCTCGAATTTTATGTTGTAGCATCATTAGTTTCTCTTCATACTGTTTTTTCAGTGTTTGCAACCTTCGCTGGCTGTTTTCTAGCTCATCTATCAGTTTCTGCTTAATGGCTATTTCACAGGTGATATTTGCCAAGTCAGCTTGATAATTTTCTAAAATAGAAAGATTTTTGTTAAAGTAAAGCAAGGACCACGTGAACACAGATAATCCTTGCAATCTTAGGGTCACTGTAAATACATATTGTACACGGAAGGATTCCACACAAATCACAATGAACCTGGTCAATTTCAAAACCCATACAGGAATGCTCGATCAACTGTCTATTACATGCTTTAGCACCATAACCAAAAAATTCTTCACAGAGAATTACACACAGAAGTTGACAACACACTTTCTTGCCTACCAAGACCTGAGGTTTGACAGATATTTACAAAACTCTACAGAATATTGCACTGACATCACCTTTTTCATCAGAGTCAGAATCTGATTCATCAGAGCTTTCAACAACTTCCATATCATCTTCATCCTCATCATCTTCCTCTTCTTCATCATCATGATCACTGCCTTCCTGAATTTCCTCCTACAAAACATACAGACATTAAAGCACCCCCACAGTTTTCCATGCCTCAATCATTTTTGACTGTCATTGTGAAGCTGCAGTATTCACATAGCACATTCGTAATTTTCTTTCTATAACCTTGTAAATCTTTAAACAGACAATGAACACATAAGCCAAACACTTATCAATACTTACTCCCTCCAATTCATTATTCTCTCTCTCAGAAGTGCCTTTTTCATCTCTCTTCTCCTGCTCATTGTCTGTGTTATCCTCCTTAATACTAGTAAAAGAGGCAGACACAAATTATCCACAAACTGAAATGGCAATTGTTTCCTATCCCCCAAACCAGTAAGTTGTAATTCCAAATAAAGATGAAAACCAAAGTGAAGTTAGAAAAATGTACAGGTGTTGGGCATGGGTAAAACACAACTTCCAAACTTCTGCAGATAATAAAATAATGCCTAATTACTCTTAATCTTGGTTTGCAAGGTGGTAGTAATGATTAGCACATTGTTCCAGCATACTGCACAGGTGGGACAATCAGAATACACATCTCCATGTACTACAGCAGTACTCATTTGGCATGGAAGTTGCAGTGTACCCACAGTAGCTTTTACAAAACAATAAAAGAACATTGTGAGCAAGTACAATGTACATTACAGGTATTCCTACACTTGCAAGCTATAACAGAGCCTACTCTACTCAGAATAATCTTAACATTTATGTATAAACCTTAAACAATATCCTCATTTATTGTACTATAACCACTCTTTCGATTAGTTATCTACTTTGACATAAAGGGAATGCTCAAAACAGTCACTGATACAACAATAAAAAGGGTTTACAACAGGGTTTTTTTTTTTGTTTTGTTCTAAGTGTTTGCTGTATTACCCATCAGGGCAAGTTTTAACATTGTTAAGTGCACATTCAAGACATCCCATGCAAATGTAAAACAAAAAATCAATGGCACTCTGCAAATTGTCCCAGACCAGGTATCAGTCCCTCTAGTGCTACATATACAAAACCCAAAGTTCCAACGGATGGGAAGTTGTGACAGAACAGAGCTAGACACCATAGGGGGTACTAATGAAAAAATGTGGTTAGGACTGCATAGTGTGGAATCTACCTCAACTAACATCAGCTGCATAAAAGTCTGGCAAGTTGTGCTGTCACTGATCAGGCACAGAAACTAGAAATGCACATCTTCCTCCACTGATACCAAGAGAAGCTCAGATTCAAGATCAAACTCCGGGGCAAATCCAATACTCAGTGCAGGGACAAGAAATATACAGTAGATTTGAGACACTATGATTTGGTAAGTGACACCTTTAAAACAGAGCTTGAATCTAAAAAGTGCCTGTTTAGTAGCACAGTGCTGTGTACATGTGATTTTCTGTTGTATTATTTTATCTTTTTAATCTGTTCAATGCTAACTGATTCCCTTCTGCCCCACTCATTACCAGTTATGAGCTGACCATGCACAAAGCAGGAAGCTTTTGCTTGGATCATCTGAATCCATGCAGCAGCTGGGGATGCTGGAATTTAAAAATCTAACTAGATGTGTACATAAAAAAAATGCCTAACAGGGAACACCGTGTCACACAATCTCATTTCCACAGATTCTCATCTCCCTCAAACTAGAACATGTTCTATGTTGGTTATTAAGCCTAAAGGATAATGGATCTTAGCAATCCTCATGCAAATTGAGGCAAACGCCCAGTTTGCCTTCCACTCAGTACAGAACTAACCACTACAGAGAATTTGTGTTCTGCCAAAGAAAGGGGAGAGACAGGAAGAAGGAGAGTCAGCAGCTCTCTGAGGTTGAACTGTACTGCTTCATGTGTATGCTACTGGTCTGTGGATTCACATCATCTGCATCAATTCAGTGGGTAGATTTTTTGGATCAAAGTAGACAGCAGAAAAATAAAAACTCCTTTAGTTTCACTTTTAGTCATAATATAGTTCTCTTTTTAGAGCCCTCAGCTTAACTGCTCTCTGTGAAGGACTATTCATTGACTGGTTTGGCTGAAACAGAATGGGAGGAACGATCAAGGCTTTCGTCACATGCTTCCAGAAACCAAAGCAGCAGACTTGACTGAGGTGTGATAGTCCAAGACACTCTTGATCTCACATGCCAAAATTATTGTCATATACTGCCTGCTAGATATTTCATACTGCATGTGCTACTGAACCTTCCTCCTGCCTTTCATTTCCCTTAGGCCATGCAAGAAAGAAAACAATTAATCAATAGGAATTCCCAAAGATGCCACCTCCCCACAAAAGCTTGCTCAATCCTGTGAAACTACAGAGTCAACCTCAATTCCACAACCAGGTTTCAAAACACTGGTTGAAAGTGAAAACCCAGGAAAGTATTCTGAAAATTAACTACTCCTGAAGTACCTATGAATCTGCCCAACTTCTTTTCATGTATGACAACCAGTTAATTGAAATGACAGGTAATTAAAAACCTGGGAAATATTCCAACCTTCTTTCTTCTTGACTGCTTTCCTCAAGTTTCTGTAGCCTTCAAAAGCACGAGGTACAGTATTGGAAGGCCAAGCCAATGAAGGACAAACCAGACAGTGAAAAGCAAAAGTGATAAGAAGGTAAAAAAATGATATATATGAGCTTGCAGAGTTTAAAATGAAATTTTAAAAGATACCATCAAGAGACAACAAGTAGTAAAAAGGCAATACATCCTGGACAGTTGGAAAGTAAATAGAAAACAAAAAAGAAGCCTGTGTAGGTTAACTAATTTGCCACTGATAACAAATAAATTCAAGTTACACTAAGGAAGAAATTTTAGACAATATATTGCAAATTATTTCTAATAATGGGTTAAGACTAATAGTTTGCGAATTATTTCTAATAATAGATTAAGAAAATATCTCAAATCTAGAAAAAGCTTTCTCCTCTTTCTCCACTTAAAACTGGCTGGTAAAATACTGAAAATTGCAAATACTCCCACTGACCCAAAGTTATATATTCTCAGGAACACTAAGGAAAAAAACAATGCATTAGTTTTATATATGCTGCTAACATATTGTAATATAAAGCAGGAATAGGAAAACTTTTATATTATTAAGTTATTAATATTCTAAATAATATATTCTGAATATAATTAATACAAAAAATCTTCCAACTGCATTCATGCTTTTGTTTGGGTTTTGTTGTCTGTTTTTAAATAAAAAGTAGAAAACTGCAGCTTATTTTTCTGGGATTCAGAAAGTACATGTGAATAATTTCTTGTTATTCTTTAATAAATTAACAAAAAACATGCACCAGAAGCAATGAGATGGACAAAATGTTAGTATTTCTGCCTGCACTTTTTCCTCTTGAATAAATGTGGATTTATCAGTAAAAAAAGTCTGCATGACATATGTAAGCATAGAGATGGCTTAAAATTCATCAACTACTGAAATTCCTCATTTCCCATTATGACAAAAGTTTCAAGCAAGAGCTTTTGCTGCCTTTTCACCTTATACTGCCTACCACCTTCCTTTGGTATCAGCTAGGAGCTAGCAACTGAACCCCACAACTTTCATCACTAATTTAGTTTAATTAAGGTTAAGGGAGTCAAAAGAAAACAATCAGAAATGGTCACCAGGTATGTAAAAGGTTGACTAACAACTGAAAGGGATGTGAAAGATCTCCTCAGGGGCTTCTAGTGGGTAAGTCACATTAAGTCACACTGTGGGATACTCCAATCAGTAGGCAAAATATTATTGCTGTGTAGACTGTTTCCAATAAACTTCATGACAGGTGCTTATTAAGGCTACAGATATTTAACACTACATACTTGCTGCTCATTCAGAACCTTGCTATTAGACCTTCAGGCTATCTCACAACAATTTAAATAAGTTGTATGTATTTAAAATTATGCACTTTTTGTCATCCTGACCCATACCCAGGAAACAAAAGACCAAGAAAGGCAGCAGAAGGGGAAGAACTAGTAGCTAGGCTTACCAATCCCATTTTAATAGAAAAATGCTAGTTAGACAACTTGAAAGGAAGGGCAACACTAAAAAGAAACAATAGAGTAAATGTAACTTAGTGCCTACAGAAGACAGAATTATAACAAAGAATCCCCATCAAACTGAACGGCAAAGTGCCTGTGCGTCACGTTAATGTACACACTGCCAATTCCTGAAATTTCAACAGAACAGAAATTCACAATGATACAGCCTTAACACAGACTTCTCACTAATTGGATAGAAGCGCTCTACAGATAGCAAGAATGACAATGTATAATCCCTCAAATTCCAACATTTCTCAGCATTTAAGGAATTTTCTTCCCAACACATGCACCTCAGAAATTTCTATTTATTACAAAGTAGTCTGCAGATAGGCCAGTAGATAAATTCAAACCTTAGCAGCACTTTGAAGAGTATGACTCCCATGTTAAAGAACACAAGGCCCACTTTAAGATGGAACCATCAAGAGGCCTCTTGCAACTTTCATTTTTCTATAGCTCTCTAAATCTATAATGCTAGGATTCAAAACTGATCTCAATTTATGGTAAGTAGTCCCTGCTTTTGTACCAGACTACTTGGCCGTCCCATCACAATATTATTTTCTTGGTGTGAGAAAGTATGACTGGCTTTCAAAAAAACAAAACAAAACAAAAACAAACCACAAAACCACAACAACTGAGGTTCTATCTAAGCATGTAGTTAAATGCATGCTTGATTTTAAAATGTGTTAAAAAATACAAAATCAAATCTTTGTTCCTGCATTTACAGTTAAAAGACATACTGAAGTGATTGGCTGAAGAGAGGACAGAACATTCTGCTGATTTTATTTAATACTTCCATCTTACCCTCGACTTCCTACAAAAATGAGACAAAAATCTATCACAACCCCCATAAAAGTCTTAGAGCTTCCTGAAAAATGATATGCAAAGAATCTAGTTGTTCTTAAAATGACTGTTTTCAAAAAGCATCAGACATTTTTGTGGTGAACGGATTTATAGATACAGGTTCTAAAATTAAAGATATGACTGAACCTCATCTACTTTATACTTTGACTATTTCAAGCTTAAACTGTTACAGCTTTACTCTGAACTTGCAGAAGTCTGAAGGACCATTATTAAAAAGAGTAACAGATTAGAAGCATGGAAAATTTCAGCTAAAACAGAGATTTCTAATGGACGCCAAGTCTGAGTACACAAAGCCTTGCTGAGCTAACTGCTATCGGAACAGGCATTTATGTCAATTTCTATGAGGATTTTAGTAGATGAGAAGTTGGACAGCAAAAAAATCCAGCAAAGCATGATGTTGCAGAGAGTTAGGAAACCTCAAATTAAAAAAACATTCATAGAAGCAAAAGATAAAGCAAAAGAAGCCATTTCAACAGCTACCAAAGAATCCCCAGCTATTCAGAATATCTTTTCTCCAGAAAGCTGTTTCAGTTTTGACATATAGTTGAAAAGAACTTAACATTTTTTTCAAACTTCTGTTAAATTTCAGGTGCATTTTAGAAGACATTTTTAAAAACAACAAAATTTAGAGAGAGCACCTGTGCTTTTATCATTGTGCATAATTATACAGAAAAGTTCATTACAAAGGAGACAAATACTGCACACTTCACTGGAAGAAAAGATGCAAAAGAACAACTGTAACTTCAGCATGTAAAAGGGTTTCAAGGAACAGCAGTTTAGGGTCCAAACCCACACAAAAAGCCTTTTTAAGTTTCAGTAATTAAAAAAATAGGCCTTTTTACTATGAAAGAGAAAACAAATAGCATTATAATTCATACACCACCTCTTTTTCTTTTTCCTTTCTTTTTTTTTCAGCTTTTCTAGATCTTTCTTAGCTATATCTAGAATTTCCATTGTCTCTTTTTCTGAGGAAAGCATAGAAGCAGAAAATGCTGATGGTCCACCAAAGTACGTGGCTCTTGATGAGGCTCTTGACAAGCTGCGTCGAAGATTTTCATTCACTGCTTCACTTTCTAATAATTTTGCTCTTAATAAAAAACAAAACAAGGAAGAATTGTAGATCATGAATTACAGCTATTGCCAGTACATCAATGTAGTAAATTTCTTTAAAATACCATTTTACACAGTGATTATATATACACTGCACATATAACCTTGACAGAATACATGAAAATATGTCTGTATGAACATACAGATAGATATATGTATATATATATGCACACACACACAGATACATAGCTGAACATGCTTTATGACTATAGATAGTATATGAAAGCTACACAAAAGCTCTAATGTAAACTGAGGATAGGCCAGATAATTTTTGCACAGTATACATCCAAGATATAGATAAATAAAAATATCTAAAATATTTAAGAGTTCTTGAATTTTAAAAGGAAGTACTTTTAAAAAAAATGTTTTAAACAAGTAATTTCTCAGTGCTGTCATTTTTATACAAGGTTATAAAGTTATAAAATAATTGTTCTAAGCTTTACTGTCCTTGATGCAACAATATTAAGTTATCACCATAATTCAGGCAACATCTTACTCTCACTTCTATTGTCAGTTTGAACCCTAACATTTTACATGTTTGTGTCCAAGAGCAACACCAGATGGTCTCAGAAGCTGAAGGACCACTCTCCTAAAGTAATCCCTACACAGGAAAACAGCTGAAGTATTGCTAACACTTCTATTATTGTTTTAAATAAAAATTGTCCAAATACATATAATGCAAATACCTGAGATCTTCTATTTCCTTGATATAGTTATGAATCATGTTGCTAATTTCTTCATTTCCTTCCCCTTTGAAAGACAGAGGGAAAAGGGGAACGAGGGAAGGGAAACATTGAGAAAGGGTGGTAACAGCATAAACATCTGAATATAGCTACTAGGCACAAGGTACCAGCAAAGGGAAACAGTCACATGGGCTACACATGTAAATCTTAACTTATCTGTAAAATAGCTTTCCTTCTTAAACTGAGTTACATTTTTTGTTCCTCTCTCATGTGATCATCATATGTAACTTGTTTTCCATATTAGCGCATGTTAACAATGCTTCAATCAAAACTACTATTCTGGAGTTTAATTTGGAGTCAAATTAACTTGGTCTGGTTGTTAAACCACCACAGGGGCTAAGCATACAAATAATTCCTATATAAAAATAATATTTCATGTTTCCTCTTGTTCACATTTCTAAATGGATGGTCAAATCAGAGTACCAAACTATTTGTATTATTAAAAAAAGACTCCAGAAACAGAAGAAATAATCATATGGGGGCCTCTCCCTGCTAAAGGAGGTCCTACATTGCTAATAAAAAGGCATCATTTTATTTCAAGGGATCAGTGAAGCAAGGACATACAATTAATTGTAAGTTCATGAATTTATGAAGCAGTTTATACACATTCACAGTATACCTGTCCTGGCCAGCACTTGGTTGGCCTGATCACTCATAAGCTGCGTTATTCTGGCTCTAAGAGCATCAATAGTCTCTTGCATTGCTTTAATTCTAACACGCAGGTTGTTGTTTTCTGTTTGCAGCATTGCATTCTCATGGAACATGTCATTGATGCTTTCAACGCCTTCTTCATCTATAATCCTTTTACCCTTCAAGAAAGTAAAAATATTTTATTACTAGTCAAGGCTTACCTACACTTAAAAAAATTCTAAGTCAGTAAATGCAATCCACAGATGACTTAGAATTCTAAGCAGACACTCATAACACAAGATAATCTCTCAAAGAGTTTAAAACAATGATAAAGGGATAGTTGTCAAAAGACTGACGTCCGGGCCAACACCTCAGCATCTAGGCTTTGTGTAATTCCACTTTAGTCTGAAATACAAGTCCTTGAAGAGGTTAAAAAATAAGAAGATAACTCTTTATCAAATCAGAATACTAGCTCAAGAAGAGAAAAAGGTGATCCTGTTCAGTGATGACCTTTATTGCTCAGAACACTGAATAAAATTCAGGAAGAAACAGGCATGAGTATTTGCCTTATATACTTGAGATTGATTCTTAAAACAAACTGGTTTAGCCATTTCGGAAGTTTCCAAAAGCAATACACAATAACCATACACATTCACTTATGCATCAATCTAAGTTGGGTTTGGTCATTTTTGATTTGGAAGTGACCTTCTCATTGCCTTTCAAAAAACAAACACCATGCATCATGTAAATATCACTGACATCTGCTGACATCTCTTTTTTGGGGGATTCAATCTACATTTTCTAAAAACACCTGGTAATCACTGGAATTATGCGTTGTTTATGTCAGGGCTGCTTTTCCAATGTTTTTAGCATATGAAGTGGAAATAGTCAATGGGGCGGGGGGGGGGGAACCCTGTGGAATTACAAGCATTTTAAAGCAGAAGAAATCCTAAGAGGACAAACTTACGGTTTTGTATTCCATGAGTTCCATTTGTAGCCGTGCAATCTCACTGCGCAAAGCATTTATTTGTTGACTGGCCCTATCCTGATTCACCATCACCTTGTTCTTGATGTTCCGTGCCCGGTTGGCGTACTTTAACGTGTTCAAAGTTTCCATGAAGTCTCGATCCGAAGGGCTCACACACGCTATCATGAGCGTTTGACTGGAAGCCAGAAACACAGGTCAGCCTTATACACCACGGAGAAAAAGAGCAGAGAGAAGCTAACAGGTCCTCAGGCACAAGGGGAAACAAGAGTAGCGACTTTACGGTATTTGTGAAAATATTTCTGCATCTAGCTCACTCCAAACTGTGAACCACAAAGGTCAGCAGGTCTTGTATCTCCTTAGCATAGAACAGGAGATACTAGATCATTACTTGTTCCATACATGAAACTGTAAAGCTATTAATGGATGTTTCCAGAAACGTTTCTCACACATTTGCCTAAACATACATAAACTGAGATTACGGAATTTATAGTCAACCTAAATTGCTGGACAGTGATTTGGATCATGCAGCTGTCAAGACTCAACTGTAATTCCTGAGCTGCTTACCTCCTTCATCTGAAAGACGCCCAAATGCTCATCTTACCTGTCCATACATGTCTAATGCACCTGTTCTCTGCCTCAGGTTCTGAACTGGCTGAATGCTCCACTGTAAGTTATCGCCTGTTCTCCAACAGAAACCCAAAACTAGGGCTTACCCTTAGCACTCTGTGTCTATAACTGTATTTGCACCACATTTCATAACACCACTGCTTAAAGCAACTTTCTGCAACAAAAAGCAGCAGGACCGGATCTCGGGGCCCAAGAGGGCTCTGAACAATCATGCTTCTTTCAGCTTCCTACAACATCCCCTAGCCATCCCATCATGGGATATCGTTGCAGGGTGAGAACACATTCCATGCTCCCAATGAAAGATAAAGCAGATAGACCAGCAGGAATCAGTAGGACAAATGCAGAAAAAAAACCAAAACAATTTTCACTCCAACCAAGTGCTTCCATCATTCAACAGGTTCCTTCCCTCAGTCCCTGGAGCACATTCATTTCATGTCAGGTAAGAACAGCCTAGAAGGTCAGAACCAGAATTCCAGCTGCAGATCACTCTGAAGGTGCATACATTGCCTAAATTCTCAACAGAAAGGGCAAAACACCTGCATTTGAAGGACTGAGTACACTCCTGGAAGTTTTAAAGGAATTTGCTTCTCCATTGCATGTCACAACTTGGACAGTTAAGTTAGGAAGAGCGAACTGTCTCTGGGGCAAAGGAGCATTATCTGCATCAGGCAGCCTGGATTCTGATCTTCACTTTCTATCATTTCAGACTAAAACAAACAAATCCCTGCAACACTCTGTGAGGTGAACAATCATACTCACCATATACACTGGGAAACTAAGCTAGAAAAGAGTAACTAGCCTGGGGCTACAAAAAAGTTCACTTTCCACAACTCTTCCTCAGTTCTCACGCATATCTTTGTGTCAGTTCTCCAAACTATTTTAGTCCTTAAGATAAGGCCATGCAAGATTAGGAACAAATTTTTTAATTCTGACATTGAGAATGAGCTTATTTTTCTAAATCTCAGAGGACTGATTCTGCCTTGTGTTCAACTTGAAAACTGAACAACTTGAACTCCAGTTTTCTATCTAAATTGTAAAATGGACTAGGGTTTTTTGACACTGTTCTACTTCCTTTATGTCACTATTTCTTTAAATTGCTCCCCCTGCTCATGAAGTTAGGAAGGTTTTCATTTTTCATATTATACATGATAACATTCCTTTTAAAACACAAATGCTCCATATTTTTATTTGAATAATTCAAGAAACATAAATATTTAAGTGCTGCTTAAGAACTGCTACAGCATTATACTTAAAATAAGGATTATTGTGAGAATAGTACAGTGATATGTTTTCATCACTGTTAACTCAGGATTTACTACAACCTAATCCAAATCATTACTAGTAAATTTCTGTAAGTATTTGTTAAGAGAGAAACAATAATGTGGACAGTTATACCTAGAGTGGAAGTTGGAGGGCTACAGGAAAGGCATAAAGAAATCTAAATCTGATTGTCCAGAACCAAAAACTGCAATATTTGTTAAATTTTAGCTTTCCCATGCACTTTGATTGCCAAAGCCCAGACAAGAAACCATTAAAAATGTGAAAGTTTTATATATAAATATATATGAAAAACATCTTCCTTAACAGCAACGTGCTGATTTGAGATGTCTCAGCTTGTATGTCACATACAAAAAAAACTGGGGGGAAGGAAGGCATCCACACAATTCCCATCAATCAGAAAAAAAGACAAAGAATACACACAAGTAGCATTAAAACATTCTGGGGCAGCATTTGCTCTGTGTACATTTGTGCTGGTTTTGGCTGGGATATAGTTCATTTTCTTCACAGCAGCTGGTTTGGATTCGTGCTGGAAACACCTACTATGGGTCCGTGGTGCAGATATGTTTGAGCTGCTGCTGAGCAGGGCTCACACCGAGTCAGGGCCTTTCCTGCTCCTCAGGCTGCCCCACCAGTGGGTGCACAAGGGCTTGGGAGGGGACACAGCCAGGACAGCTGAGCCCACCTGACCCAAGGGATACTCCATCCCATCGGGAATCGTGCTCAGCATACGAATTTGGGGCAATGAGACAAAAGGGAGGATATTCAGTGACAGCATTTGTCTTCCCAAGTCACTGTAAGGCATGATGGAGCCCTGCTTTCCTGGGAATGGCTGAACACCTGCCAGCCCATGGGAAATTAATTATTTCCTTTGCTTGCATATGCGACTTTTGCTTTAGCTAACAAAGTGTCCTCATGTCAAACCCTGGCTTTTCTCCCTTGTGATTCTCTCCCGGGGCAGGGAGGGAGTGTCTGTGCGGGGCTTGGCTGCCCCCCCATCGCGCACTAAATAAACTCTGTGATTGCTCCTGAGGAACACAGGGGGGAGCCGCGGAGCTGTCAGACGCGAAGATATTTTAGAGTCAAAGTAGTATTTCTACAAAAAGCAGATTTTAGAATTTTTTTTTTTAAATATGCTCAGTAGCTGGTGTATTTGATAAAAAATTTAATGAAGTGGTTTTTGCATTTATTTACAGAAATAGCTCTGCTGAGCTCTGCTGTCAGATTTCTGCTGAAATCTACTGTTTGTAATTCTTGAGTTTATTTCTCCCTTTTGCGCTTTTGAAAGTTTTCAGCCCTTGCTTCACTTGTTTTTTCCGGCTCTCCTTTCCCTCACACTGCAGTGCTTCAACTTGTTACTAAAGCTCTCTCTCTGAAGAGGATCACAACAGTTTGAGAATTTTCTTCCACTTCTCCCTACTCCTTTGGGTAAAAACTTCCTACTCTCCCAGACACAGGAGCCAGGCATATTGAATCACGTAAAAGAAGAGTACTACGTTACTAAAATATACTCAGATTTAGTTCCTCTTATATTTGTACATGTTAGCATTAAAAATACAAAATCTGTATTTTAATAAATTTGTTAATGTTTCCTTATATAAAGCCTTCAGAGGTCAAAGCTTCCCTTCTCTGTATGTTCAGAATGTATACAAATGGATTCATATAAACCCTGGTGAAAGACTACTTTGTTTTTATTAGGCTGCAATCCAGCACCAGGTAACTGAACAGATGCATCATAGGCTGAGATATATAATCTCTAAAAAAATGGAAGTGACTGTGGGTGGTAAACTGACTCCAAGCTCCTGTGCATGGCAGTCAGAGCAAACAATTCACTGACACTTAAAAAACAAAGCAACGACAACAACCAAAAAAACAACCTCTAAGGGAGAAACTCATCACAGCCTTAAAATATGCTGTAAACAAAATCTACCATTTGTACTATCTACAATCTACAGATATTTTCATGGGAAGAATTTGCCTGAAAATGGTAACTTCTAAGTAACCTGGAGCTTCATGTCTAGTAAAATAACAATAGCACTGAAAAGAACAACACAAAAATCCTCTTTAAAAATCTTTCTCTTCCATTGATGATGATTATTTGCATGACAACTTACCTCCAGATTCTTCCTCCAACAAGACTTTGTCATTTAATGCTCATTTTAATTTCCGCAGATTATGTTCCCATTCATGCTCATTCACAATGAAATACATAAAATGTTCCAATTTTCATACCTGTTTCCCCCAAGAGAGTCTTGAAGTAGCCTTGTAAGCTTTGAATCTCTGTATGGTACATGAGTTGCCTTCTTGCTTTTATCTCCCAGTGCACTAATTACATTGCCAAGTGCCAGCTATAAAACACCAAATCACGTAATACACAAGTCAGAATCAGCTCCTGTGTAGTTTCATATTAAAACACCTATAAACTGGAGTCGGCATATTGTGAGAAAACTAATATACTCATGACAGTTAGCATGAAAGTATTTCCAAAGATTTCTGTATTTTACATTTAGAAATTTTTGTGTTATCAACAGTGCATTGGATGACTTACAGTCTGGTACCTGGAAGTGCCAAAGTGCTTAGCACAATTCACATCCACTATGAGTATCTCATGTCAGTCACAAACTAAAGTTAGTACTACTTAACCTAACTAATATTTGTTTTGGATGACAAAGGTGATCCCTACCTCTAACAGTAGCTATGATTTCTTTAAAATTAATTTCATCAATCTGCTTTATGCTACATTTAGAATAAAATATGGGGCATTTATATGAAGGAAAAACCCCAGAATTTAGTATCTCTACAGTTACAAAGCAAAAAATGTCTGATAATTATTTGAGCATTTAAGACTTGAAATTAAAGGCTTGTAGTCCATGGCTATCCTATTCCATTAATAAAAGGATCGAATGCATGTTTATAAACAACCAAACATTTGGCTGTGAAATTATTTTTATGTGGAACCACACACACTTCAGTCAAACTGAAGGATTTTGCTTTAGGTGGCGCCCTGTACTGCAAGTTCTTGCTTTGGAAATGCTGCAGCTGCCACCAGCAGATGAAGAACTGCACACACCCTTCTTGCTTTGAAGGATTTAAAGCACTTTCATTCTGTTCCACAAAACTGAGGGCTGGGCTTCACTGTAAATAAAAGCTTTGTGATCTCATATTAGTTACATCACACTGATTTTCACCTTCATGCACTTTATGTGCTCTTTGTTAGGACACAACTATGTCATCTAGATCCCCCCAATCCTGCTAGCTTTGTGCTTATGTCAATGATGAAATTGAACTGAATATTCTTTCTCTTCCATATAGTATAACCAGAACTACAGAAAATAACCAATGTCACGATGGCAAGAGAATCACTGAGAAAATTCTAATTGAACAATACCCCAGAAAACTGGTACTGCACAATAGCCCAGAAAAAACGAGACATGTTTTCACATATAAAGCAGACATGTATTTTTGTGTCTTATTTAAAAGAGTTGCACAGAGCCTCCACATAGCCATGGTACACAAAACAAAGACATGAAACTACAATCTCCCCTGATAATCGCCAGCTCTACTTTTCAGTGCAGTTCAGCATTAACAAAATCATTTAATACAATCCATTTTAAATGACTTAATTTAATACAGTTAATTAAAAAATAGCCAGTACACAGACAAAAAAAATTAAGCTGTAAGCTATAAATTTCATTTCTGAGTGTTTTGCCCGGGTTTGTTTTACATTATGTCGTATAGTTGTATAGTCTTACTAGTCCACAGTTGATGGAAATGCCTTCCTTGGCCCTTTCTCCTGTAGCTCCTGTTCGCTTTAACCTTTCAGATCCCGCCAGATCAACAAAATGAAACTTGGCAGTAAGAGTTTCATATTCATTCATCTCAGAAGACTCAGATATTATCCTGTTATCAGTGGCATTATCCTGAAGCAAAGAAGAACCCACAAAGCTTGGTGAGATCTTTCACATTAACATTTGCAAAGTTCAATTATTTACAAAACTACCTCTTTACTATGACCATCTCCTTATTCTTTCTTTTATAACAACAGTATTTTGAAACATACCATCTCCATTTTAATCGTATGTACTAACATATCATTCTTGAAGACCTAGTTCTAGATGCATGTGATTACAAATTACTGTATGTACAAGCTACCATAGCTTCTTGATGAAGAAATAAGGGGAAACATCTATTAAAATATACAAGTCTCCAGCAAGGTCAGCAACAAATTTCTATCTCTTGTAAAATGCACTCTTGCCAAAGGAAATTGATTAAAAAAAAAAACAACTTTAATTACATTATTACCCCACAAAACCACCAGAACCAGCTAGTTTATAAACCTGCCAAATAGCTGAAAGATATTTTGATTTTATACTGCTCTAATCCCCATCACCAGCCTCCCTGTGGGACGATTCTTAACTTACATTAGGAATTATTGTTGGAAACCATTTCTCCTAGCAGTCAGTATTCTACTAGCACTTCTGACTTCCCCAGAAAATAAGAACAGCAGAGGGAACAAGGGAAAATGAAGAGGTTCCTTTCTCCCTTCCACCTTCCTCCCCCAGGTAATGACTGGCACTTGCTGCCAGCCTCTATCAGTGCAGGGAGTCTGCCCAGGAACACACTGCCCTGGGGCAGGTACCACAGCCTCAGCCTCTTTTCACTTCACATCCCAAAGCACAGCAGGAAAATTATCCTTTTTCATTAGACAATCCCAAACTTTTTTTTCTGTCAATTAGTTTCATTCTACCATTCGCTGTAGACTTTTATTTTACTACAAGTATAGTTAGATTTATTGTCAGGAAAGTAACACCATTAGAAAAGTCTTTAAATCTCTCACTTCTTGACCTTACTGGTAAGACACCCACTGCAGGGCAATTTATACTAATTGGTGTCAGATAATAAGCATATATTGAGTGTATACTGGACTCATAAACTCACAGCCCAAA
The DNA here is from genome assembly GCA_034509185.1 of Euphonia xanthogaster. NCBI lineage: Eukaryota > Metazoa > Chordata > Aves > Passeriformes > Fringillidae > Euphonia > Euphonia xanthogaster. The sequence continues at coordinate 14,300,197 of JAYDZK010000056.1, read as the reverse complement.
CTACAAGCTTTATTAGGAATTTCTAATCACATTATGCATAGAAAAACCAGAAAAACCTTAAAAAACAAAAAACCCTAAACCAACAAACCCAAACCTAATGAAAAAGCCAAACACAGACCCTCAGGTATGCTGTGGTGACCTTTATGTCCTTGGCCAGCCAACCTACAGTTCCCTTGGCTACTGCAAGGGGTAATGCAGGTCTCTGCAGACCAAACCCTTCTGATGGTAGCTAAATATTTCATGCATCCTTTTGCAGCAGTAACAGAAGAGAATGGGAACTGTGCTACTTCCACAAGACCAGGAATCATTATTTCTGTTATTTTGATGTTTACACTCTGGGGGCCACTCTCTTATTCCCAGCTCTCAGAGTCATTATTAATGCATCCCTTCACTCTCCCTCATTTAGCAAGTGAAATGCACATCCAGAAACTTCCCAGAAGCATGGCTGGTGTGCAGAGAGCCCCAGGAGCCTGTCTGAGCACTGCAGCCCGGGCTGCCTGCCAGCCCTGGGCACGGGCCACCGCGCACAGAGGGGGCACGGCCACGGCTGTCACCCGAGAAGGAGAAACTGCGTTGCCCTAGTAACAAAGGTCTCCCAAAACTGTTGTCTACAGAAACTTGAGCTACATCTCTCCTGGCCACCCAATAATAGCTTGTATTAATTTAGATTCCAGGAGCGTTCAGAGGACAGTGTCAGGTCTATCCTCTACTCTCCTAAACAATACAGGAAAAGAAGAGGGTGTGGTCTTAAAAAATGAAGGATTTAGAAGCGCCCAGCTCTGCAGTCAGATTATCTAGTGCGTATCTCTCAAGAAAAGCTGAAACAAAACAATTTGACATAAGACAGAAGATGGCCACCTCCTCCTCTAACACAAGCCTCTGTAAAAACACAGGCAGAGCCAGGCAACAGTTCCCTGGGGCAGCTCAGCTGGCAGGGAAGGCTGCAAGTGCACCAGCACAGGGGGACTGCTGTGACAACAGCCTGCAGGAAACGGGCCCCCGGAGAACTTCTCACTCGGCAGTAGACAGTTTGCAACAAAAATTTCCAAGCAGACACTGTCACCACACAGTGACTGAAGTGCCCTGTGTGGGCTTGTAGTGTGATGCCAATCCCTCCCAAGTGAAGACAGCTGACTGCACCACCAAATCCACAGTTTCAGCATGGAAAGCAGAAAGAGGTGTTTTTAGCAGGTGTATAAAGCAGGTCTACATACCACAAAGGACCAGGAAGGAACACTCATTTGGCCTGTAAATGATTATTTGGAGTATTAAAAAATAAAAGCAACTCGCCAAAAAGCACTGCAAATCCAATTCACTGTTCCACATGCTTAAAAATGTGATAATTATGCATCGGATGGTAGCCAGATAGTATGCAATATTTAAAAATTATATGCAAAAGACCTTTAGAATATTCAAGTTAAGTCCCCCTGAAGGTAGTGTAGTTTTCAGTAATGTGGATTTCATTAGCGTGGACAGGGAGAACTCTCCCCTTCACAAGATACACCTAACAACAACTAACAGCTGAACAGTCACACGCAGAATATTCTACAGAACAGCTCCATGTTCATTCACAGTCTGAACTTCAGTTGCATAGATTTAACAAAATACCTGCACCCCGAATATACAGCAATTTAAAATATATACATTGAGCCTCAGAATTTAATGCTTTTCTACTTACACCTTATTGGATATCAACAATTAATCTGAAATATCCAAGCAGTTTCAGTTAGCTGACTGCAAGTTTAAACCCACCAACTTCTAAGACACTTAAATGTTCTTTCCCAATTAAAGACAAATTATATTTTAACTTTCTCACTCATGTATGTCGCAACAAAATACCAAAGAAAACACTAGGGGAGAATAGGTAGGTTCCTGTAAGAGTCTGCAATTTATGGTTGCCTCTGGCTAGAGGATAGTTACATGTGCACAGATTAAATCAAATTATTATAATGCTTAGCAAATTCATCAAGCATTATGATGACTACAGTATCCTTACTAAGTCCAATTCAAATAGCAGTGGCTGCCAAAACTATCCCCATTTTGAAAAAGGGCTACTAAAGAGAAGTTTACCAACAGCAAAAGTACATACGGCGTTAAACGTGGGACAGACTCTGGTCTGACACAAGTGTATGGTGAAGATCGCGTGTGACCGTGAGCTCTGAACGTTCATCTGAGTGCTGGCAGTGGTTCGAGACAAAGCTCCCAGCTTCAAGCACTGCATCATCTAGAAAACAGGCAACAAGTATATTGCATCCCTTGCTGGTTAAAGGAAAAATGTTTTATGACTAAAATTTCTCTTTGCTATGTATTCAGTTCCTATACGCAAAAAAACCCTAAAAAATAAAAAGGCAAAGATCCTTAAATAAGCAAACTAAAACTATTTTTTGTGATTTCTGTAAAATACCTAATTCTTCATATTCCTCTCTTTGCTGTACCTTAGTAGTAACATAGCTATCTTCATTCACCTGTACAAAAAAAAAGTACAATAACATCTGTATTCAGATTTGCAGTGTACCTGAATAGCAGTTTATTTCACATTACCCAAATGCAAAGCTTTCCTCTCAATATATATAATCAAGATTTGGGAGATCAGATTTATGTCTATGTCAAAATTCTCCCAGCAGAACTATATTATGAACAAAAACCTGTTCCTAGCTTTACATGAAAGTGATATGCACTTAGTATCAAATATATCAGATTTAAGACTAAAAAGAATTAAGAAAATAAAAATTTTAGCTAGCTTTTACACTTAAATTGCCCAGGAGACAGATATAAGCTAGCATGACCTCTATTTTTAAACAGTCATCAAAGCATACAGACATTTTTAGAATCTACTTGGCATGTTACAGTGTAATTTATTTCCAGTTATCACCTCAGATTCTCCATTCACAGTTCGGGTTGTAACGCCCACTGTATAAATTCCTCCTGCTGAATCTTCATGTATTTTAATATTTGATTTTTTATTCTTTGCATCAATATCACGTGTGGTATCAAACAGATCAAGAATTTCTTCATTGTAAAGCTGAGGAGAAAAAGACAAAAACCATATCATTTTCAGACTAACAAATCTGTGCATGGCACATACCAAAAGTTGTAAAAATCCAAATGTCTAAGCTCCCAAAAGATGTGAAACATCCAAATTTACAAGGATAATAGGTGACAGAGCAGCTGCAAATTAAGTGACCTGCAAGAGAACTTCCTATGATGCCACCCTAAGATGCAGTAAATTCCTTCACATTGCCAGATCTGAGATAAAATTCTTTGGTGGGACCAGGGAAGAGGAGGAGTTTGGTGCCAGCAGAACAAGAGTGGTTTCTGTGGAAGGCACCTGCTGTCTTCAGATTTAACCTTGGGCTTTTCTTTTGTGGATTCAGCTGGCTGCACCCTGCTCCAAACACTTCCAACTCACTCCACTTGCTCCCCCCTGCCATTGCACCTTTCCTCATCTCCTCTCTCACACCTTCATATTTCTATGGCTCTCATTTAGATAAATTCTTCATGGGCAGGAAGGAATTTGACATATAATAGTAGTTTTTGTGCAAGCTGCTTCTTAAAGACACCAAGCATCAGTCCAAAAATACTATGGCACGGCTTCTTGAGCAGGGCTTTTGTACTCCATAATATTCTCAACTTTATTCAGTGTTTAGGTTGAATTGAAGATATCAGGGGGAAAAACCAGACAACCCACCCAGAAAAAACACTATCCCACTGAATTTCATGGCTGAGGTCTCTGCCCGTGTACCCCGGAACATTTCAAGTGTCTCTAATTTAGTTATACTAATTCATGTTAGCAAAGCTCAGCCAGGACTAATTCAATTCCTGATCAAAATTCCTAGGTAACAGTCAAAGAACTACTACAACAGATCTGTATTCACACAAGGTACTTTCTTATAGAACTGAAAGTAAGTGACTTTCTCCTCTCAAAAGCAAAAAGTCCCTGAGAAGAAAAAACTCAGCTTTTGTGAATATGATGCTTTTAAGCCTTGACATAGTAAAAAATGAATTATATTTAATTATTAGGCATAGATAGTTTATGTAGGAATCTTCTTAGTAATGTTTTGCCTTCATAAATTCAAACAAACTGATGCCACAATTTGGAGCAGATCCTGATAACACACCTGCAATTGGATGGAACTGCACATGTCTGTCTTTTGAAACAGCAGGAAAGCAAGGAGTTAAGGGAGGCAGACTGCAGCCAACTAAAGAAAGGCAAGAAAGTAGCAAACAGAAGTCACTGTTCCCAACAGTTACCCAGCTGTAAGACTTCGAAGTTATTCCAAAAAACAATCTTGCTCCAACTTGCTCAACGACTAAATTATTGTTTTTGCAGTCCAGCTCTAACAGTAGGCAGGATGGGAGGAAGAGGATACTTTTTGACACAAGAATAGTGTATAATAGCAAACTAAATAGAAAAAAGTTCCTTCTGGGAAAGCCTTAGTAAAAGGAAAAAATCTACCAACTAAAATGACATTTTTTAAGGGAGAAATTATTATATACATCATTTAACCATTCTCTAAATAAAAAAGACAGGTTTCAGTATGTACAGTTCAGCTGAAATACACTGCAATGGCTGCAATTCTTTATACCATTCTCACTGTAATATTTAATCACTGCCCTGTATTTTGGGACTCAGTCACATTTGTAATGTTATGTCAAAAAACACAATAAATTCAGAAACCACACTGGTTACTGCTCCTTACGCTACTCATGTTGCAGCTGCCTAAGCAAAGCTGCAGCTCCCTGGTGCACAGAGCAGAGCATTCCCACAGCACATGCTCAAGCCAACTCTCTCTAGGCAAATATCAGCCAGAGCAACAAAAGGTTCTGCATAAGGGTAGCAACCTAGACTGATACAAAACTAATCCCAGCTTGTTAATGACTAAAGGACTTGGTTTTATTGCTCCTGAAGTAAACTAACAGCTTTTCTCACGGGTAATATTGAAGCGGGGGTTTCTACCCCCAAGTAGATGAAGTTGTACATACTGAAATAAGCAAAGCAAATTCACACCTGCTCTTCCTAAAATAGATTCTGCCTCTCTGTGTGCCTGAAGTATTGGATTTTTGCAGGTTGGTAGTAAATGTAAATACGTTACACCCAAATCAATCAATTTAAAGAACAGTTCCACAGCCAGGAGACACAGTATGAACCCTACAAGGCATAAAGCAACAGCTGCTGCAGGTCAGAAAGATCACAGATGTTATGGCCCCTTACCAGTAACTGTGTCTACAAGAGAGTACAAGGGGAGCAGTTTTGCCACAGTACTGATCAGGGCTGTTTTTTTTTTTTTTTTTTCCTCTAAGAAAGAAAGGAACAGTGACACTGAAGCCCAATCCTAAACCAGTGGGAATTGCAGAAAGAAGTATTTTCGTGCTAGGTTTCTTCATTGGTGAGAGAAAGTCTTCTGAGGAGATTTTGAAAGCTAAAGAAATCTATGGCAAAGTGACAAAAGCAGGCAAAGCATGGTCACTACTCAAAGCCACAAAATACAGTTAGGGGAGCTTTTAAAATTTCTTGCTTTAAAGTTTTGTCAAGAATTATCAACAGGCCATACAATCAGAAAGGGATAGATGATGACAAACAAATATTTCTATACTTCAAAACAATACTATGAAGGGAAGTAGTAAAATAATTGGAGTAAGATAAAAAAAAGACTTTTTCATAAATTGAAGAGCTGAAGCAAATCCCGTAAATTTTCCTTTTGAAATCTTGTATATTAATTCAAAACATCTTGGGAGAAAAGAAAATTTAAAAGAAGCAACCAGAAAAATATTTAATTGGCTTTCTGAAAAAAACAAAAAAAAACCAAAAAAAAACAAACATCAAAAACAAACAAACAAAAAAACTACCAAAAAATTCGCATAAAGTTACATGCACAAATGTGGGTCATATTTACCTCTAAGAACTGTGCATTCACTTTAAAATCTGGAGGTGGAAGTCCTTGCTTAATAGCACCTTGTTTTTTTTCTTCAATACATCTGAAAAGGTGCTTAACAGCACGTGATATAATGCCTTGCTCCTCTTCTGTTATGTTGACATCAAATCCAGTGCCCATGGTGTATGTTTTGCCAGCACCTGTCTAATTTGAAAAAGGAGTAGTCACTAGAACATGTTAATAGTACCAAATCATCACAGAAATACAGTTTGTGCACATCAATGTTCCCATCAACCTGCCATCTTCACAATATTAACACACACAACTACAGGTCACTTTGAAAAATGGATAAACAGCAGAATTTGGACAAACTTTACTGTTTATCCAGAGATCACACATACAAGGCGGCCAAGAGCAGCTCAAACTTTCATTACCCTTCCCCTAGAAACTTTCCCTACCCAGTTCACATCAGCCTTGAGCTATCTCCTCTAGGTCAAAATATGAGTTAATGTTTCCAACCAAGGCTGTTAATTGAAACATGTATTTTGAAGGTAAAAGCAGCATTTGCAATTCTTTACTGAAGCAGATCAAATTACTCCCTTAATTAAGATATCTGAATACCTCAGGTTATATTCCCATTGTTCTCACTTTATACTAAAGAATACAAGCTCTATCTTCACTAGGAAGATAATCTAATTAAATGTGAAGTCCAACAGAACTCAAGGTAGTGTGGTGTTTTCACTTAATTAGTGGGTCAAGTCTAAGACAAAGATAGGATCACACAGCTGAACATAATCTGCTAAACTGGATCTGCAAACTGCTTTGTTTGACTAGGAATAGACTTCACCTGGCTAACTTGAGATGCAACACCTAACAGAGATGAAACTCAGCATCCAAGACCACATTTTATGCAATCAACTTGTAAAGGAATATTCAGAAGACAGTAACACACTGTTAACAGTAACACATTGTGCTCAGCTTCGAGTGTGCCCAGTGTACTAAGAGGGTGTGTTCCTGATGAAAAGTTCTGACTTTGGAATCTGATCTCTACATTTTGCCCACAAGCAAACAATGTGGCCTGAAGTTCTCCAAGATCTATTTTTAAAAAGCTCCTGCTCCCAAAAGCCTCTAACAACGCAGTGGGTTGAAAAGTTGCTCAGAAAAGAATCTCAGTACAACCTATCTCTATAGTTCAAGTCAGTTGGTCAATGATTTGTATTGCTGCATTGAGGTGAATTCAGGAATTATATGGTCTGATACTATTTTCAGTATTACTATTAAATTCAGATTTGTGGCCCATATATATTCTGTGTTTCAACTGCCAGTCTAAACAGAATTTATATAAACTCAACACTCTCCTAGAGGGTAACTCATTGAAAATAAACCCAAGATGCTAAAAACAGATTAATGCATTCAGTAATTTAAGAGAAAAATCAGTTTCAAAAAACTGTTCATTCCAAAATAAACACTTTTAAATAAAATTGTGAAGCTTACCTGGCCATAAGCAAAGACAGTGGCATTATAGCCTTCAAAGCAACCTTCAATCAGCTTTTCTATGCACTGTACATAGATCTCTTCTTGCTGTGAGTCAATGTTAAAAACATAATCAAAAGTGAAGGCCTTATCTTTTCCCAAGAACACTTGAGGCTCACCAGGTGTGACAGATGTACAAATATGGCATCCTTCAATCTTCTCTTTGGCTAACTGTGGTCTAATTCTGTTTTGGAAGAGATAAAAAGAACTATTATAAATTCTCATCATCAAAAAGAGGAGTACACAACATAAATAAGGGATCTGAGAATTCCTTAATGACTGAGAAGTGAGAATTTTTCTTCACCAAGCCAGAAGGTTTTTGGTTGTCTGAGCCACAGTACTGACTGTATCAGAACCCCAGCCTTAAAACTGCTTATGCTAATGACACCATCTTTTCTCAAGGTTCACCTACTTCAAGGTGATGACCTGCCTAGAACTCTGAATGCTTCTGTATGTTTATTATGCATTACTGAAGAGTCACTTTTCTATGTTGTTTCAGACTTGGAAATCAACCATTCCAGTTTTATCAAACTTCTGCTTGATGCTTTCATTGTAAAAACAGTCATTTTACTTTTTTTACAAGCAAGTTAAATGTGAAAAAAAAATATAGGAGAGTTTTAAATAGCAATTTGGAAGCAAAGACCCACCAACACCTAGCTCAGCTGGTTAGAGACTGGTGCTAGTGATGCCAAGATTGTGGGTTCAGTTCCTGTATGGGCCATTCACTCCAGAGTTGGACCTCAATATCCTTATAGGTCCTTACTAACAGAATATTCTGTGATATCATCTTAAATGAAAGCCTCCTTGATGCAAGAGTAATGACAGCAAGGAAAAGGGTAAATTGCTTCTTTCCTTTTGTCAGAAAAGGAACTGGTACAGCCAGAACACTTCTGTGAAATGTTTGGTTTCAGTGAAGTATACCTTCAGACAACAGAAAAAGAACAATATTCAACAAGTTCTAAAGGTAAGAGTGTCTCATGCCTCATTATTCCCCTCTAAGGCAAATTTCAGCTTTTATTTCAGTTTGTTCAGTTTCTTATTTTATAAAATAACTTGCAGAATATAGCTTAAACTTCTTATATTCTATCGTTTCATTGATTCCTCTGCATTCTTGACATTCTTGCAGTCTCATCAAAATTGAATTCATGTACTGACCTCACGGCTAATAATGACTGCAGAAGCTTGTGATTCCATGGGTTTAATGATTAACTATCAGGAAGAAAAACTCTGGCCCACTCAACACACTGTTCTAGCTGTAAGTAACTAATAATTTGCTTACAAAGCTACCTTTTTAAAAGAAATTTCCAAGTTCCCAAAGCAGCACCAAAAAACCAACCCAAACCAAACCCAAGCACACAAAACCCACATCAAAACATGTGCAGTGTGCAGCTTAAAAGATGTGACAAAGAAGGCTAAGAGGAATGATAAAAAAGACGCAGTACAGCTACATACAAACACAAACATGGAATATTTTATACAGATCTTCCAGTTATATAAAGATTCAGTGTGGCTACTTTCAGCTACACAGTGTCAAAGATCTGCAGGCACAGAGCATACTTAAAGCACATATTCATCTCATATTCCATGCTGCAAGGGCCACGTTAAAGCTCTGTTTAGAGTAGCTGTGCTGCCTTGAAGCAAATTCCCCAACATTTTCAGATCTCACATGTTGGTTTGGATCACAGAGCAGTTTTGGTGTGCACAGTTTACACCCCCTTCAGAGGAAACTAAGCCAAAATGCTCGACACCAAACAAACAAAACTTGTTCCAAATTCTAATGGGAGCATAAGGGCCCAAAGCTACCTGCTGATCTACTGGGACTGTGCCAACACCTGCTGATACAGAGAGCTTGTCTCCAACAACTAAGTGGACTGCTGCAGACTAATTATGTACACGTTAGATGAAGTTAGAAACATCCTGCTTGAAAAAAAAGAAACAAAACAAAACAAAAAATCTCACAGAGCATGATGTCCTCTTTATTGCAGATTCTGAATTTTTCATTGAGGGATGTGCACTGCTGTCAAGACTATCTTTCAGATTTTTCATTCTGAGAGTTTCATTATATCCCACATGTGACACTGGAGATTAACCTTAATTTACCTGTAAGGTTTGTGCACATTAATTCCAGTACAGAAACTTCATTAATGATCAGGAGCTACCACCCTTGTCAGCTTACCCTCTAGTGTCAAGTGAAAATTAAGTAAACCTTTGAAAAATATCATTAAAGAAAAGATTATAAGTTGTGCAAAATAGGCATAAATATTCTACAACTAGTATTTGCATTTAAGGACACAAAGTGTGTAATATAGGTCAAATTTTCTCTCTAACAACATCATAAGGAGGTGTTTTTTTTCTTAAATGAAATAAGAATGCTAAAAGTAATATAGGATTTACGTAACTCCTTCAATAACAACCAACTCGATCCACTTGTTTGTGTGTTGACTGAACACAGAATCTGATAAATATGAACAGAAGCTTGTAATACATTTACTTCCTTCTAAATTAAGGAAATTTTGGTAATAAAATAGCTTTTATTTCTAGGTAGAGAAAGTCTTCAAGGTAAATTAATCATATGCCTTTTCTAAAGGCATTCTACACAACTGGAAGGTCAAGCAAATAAAACACTGCAGCTTGCTGTCTAAAACAATAGTTAGAAAATGCCTACTCAGTAGGTTATTCTGCTGCCTTCTACTGTCGTGAAGTCAGTCAGAGGGCAAGCTCCTTTTTCAGACTCTTATTCTTTCACTAATCCAGTGCACCAGTACAGAGGCCATTAATTGTCCTTACAAGAATGATCTCTGAGGGCTCCTAAAGGTCCAGAGGCATGTCTCATTGCCTTCCAGAGCAAAAAAAAGCCTGGGAAGATCTCTTCTAGAAATCTAGAGGGAAAACACATTTTCAACATCAAGCAAGTTTTAGTGCATCCCAAAAACACAACTTGTCCCCAGTTCCAAAAAGGCTTTTAGCAACAACTTTCAGAATGAAGCTGGCAAGTTTTTTTAAGAAGTTTTTTCTTCATATGTTTTTATTCTACGCTTGAAAGAAAATTAATTTTCTACACTGATGAACTGACACAGTTATGACAGGTGCCGAATAAATTTCTCCTTTCTACTACTAAGTAAAGGCTGACCATGAAAAGGAACAGCATGCCTAAAATATCAATAATTTGCATGATACTTATTATTACAGTGATGACAGGACTGTAAAGTGAGCAGTTTCGATGTCGCCCAGCAGAGACTTCCCATGAGAATCCTCCCGGCCAGGTCCTGCCTGAAGCCAGGCAGCTCCTCCCAGAGCTCTGCTGCTCAACAGCAAGCTGTACCCATCAGCCCAGCACAGCCAGCCCACAGCTGAGCTGAGGGGCATCTGTGTCACTGCTAGCAGCTTCTTACCAGCTCAGCCACTTCCCCTGGTTGCAACGCATCACTCGGAGATCCAGCAGTGATAATGGTGCCCTTCCTCCCTAACTTACCACTAAATCTGAAGGCAGTGCTAGGAGAAAAAGCAGCATTTCAGCAGCACTTAGGCAACAGAAAGGAAAAACAAAGCAAGTCTCGCCACAGCAGGGAAGCTTCATGCCAAAGACAGATTCCCTTCTCATTCTGTCACTGGTCTTACACAACGTCCCACTCTGCTATGGAGTTGAGAGGCAGCAGAGACAGACCATGACTGCATCAGGTTTGAATGACATCTTCCCCCCAAAAGAGATGTGCAGACAAGAAACCTTCATCACCCAACCTGAGGTCTCCTCAAGGGATACTTCATGCTCTGAAATCTACACAGCTCTCTTGCTAAGCTTGCCTCATTAAGTTAATGTGATGTCCTCAATGAATAAGCAAGAGATTCCTCCCCTTCCACCTGATTTCTGGCCACTTAGAAACAATATGAGTGCATCACCCAAACCTCAAGACTCTCAGTCTTACTATTTACACTGAATGTTTGTTCCAGCAAACAGAAGTCTTCAATACAAGTCAGATTCAGTTCCAGCACTGCCTATAGGAAGATCTCCTTCTTCTCCAACCCACACATGAATTGAGAAAGTGATTTTTTCCTTTCTGCTTACAGTCAAACATTTTCCACTGTCATGTCCTAATGTGGTCACTTCTGTCAGCAAAGTGGGCAGCGCCCACACTTTAGAAATGTCAAAGAGTTCATTCTGGTCATCTCTCCTTGCCCAGCCTGTGGTCTGGCAGTCTGCCACTGAGATTTTTCTCCAGGACCAATTTGACTTCACCCATTTTGTCTTCTACATGGCCCTACCCCACCTGTTTTTCAGGCTACTCTCTTAATTGCAGACAATCGGGCGTTTTCTACCTATTTCCAATCGCATCTCCTTAGATGTGGCAACTTCCCAAACAACATTTTGCTTTCCATCCTTCCCTCTGCTCCTCTCCAAAGCATGAACACACCCAATTCTTGTTTACGTGTACTTTGCAGCACCTCCAGGCCACACACATGAAACTTAATCCCCTAAATCTCTCCTGCCTCAGCACACTGGGACAAGTTGTCAAATTAGGGAGTGCTAAACCAGCCAGCGGTTGCACAGTAATGCACTGTATTGTACTGGAACTAATCCCTCAGCAGAGCAGGAGCACAATGCCTCTGCTAAAAGTACTGCCAGCTAGAACAGGCTCAGATAATACAGTTCAGGGACTACAGTCATCATCAGACCAATAGCCTGTGTTATGCAGGACATCAGACTTGACAGAATTGTTTAAATTAGATAATATCATAATATCTCTTTGAAAAGCATCCTAAATTTACTTGTAGGGATGAAAAATTGTCCCAGTGATCTAAATATAAATACATATTATTTACATTAATAACTACATGCATATATAAGGAAGTATATATATACATACACACACATCCCTTTTCACTACCCAACACTTTAACCTCTGTGCCTCTTTATTTAAAAACCTCTCCATTATTTAATTTTACCCAAGCAATCTCTAACCATCTATGATCACGTCACCCCTTCATCTTATTTCATATACTAAACAAGACCAGAGATTTTTTAAATTTGCATCTCCATGAGAAGAACTGTAAGCTCTAACAAAGGGTAATAATCAAAGTGTTTACCATATGCCTTCTCAGCACCTCTAACAGCAGTAAGCACACAAGAACTTCTATGACTGATCTAAAAAGGGCAAAGAATCAAATTATTCTTGTTTTACAGAAACCAAAACAGGAAAAAAATAATCATAGGTTAATCTTTCAGACTGCAGTGACTATCCAGAAGCTGTGTGTTGGAAAGAAAAGATTACTCTGAAGCCCCATGTAAAGCTCTTTTTCAATAAAAAGGCTCTGTGGAGCAAGGGCTGTTTTCACCTTGCTCAGAAAAGCATAAATTCAAACCACGTGCCATGCTGAGCAGGAAGCAACCCGTAAACCCAAGGCTCTCCAATACGTCTCTTACTACACTAAGCCTATTAAATTTTACAAAATTAAGTTTCACATGTGGGTATATGAAATATTAAATCCAGAAACAGCTAATGAAATACTTAGTGAAGCGTAGCAGGCAATACGAACTGGGAAACAGACAAAAACTGCCCAAAACCAGAAGAAAACAGCTTCCAACTCTTACTTCAGCATCAGAATTCCCTCACCTTACTACTCCCTTAAATTTACACTCATCAAATCACTCCCATTAAATTCCCTTCAGAGCAAGCAGGGAGTAAAGAAAGCTAAGCAGGTTTCATCTCAAAGACACCTGATACTTAGGCTTGCATAAACTTTTCTGCATTTTTGCTTGCACACACTGGAATCTTGCTCTGCAATTAGCAACACTTTCAAATGAGACCACCACGATAATGTCAGAATGCGCTCATCTCAACTACACCTCTCAATGAGCTTTAAGGATACAAAAAGATCCGGCCTATGAGAAACTCCACGTTTATCTGCTGTTAACACAGCAAAAAGGGTGCAGGAGCAAATCTTTAGGCTTGTACAAGCACCTGTCACCTACAGAGAGTTTCTGAATAGCGGCATCACTTATGGTATCAATCACTTATGGTATCAATCACCTAGTAATGGTATCAATCACTGATATTACATGTACTGGTATCAAGATGGAAAAATGGACATGCAATTACAGATTACAGTGACCACATGAGACATGGCTCAGCAGCTGAGCCACCCAGCCCCTGGCAAGTCCTTCCCCCTGCCATGGGTCAGCTCCCACCCCAGGAAGCTGCTTCACCCAGGGGCCCAGGCACACAGCAGTCACCCCGCCAGGGCAAGCAGCACTGCCTCGCTGTGACTGCAGCTCCATCGCTCCATCCAACATTTGGGCACTGCTCCCATCGTTGCTCCTCTAAAGCTGCCACGGTCCAGAGCCAGCCCAGGGCTGCCAGCAGGTGTGTGCCCAGAGCCCAGGTGTTCTCAGCCTAAACTTACACCTCCTGGCAAGCACAAGTGAGGCAGATGTTTTGCACTTTCATTAACACTTACCTACTTGATGTCCCTGAAAACTTCTTGGTGTCTAAAGGCAGTTCGATACAATGGCAACTGTACAACTGACAACACCAGAAATAAAACCTCCTGAAACAGTCTAGGATATTTTAAAAAAATGCAGTAAGGACTGTGACAAAAGCTTAAGCAGGACCTGAATGGTCCAGATTTTACTCCGAAGTCCTATTAAGACACTGATAAAAAGGTATTAGCATCCCTTCAAACCTTGTGTAGCCATTAAATATGACGATTAAGCCTTAACTTAAAACACCCAGCAACAAAATTACCAAATGGGCTCTGAGGTATGACATTTTCAACAGCTAACTGTAATGCAAGCCAAAAAAAATTCTATTCAAAAATCTCTGCAGAAAATATTTTGTTCCAGTGCTGCAAACTGTCACTTCCAGTTTGCATTTAATGAGAAAGCAATACATGGAAAACCAGAACGAAATTAAATTGAGGAAATACACCACTGCCATAATTAGATTTGTCCAGTTCTCTCATATGCTCAAACTCTACCTCCTCAATATTTTTTTTTTATTTTTACACACAAATTTAATTTCATGAAACAATTACCCTTTTCAGTAGCTTGGGTCTGGTCAGCTCCCATAACCATTAGCTGGAGATGACATTGGCAGTGCCAGGCTGAGGCAGTTCCACAGGCTGCTGGTTGCCTTGGTGCCTGAAGAACCATGCAACAGCTGTATCTCCAGGCAGCCACCACGGCCAGGACGCAGCTCAGCAGTGTGATTTCAGATTAACTCTTGTGCAATTCTGTAACAGCCAAGCAGGCTGTGCAACACAGATGGCATCCCCAGACTGGCAGGCACAGCCCTGCACTTTTGCTAGGAAAAGAAAATGCAGAGGGGAAACACCCAGGCTTGCTCTCACATAATTCCTACTGCTCTGCATGCTTCCTTCCTCACACCACCCCCACAGGAGGGCTAGCAGATCCTCCAGAAGACCTCCAGTGTCCTTCTTGATAACATGGATGCACGCATTCACACAAACCTTTTTTGTGCAGTTTTACTGTGAACTAATTTACTCTCTAGTGAGCAAAGAAATCCACAACTTTTGAGAAAAATTGGGCTTTTAAGAGAGAGAAGGGAGAACTGTATTGCAGGGTTTGTACGGGCCTGGGTTATTTCTAGCTCAAGACAAGGTCATCTCTGATGAAAAAGTTGCACTACCATAAGCTTCCATATGCCTGCCAAGCACAGGACTGGCACACCTCCAGATCCAAGTGCAGTTTGAGTAAAGCCAAACAGAAGTGCCTTTTCCAAAGGCAAACAGTTTTTTTTAAATTGTTCTATTGTGCTACTTGCCTTGGTTTTCCTAAGATCTATTGTTATATGGGTCACCCCTCTCAGAAAGGTAGGAGAGAGATAATAACACAATATCGTAGATAAAATGAGAGCTAAGCAAATGCAGCAAAGTATAACCTATGAACTAAGACTTGAAGTATTTATGGTTTATGAGCAAGAAATGAAAGAAGGACTTAGAACTTCCTAAAAGTAAAACTCTAATTTAATACCATACAGGAATGCAGACATGCCTGTATCATGCAATGAAGTGGCAGAATAGAGACCTCGGGCACAGCAACCAGGGGTCAAATATGCTTTGGTGCTGAAAGGGTCAAATGCACTCTGGTGCTGAAAGGGACTACAATCACCTGATCTCCACATAGCTGATTAGCCCCAAGCAACTGCCCTTCCCCATCAGGGAGCACGAACAAGTCATCCTCGAGAGTAAGAAGCAAAAATAAGTATTTCTGCTGCACAAGGAAACACAGCACTCAGCTGCACTACAGTGTGACTGGCATTAGCTCAAGCTCCCATCACCATGCTGTATGGAACATGTGGACATAGACTGAAATAAACAGGTCACTCACTAGCTACCTCTCCTCTAAGGATTAACTCTGAAAATATAATCCCTGAGAATCCTTATCACCTTGAAATAAGAGGGAAAAAAGGAACTCCAGAAGGTGCTAGGTCATTTCAGTTTTTATTTGAGAGGTAGCTTTCAGTCTTAGAAAGCCCTGTGTACACCTTCAGCTTTTTGTCTGCTTACACTGCACTTGTGGACATCTCCCACAGTTGGCCGAACAGCAGAGACATCCCAAATACGTGGTTCAGACATGAACAACAGGTTTCCCCAGGTGGTCTGGGAACCTAACATTTCCAAAAGGTCGATCAAAAAAATCAAAGAAATGTCTTCTGAACCAACAAAAGAAATACACAATCAAGTGAAACTAACCAAAACATTTACTCAGGGAAGCAGAGCCATCTGTGGCTATGGATTTGGATGGCTGCTCCTAATCACTAAAACTGTAGTTTACCAGAGGGTTCAACCAGTCTGCAATTTGATGGCTGTGCTCCACATGTCTTTATATACCAAGTCCAATATCCACAAAGCAAATTAAGGACAATACTGCCTTTAAATTGCATATTAAATCTGTCTCTCTTACAATGACTGCACTTGATTCTTGTAAATGAAAGGTTTCTATTAAAAAATACATTTTAGCTTTTATGACTATAAATCTCATGCACAGAAGTATGAAACACTGTCTTCATTTCACAGGTGGTGAAATCAATCAATTTCACATCAATCACTTACAATAATGAAGACTAGTACAGATTACTATTAGGAAAAATTTATGGCAATAGTACCTGACGATTACAACATTTAAAGAACACAGAGGTTACGAATTCAAGAGAAAAGGGAAAAATAAAGGTCTCTTGGTGTGTCCCCAGATCAGTGTCTACAACTACGGCCCTCATGGATACAGGAGGCCAATTAAGCCAGCAAGTATATCCTTGTGAGGGTAAGGATTCATGAAGAAAGTAACTACATACAAAGAAAGAGATTGACACCCTATATTTCTTTTGCAAATTATGGAGGTTTTTTTCCCTCCAAAATATAGCTTTAGCATGAAACTCAGCAGCCTCATCATTCCTGCTCTGTGGCTCGCAGCTGTGAGGAGTGGCTGACACTGCCTGGGTAAAGCTTACCAGAGCCTGGTACTAATTATGTAACAAGGGCAGCAGCAGCAGGAAAAGGAATATGCTTCCTGTAGCAACTTTCTGCAGCATGACTGAATGCTTAACAGAGCTTACATGTGCTACACAAATACCATTATAAGTAAGTTCAGATGAAACAAATAATAAAAAAAATAATTTAAAGAAGCCTTTCTGAAGAATGCATAGCCCAGCAGCCTGGTATCCCTGAGCCAGGATAACAAGTGCTGCCAGGATCTTAGAGACACTTTGCTTCCAGAAATGTTAGTGTCAGAATTCAGCTGACAAAGTAATGTACTGTCAAAAGAAATGTGGTGAATATAGGGTACCCAACCACCCAAACCACTGTAGTCACTGCTGCCTTACCAAGCTACAGAATAATGTTTGTTTAGGTCCAACCGGAAAAAGGGGAAAGAATTAAAAACAAAACAAAAACCTAAACAAAGCCAAAAAAATCCAACAACAAACATCCACAACATCATCAAACAAGACTAAACCACAATAACCACTAAACCACTGTCTTTGGATGTCTTGAGTACATCCAAATCTAAATTCAGTCACATTTACAGCTCAGGGATTTTGAGATAATTTGGATACCTCTTGTATGCCAGGAACCAATCAGCCCAACATATAAAAATACACTAAAACTGTAAAAAGTACATCAGTCAACAAAAATGTGGTTGGTGTCAACTCTTTTTAGAAAGCACACTTGTAACTAATGTTTAACTACCACAGTCAAACTTTACTAAAAGCACAATTTTGTGAGACAGCTGGTTTCAAAAACATTGCCAGCAGCATCATGACATCAGCAAATGACCCAAAAATGCCCACACAAAGGCACAGAAATGACAGTGGATTTCTGGTTCAAAAGTTGAAAATTCCATCCTGCAGAGCAGTAACATTATTTTTGCACACCCTCACATACAAAAAGATTTATCTGCAAAGTCAAATAAATAACTTAAAAATACAATTATTTAATGCAATTAAGTGAAATATTTTAAGAATAAGAACATGCATTTGGGAACTTCCTCACATTACAACTTATCCTTGATTTCTTCAAACTATTGATAAGTACCACAAATATATTCAGAAATAAGCAAGAAAAAAAAGTGTTTATTCACAATAGAAAAAAAAAATTTAATAGAGTAAAGAACTGATGCAATGCAAGGCTACCCAGATGACCAGAAAATTGTCAGTCATGCCAAAACTAGGCTTCATTCAATTTCTTGCTCTTCAGTTAAATGTATGTTTGTTCTAGAAGTTCACTACTTCTTCCAAGCAGCCTAGTTTTTAAAAATAGGTACTCTGTTATTTTTAAACAAAGTTATAAGGTTTGCCATGTCTGCAGCAAAGAACTCTTAATTGCCTCCCTTACCCAGATTTCCCTTTGCTTTTTAAACACCCACACATATTCACTTATGCTCCCAGCTCTTAGAGCTACAGCAGAGAAATCACTACATCTTCATGGCAAGATTACTGTAGCTCTGAAAATTGTTTTCATTTTCTCCCCTCCACACAGAAGCACTGCCTTCCCAGTTATATATTCTCAAGTTTAGGGCAGTTGGTTGCTTCACACCTCTGAGCCACAAGTCCAATAATTACATTTCACCAACTCAAAACAAACACAGAGTTACCAACATACCTATAGGTAAAGCTACAAGCCACTTCAGAAGTAATTGCACTTAAATAATAAAACAAACGAACAGGAGGGTCAGGTCAGTTAAAAAAAAAAATTACAAGTCGTCATTAATCATTAGTGAAATGACTGCTTAGCTAACACTAATAAAATAACCAGAGACTTCACAATGGGACAAGACAGCTAAAAACAGAGCTTTAATAATCTGTGCTGAATAGTGCCTTCACACTTAACTTTCAAAGCAACATCCCTGGAACAAAAATCACTGTATGACTTTTCTGCCACGCCTTCCAGAAAAAAAAAAAAAAAATCAACACAAAAAACCACGTTGTATCCATAACACCCGATACACCGAGTTCCAAAGCAAACTGCAGAAAATTTCTTCATATTTGTTGTTGACTGTTTCCAATGAACAGAAGTTGCTCTGTTCCAAAACAGAAGGTAGACTGTTCAAGCAGTGACTGAAAGCTCTGAGCTGGTAAATCCTAACTCTGGAGTAAGGAAAAATAACTCACTTGCTTTATTTAGTGCTGTCTGTTTTCAAACTTACAAAACAGTTATCCACCTTCTCCAGTGAAGCTGCTTCAGCTACATGCCGTTTTATGTCTGAATGTCAATGCTCAAATTTAATTATTTTCCTTTTATCTATTCATTCTATTTTGCAAGGCCGCAAAATCATTCAAATCAGTAGCAACAGCATCAAACAGAGATTTTTCCATCCTTCTCGTCCTATGCAATGATGCTGTATTAAGCTGCATTCTAAATTTGACTACCTTGATGCTCTTTCTTGGCTTGAAACACTTAGTTAAAATCAGGACAATACACAAAAGTACACCAGAAGTTCAGTAGGTAGCATTTTCCCTACACTGAGCCATGCTTCAAGCAGATTGCTCAGTACAATGCTGGATGCTCTTTTTCTGAGAGCATTTCAGGCAAAAACTGAAGCATTATGAAGCATTTCATAAATATAAGCTGTCAATTCCCAAACTCTCCCCCACCCTCCCTCAATCCCCACCAAAGCTGGGAAGTCTGCAAGTCTCTTGGTACTCATTCTAAACAACACTCTCCATGAAGTTTCACCCAGGTGCAAAACTTGGGTTATCTACAGGCCATAATCCTTTGTTCAGCTAAATGCAGGCTGACTTCCAGACGTGGTGGTGAAGGGACAGGGAAAAAAATTTTAGCGAGAGAGTATTTAACATTTATATGGAATACCAGTAGCAGGCTGAAATAACTGGAGCTTAAGTAACACAAGAAGTCAAAAGAATGGGATTTATCACAGGTGACTGGTGAAATAAGTTTGGAGTTGGTACTGCTCTATCAGGGCCTAATTCAGCATCCTCTGTGCAAGAAATCCACTGGAATCTGGAGCCTCACAGGAAAGCCAGTTTCACACAAAAATTCACATCCCAAAGCTAGAAGAGAGAGAGGTCTCCTCTGCAACAACACTTGTGCTTAGGGCTGAGCTGCTGCCATTTCATGTGCTGAGCCTTTCACCAAGTTCAGAAGGGCTTACATGACACTACATAAATAGTGACTACAACACCCAATATATCACTGGAGATTTTACCTAAGAGAAAGAGAATGCTTTGCTGCCTCATCAGAAAAGCTGGGCTGGTTCCATATTCTTCACTTTTGATAATATATAAAATAGAAAAGCCTGTGTGATTTTGTAACTGTTTAGCTTCCACACTAGGGCAGGTAGGAGCTCCTTGTTGTCTAGGCTAAACAAATTCAGTGTAGAAATCACTGTGGAAATAAAGTCATTCTCCTGGTTTAATTGCTACTGGCATGCAGACCTTGCTGCATTAGCAAGCTTACAGTTTGGAATTACCACTAGTATTAATACTGGTACATTTCACCAAAATAATAGCTCCAGGACAGAGCACGTCCATGAAACAAATGCACCCTGGTCATGCAGCAAAATGTAAACTGCACGAGAATCATGGCATACAGTCTGAATAAAGTTTATAAAGAACCAATTACTTCCTTGCTACTTACAGCTGCTTTAGACAACCATTATCTATGCTGGCCTAACAGCAAGGCTAAGCACTTTCTGCTTCATGTCCTAGCTGTAGGCTTAATTTTTCATTACAGCTCAGGCTCCCTGATAAGATTACAAATCCAACCAGAAATCCAAAACTATTAATGCAAAGTCACTTCACAAAAACAAACAAAACAAATAACCACCAAAAAAAAAATCATGCAGCAGGGTAGCTCACACAAATTGAAAGCAACTATCTCCATTTTACATCACGGGCCTGGGAGGCTCTGACTCCATTTCTGGAACAGTTCTCTGCTGTGTGCAGCTGCTGGCCTGGGCACTGCCCTGCCAGTCTCCCTCAACTTCAATGCACACAAAGCAGCAACACCTGATCCTGGGATCATTTCTGTCTGCTGAATGCTTGGCCACAGCTCCTTGGAGACATAAGGTAAAGTCTGCCCTGACAAGCTGCTTCAAGGTCAAAACCCATTTCTTTTGCCTTGACTCAATTAAATCAGCTCTTCTTGGCAACTAATACTTCTAAATGAGGCATTTCCCAGCTGCTCTCAGAAATCATCAATGCAAATCACTTGTGGTTTGTCTGCATCAGAGTTCATAGCCCCTCATACACTGGAGGTAGCACAGATGCTTTCAAATTAAGTATTCATATATTAAATTTCTAAGGCAGTTTGAAACTGTTAAGTTTATGGTAACTGTCTTGCTGTAGTCCTGATCTGTGAACCAACTGCAATGGTTACAGACCTGCCACAAAATTTGTGACCAAGCATCTCATTCCTCCAAGCCCTTAACATCAAACAACGGAGGAGCTTCTTTGGCTTAAATGAGACCTAAGAGGACAGTGCACAAAGGGAGTGCTCACAAGGTTTTCCAGGAGCTAAGAAGGAACTTCACCAGGAAATGGAAAACTCTGAGTTCATACAAAATGGTGTGTAAATGGCAAACTGGTAGTGCCTCAAGGCCAGAGAGGGTATTACACTGAGGCTTATTTAAAGCTTTCACAACGGGTCACATATTTATTAAAAGCTACAGACAGATATAACTCCATAATAATCCGTAACTTTACAGCTGTTTCAGGTAGTTTTCCTCACCAGCACCATGAAGCCAGAAGACTGGATGTTAGCACAAGCCACAAACTCTGCATTGCCAACTGCTATGACACAGGCAGCAGCCTCCCACACCTCTGACTTCCACTCCATGGCTGCACTCAGCTTCAACCACTTACCACCCCTGCTTTTACAGCAAAAAGGGAAAGAGGGAAAAGGGAAAAGATCATTCCATAGTAACAAAGCTCTAGTGTTTTGGGCAACCTTGTTTCCTCTTAAAAAAAAATTTCTTAGTACTATTCACAACATTTGAAGGATGGAGAAAAGAGGTAAAAGGCCATTTACTCCAGCATATGCTATGGTACCAGATATTTAGAAAGAAAAATTGAATGTTTAGACAAAACTTGTTAATGTAACTGGTGTTTTACAGATATTGTCAGCAAGTATTAAAAAAGTCTTAAGAGGGGGTCAATAGATCAATACTTTTTCCCCTGGAATTTACAGGTTTCTCCAAAACAGGTACTTAATTTTTTTTCTAAGACAGTCTACTTTTACAATGTGTGTCAAAGAGAGAAAACTCCATGCTGTTTAAAATTTTAATATTTTGCTACATCATGCTATCCAAGCTGTTAAATATATGTTCCAAGGGATTTCAGCACTGAATCTGAAGAAAGGCTAAGGCAAGAAAGATAGCAAAGAAGGCTCTTTCAGCTTTTAAAAAGTTTTCTAAATAAAATACTGTCAGGACTGGGTTTTTATGGAAGTTTTTTGCTATTGTTTGTGGGGATTTTTTTTTTTAAGAAACATGACAGCTGAGCAGATAGCATGACCTTAAGATCCTCCTAGGAAAGTTTGTTTTCTCCCTGGTTTCAACTATAGACTTTGACTGCCCATGCCTTATCACTTGACTTTTGTTTACACAGAAATACAGAACTCTGTCATCAAATGAAGTGCAACTGTAATGAAGCCCTTACGTAAGCTCAATCACATGAATAATTAGCAAGGCATAGAAAACTACAAATAGCTTATTTCCCAACTCTACTAACCATGAGAGTTAACCATTTCCAGACCACTGAACCAAGGATCAGTGACTGAAGAATGGGAACAAGATAAATTTAAACTGGGAGAAAGATTCAGGACAGCAATCGGGATTACCTATCACAAAAGAAAGGAGAGGATTTCTTTGACTTGGCATTTGAGGTCAGGACTGGTTTTACTTCAAATACAATTGTTTTTTTAACAGAACACAAAATTAGACTCTCAATCAAATCCAGTTGACCGGGGTTACACAATATGCCATTAAGTGTCAGAATGAACAAAAAATGTATTCAATCTTTTCTACCTTTCCTATACTGCCATCCTCATCTCAAGGTATCACAGAGTTTTCAGTTCAGAGAAACAAGACTGCAGCCCTCTGTTCCCTGGCAGCCATTGCAATGCATTAAGTTGTTTATCTCTGATCTGCATCCACAGTGCTGGCCGAGGAGCGTTGGCAGAGGGGTCTTGCAACAGCAGCAAAAATGGAGCAACACAGAGACTCAGCAACTGAAAAATAGCCCAACAGTGACACTCCACCTAAAACTTCCTGACAAAGCAGAAACTACTTCCGTACCTCTAGCAATTCTTGCTGGGGCTTTAAAAAAAAAAACAAAATCCACACCACAATGAAATCTGATACGTGTAGTCCTTTGTTACCTACCTTAGCTAACAATTTAAACTAACTAGACCAAGACTCAAGTGTGAAAAAATGGGCCAAAAAATAGCTTTTCCTTTTTAAAAGAAAAAGCCCTACAACCCACAAGAGAGCCCCCTGTGTAATCTGTAGCTCTCCTCTAATTTTTGTATGTCACAAGCATCCCGAACTGAGCAAGTCAAGTATGCAATAGCACATAACAAGGATATCCAGAAAGACTTATGCATTTGATGAAACAATTTCTGTCTGTCTTTGAACCTTTCAGACTTCACAATGAAACCGGAAAGTCCATGGCTCTACACTACCTTGGCATTCCTATCTAGCTGTGGAGGACTAAAGGGAGAGCTTTGAATGTCCATTTCTTTTGGAAACAAAACTTCTCAGCTATTTCCGAAGTAACTGAACACATACCATACCCCTGTGCTCCAATCATACCTAGATCAGTAAGCAATAGGAGTCTCCTCAGCACTGAATGAACACTCAGAAGACAGGCTCATTGTTACTCCAACACCACAGCTGGCCCTATGAACAGCAGTGGACCTCCAACTCTGTATCTTAACCCTGTACTGAAGAAAAATACCTAAAACAAGTCACATACCTAAAACAATCACACCGATGATTTAACTATTTCCAGTCTTAGAAGTGAAGTGGCCAGCGTCCCCTAACCACAGATTAGCTCAGCCTGGCACACAGAGGCAAGGACCCATAAAAGGTCTATGGCAGCACCCACCCTGACACACGGGAGTGTATCCAGAGGATTCCCAGTACTGGTAACAGCTGCAGCAGAGACAGATCCCTTGAAAAGTATCTCCTACATTTTATTTCTTTATTATCAGAACAGAAAAGTAACATGATGCCAATTCAAGTGACTTGTGAGCAAAGGAGAGGACCTCATACACATTTGCTGTGCTGGAGTGACCATCCCCCTCTACACCAAGGAGGTGGCAAAAGAGGACAGCAACTATCATTACAGCAGTGCAGCACAAAACAAGCATTCTGTCCCACTGGATATTCCCTGCACAGATATGCAGTCCTGAACAAAGGAAGTCTTAAGGTGAAAACTGAATGTATAAATTAAAGAATTCACATATAAAAGGAGCAGTTAGTTGCCCAGCTAGACTACAATTAGCTGTATTTCCTTGACATATCTGATGAAATTTGGAAGTCAGTAGCATTTCCTAGCTACAATCTGAGAAATCAAAAGCATATAAATTCAAGAGACACAGATGTGAGCTTTGAAGCATTTTATTCAGTCTGCCAATACATTCCTGTTTTAAACAGATTGAACTTCAACCAGACAGCTCTTACACATACTAGGCAGATATCCAGCAATACAAACCAAACTGAATGTGAACTTTGCCCAGCGCTCCACATGCATTTTATGAATACACAAATCTAAATAAATAAATCAAGTGAAAAAATTTGTTCTACATATGCAAGACAAAAACTGATAATGCACAAATTAAAAATAATTTCCAAAGAGTCATAAGAAACCACTCCAAGGTAGTCAATGCTTTGGGTTGTATTCACAACAATATCACATGCTTCATGGGATAAATCACTGACTATTGTACACATTTCTTTCTACCATACAGAAGATACTGTCTGAACAAGCCAGAAGATCTGAAAGAATGAAACATGAACTGTCTCAGGACAGGGAAAGAGATTATTCTGTAAGATGGCTGAGAAGAGCACATCTGAAAAGCCAAGAAACATTAAACAATGATGGAGGGTAATTATTCCCATCAGTCAGCTCAGTCAAAATAATGAGTAAGCTTAAACTGTGGCAGAGAAAAGGCAGAGAGGTGAGCACCATATATTCCTGCTGGGAAAAAAAGACTGTTAGCCCAACATGAATCACACTCCAAGTGCTTTCACAGCTGCAATATCACATTTACCATGAAACAGTCTTCAAAACAGGTAGGGGTGGGTCATATGAGGAGAATGAATAGACTTTACACAGAAGGAGTACAGCAACCATGCAAACAAACAACAAAAGCCTACAGTACTTCACCCTGTGGATGCTTACAATACATTATCTCCTAATAGCAGCCCTATCACCAGCACCACTGAATGACTGTCAGTCCCCCAATAATCTGATCTACCATATTCAGAACTCAGCTGGAGAAGAGGCTGCACCCCCTTTGCTGAAGGTGCTCCCCACATCTCACCTTTCCAACAGATCATAGGCACAGAGCTCTTCAGTATCTTTTTGGCTTCCAGGCCTTGTCTCCTCTCTGTCAGTGCAGAAGAGAGGATTACAGAGACAAAAGACCCAAGCTCCTTTCTGAGGTTCACATTGGGAAGACAAGAGGCACTGGTCACAAAACAAAGCAAGAGATTTCCCAGCTTAGCATAAGGAAGAAATATGACCATCAAAAATTGGAACAGTCAAGTACTGGTTGCCCAGAGACACTGGTGAATCTATCTCAGAGGTTTTTCCTAGACCTAACTTTTGACAGAGCCTTGCAAAACCTCACCTGAACTTAGTTTTGACACTGCTTTGAGGGGCAGGCTGGATCAGATGACCTCCTGAGTTCCCTTCTAACTTGGATTAATCTAGGCTTACCCTTCCAAATCAGTAAGGCTTTACTGTTCATGTGGACATTGTCACACCTCTGTGAACACATTCTGACATTTGAATGGGATCATTCAATTGTACTGAATTCAGGTCCCAGCACCCCACATGCAGCTTCACAGAATTACAGACAATTGGGGTGGAAAAAACCCTGGGAATGTCAGAGTTTATTCACCCACTCTACCTTTATGGGCCAAAGTATTAATTAATTAACCAATTAATTAATTCACCATTTAATTAAATATTTAAATATTAACCAATTAATCCAAAATCTTCCCGGCAGTTACCAGTCTAAACTGTTTTGAAGAGTTTCCTGTAGGGACAATTTCACATCTCCATAGACAAAGCACAGGTTTATTTCCCTCCTTGTTCATTCCACAATATCCATCCATACAATGGACAAGTACTTTCTCCTCTCTTTTACTTTTCTTACTCAATTTTAAATCTACTACGTTTTATTGACTTCACCTTGAGCATAAAGAACATTTTATTCCCTTCCACTCCATACTTGATTCTTGGTATCTTAGGACATGTCTCTTACAAATCTTCACTCCTCATATCTCACATGGAACTAGACATGCTTTCTAGACAAAGAGCCCTTTCCTGCCTCTTTTCAATTCCTCTTAGGCCACATTTTTTGCGAGCAGCAGGATCCAGAACCTACCACTAGACATCAGCAGCACTGAACAAAAAAAGGGATTTCTTTGCGCCTTTGTAAAGACTCCAGGTTCTACATACACTGAGTTTCTTCTTTCGCTACACTGCAACATGGCTGTTCCACGCTCACAAACAATGCGTACATTCCTCAAACATTTGCCTACAGCAGCAGCAGAGAGTGCATCAGCCCTTTGTTTTTAATCAAGTATCCTCCAAGATGTAGGTCAACAACATTCTGTGCAAGTTCCCTCTTCCCAAGGAGGCATTTCTGCACTCCACGTGGTGAGAGCTGGAAATCAACAGGAGCATGAGCCAGCCCCGCTCTTGGGGCTGCAAGCACAGAACAAAGCACTTGCATTTCAAAATCTCAGCTGTACAATGTTTCTTGGAGGTTCCTTCCAACCTTGACAAGCCTATGATTCCTCTTCAGGACCTACCAGGGCTACACTTGTTGACATTTAGAGAACAATGAGAAGTCCATCTGTTCCTGCAAGCTTTACAAACAACAACAATGAAACAGATCTACAGCAACATTTTAAAATGCAGAGCCAAGACAGTGGGTTGACTGGCCAGTGTAGATCACTTTGAAGACTGTGTGAGGAAGACAAAGAAAGGAAGAGAGCTAACAAAAAAAAAAGCCATGCACAAAACAAAAAACTGAAACAATGAATCAAACAAACAAATATTAAAAAACCCCACAGACACACTGCCCAAGAGCAAATTCAATTCAGCCCCAGTTCAAACAAAACCTTTTGGGAGTACAAAAAAGAAAAAAGAACATTAATTATACTAATGTTTAACTGTCAAATAGTTTACTTGCAAATACCAATTCAGGCCTATCTCTCATCTCATTTTTAGAGCTTACTGAACACCAATCCACTTCTGCTGAACTCAGAGTTCTGCTTGTAAAGATCAGAATGGCAATTTTATTGTTCCTGAGTGATGGGCTGACTGATCAGATTAGACAGAAGCATAAGCTGCACTCTAAGTGATATAGATTGAACAGGTGGCCTTCTCCCTGATCTGCAGCCTCTTCAAACACTTACAAGTAGAATCCTTCTCGTTTCAATCACCTCTAGAAAATATGCACTCAGATACTTAGCCATCCTTAGCCCAACATAAAAATATTTTTCTGGTCTTTAATGCATTTCAAATAGCTTGCTCCTAAACACAGTATTTCCCAAATATACCAGTAATTTACATGCATGATATAATTATAACTTAAACAAGAAATACAGATATTTAGATGGTATCAACATCTATAGCCTACAAAGTAATATGTATGGATAATAATTTTAAGGAAAAATTCAAAGGCTTTACATTACAGAGAGAGTCTAAAAATTATTTCACATGTACTTAAAGATTAGACTTCAAAAAGAATGCATTTGAGACTAGGGAGTGAAATAAACCCTACCTGGGCAACTTATGCAGAGTGACAAGTAAGCAATATATTTTTTACTTAGGAGGTTAAAAAAAAAAAAAAAAAAAAAAAAAGAGTAGTCAGCTACTTCCTCCAGATCAAAGTGTCTGGCACAGGCATAATTTTTTTTTTAACTCTTCACAGAAATGAGCAAAGAGTAGAGGGAGAACCAAAGCCATATATAGAATTTTTAAAGGTAAGACTTTTCATAGAAGGTAATGACTAACTCAGGTGTTTTAGCAGAGTTGGTTTTCTCATGATATTACATCATGTATTATTTATATCCTAAGTGTTTACTTTGAAGCTACGTCTTTGGCCTGAGGATCTTATGACATAATTCTAAGACGACAATAAACAAAGTGCCAGGGGAGCATGGGGAAAGGAAAGCAGGAAAAGAACATTTTAAAAAAAGACAGATATTACTACCTACACTCATATCCCTCTTATATTCTCATAAAGGGATGGTGTCCTATGACAGAATCAAGCACAAAATAAGACAGAGGCACTGCTGTAGTTGGTAAATCAATACCACAGAGAGTGATTAGCAACTCTAGGACCTTGGGATAATGAGCTACTCAGAATGACACAAAAGGGCTCTGGACTCATCTCCCAATTAGTCCCATGCTTAAGGAAAAAATGTCCAACAAAATGAATGCTAAGGATTACTGACTTCAAAAAACCAAGTTAATTAGGTAAGTATTTTGAATAAAATATATACACACATCTTAAGTGAAGTCTACCTTTCTATCACTTTATTCCAAGAAGTCTCACACACAACATGGTACCAAATACTTAAAGGAACTCAGATACACCACTTTCTACATTTTATGCAATATTAAATGTTTTACTGTGCATGAGAAATTTCCTAGCAAACCTGCTAGTGACCCCAAAATTATGCAAGACTGTATGTCACCATTTGCAATGTATTTCTAGAGGATAAACTCTTCTTTTGTACTTTCTCCTATTATCGATGATTTGCATAACTTCTTAGACAACACTGCTAACAAACCCTGTATTTAATATAGTTTCTTGACTAACATTAGTACTTCACAGCTATGCAGCTTCCCAGCTTAATATACCACCTTAAATTTTTTTCAGCAGTATTAAGCAAAGGATAACTAACATAATTAGAAATGGAAAGAAAAAATAGCTCATTAAAAAATGCACAGCTTAAAGATAACCAAGAGATTGGAGAATTGACTCAAGCTCTGGAATACCTTTTTTCAAGGCTCCAGATGAGATTATACCCAGTAAACAGAGAAACATATTTGATCAAACTCTTCCATTATCAAAAGAGAACACAGTAGAAAAGATAAAGTGTCAGACTTTGAGATGTCTCACAAAAGGACATTTTCTGTCTAGTCCTATTATCAATAACATTCCATGTGTTCAGCACTGGTAGCTGAACTGGTAATGCTACAGCATGCTGCAGTCCTTTAACTCTCATTCACCTTGAAAATACTGCTTTACTCATGCTTTTACAGGACCAGTTATGCTGAACATACAGGGAAAGGAAAATAAGTATCCTTCAAAGCTACAATATCCAAGAGGAAGCATTTCAAGAAACCTGGTGTACTCCAGAGCTACTATGGAAAGATTACATTAAATCTAAAACGTCCTGCAAAGACACAGTTATTTGCTAACCAACTGAACTATGCAGAATTCCTACAGCAGCATAAATGCAAGAGCCAACAGCGAGACACTAAATTACCTAGACAACAAATCCTTTAGTCCATTTTTAAATTCAACAATGGAAGTGCACTGTCCAATTTGAATGCATATAAATTGCTGTGTATAGTAGAACAATCACAACCTTTTACTAAGGTCTTGCTGCCCTCAGCTTTCTGTGTTGAATCTCCAGAGCAAACAGGCTCAAGGGATAAGTCATGCATTTTTGTTAGGCAGACTTAAAGATGTAAAGATGCTTAAAGGGTGCACTGTCCCAACCAGCATTTGACAGCTGATTTAAAGAAAAAATATTTCTTTACACAGAAAAATAATTACTCCAGCAGTGGCCAAGTCCACCAAATCTGCTGAGGATAGTACTAGAATAAAGGAACAGATGGTACTTGCTCCTCACTCTTTATTTCCATTCAGATTTTATTCAGGAAATATTTCATGCTAATCAATCATCAGATCTGATCATTTTAGAACACATTTGAATGTTTTGTTTCTCTATGCAACAAACTCACTGTGACACTAACCTTATCTTTTCAATATTCTCCATTTGTATCTTGTTACTATAAAACACATCAAACAAGACCATTTTTGAAAAATAAGTCAGCATTTCTCCCCTTACACTGAAGCAGATATATTTCACAAGAGAAAAGTGGAAATTAACACAGAACTAAAAAAAAAAAAAAAAAAAAAAAAAACCCAAGGAAGAATAGGAAGAAAGAAAGAGAACGTAATAGAAAAGCACAGCTCATGCAGTTACTCTTGCTAGACTTGTTCAGATTTGGTTTGATTTCTAATTAAACTTTCTTGTTCACAGTTCAAATGACACTTCTTGAAAGTGTTTTACATGGAAATAATATTAGCACAACAAAAAATTCTCTAGCCACCGCAGATATTTATTATTCTGCTGTATTTTCCTGTAAAATAAAAAAAGCACCTAAAGTTGCTTGATTTCAGCAGCAGTAGTCAGGCAACCTAACATGAAAGCAGGAATTCCAACAGCCATCTCTGAGTGGGCAGCAAGGGCAATCTATAAAAGGCTTAAAGCAAATCAAGGGAAAGCAGAGGGAGGGAGCAGGACTCTCTTGATCCCATGCACAAGGGTCATTCAACCACTACAGAAGAATTTACAGATGTCACACAGTAAACCTGAAAATGTGAAGCCTGGAGGTCAGTAATAAAGGAATGTCTAGGCCAACAGATCATAAGTAGTAAAGAAAACACCATTAAATGAAAATTAGTGGCTAACTTGATGGTTTTTAAAAGCAAAGTAAACTCCCAAGTCTTCTACAAACTTTGGGAAGTGACAAGTTAAAAATATAATTCATCCAAAAGCATGAGCAGACTGCTGAGGTACACCAACCACTGCTATTTCTTCTTCCTAAATTCAAGATCCCCATCTTTTGGCAAGGAATACATGGCATTAAGGGAAAGGTCCAAGAAGGATTTCTTTCCCCTCCATCCAAGAATGAGTTTGTGCTTACAACATGAGTGGTGAAAAGGGAAGTTTATTTCCTAGAAAGCAAGATCACAGATTTCAGCCTGCCCCAAGCAATATCAGTAACGGGTGATGGAGTCAGATATTATGAAACCAGAATTAATTCAGCAGCAGATGGTGTCGTGTCTTTTCTTCAGCTAAAATGCAAAACATACCAACGGGGTAAAGTTTCAGAGAAGGACAAGGGGATGTTTGTGTAAGTCAGAGAGCAAAGAACAAAAAGATATGAAGCAGGAGCTTTCCATTAACAGATTCCATGCAGAAGAGTTATTTCCCAACAGCTTGCTATTTAATGCTGCTGATAATTTCTCTTTTATCATGTGGGGCATTCTTGTATACGTACAGACTGCTGAACTTCATCAATATCTTATTTCCCCTCCCAAAAAAACCGTAACGGCTGATTACAGATAGGAAATAATTACTGTCATTAAAATAAAAAAAGTTTGGTCCTTTCTAAGGAATCAATGGATAGTACTGTAGTCTATTGCTGTTGCTTATCTAGTTACAGAATGATTTATGAGAATGCTTAGCACTGTATGGGAAGCATGAAATTAGTGTCTCCAGAGCTAATAATATATACCACAGCACACATGTCCATTCATCTAACATCTGAGGATCTATTCATGGTGGGAAGCTTAAACACATCTGTAACTGCTTGCACAACCACAGCCCAAGAAAGAAAATCAATCTCAGCTGCCATCAAAGGGCTTCAAAATACACTTGTCTAAAAAGGACAGGTCCCTTTCACTCTGTTCCTTCTTCCCTAGTGTATCTAACAATAGCTAGATCTAGCACAGAGGAAAACAGCATCACTATAAAAGCTTAAAAAGAAAACGTTTTAAAAGAAGAATGCGAAAATGTGAAAAGGTAGAGGGAGGCATGGCAACAAACAGCAGATTCCATATGGGGTGGAAAAAAACCCACACAAACTAGTGAAGTAGGAAAAAAACCCTACACAGGACAACCAACTGATCACACAGTTCAACAACAGGGGGTATGAAAAGAATTCCGTACCAAAGCTTTGCAATGGATGAACATATTCTACTTGTGTTATCAAAAGTCAACACTGTATCCTAATGCCATGCCACAGTAAACTTTAGTTGTAAAAAATCTCTAATCTCCACTAAACTGAATTAAAAACCAATGTGTTTTTCCAGCATACTTCATCTCCCTTTTGGAAAACCAGAAACAGAAGCCATGTGGTTTTAATCCATCAGCTGCACTTATTACTTCTACTGTCACTAAAAACATTTACCTGTAGATCCATTACATTTTCCACACAGTTTCCATACTTGGCAAACAAATCAACATTTCACTTTTGTGAAGCAGTATCACAATATGTTGCAGACACCCAGGGTGGATATGAAAAATAAATTTTTTAGACATCTCAAGGCAGAACTGGGTGCCCAGATCCCAGAGCCTCTCTACACACATTAGGAGGAATGCAGCAAGACTCCTGTTCTTCACTTGAGGGATGAAACAAAGCAGATTGTCAATCACAGCAGATGAAGCAGCACCAGTGAGGCACTTTTACCAAAGCAGGGAAGAAGGGAGATACACACAGGCATATCTAGGATGATGAGAAGTGGAAACTTGAACTACTCTGTTCTTTACAGATATTAAACATGCCTGATTATAAAACACCATCCCCCGAAGCTTCTTTGTGTTCTGCCCATTAACACAGTTTCAACAGGGCTCCATCTTTCACGAGAACATGCCCAATGCCAAAGCCCTTCAGCTTCACCAACTGGTACTTCATGTTCTTTTGCTGTCCACCCCCCTGAGGCGTCACCCAAATGTGTCAGAGTGACCATCTTCTCTTGACCACTGGTCAGCTTGTACAGCAATTCATCTTTTCACACTGTACTTATTTTCTTCTTCTGTTTTAATACAGCATCTCTAACAAATCAACACTGAAGCTTATCATCTATACATCCAGGGCCTCCACTGACTGCCAGTGGAGCAAGGCCATCTTTCACCTTTCAAGGGCTAGAAGACAGACATTTCCTTCAATGCTCTGCACTGTTATTTGGATCCTGTTATGGAGAAGACATAACAGACACCCTTCCATGCTTTATCAGGTACAGTCCTCCATACAAGACTTCTGGTTAGACCTATCCAAACATTATTGCTCTCCAGAAGTTCTTTTGTTTAACATGTATCCAACAATGCAAAGGACTGAAATGCAACTTTGATTTCTTAGATCACCACTGCTAGAACATCCTAAAATGGCCCCAAGCCACATGAAGCAAGGACAGGCACTAACTGTTGGAGCCATTTCAATTCCTGCAACCCAGCTCAGGTCTGGTTGGTAAAAAGGTAAAAGTAACTGCACACTTCTTGGGTGACTCCATCCAGCCCCTTGCATGGGTCATACAACAGCTCTGAAGTGCAGTAACAGACCTAGACCACTGGCTGTTGAGAATCTAAGGTGAGAACTTCATCTACCCAGCACACCACAAGCCTACACACTGTATTTTGCTGCTGGACACCACTAAAGTGGCAAGAGACAAGAATTAGAAACTATAATCTACATCCTTTTGTGAACTTGAAACAGTTGCCTATGATGTTGATAACATTTCATAGCCTTCTTGTCAAAAGTTAGTCTTCATATGCTGAAAAGACACTTAAAAAAGCAAGACAAATTTTAGACTTACAAAAACGATAGTTTTTCACATTTAAAAGAAAGTTCTCTACTCAGATGACTGTCTTCTATCATGGGGGCTCTCTGACCTTATGTGAAAGCAGACACTACACACAGTCACACGGAGAGCAAAGCTCTTTGCCAAAGTTGCACACCATCATTCACGAAGTCCGCAAGTCTGTCAGTGGTGGGTGACTAGAGAAAAATCTTTTCTTAATTGGGGAATTTAACTGGATTATCTGCCAAACTATTTTCAGCTTTCATGCTTCACTAAACCGGAGCTCATCAGTCACAAACCCATGATTACACTGAAGAAAATGGGGCGCAATTAGCATACAAGATGATAGCTTAAAGCTGGTGCTAATTGGAAAGAATGAAGTATTTTTCATTCCTGTTGGATACAATTAGGTGAGACAACCAGGTTCTGGAAAAACAATTTGCTAAACAATTTCAGTGATGTCTACTCTGTAACCTATGTTTAAAGCCTAAGCAAATTCATGCCTTTGCAATATATCTTGCAACCACGGGGGTTGCAAACTAAAAGCTGGTCCAGCTGTAGAGAGAGCCTTGCTCAGAAACATACGTAGGAAACACAACGAGCAATTCATCACAACTGTGGAGATCATTACTGAACTGAGCTCAAGTTGCCAAAAAGAGCTGAAGAGCAAAACCAACAAGGAAACAGAATGTAATGCTCATAATGCACGGTACAGCATGGCACCAATACACACTGAGATGCAAAATCAGTTGAATTATAGGACTGCACAAAATACACAATCAGAAATAAAAGAAAACCATCTACAAAGAGTTACTAGCGCAAAAACAATTATTGTGCATGCTTTTGTTCATGAATGCTAAACAGAGAGGGGAAAATCTTACATGAATAGTTAATTTGCCAAAAGGAAGAAAACAGACAGGAGAAAAAATGCAATCCTTCATTATTAGGGAACTGCACTCAGGCACAAAATGTTAGACAATTATACTGCAGAAATATACCTTAGAACATTAGGGATTTGTTGTCAAAAACTACAGCTGGGTGACTTTAATTTACTTCTACAAATTCTTTACCATATATTATTCCTAATCTACTTACCACACACCTACAATTATAAATGGATCTTTACCAGTAGGTTTTTTATTTAATTCCAAGCTGCAACAAACCTCTGCATTTGTAAATGAACTTCTACATCACTATTTCTTTTGGCTCAGAACATATTTAATATTTTCTTCAAATGAGAGAACACTTTGTAAACCTGCAACACACCCTGTTTTTAGGATCACACCTATCTCATATTTTCCTTTTTAAAAATACAGCCTAATTATGCTTTAGACTAGTACCTCCCTGAACATTATGTGAAAAATGCTTCAACAGATAGCACTCACAAAAGCATCTCTCCCAACAGAAAATGCTGCTGAAACCAGACTTTAATGAACAACTGCAGCATACACACCACATTATCAGGGAGGGATGGTGCTTCGCTGTTTACTGAAAATGTTATTGCACCATTCCCCCTTCTCCATGTATCAACAATAAGCACGCAGTAACATCACTTATTTCTGCATCCTTCAGAGACAACAAAACAAACCTAAGAAACCACCCTCTTCGTCTTCCTGAACAACCCTTGAATTCTCTATCCAAGGACCCACTGAGACAAGCAGACCTTCCCATAAGGTCTGACTTCTTGGGCTGTAATACTCCAAGTGTGCCAGCATAAAGAAACTGCTTAAAAGTAAAGAAATAAATCGACAGTATCACAATTAAACCCCAAATATTGACGTACCTATACATAAACAGACATAGATATATGCACATATACGTGTATTTCTCTTCATGCTTCAATCATGTAAAGACATCTCAAAAACTGAAGCATCGACGGGCTAAATTGGAAGCTCTTCAAACAATAAAATAGTATTTTCACGTAGAAAACCGAGAAGAGCCAAGAGCTCAATGATGAATAGCAGATTTTTATCTCTGATTAAAGAGCAATTTGAATTAACTGATGTTATAAAATTATTTAAGCTCCCCTCCCATCTTGACTTCTACATACACCTAATTCCTATATATGCGAGGAGCCCCATGGGAGTCCATCCCTCTGGTATGTGAGGTTGGACACAGCCTCCGCGGGATAAAAGCCTTGATCCTTCTATAAATACCAGCGTGCCGGGATCCACTCTCCTAAAGCTCCGTGATGCAAACAGCATCGCTACAGTCCAAGGGCTGCTATGCTTCCATGAGTAAGCACTAGCAGCACCGGGCTATAATTAGTTGGAGTATTTTTAGGGTCACTGCTCAAAATTAGAGAGAAATGACTGAGAAAGACCTCAGAACGGTGAGGGGGTTTCCCCTCTCCTTTGGCTATTTCCTACTGCTGTGCGGAAAAAGAGGCTCCGCAGGGGCCGAGGGGAGGCGAGCCCCTCTCTGCAGGGAAGATGTGCCAGGCTGCCGTCCCCGGCCGGGCGGGCGCTGGGAACACGCCGCGGCCCCGGGCCCGCCCCCGGCCCGCAGCAGCGCCGCTTACCTGACCGCCACCCGCACCGAGCTCTCGTCCGGGCCGGCCGACATGGTGCCAAGGGCGAGGGGCGGCCGCAGCCGGGCCGGGAGCTCCGCCGGGCCGCCGAGGAGGTGGGGGCACTGCTGCGGCTCCCCCCTCACCTCCTCCTCCTGCTCCGCCACCTCCTCTCTCCAGCCATTTTAGGTGACTGAATGAATAGGTAGGAGCCGCGGCAGTGCAGGGCGGTTCGCACCGCTCCTCCTTCTTCTCCTCCTCCCCCTCCCCCCGCCCGCCCCGCTCCGGCCCGGCCCTTCCAGCGCCTGGGCAGGGAGCGCTGTCAGTCAGCCACCGGCGGGGGCAGCCACGGCCCCGGTCACCGGCCCCCCGCCCCCCGCCCCGCCGGGTCCGGCGCCTCCGCCCGCGGCAGCCG
>JAYDZK010000056.1:14234965-14263448 GCA_034509185.1 Euphonia xanthogaster | reverse complement strand
GCCCGCGGCAGCCGCAGTGCGTCAGCGGCCCCGCCCCGGGCAGCCGGCGGCTGTGCGGGCACCGAGCTCCCGGCGCACACACAGAGCCGGGCGCACACACAGACCCAGACGCACAGACACACAGACACACACAGACGCCGCCTCCTCGACACGAAGCCCCTTGTCCGCATGCCCCCTTCGCACACACCCGCACCCCCTGACGCGCCGTGTCTCCACGCACACCTGTTCGTTATGTGGGCACACGCTCCTCGCGTTTGCCTTTCCACGCACACACGCGGTGCTCGCACAGCTCCCTCACGCCTGCTCGCCCGTGAAGGCTCGGCGCACTCGCCCTGCCCGTGCACCGTGCGCTGGCAGCTGTGGGCGCTCACGGCGCCGCGGGGCTGCCCGGCCACACGTGCCCCTGGCCCTGGCTCGCAGGGGCACACGCGTGACGCTGCCCGCCTGCTGCAGCGCTGCACACGCACAGCTCGTCCCCACGCACCTCTGCAACCACGCTAACAACACGCTCGGCTCTTGCACACGCAACGCACAAGGGCTCTGCACGCTGCTTCCGAGGCCTCCCTCCCGGGAAAAAGGGGCTCATCCCGCTCTCTGGGCTCGGTCGTTTGCCCTTGCACCTTTTTCCCTTTCCCAGGCAGGAATGAGATGTTCCCATTCCTCTTCTGGCCCTGAGTTGTCCTCGCGACCCTCGTGCCGGCGGGAGCACACAGTTGTCCCACCTTTCTGGGGTACTGGCAGCTTTGTTTGCCGAAGCTGCTCCAGCCAGGCATCTCTGTTCTCACTTCGCTAATGAAATGCCTGGCTTTGAGCTGGAAACTGAGTGGGTGGATGACACTAATTTTTGATGCAAATCGTATCCCTGCCAGGAAAGAAGCCTGATTATTTTGCCCAAAACAATTCACATTCCTAAGGAAGATTTTCCATCAGAATAGGCCCGGGTTTGAATTCTTAATGATATGCTAAAAACCTTGCAGTTCTAGTTGTTTTGCTTCTGATAGTGAAGGTTGATCACGCCCAGGCCCCAGCCTCTGTCAAAGGTGTGCAGGTGAGGTCTCCCAGCTGGCTGGGGCCTCTAGCCACAGCTCTGAATCTTTCAAAAGTCTCTCCTTCTCAGCAGGAATCCACAGTGGTATTGTAGCTCTGCATGGTTCTCATAGTTATTTTCTCTAACTTTTCTATTTTTCTTTACTTACACAGAAATTAGATTGTTTCTAGAAAATAGCCCGCCTGGAAGTTGCTATACAAATTTATGGTCTCCTTTCTTCTGAATTAAACAGCACCAGCATTCAAATCCCCAAGAGCATTTGAAAATAGGGAGAACTTAAGCTACATACCATATTGCTGAGGTAAACTGAGATAATATTTATCCAAAAGGCAGAAAAATGGAGACACAGGTAGTTCAGTATGAAATCATTGAGATAATCTGGTACAGGCAGAACAAAGACTAGATTTCCCTGGGCTTCTCAGCTCATTATTCTGTATTTGATGCCATAGGTCAGATGCCTTGTTTCTCCTTTTGCCATGATATTTTATGGGATGGGCAAAATAGCAGATAAAAAAAAAAGCTCCTACAGGTGAATTGTGTTGGCATTCATGCCAAACAGCTTCGAAATGAAAGTGACAGGAGTTTCATAGTTCAGGGCGTTTCCATCTAGAGGGGACTGAACACTCACGTTTGTGTCATGCATCTGTGGGTATTGTACTGAGCTCTTTAAAAATACCTGCAGCTCACCCACAGTGAGTGGAATCCTATGGCCTAATTAGGTTCTGACAATTCATGTGCACTAGATTTACAAATCCAAATCTTACCCAGAAGTATCCAATGCATTTTTTTCAGCTGGCACAGTTACAAGGTTAATGTAATAAGCATAATCAACCCAAATGTATTCCTGGGCACAGCATTTATTTCACATAGCTTTGCTCTCCAGCAAAGCTCATCCGCATCATATTGCCCATGCCTATAAAATCCTGCTAAGTCAGTGTCTCTGGTGTGCCATGTGAGCTGTGCTGAAAACCGAGCAGGCAGTAGCAGCTGCAGGATGCTCAGACTCAAAATTATACTCTAGACTTTTCCAGGACCATTTCTTTTCTGGCTTTTGTGTGGCTATTAGACATTTGCTTCAGCTTGATTTTATCTAGCCCTCTATCTTCTATACTGAAAAAGATATTAGCAGTTCAAAATCTGGCAGTTCTCCGGAGCTTAATGTCATTTATATAAATGGGTTGGTATCCACAGATTTCAGATCTTAATGACACAGTTTTTTATCCACACTGGTATTGAAATTTTTGGGGCTATAGTAAAATTATTTTATTCTAAGTTATGGTTATTTCAGTCTTACAATATTACACACATACTTTCTATCTTGGATATTTCACTCCAATTCCAGACTCTTCTGAAATTGATCTAGTGACATTTAGCTTCTTACCATGTGTGACATTTAGCTTCTTACCATGTGTGATGCAAATTGCCTGATTTGTGTCCATTCAGATGTAAAGTAGGAAAAAGACATAGGTCCTGTTTCTGTGCAGAATTTTTCTCATTGTTCCCTATTTCCTTCTGTCAAAATGAGCTATTTTATTTTTTCCCAACTTGTCCAATGTAAACAATCATAGTGCTATACTGTTAACTTGGCTGCACCAGGAAACTTAAATCAAATCTGCTTTTCATTTCTTATAATGTGAATGACCTGCGCCCCTCCAGCATCCTATTCATCTCCTTGAAGGAGTAACTTGAATAATATTAAGGGCACAATATCTCCTTTTTTTTATTGTCTAAGTATGTAGCTAAATTTCCAGTGTCTAGTTTATCTTTATATAAAGCTGTATAGGCTAGATGGTAACATTTACAGATTTGTCCCATCTCACAGCTAATGAGGCTTTCCTAAAGGTCCCCTCCCCTCGTGGTACCAAACGCCTCTGGTCACTCCCTGAGCAGCTGCAGACAGATGGGGGACAAACTTCAGGGCTGGGGAGCAGGAAGGGAGTTTACAGCTCTGGTCCCTGCTCGGTGCTTGGAGGAGGACTGCTGGGAACACCCCTCATCCTTCCCTGGCAGCCGTCCCTGTGACGGCTGTCACACTTTCACTGCCTCCATTCTCCTGCCACATGACTCAGCACCATGAGCTTCATTCACTGGGCAACCAAACAAAAACCTGGGCTGGGAAGGGTGAGTGCTCTGGCTGGCACACACACAGCACACCCTGCACAGATGGTCAAGCTGCCCACGGAGGTCCTGTAAGCCTCAGAAGCTGCCTAAAATCACTGAGCTGCACACAACCTGAATGAGCCAAGCAGAGGCCGCTTAGGGGTCAGAGCCCTGTGCTTTGACCTGTGTGTGTTTGCAGACAAGTTGTATCAGCTGTGCCTGTGCTGTACCAGCTGGGCTTGAAATTACCTAATTGAAATAGACCACTTCCAATTTTTTAACTGATAACTTACTGGTGCTAAATAAGCCAATTTAATCAAAGATTTCACTTGTTAATTGCTTATTTATTTGACCTGTTGAACATTTCATTTAATTTGAAGAGGAGATTCTGTTAAGCAATGAAGGTGACTTGGTTTCATCGAGACAGGCAATAATATATAAATCACCAATTCCTGATTAATCTGTGTCAGATTAATTGCACCATGACTGGTAGAAGACTTCAAGAAAAATCCTTAGGTTTTGTCAAGTCAAATATTAGGTTTTGTCAAGTTAAGCACCTGACCTGGGCATTTCCCCACCACTGTAGAAGGCAGAGATTCTTTCAGATACAGAGAGTGGAACACGAAATATTCAAGTGCTATAAAAGAACAATATTGAAGGACATTACATCTCATCATCTGCACACTTCATGCTGCTTTATTAAATTCACACACACAAAATAATCAGCTATATATCATCTCATTAGTGACTATTGTTTTCTTGAATGTACGTACTAAATAAACTCTTCTTTGCCACATACAAGCCACAATTTATTCCATGATTTTTAACACACCATGAAGCCTAAACCTTAGGCAAATAGAATATAATGTATAAATTAAAGTGAGCAAAATTTGTATTATATTCATTCATACAGTAATTTGAAAAATGGGAATATTTGGGCTCATATAAGTGTCCACAGATTTTCTCTCTGCTTTTTGCTTGTCCATGCCTGTCTATGAACTGTGTGACCCAATGATTCCTTGTATTACAGTATCTTTTGATGCAGGAAAGGTAACTGAACTCCTGTGCAACTGTGTTTCATGAGCTGTTGCTGATGGAAATTATGTCAGCAACATTCACGCATCAGCAATAATCACTCCATTTTCTCTCATAAACACTAACCTCTTCAACATTAATGTATACAGTGCTTCCAGCTCTCTACTAGGCAGAGTGAAACTTCTGTTTGTATTTTCTGCTTGATGCCTTGGGCTTACATGAATCTTAGGCTTTTCCATAGTCATCTTTTGAGAGATCTCCACTACAAACAAAACTAAACTTCTAAAAACTGTTACAATTTAATTTTTAAGAACTTTCTGAAAGTAGTCTTTTCTTCTCTGACTGGCTTTTCATTTTAAACTGCAGGTCTTAGAAAGCAGTCAAGCCTATAAAAGACATTTAATACCTTCCATTTTCTTCCCATCACTCACTAAGACTTTTGGTTAAATAACAATGAGTAAAGGAAAGTGTTAAGCTGGTCTTAACTGGCAGGCTAAAATATGCAACAGGGGAGCCCTTGCTTCCAATAACTGTGGAGAGGAAAGCAAGCTGCAAACTTGGCTCATGACAGGATGGGGGAAAGTAATCTCAAAGTTGAGAAGGAAAAGATGAGTGCATGGTGATGTTTATGTAATCAGAATAACAGCAGATAAGGAAAGGAAACAGACTGGTTTAGTATGGATGTCTGTGGAGAGGAGAAGGTAGAGAAACCAGAAAGGACAGGGTGGAGAAGGAAGAGGGATTTCTGGAATCAAAGCCAAGCAATGGCTCTGCAGGGTTATTTCTGGAGCTGATCAGCATAAGAGGAAAAGCAACATGAGGCACCTCTGAAGTGAGAAGAAAGGAGGTTGGTGTTTTCCATCCACCATCCAGAAAATGAATGAACTCTACCGGAGAAAATACAATGAAAAGAAACATATAATAAAAGGATCATATCTGGAGCTGAGCAGAGGATTCAGTGGGAATAGAACCACTACACTTGATGAAGAAAGTATTTCATTGTGTACTAATTCTTTTTACTCAGAAAAAATTTATTGTGTTAACTATATTGTTGTTAACAAAGCAGTAGCATTTCCTTGGCCCCTGGCAGGCCAGAGTGGTTGTGTTATATAACAAAAATGTGCTTTTGACTTATTTATATTTCTTCTGGGCCTAAGGAATGCTGTAATTTTTAGTACTATGATTGCTGTCTATACTAAGATGGTCATATCAGGATCATATATATTTTGATATAAACATGCATAATGTATTATATCCCATGTAGCAAAAATACACATTAGATCCCCATTGAACCAGTACTGCCAGACTAGAAGAAAATACATGAAAAAAAACAGAGCTAAAACATATCTCTGGAGCAAACCTCCACTGTGTGATCTTAAACAGATTCATGATTCAAATCAGTGGATATCACTAAGAATGAATATGCCCTTTATGTCACTGTGTTTTGAGGATTTGTTGGTTAGCTGAAAGTTG
Source organism: Euphonia xanthogaster (assembly GCA_034509185.1). Lineage (NCBI taxonomy): Eukaryota > Metazoa > Chordata > Aves > Passeriformes > Fringillidae > Euphonia > Euphonia xanthogaster. Next base: position 14,257,792 of record JAYDZK010000056.1, on the reverse strand, counting down.
GGATCCCCTGTTCTGCAGTAAAATCTCGCAAGTTCACCCTGGCAACTGGAAGTGCCTTCAGGTATTATAGAAGAATCTAAATAATGGAGATGAGAGGAAAAAATACCAGAAAGTAGTCTTTATAATAATGAATTTAGTTCAAACATTTATGATAATTCTATTAAAATCTAGCACAGTATGAAGAATAAAATAAGTCTTAGCAGGACAATACTTTACTGGGTCTTTGGGTTGTTAAATATCTCCCAAGGTTAGCCAGGTCCTGTAGTTTTTTGCAAGGGACTTAATCCTGTGGGTCAGAATCTTGTGCTTCTAAACCTGGTCCTTGGGCCTGACTCACCAATGCTTTGAAATAAACCCAACATGATCAGGATAGCTGAATGTTATGCTGCCTTCATGTCACTGCAACAGACTACAGAGTAGTGACAGTGTAGAGTAGTAACAGTGTAAAGAAGTAAAGTAGCCATCTACTTTATAGATCTTAACCAAATCCTGTACAGCTCTTTGCTTCTCCTAGAGAGAAACTGAGGCAAGAAGGATGCATGAATTGCAGGTGCCTGTAGAAGAGATGGTTGTCAAAAACAATATTGGGGCTGATTTGCCTGTGCAAACACTGTTAGACCACACCTTAATGAGATAAATTATTAATACAAAAGCTGCACGGGAAATTAATTTCTGCTGCCTCTCACCAAAACCAGCTGTTCAGACTTGAATGTGTCACAGTTGCACAACATAAATTTTGCCTTAAGGATACAGTTACCCAACATGATGGATTTTTCATGTTGTCCTTCCTAATAGTATCCTCATCCTTCCTCTGTCCTTCCAATTTCCCTCTGCATCACCATGATATCAGTTTTTGGTTCAGCTTTCTAGAAAGTACTGAATGATGGGAGTCCTGTATTTGTATGGTGAGCACAGCATTAGCAGTCCCAGGGCAGACTCCTCTGGGCAGCATCCTCTGTGCAGCCTTGCCATTCTGCCCTGGATAAGACAGGGAAAAAAAAATTACTTTATATATTTAAATGACAAGCACCAAACCCTAGCACATGGATGGAATCAATGTTAAGTTACCCATCTCTGGTAAAATATCCACATGAAAGTAGTTCCAATGAGACTGGGAAATTTTCTGTTTCCCTACAGAACCTGCTGATGACTACTAGCAGAGGTTACATGCTGGCCAGTTCTATTATTGCACTGTGTAAACATCTTATCCTGCTGTACTGTGTTCCCAGACTCCCTCCCACTTCTCTGTTCACTACTGATGGAGTGCCTAAGACCCAGATGGTGAGTCCTTCAGCTTAGAACTTGTACAATTTTCTACAAAATCCCATTTCCTAATTGGCATCCTTAGGCATTACCACAATAAAACCAATAAATAGTAATAACAAAAAAAGAAGGATGGAAGGTGGGTGAAGACATGACTAATTACCTAAACAATACTTGGACCACAAGCCACAGGCAACATAGGAGCTTGGGGAAGAGCAAGTGGGTGGAGAGTTACCTGAACAACAGAGGGTTGGGCGGGTAAAGAATAGATATTGCAAGACAAAACTGAGAGTTTTTATTTTGATAGCATCATGGAATTTATAAATTAAGGGATGACAGCTGTAGATTAAGCATGGCACAAGTTGCTTTACTCTCTCTGTGTGTGCAGCCTGACTTGGCACTGTCACACAGAAAAAAGCTAGTTGAAATGGTGATATAACAAGCTGGGAGATGTGAGAAGCAGACGTTCCCAAACCAGGTTTGCAGAAGGACCACGTGCTGTACCGTGGCAGCTGCAGCACCAACCCTTGCCTCCCCTTCCCGTGAGGAAGGACGTGCTTCCCTCTCAGGGCTGGGCTTACACTTGGGTGGAGGAGAGGCATGCACTTATCCAGGTAGTAGCAGTGGTTAAACAACAACTGCTCACCTTCCTCTGGAAAATGCAAGAAACTGAACCTTGTTTGCCTTAATATTTATTTTCATTTATTTTCATACCACTCAGTGTGTGTATGTCACTTGGAAACACTTAGGCCACAAGACGATAGAACACTGACAGACTGAACTTTATTTAAATTTATATTTGTGGATTGGGAGCATAGATATAGTTGCTCCTGAAATGAAAGAGCACTTCTTTGCACAGTGGGTAATGAACTTCTGGAATTCATTGCCACAGGAGGTTGGGAAAGCAGGCTATTAGCAGGCATAAAAAGGGATTAGAAAAGATTTGTGTACAGTGCCTCTATTAGCAGATAATAAAAGGAACAGGCAGTTCCAATGTCTGTGGGCTTAGGGGGCTGGACCAGAGGAAGAGGCCAGGTACACATGCTCTCCCTGAAAAGCATCTCCTATGTTCTGAGCCTATGCAATCTGGATCTGCCTTGGCCATCTCTGTTAATGTTGTGCTTGGAGTGTGGGGCACTCTCCAGGCTCTGCTGGGGCCTTCAAAACCTGTGGCTCAGCCAGGGCAGATGGCCAGCACCCATGCAGCTACCCCAGGGGCATCACAGGCACTGGGCAGCAACAGCATCTGCAGAACATTTCTCGATGCTCTGATGGGTTAAGCCCTAAGTGGTGCTGCTCTCAAAAGGGGCCAGAAGCCAGCGTGGTGGAGTTGAAAAGGAGTTATAAAGAACAAAAAGGAACTGGCTTTAACAAACCATTCACTGGGGATTGGGAAAATATAGATGGAGGGAGACAGAAAATTCTGTTAATACACTACAAGTTTGACAATTGTTTGGGATACCACCAAAGGAACTCACTTTCCAAAAAGTGAATAAAAACAAGTATTCCTTTATTTCAAGGGACCCACTAAAAGGAAGAGTGAACATCAAACTCGACATGACTTTTCAGCTTTCTCTTTTTCCAGCTGAATGCTCTAAATCCACTTGATTCTGCTCATACCATTTCTGAGTACTTCTACTGCCCTTTTCTGGATCCTTCCAATTCTGTTATCTCCTGCCTGAAATCAGGGCAGTATACTGAAACTACCCTCCATGTTAGGCTGCACCATGGATTCTTACCCTAGCACAAGGATGTTCTCTGTTTTTCTCATTTTGTTTTCAAGTCCCGAGGCTGTGTTTGTCTGATTGACCAGCACTGATCTGGCATTTGTTATTCACCATCTAATATCTTCTTCCTCTATGGTAATAGTGAAATCTTGTTTTGTTTTTTTTTCCCTGTAAAATGAAAGACCATTTTCTCCTCTGTATTTGTGCTCTGAATTTCATTTACCACTTTGTATCACTGAGTCATTCTGTATTAGGAGATTATTCTAGATATTTTCATAACTATTGAAGTTATTATCTCATTGTCTGGCTTTCCATGTAAAATGTAGATCTTAGCAAATATTCTTCTGAGGCTCAGATAATCAAAGCATTGAGGAAATTAGGGCTGTTTTAGAAAAATATGAGGAATGAGGAAGACCTGTAATATGTTATAGACTGGTACAAGGGAAAATACTTAAATTAGCCCTGTGTGTGTGTGTGTGTGTGTGTGTGTGTGTGTGTGTGTGTGTGTGTGTGTGTGTAGCCCTGGTTACATAATAGCCACAGAGCACATAACCAAAGAACAGAAATACCTGGAGGGAATGAACGAAGAAGACTTACAGAGGAACAGACTGTGATTGAGAATACAGAAGGAGGATCTCAGGAATGAAGTTCATTACAGTGATCTATGTACATATCCAAGAAAATCTCTTAGGGAAAGTAAAAAATCCATCACTGCTGGGACACTGTAAATACCACTGGCAGAAAAGGACCAAGAGCAACAGCAGTGTCCATTCAGAAATTACTGTGACCTTATTTGTATCTCTAGGCCCATGGACAATGGCTAATCAACACAAGAAAGAAGCCTGGTTTGCTTTATGCTTTTTCTTCTGCTTTCTGTTCTTTGAGTGAAGTCCTACTGTAACAAATGTGGCAGTGTAATGAATAAAAGTCCCTCACCAACATTGAATAGTAATATAGCAGAGAAAAGAGCACCACCTAGTGCTAAGTGCTGTTTCTTGATGCTGAGGTGTCTCCATACACTCTTTATCTTCTGGATGTCTTGATTTTAGTGTTTTCCTGCAGATTACCCATCCAGAGAAGATCTAATCCTTGGCATCGAGGAGTATCCAGGTTGTTGATAAGAGCAGCTGGTTCATCAAGAGCTCAACATCTCTCAGAGTTTTGTGCACACTGAGGTAATGCCCTAGGCACCTGGTTAACATAATTGTGGCTATTTGTCTGATTCATTCGGGCTGGATTCTACTGCCCTTACTCACCCAATGGAGTTTTGTGCTCCACAGATAAGTCTCTCTGCTTTCACTCTAGTGGAAATTAATCAACAATTATGGGACAGCTTAAGATAGCAGAAGACCAATCTTCTAATGCTTGCATGTATAAAGACAAGGATTCATTGCATTTACAGTCTGATCTTACACTCACATCAAATTTTCTAGCTTTTCTTGCATATGTGAAAGTTGTACTTTTGTTTGTTTGACTGTTGTGGTTTTTCCTGTTTGATTGGGGGTTGTTTGTTTGTTTTTAAAATATCCAGATCTTCAGAAAAACCATTGTTTTACATGAAAGTTGCTTTCATTATCATGATGATAGATCATATGCAACCTTAATTATTTTTAAGCATTTATATTTAAGACCTATAATTGTTTGTTTTCTGCTGATTATCAATCCACATTATGTTAGTGTAGTTATTTTTGGTCTTCAAAGCCTTCCACTTTGTATCAGAGCATTGAGTTTTCTGTCATAATGTAATTAAAATTTCAAAAGAAGACCAAAAGCAGGTAAATCAACTTAGAATGATTCTGCATCAGCCATCGTTATGTATTATTTAAATAGCTCCAGACTTGAAGATACATGTAGCATTGGTTATATGAGCTAATTTACATATAGGTGTCCATAGTAAAATGCAATTTAAATGTCTTATTCCATTACAATTTGTGATCTTCACTGACACTTATGGCCAGATTAAAGTTCTCTAATAATAGAGTTATTTCTTCTCTTGAAATTACTCAGCATTCACTACCATTTTAACAGGAAGATGATGAAACTCAGCTATTCAAATTCCTTCCACATCTTCTGATTTGCAAAGCATAGTTTAGCCCATAGAGCTTTTTATTTCTGTCCTTTATAGTACTACATTTTTATCCTATCTGGCAAACTTCACCAAGTGCAGTCTTCACCTGGAAAGAAATGCTCTGTGACACCCAGAGCTCTTTCTGCCATATTGTGTCTACAGTCTCACTGTTGCAAATATTGCCACCTAGTAATGGTCATTTCTTATTTTAATTTCTAAAATATCAGGTGATTGGTTTGGATGTTTTTCTTTATAGGAATGTTTTCTTGTTTTGTGGGTTTTTTTGTAGTTTATAGGATTTTGGTTTATTCTTACATATTTTTGTCCTTTACCAAGAGAAAATAGCAGAATTTGTCTGTGTGAGTATGTGTGTGTGTGTGTACACACATATATAAAAAATACTTTGGAAAGGGCTGGGATTTTATATATTTTCTGTAGTAAAAACTGTGGGGAGCATGGGAGAGTCTATGGGGAGTATCTCATTGCACGTGGGTTTAATTCTGTCACCACACTCAGCAACAGAACATCTATTCATAGCTACACAACTGGCACAGTAATTAACTAATTAGCAGGGACTAATTGATAAAAATACAGCTAAAGTGATTTAAATAGCCTGTGCACTTCTACCTAGGAGAATTATGAATTCATACTTTTTCTCCTCAGGAAACTAGCAAACTCCTGAGAAATTAAACCAAAGCAAAATTATACATTGCTATGAGTAAACCAAGAGCAATAAGAGACTCTGGCAACTGCATGAAGTTCAGGTGTATGGCCCCACGCAAGGAGAGTGTGCAGCCCTACATTAACGATGGGCAGTGGCTGGTAAGACCCCTGCTGTCACCAAGGGCCTGCTCCTCTGCCCTCCCCAGTCTGGCATCTTGGCTTTTTCTTTTAGAGGAGGCAGAGGTCACCAGTCCTACCCTTCAAACTGAGTGGTGCTGGACTCCCTTTACACCAGTGCAAGGAGAGGGCAAGCCCTGCTCCACTGTGCCTGGGAGTTGTTCAAGCCTCCTTCCCCTGTTTGTTCCACAGGGTCTAGGGAAGGAAAAAAGTAGACCTGTGTTAATGCCAACTTGGGACAGTTAGTTATTCCCTAGGGACTGCTTTCTTTTCTCACACAGCATGCCCACTGTCAGGAAAGCTTGGCAAGGGTGAGGCTAGTTGCAAGCAAGAAGCCAGAGTCCCACCACTCTGCTGTGATGATGGCTTTCGCAGGACCAAACTAGTGGCATCTATTTAAAAATTATTACAGGCCAAAGATTTTTTTTCCCAGACTGTCTATTTGTTCCCAGTTCTGTTTTAGTTCTGTGTTTTCAGCGAGCATATAATTACCATGAATTATATAGCAGAACAGGGTGTGTATAAGGCACACCTTGAACAAGCAGGTTCTCATTGGCTTGAGCAATGGCTTGAGAGGTATTGTTTCCCAAGCACAGCTTGCAAACCCACGGTCTGGGAGGCTTCTGCTGAAAACTGTTTTGTTTTAAGGCTTTAAAAAGTGACATATCATACCTCCTGCAATGTCAGGGCAATCTGTAGCTGTCGGTTTAACTAACCATAGCCTCTCCTTATGGCAAACATAGAAACATTAAAGATCACAGACTAAGATTATATTAAAGCAGATACAGACACTGACTGACAATCATTTTTAGCAGATGTCTAATGAATCCTTCTTTTTATGTTCGGGCAGGGTAAAGTAACCATCTTGCAGATTTCATCACCATATTTCAGTTTAGTCCTAAGATTATCCATAGAATGGTTTGGTTTTGAAGGGACTTTATAGATCATCTCATTCCATCCCTCCTGCTGAGGGCAGGGACACTTTCCACTAGATCAGGTTTCTCAGGGCCCCATCCAACCTGGTCTTGAACACTTCCAGGGCACCAACATGAGACTGACTAATCTGTAGTTCCTAACATCTTTCTTTCTTCCTTTTCTAAACATGAGGGTTATGTTTCCCCTTTTTTCGTCAGTGGTAACTTCAGTGGGCCACCACAACTTCTCAAATATGATGTATATTGGATTACCCACTCCCTCTACCTCAGGACCCACAGATGGCTCTCATCAGGTTCCATGGGCTTGTGCACCTTCAGGTTCCTTAGATGGTCTGAAAGCTGATCTTCTCCAACAGTGGGCAGTTCTTCATTCTCCCAGTCCTGCTGACTTCCTCTTTGCATCACTCCTGAGTTTGGAGGAAGTGACCTTTGAATATTAAACATCTTTCTCAGGCTTCTCTTCCCTCCAGGATTTTCTCCCATGGCACTCAAGCAGATCCCTGAATAGGCCAAAATCTGCTCTGCTGAAGTCCAGGGTATTGAATTTGCTGTGCACCCTAATCACCACCCTGAGGATCTCAAACTCCACCACTTCATGGTCACTGCAGCCCAGGCTGCCTTGGAGATTCACATTCCCCACCAGATCCTACTTGTTGGTGAGAACCAAGTCCAGCATAGAACCTCTCCTTGTAGGCTCCCCTATCCCTTGGAGGAGTTACCATCAATGCATTCCAGGCATCTCCTGGATTGCTTATGCTCTGTTGTGTTGTCCTTCCAGCAGATATTGGGGTGGATGAAGTCTCCCATGAACACCAGGAGTTCTGAATGTGAGAACACCCCCAGAGGACCTCACGTGCTGCCTGGGCTGGCAGCTGTAGCAGACCCCCCCTACAATGTCCCCTGTCCCTGACTCCCCTTTAATCCTGACCCTCAGGCTCTCAGTTGGCTCCTCTTTCCCCCCAGACTTTGCTCCGTGCCCTCCAGCTGGTCACTGCCATGAGGGCAACACCCTCCCCTCACCTCTCCTGCCTGTCCTTCCTAAAGAGCCCTGTCCTTCCATTGCAGCACTCCAGCCACAGCAGCCATCCCAGGACACAAGATCCCAGCCCTGCAGGTGTGTGCACGTCTCTGCCTCCTCCTGCCGATCCCCTGTGCTGTGTGTGCTTGCACAGGGGCAGTGAAGCTGGGGCCCCAGTGAAACCAGCTCTGGCTGGAGTGTCAGGAATTCCTTTGTGCTGCCCTTCAGGAGCTCTCTTGCTGACCTGTGATCCCACTTCAGTGTCTGGGCATCTCTTGCTTTCCCTGGCATCAAATTGGTAGGACTGGAAAGGACCAGTCCTTACCAGAGATTTCCCTCCCCTGGCACCTTTACTTTAAAGCTTTCTTCACCAGCTGGGCAGGCCCTTGACCGAAGATGCTCTTCCCTTTCTCTGACAGACGGACCCCATCAGTAGTCCAGGTTTCTCAGAGTAGGACCCATGGTATAAGCAGCCAACCCCTGGCTGTGGCCCCAGTTCTGTGACTATTGGTTGAGTCACCAGGCTTTACTGGCCCTTTCAAACCCCTTCCCTTTGACCAGGAGAATTGATGAAAAAATAACTGTTCCCCAGAGTCCCTCAGTTTCCCTGCTCTGAAGTCCTTCTTGATACCTCTTGTTACAGCATTAACTTGATACCCCTGTTACTCAGTCTGTTACAGAAGCCTTTCATGAAGGCATCCTGAAGGCTTCAACTTGCATGATTAAAAAAACTACAAAAAACTAAAGAGAAGGGCAAATCATTGTCAGACAAGCACACAGACAGAAGGAGCTCACCTGCCTGAACATCAGTGCTGCTGCTCCAGTCAAAAGAAGAAGTAACTGATTATCATTATAGGCACAGGACAAATACATAGGAAATATTTGTTGATTTTCATTCTTCCTGCTTACTTTTTTTTCTGTGTATATCTGCTCAGTCTAATTCCTCAGTTGGGTTGATACGGCAGCAATTCAGAATTTTTTTCTGGGAACTTGTTATGGGTACCTTCCATGCTCCTCACTGACAATGTAAAATGCAATAAACCCAACCTGCTATGAGTGGTGGTCAGCTCAGGTGCTAGATGGGGCAGGACACAAAGAAGCCTTATTACAGAGTTTGTCAGTATTACAGTTTTTCAACACTAGTCCCTTTCACAGAGTTAAGGTTCTTAGACTAAAGACCCAAAGACAGTTTTGTGCTCTGAATTTCTCTATTTACCTGGTGAAACAGTGACCACATTTTGCTGCTTGACAAACTGTGGGACAAAGTTCTACCTCACTTCCTTTTGCTCAAGCATGAAGTGCATGATGTAAATGCAGGCCTGTGACATGCGTACATGACATCCCTGTAACAACATACCCTCAGTCCAAGACCCCCAGTGATGCTCAGAAGAGACCAAAGTTTTCCTGTGTCCTTGGGGAGGTGCTCCTTGGTTGTACAGCAGATGAGTTGTGCTGGTAGCCTGGACTTTGCCATGTGACTGCCAATGATAATAATCAATAAATAACCCCTTCAGGTAGCAAAGTCCAAGCCACATTGTGAATAACTGGGCTTACAGTAAGCTACCCCTATGGGCAAATTTTTATATAATTGTCCACTATGAGTACATGTTCACACAGCTTCCAAATTAAGCTTTCAAATTAAGCTAAACCACTCAGACGTGGCAGCTCATTCACTTGGCAAACCCTCTCAAGACCCACAGAAAGCTTGGTCAGAATTTGAGTTAAAACCAAAGGAACTGATGTAATGCTACTTTTAAGAGACAATTCCTGCCTCCCCTTGTCTAGGCAACGATGTGTGCAGCCATGTCATTAGAAAGACAGAATTTGTCCCTAATGCCTTTGTGCTGCCTTTTTCCTCTAAACCCTAAGTTAGGAGGCAGCAAGACTAATCAATGAGCTGTCCTTAAGGCCTGTAAGCCCAGAATCCTTCTACATAATAATACAACTCAATATTCATCACTATCTAATTTGCCGTTCAGTCTTCAGTGTAACTGCATGTATTTCTCCACAATGCTCAATTAAACATTCTTAATTATAAAGGCTTTCCTGTATATTTTCTAATTCAACTACTACTTACAGCATTTCTTTTAAACCTATGGGTCATGTTCTTTGAAATGAATCTGAACTTTAAACTCTTACTGTCATCAGCCACCTGCTGATCTTCTATTACCCAACAAGTTTTTGTGTAGAAAATACTGTGATTTATGTACTATAATACAACCCTCTATTTAGTTACACATAAAATCTTATGAAATCTTTTCTGGGAAGACGGAAATTTTCCTGGCTTGACTCAGTTTAAAGGTATACACATAAAATAGAAAATAAAATAATCTTGTTTTGTTATATGGCATAAAGACAAAGTTATTTTTTAAATTTTGTAGTTGGGCTATATCTTGTCATGTTATCTTGTCATTAAAAGTTTCAAAGATGTAATGTTTTTGTAAAGGCCAAACTCCTGCACACTCATAGTTATGCAAGAGTAAAATCTTTCCAGATTAACAGGAAAGTATCCAGCACTCATATTCACAAAGAAAATATGAAAACTCAGATTAGCCGCATATTGAAGGCTTGCAAGTTAGAAATATTAAGAGAACAACAATCCAATATTTGTTGTTTTCTAAAAATATCACTATTTTTAAGAAAAACTGCTCGAGGTGTGGCATTAGCAAACATGAAACCTTGCCCCACTTTTTCTTCATGAAAGTATCAGAAGTGTTTGAACTCTGCATTGGAAACAGATTGTGCAAGCCATCCCCAGCACGTAGAACCTAGTTTGGAAGCATGAAGAAACAGGTTTGGAATCAGCAGGGAAATGGCACTGAAATATCTCTAGGTAAGAACAGGCAGGGAAACATTTCATCATGTTCTGTAACTCGCAGGTCCAGCTGTTTGTGGCACGTGCAGCAGCACTCGTAAGGAAACCTATTTCCCACAGGCATTTACACAATACATGTGGCATGCCGTGAGAGTCATATCGAGGCAGCATCTACTGGATGCAGAGGAAGAACTATGTAGAAAAGACAAAAGCACCATAGAACTTTGCCCACATATTTCCCAGGCTGCAGTGAGCAGCAGGTTACAAACATTCCAATCTTGCCATCGTGTTCAGCACACAATTGATAATCACCAGGAAACACACCTGAAGATATGCATGGGTGTAAGTCTGTGCTGGCAACATTGAGTGGTGCTGCATCCGCACAAGGCACATCAACACAGAGCTCTCATAAATCTTGATTACAGTGGAAATAAAGAGTAATTTCACATCCATGTGGGCTGGCTGGCAATCCACCAACAGCCTTCATGCACTGCTTTCTGTCCTACCCACACAACAGTCACCAGTTCAGCTGTTCTCCTGCTCTGGAGTCCCCTCCTCTGGGGGATGAGGAGCTGGCTGCTGTGGGTATTCCTGCCAGCTCATGCCAACACGCAGCACTAGGTGGCCCTTGCAGTCTGTCCCTGTGCCCCACACACTCACCATGTTTATCACTGAACCCAGTGGGTGGCCTGGGACAAGAGTCTTCCAGCACAACAGGAGGATGCTGGGCATGCTGGCGCTCAGACAGAGAAACCATAGCATGCCAGAAAGGCATTGCCGTGGTCATGGCTGGATGTGGCCAGAGGTTCCCAAAGGCATCTGGGGGTCCCATAAGGACCAGGTGTTCAAAGAAGTTCTACCAGTGGGTTAAAAAAGAAGCATTAAAGTTTTCTTTGGCCCATACAATACTGGCTGAAGGGGTTGAAGGGAGCCTGGCTCTAATAATTCACTAAAGGTGGGCAGCAGCTCCCCTGGCTGTGGGCAGGCTTTTCTGGAGTGGGAATGAGGGCTCTCTGCTGTGGAGAGTGGTTTTCCAGCTGCTCCACCTGACCCTGTCAGCTGGCGAGGGATGGGTCCCTGGCTGGCAGTCCCACCCCACTGCTCTGGCTGGGGAGTGGCTCCTTCATCTCATTCTTGGTTGACTTCATGGCAGCCCTTGCACAATCCCTGGAACTACTGCCAGGCATCTCTGTTATGTGAACACCCTCAGAGCTCTTATGTACTCAGTTTGAAACAGACTTCAAAGATGTGCTGCTTCCAGTCTTCAAAAGAAAGCTCTACTGCCCCAGAGGGGAAGCATTCCCTGGCTTCCCTCTTGCCCAGCTTTCCCTTTCCTCCACAGTACTGCTGGCTTTTTGCTCCACTGAAGAGCAGCTGCCCTTGCAGCCTCCGAGCCCTTAACCTCAGCCCATCAGTGTGAGACAGGGGCAATGATTCCTCCTTCCCCAGTCACTTCCCCCAGGCACAGGGCCTGGGCAGAGCAGCAGGGTGCACTGGAAGGTGCCCTCGTCCAGGAGCCCTGCAGGACACCCCGGGATTGCTGCTGGCCTCGGCCCCACTCCTGCACTGGGGCCAGAAGAACATGGTGTTTGAGGAAGCCAGGCTGGCAGCTCTGCTTCCAAAACAGCACAAATGCTTAAGCTGGAATAGATCAGAGGAACTAACCTGTTTTCTCAACAAAGCCAATTCTCACCCTATTTATCACAGATCTCCTAAGAGCTGGGCTTCACCCTGCCCTGAGAATTCCAGTTCTGTGGAGGTAAACGAAGGAGAAATATAAACAATTTTAATTTATTTTTTAAAGAAAATAAATAAATAGGAAATTAATTTTAGTTTCACAGCCAGAGAATAAAGCCTGAAAATATGAACCACAGGTAAGGCCAAATGCAAAGCAGTGCTGTGGGTGTGTGTGCTGGGTAGGTACTGCCTGTGCTGTGTGGCAGCTCCTTGTTCTGGGACCTTCACCAGCACCTCCTCTTGAGAAAGACATAGCAGGGTGTAAACAGCTGTGCTCAAAACTCCGTGAATAAACAGAAGCACAAGCACAAGAGGAAAAAACCTAAAATTCCAAAATTTGCAATTTCCAAAATGCATGACCTCCCTTTATTTCACCTTGGAAGGACAGAGTTGGGGGCATGTCCTTCTGTCTCTTATCTTAAAACTCTGTGGTCTGTCAACAGAGTCAGTGACTTCTGCAGTGGAAAGCTGCCTGAAAGGGAGCTCTGACAGTCTCAGATCTGCTCTCCCTGGAAGCTTTTCTGGGCTAACCTCTTCAAAGTGCAGGAGGGACACACCATCAGCTTGCTGGATCAGAGGAAGAGTGTATGAGATTTAATTAAGATGATTTTGCCCTCCAGTGAAGCTGTTTAAAAATTAATTTTAGTTCTCCTACCTCTTCCATTAAACTTATAAGCCAGAGGGAGCAATGTACCCTGAAGTATTGATTCTGCCTCTCAGATGGCAGTGACCTACATTCATGGGTGCTCAGCCCAGGACTGTTGCTGTCCTACCACTCTGCAGACTGGAGGAATGATCAAGGTGCTGGTTTGGATTAGAGGCAGAGTTTGACATTAATCCTTTACTTTCTTTTAAATGCACCATGATTCATTATCTCAGGCAGGATCCCATATCAGGTGCATTAGGAAAGCTTTGTGAGAGACAAGCTGAGGTTGTTTGATCAAAGCTATGCCCTAGGCAACATGAGAGTTCTTCCCAGCCTACTACAGCTGGTTTCTGTACAGGCAGACAGCACCAGTTTGAGTGCTGGAATTGACTGGAAGGAAACTTCGATGTATTTCATTTTTTTCCCAGTTTTTTCCCCTCTCAGCTTATCAGTCATGTCAGTCCTACTAAACAAGGAGTAACTGAAGGCCAAAATCAATTCATCTTTGATTTGCACCTGCAAATCTTACATCATCCTCACTGCAGGCTTCCTAAGTGTGGCAGATGAGTATTCAGCTAGGAAAATGTCAGCCTGGAAGAGATAAAGTCATGAAACTCTTGGGAAATGCCATAGTTACTGAGCCTTGCCCACAGCAGTGCTGCTCCAATTAAGTAATGTAGTGTGCAAACAGTGGGGAAAAGAATTTGGAAGGAATTGAGGATTTGTGAATAATTTTGACTTTGAATCTCACCAATTAAATATGCAGTGTATTGCACAGTCACTCACTCCCAAGAGCAACTAAGCACCTGAAAATTATATTCATATAAAACAAAACTGTTAAGTGCCTTCACAGTGTTAGGGGCCATGAATACAGTCACTATTTTATGTGTTATGCCTGAAAGTAAAGACAATTTCTTAGCCCACTAGTGGCAAAAGGAGCTGCACATGTCATCACTGGAACTCACTCACTATCAATAATCTTTTCAGGAAATTACTGCAAAGGAAGCAAGCCTGGATTGGGAGCAAACCTTGGCAGTGCTATGCTGATAGGAGTCTGCAAACTCAGCAGTAACGTGGCCTCTTTCAAGTTCCTCTCTAATAATCTAATCAGTGTCATTAAGGAAAGCTTTTCAGAACTGCTGAGTGACTGCTGACTGGTGACTCTGAGCTTCATGGTTCAAACATTTGCTTTGTTTAGTTTCCCTGACATGCTCTGTGTTTCACCAGCAACAAATTTGGCTCCACTGCTCAACATGGTTCTCAACTCAGCATCATGTTTCATTCCTGAAAGGAGCCCACAAGACTGGAGGTCTAGCAGCACTTTCCAAACAGCATTCCTGAGGCTTAGCATTACATGTGGAACAGGGAACCTGGAAAAGAGACAATACACAAAAAAGCTTGGGTATTTGTGCCTGAAACTGGTGCTCAGTCAGCTGCAGCACCATCTGGTTGAGTTAAAGAAGCAAGACAGAAGATGAAGAAAATGAATACTCCCAGGTCTGGAGTATTCTTGAATGCTCATGGAGTGCATTTCTGTCGAAACTCTCAGCCTGAAAGCTCTCCATGGCACGCAGCAGAGTTCTTACCTGAGCCACTGTGGGTGAGGACTCATCTTCAAGGGCAACAGAGCAAATAGCTTCTGCTCATGCACGGCTCATTCTTCAGGAGAGCGTGTAGCCGTGCCTCTTCTGCCTCTACCCACAACAAATCAAAAAAAGCCCTTGAAAAGATTGTGACAGTCAGATAGGATTAAAGCACAAGCCCAGATAGATTGTAGCCAGTCTAAGACCTGTTTGGGCAGGTGGGTGCAGACAGCAGAGACAGACATGCTGGCCACGCTCTGGGCTGGTGTGGCAGGAGGCTGCTCTGCTCTGCAGGCAGCCCAGCACTGCATTTCATGCAGCCAGCATGGCGTTCTGCCTGGCACTGGGTAAGGCAGGGCAGCTCCTGAGGGAAGATGTAAGTGCCTTTCAGGGTGGGCAATGCTGACTAAAATGTGCTGTCATGGGTGCTGGGGAGGGGCAGCTCAGGTCTGTCTGTACTTGCTCCCAGCAAATGCAGGAAAAGAGCCAAAGAGATTCGTCCTTCATGGCTCCAGGTCTTCAGTCCTTTCCTCCCAAGCTCACAGTAGCTCTCTGTGCAGCAGAGCTCAGCAGGGTGGCTGCGTTGTCCATGAGAGCCCAGACTGCTGCAGTCCTCCTGACTCCAGCAGCACGGCAGTTCCCGCTTTCCTGCTGGCCAGGAGGGACGGGTTTGGCACCACTTAACACAAGCCATAGATGCCATCAAACAACACCCTGTGCCAAACAGGCACCTTCTGCTGGAGTACCCCAGCACCCAGTGGAAGTAAAACCTGTCCTGGCTTCATTAGAGTCTGAATGAGTCTACTTCCAGCTTCTGCATCTCATTTATGTCCCTTGCAGCAGCATGAGGCTCTGAATTAGCAAAGTAAACACACATCTTGAAGCACAGCTTGAAACAAACTGAACCAAAAGGCTTTGAACATGGCCTTACACTCACAGCAGCCTAGGCAGGTATTTAGTGATACAGCCTTAAGCTATGTCCTAGGTAAGAACATGATTTGGGCCCATCTGGTTTGTCTCCAAGATGCCCTTGAGAACACCAAACTCCCCTGGAAATTGGGACAGACAAAATCGGAGTGAAAGTCAAGAGAGTGAGAGTTTTAGGAAGTAATCTCTTTTTGGAGGGGAAGGGATAGGAAAGTTTGGGGCCCATGCCAGTGCAGTAAGCTCTGTTTTCCCAGAGGCACTCAGAGGGGCAGAGGAGCACCTTGATGGTATCCCAGCTCTCACCAGAACAGCTCCATCCTTGCCCAGTGTCAGAGCAGGGGAGAAGGTCTCAGGAAATTGACAGTACCACATCAGATCAATTACAGGAACATCTATCGGGCTCATTTTTTAGAAAGATACTTTTAAATACCTTTAAAACTGATGTTGGCATGGTTGGTTTTTTGTTGGTGCTTTTTTTTTACCCTGGCTGTTAATTAAATCCTCTGCCAGACAGAAGCAGTTTTCAGCCCATGACTTGAAAGAGGAATTGAACCTCTCTTAAGGAGTCCCTGGAAAGAAGTCCTTACAAAGGAAGTGCAGTCATTCTCCCAGGCCAGATTACCTTGCCTCCCTTTCATCCTGGCGTGAAATACTTTATTCACTCTTTTTTTCACCCATAATAATTTAAGCAAGAGTCTAATAAACAGAGTCCTCATCCTCTGATGCTCAGCAATGAGCCACATGGCACATACATAAGGGAACATTGGCAATTAGACAGGAGTTGAATTCTCTGTAACACGATTACAGTAGAAAAATAGGCCAGCGAGAGACTGCAACAGCACCTCCTTGTATGCTCCTTTTGCACTAGAAAAGATATGTCAATTTTCAGAATTTTCCTTCTGTGGCTGCCGTTTCATACTGCTTATAAAGGGATTTTGGTTGAATAGCAGAGCTCAAACAAGGCATGTTGTTATTTAAGAACAGATTATATGTATGGGTTACCTAGAAATACTCCAAAGGGCACTATAAAAGGCAATTGTGTGTTTCTGATGAAAACTGAGGGCTAGGATTAAAAGAATATTATTTGTTTTTCGCAAGTATGAGCTGTGTAAGTTTTAAATCAACCTGGCTTTGCAGGCATAAAGGGATGCTGGGAAGTGTTTGCTCAGTGCAGGAGTGTCCTGTTACTGTGAGTGCACATCTAGCAGAACCCAGCTTTACCACTACCAGTTGCTGCACCTTAGTACCTTGCTTTAGTACCTTGCCAGCTGCTGCATTCTAGCTGTGCAGACATTACTCCTTGAGTCTTTTCCTCAAAGGGTTTGGATCTATAAGAAAAGCAGATGTATTAGACAGGACCCACCACCTCACTCCCTCTCTTCCAGCACTTGCCATCAAAGGCGCTGCCCCCGGATGTCTCAGCGCTGCATCCATCCCAGCAGGGACAGAAAATGGGACACAAGGGTGGGAGGGGAGACTCAGTGCATATAATAAAGATAGAGATCTCCAAACACACCAGCACAGCAAACACCAACTGATAAAGAAGCATCTCATAAACTTGATCTATTTATAGTACAATCTGGCTACAATAGAAGAGAACATTTTAACTGAGAACAAGAATATTGGAATTGCTGAATGCATTTTTTTTGCTTGCTTTAAATATTAAATAGATTGGTTAAATTAAAAATTAAATATATTGCTCTGAATATTTCAATGTCATATTATTTAAGGTAAGGATAATTTCTAATTCCCAAAGACCCAGGTCTTTATGAAATTATGAATCTGATCTATTTGAAATGAAACTCTAAAATCCAACAAATATGAACTCTCTTTCAAAGACATTTCAATCTAAATGACTTTTATGACAATTATTTTTTTCATGCTAGAGTTGATCAATAAATAAGTGGTTTTGAGTTTTTGCTTGTGTTATCCTAGAAATGCTGTGTCAAGAGACATCTTGTCTTTGTATGTTTGATGACAACAAAAGAAAACTAATGTACTATTGCACAATTACTTTATTTCCAAGACAGGTTTCATTATTCTCCTTCTTTAACATCTGGCTCCTCCCATGGACTTTCCGGGACTGTTTTTTTTCCCAGAGCTCATCCCAGCCTGTGTTTACTGGGAGCCCAGCCCCAGGACCCAGCTGGCTCCTCAGCCCTGCATCAGCCACCATCACAATCTCTTTCTCCCTTTTTTAATTACCTGTTTAAAACCAGATTGTTCAGACACATCAGACTTGCACTGAGTCAGTGCAGTATTTTTGAAAAGTCAATGTTACGCTCTCAGAGATGGTATCACATTAGGTTAAAGACACTAATTTAAAAAATACAAAGCAGGTGCAGCAGGATGAGCTATAACCAGAAATAAGCCATACAGAGACAGTGTTAAGATGTTCTTCCAGATTTTTCCCACCTAATAGAAAGTTTCACCTGTGGGAAGTCTTTGAACACCTTTGCTCTGAATATTTCCTGAGTCCTTCTAGCTCCCATGATGCAAGTCTTGCTGTTCCCTCTCTTCTGGAGATACCTAACCCTTGGGCAGAGGCTCAGGACTTTGACACTTCACATCAAACCCATGGCACCAGTGCTCCTGATCAGAAAGCAGGAATGCTTTCCAAAGAGTGGACACCAAAGCATTTCTTGTCAAAAAAGGTGAAACTGAAGTGCAACCTCAGCTTTCAGATCACCTTCTCCACTACCATAGTTTGATGCATCAGCCCCAGCCTGGTCCTACAGCCTGCCCAGAGACCCCCAGAAATGAATTTCTCATTGCTCATGTCCTGGACTTCACTCTCTGCCAGTGCTCTCCCTCTGAGTGGGTGCAGTGGCTGCAAGGGAGGCACAGGGGACTGGACTCCAGTCATCCATAAGAATCTGGTTCTCAAGTGACCACCATCTCCACTGGCTCTCCAACTGCATAATCCAGGTCCTGTACCACACAGTACCTCACCATCCCCTGCCACACAGCTGGAAAGGGGCTGGACACAAGCCAGCTCTGTGTCAAGGCTGCTAAGGAGCCAACCATTGCCCTCACACTCCCTAAGAAAAACTCACTCCTCTGCTAGGCCATTGTGAGCTCCTGCTTGTTGATTATTTGTGGCACTGATGCTCTGTGCATAACTGTGTCTTACAAAAACCCTAAAAACAACCTTTGGGAGTGATGCTGCTGAGGCACCCAATGCTGCACTGCTGACACAGTCCTCTGGCTCACTGCTTGGTGTAAAAGCCCCAGCAAGGGGTGGCAGCTCCTGTCATCAATCAGGCACACACTGAAGTGGATGGCACAAAAAATGAGAAACCTCACAGCAGCCTTTGATGCCAGCCTGACCTAGGAATGAAATACTTGTTTTAACTTGAAAATGCACAGCATCCACCCCAGCTTTCCTGCTCCATCACAGAAACAAGGGTTGGGAAAGGACTCCCAGAGCACATGCAGGCAGGTCCTGACTGCTCTGTGAATGACTCATAAGGAACACTGTAAACTGAAAGTAAATGCAACATGTTTTATTTGAGATTGGAATAAATTACAACTGTAAAGCATATTTTATTGCTTTATAAATTGTCTGCTCTTAAAAGGCATTAATATCAAACATAAACAAAACAAAGACACATTTGATTAACAGTTCAGTTCTCCTAAGCTTCATAAACAGCTCAGTAGGGGGATTTCTTTATATGATTGGCTCAGAAATTTGACTTTGACATGCATTATCACCATTCATAAGTTTGAGTGGACTGCAGATGTGTTCATTTGCTTTAAGATATAATTTTCTCTAAAACATCCCATTTAATACCCAGTCCTTCATTCCCTACTCAAATACAAATGCCACTGCTTTTGAAAAATTCCTTTGAAACATACGTGGGGTTTTCTGTCCCTGCAGAAGGAGGACTTCTGAGTCCAAACCAGGAATGAGTCTGACCCCAAAACTAAGTAAAAAACAAAATCCTCCCAGGTTAAAATAGTGAAATCCCACACACAAAAATTGTGTCCTTTCATTCTGAACATTCTTGCAAAACCACTCTGCATTATCTGAACACACTGATGTGGAGAACTCATATTTTTGTTGTACAGATACTACCTGCCTGAGGCAGGTATGAATTTTGCTCATCACCTGTGCTCTTCTAGGTGCAAACAGACCCAG
Source organism: Euphonia xanthogaster (assembly GCA_034509185.1). Lineage (NCBI taxonomy): Eukaryota > Metazoa > Chordata > Aves > Passeriformes > Fringillidae > Euphonia > Euphonia xanthogaster. The sequence goes on along the minus strand of JAYDZK010000056.1, from coordinate 14,238,092 downwards.
GCAATCCAGTCTGCCCTGAGCCCAGGGGAGTGAGAGGGTGCTCACAGGGCTGGGTGTGCTCAGCACTGGGCAGTACCCAGCCCTGAATGCACAGACACCGTGACAGGGTCTGGCTAGCTCCAGACAGGTATGACAGGCAGAAAGGAGGCCATAAAGTCACTTCCTCAGTCTCCTGGGGAGCTCCTCAACACCAAAAAGGGAATGAACATTCATAAGCAGCTCTCATTGCACCACAAGAAAGCCTCCACCAAGGTATCCTGTCCCACTCTGACCCTCTTGCTCCCCATGCCCTGGCTCCAGAACAGTGTCTCCATGAGCCACTCCTGAGCAGGGAGCATGCACCTCTGCTAGGCTGGGCCCAAAGCAGCACAAAATGGGCTGGACTATGCCCTGTAAAACTCTCCAGAAACAGAGACTCCAGTCTCAACTAGCCCTTGGAACAACACAGAAAGTTTGCAGAAAGTACCTCCAGGGCAGCTTCTCTTTCTGCCACAAAACCAACTTGAAATACAACGAGGCCCTAGTAGAGAAATTCATTCTAAAACCAGCTAAGTATCACTCAGGAAGTTCCTGTTTAGAGAAGGGTTACTTCTCATAGCAGCCTCTAAAGTTCTTGCCATGCCTACAGGAACACAAATAGCTGAGTGAGATGCTAGAGTATTTTACACTATAGAGCTCAATGGGAATGGTTGTCTATTACTGGATCCAATAAATAAATGTTGAACTTCAAAGAAAATACTATTAGACTGATCCGGGTTTGATTTCAGTTTTCATCAAAATTTCATAACATTAAAATTCATAACATCAAAATTTCAGTAACATATATAAATGTTGTATGTTTTATGCATAATCTCATTGTAAAAAAACAGCAAACAAGCTTTCTTCTACTAAACATGGTTTCCTCAGAAGAGATTTGTTTCGTGCCGTGAGGGATATCCAGCTTTGATCTCTGTAAGGCATACAGCAGATTTCAGGTGCTGCCCTTAATGGCTCCCAGCAAGTCAAACACGGGCAGAGCTTTGGTGGGATATCTGGAGCTGTGCCAAACTGGGCCAATTCTTCAGCAACTTTCCGTATCCCACTCATTCAGGGAATGGATAACCCCGGTTTAGTTCCCAGCCACATGTTAAAGTGCTTAATGGAGAGGTGGAGAACAGCAATGCCCCTTCCTCTACCTCAGGTCCTGGCTTGGGAAAGGCTTGTGGAAAGGTGGCTTTGAGGCTGCCTTGTGCTAGCAGGATGCACTGCAGCTGAGACAAGGGTATGTGCATGGTGTGCCCTGATTCATCTCATCTTAGAGAAACATCAATCAGAAACCTGCAAGCTTTTACGCTCATCAGTCATCTCGGTTATGCTCACTGAGAACAGATTCTTGGCTGACTTGTTTTTTTCCTTAGCAGTTATAAATTTTACTTTGAAGATGAGAAAGGGGAAAGCTCACCTTCATGGAGAGGGACAAGCACAGACATTTACAAATTAAAATGCATACACACGTCAGCCATCCCAGCAGTGACCTCCATCTGCGCTTTACGACACAACATCTTATTATCTTGAACCTTAATTTTCCAGCCCTTTCCAAAGTTCCTAGGAGCATTCCTTTCTATATCAGTGAGATGTCTCAGGGAGCTCTACAGAAAAAAACTAATGAAAGGAACCAACTGTTGTCACCAGGGTAAAGTACAGGGTTACATTCAAGCTACGGACACTGGAGGGAGCAGACTTGCTCCATTTTCTGGTGCAAATGCCATACCAAGCAGCGAGCTGAGCACACTGAGAAGGAATATGGGCTAATGGTTAGTGCACTGGACTGGGATTTGGGAGATGGAGGTAATTCACCTTCCTCTTTTTCTTGAAGCAATCAGAAAAAAAGAAACAGGTTATATTAATGCTAGGCTGCTCAAACATTTCCAGCTCAGCAAATGCCCCTAAAATATTTCTCCTCTCCAAACAGCTCTTAGCAGTTTATGCACTGCCTCTCTCAAACTAAGAACAACAGACAGAAATCTTCTAAGGAATCACACACTTCTAGGGAAAAAGAAAAAAAAAAACCAACAAACTTCAGGATTGCTACATCTTGGCTAAGGCTCATTTGCCCATCTGCAAAGGTTCCTTCCCTTCCTGATCTTCACTCCTGAGCTGCCCCTTTGCCATGTACTTGCAGTCAGAGAGAACAGGACCTCCAAAATACATTCACATCTTTATTTCTAATTCTCCAGCTTTTGCATTCAGCAAGGCACTCAGGCCAGCACTGTCTCAGGCAGTTCTGTTAAAGCACCTTCTGACTGACTGGGGATCTGAACTGAAAAGCTGATGGGACAACCAGTGAGTGCATCTGAAAGCAAGGCTGCTAACCAGTGCATTTGCTCACAGGGAGGACAATATTCAGCCACTCCATCAAAATATGGCAGGTATATTCATTAGTGGTCACCAAATGCTCCAACTTTTCACAGACCTTTATAAGTGCTGAGCATTTCATTTGGCAGGACAGCCATGCCTGAGAATTCAGCATATTGTGAGAAACTGCCACTTCCTTCTCCTACAGTCCTTCCCACCACAAAGTGTCTCATGGAACAAACAAGTGTCTATACTGTGATTATGCCAATGGAGGAACTGGGTCAGACATGGATGCCAGCTGGACTGGACCCATAAAGAAGATGAATGATTTAGTCAAGCCAAAACTAAGTCACTTGATGCCAGGCCCAGTGCTCCATCCACACCACCAGAGGTCACCGAGTAAGGGACCTAAATAATCCCCTGAAGGAACTGATGTATCATGAAGGGCAAAGAGCCTCTGAAGCTATGTGTAATGGCATAAAGCACAAGTATATTACATGTTTAGCTCTGTCCCTGCTTCTCTGTCATAAGGGCAGTGGGTTGCTCAGACAGTTGTCTTCTGGTCAGCCTACTACATTATTTCCTATGGAAAGGCATGTATACTATTCAGTAGTAGAACAGAAATCTTGTTTTACATGGGCTGAGAGAATGTTTCTTACACCCAAATGAGATTTTTGCATGCATCTGCATACTCACCCAGATGCTGCCCCTGCTGTGCTCCATGCCTGAGTGTCATGCCCAGTTGCTCTGCGTAGCAGGCACGTCATACGCACACAGTGACCCGGTACAAGAG
>JAYDZK010000056.1:14129230-14195636 GCA_034509185.1 Euphonia xanthogaster | reverse complement strand
AGCGGCCCGGTCGCTCAGCGCCGCCGCCCCGGCCACAACCGCTATCGCTCGGGGCGCGGCGGCAGCGGCGGCAGCAGCAGCAGCAGCAACGGTCTCCTGGCGGCCGGGTTCACGGCGGGTCCCCCGGCGCTCGGCTCCGGCCGCACCGTTGATTCCCCGGCGCTCGGCGGATCCGCGGAGCTCGGCCCTGCAGCGCGCCGGCTCGCCCCAGGCTGCGGCCGGCCCTTTCCTTCCGCCTGCCCTGCGGAGCAGGCTCCGCCTCCGGCCACGGCCTCGCCAGCGGCGCGGGGGGAGCGGGACGGGGGCCGGCAGCGCCGGAGAGAGCTCGGGTCCCGCGGCAGCCCCAGCAGGATGGGCAGCGCGTCACCCCCGGCACTCCCCGAGCCTCCCCAGGACGGGGGGGCTGTAACGCCGGTCCGGGGTGGGGGGCCGCCCTGTGCGGGAGCGCCGCGGCAGAGGGCGGCGCCGCCGGGCCGGTGGCCTCGAGCAGCCCCGGGTCGGAAATCGGCCGGGCGGCCGTGGGAGGGAGCCGGGCAGCTCGGCGTCTCCGGGGTAGCGCCTGCACATTGCGCGTAATTGATTTCCTGTCCTCTGGCCGAAAGGAAACCGGTATTGTGCACTGGCAGCGTAACTAGCCCGGAATAACCCCGGCCGAGTCGCACGGCCCCTGCAGTAAAACCCGGCCAATTTCATACAAAGACTGCCATAGTAAAGACAGTTGTCTTGCTGCTTTATTTTTCTGTTTTCTTAATTACTTGTTTCTACTTGTTTGGAAAAGGTACTGAAATTGCAGGGCGAGGATCGGACTACTTACATACTCTGGTACTTTTACACTTTGAAACTATAGTACTAAGGTAACTGTTCAAGATAGTATACGATAAAACATTAGTTTAGAATGTGTATATAAACGTGCATTTTTAAAATGTGATACTAGGCGTTTATAGCAGTGGTAAAGAGCCCGGTTTTTCCTAAAAATGGAGAGTGAGGCTACCAGCCTCACAGTAATTCAGCAAATACTGTGTTAAATAAGTCACATTACTGTTATAAAACAACCCCTCATTGAGTGCCGTGATGATGTTTAGACAGCAACACAAGCTTCAGGACGAATGAATGATAAAATTGATTTGAGATCAACTGAGGTTTGCTTTTAAAAATCAGACACCACTTACCAAAACATCCAGGTGCCTTCTAAGAAGTCCCATAAGCCAAGACCAGCAGGACAAGAAGGAAGCAAGGAAGATCTATTTCTCATTTCTTCCTAGGAGGTTGCAAAAATTCAGCCCATAGTAGTCTGGACATTTAGGTAGAGAGGATATGGGGTAATTTTTAAGTGTATTATGTTTTTGCCAGTAAGCGTGGGCCAGAGATCTGGACACAGGCCCTTCAAGCTTTTTTTTTCCCCCTTAAATGCACAACTCAAGATAATGCTAGGAAAATGTCAAAATCTTACCTAGTGTGGTACAGGAGACATTCAAGTAGTATTTCACTGATTTCACTGCAGATTATTTTGTCAGTAACATAGATTTTTCACTGATTTCACTGCAGATTTTTTTTGTCAGTAACATAGATTTTTCAGTGCACAGAGATACAAGATACACTGGCTAAGAACTTGCTTTGCTTATGGCTTCTTATTTTTTTTAATCATGCTCTCCACTGGATACTTCCCTTATTGGCTTGTGTGTTGCACAGCATACTCTTAGATTTTGCCAAACCACAGCTATTTGCAATATTCCATTACTTTAGCATTTTCTTAACAAGGGGAATGTTCACAGATCTCTTTCAGTTCTGCGTATCTGCTGACCTTTCACTTCACAGGATCCTGGATGACTGAAACTTCTGGTGATTTGGTGGTTAGTGCAGACATACACCCCACATTCAGATCTGTGGGAACATTTAAGTGAAGCAAATCTAACCACACAGTCTTTCAGTCACTAAAAGGAATGTATTTCCTTCTTTTGAAAGGATGAAGAAAAGACTGAACTGTTGTTTTAAATACCCCCTTTCTTCTTTTCTTGCTGTCTCGAGAGTTTTACTCTACCACAATCCTGCTCAGTAATCCATGCACAAACTCCTCTTTGTGAAGCATGGCCTTAGGTGTTAGATTTTTTTTTTCTTTTTACTGCTGAAGGCAGGAATTTTACTACATTTAGTCATAACAACACTTCCCAATATTATTGGAAAAATAACTGCCAAAACTGCAGTAATATTGGTGCAGTGTTCTGTGCTCTGTAGTCTCCACATTTTCTACTGACTTTATTATAAACTTCTGGAGATATGTGTAATCAAGTAGGTTTGAGTAACTGAAGCTGTGCAATTGAAGGGATGCTAATATTAGATCCAGACTATTTGGGGGTTTATCCTTTCTTAAGGAGAAACTAATTTTTTAGTGTCAAGTGATTGGTTTTTAATTATATGGTTAGTTTTCATCAAATGCATTAAAATAAGTTGTGTGCATTTTTTAAATATAGAAACCAGTAACTAAGGAGGAAGAATATATGGCAGAAATAAGTATCAGGGTGAGTAAAGTCCATGAATATTTGTATATGCAGGAACTAGAGTGTAATCATGACAGCTGATGCCTCTTTTTTATCTTCTGTTTTGTGCCCACACAAGCACTTCATCATTGCACAACTTTGTGGTTGTGATGAAGGTAGTGGAATTGGAACATGCAGGCTATTATGCGAGAGATAATCATAATCAATCATTACTCAATGATCATTTTTTCTACCATTTGATTTAGTGTTTGAAAAAATGATATGCAATTTTTTAAGCAAAAGACCATTTATCTGATGTCTTATATGATCCTAACAGAGGGTCCAATAGCTGGAACATCAGTCTGCAGTAAACTGACATTTCCTTGCTGCTTATCGAGTTATCTACTGTGCCATAAGGACATAAAAAAATTTTTTTTAAAGTACTGAAAAATAGATATAAATTCTGTGTTTTGAATCATTGCTATTTAGGACCTTTAAGACTTAGATGTGTGTAGGTCATGCATTCAGTACATAGCAGTTTCCATGTGGATCAGTGTATGTGAAACACGTAACATGAGTCCACCCAGTGCTTGTTTTCAATTACTAGTAGTGAACTGTAAATAATGTCCAAAATATGATGTGGTAATATTGCAGTTTCTTTCTTTCTTTCTTTCTTTCTTTCTTTCTTTCTTTCTTTCTTTCTTTCTTTCTTTCTTTCTTTCTTTCAATATGTTTTTTTCTTTAATTTTGAGCTGTATGTTTGCATAGTGGTGTGGGAATAGTAAGATTTTATTTGAGTCAGATTCAACAGAGTATGAACTCTGTTGAATGAACAGAAGCCTTATTATTCAAGTCAATACCTTTCTCTGAAGTACTTCCAAACTTTCTATTTACTTTAATGTCATCACTTACATAAGTACAAAAATACACCCACAGAATTAGTTTGCAATGTCAGGGCACACCAGTGGCAAATTTGATGTTTTTATCAGAAAAGGGTGATAAGATACCCTGACCTTTGATTTCAAATTTGTGTCAGCAGAAGTTATCTGTTTATTTAGTCTGGTTTAGAGAAGCTATTGGCTATATTCATATACCTCAGTAGAATATCCAGACACTGTAAATCCTTTAGGTGTAAATCCTGAGATCTAAGACAAGCAAGAGCTTCAGTTTTAATGGCATGGATGTGGGAGCTTGTTGAAGAAGTGTCAGTGTGGTGAGACTGGCCTGATCCTACCAAGCAGTTGATTCCAACTCTTTTGGTTCTAATGAGGCTGTAGGGGTACCCAGACTAGGCAGAGCTATGTTATGTTAAGAGAAGAGAGAGGAAAGAGGTAGATGCTATTCTGTTGCTTGGCTCCTGAGTGTAAGCATCACAGAGATGGTGTAAATGGGTGGCATTCCTGCACCAGAAGTCCTTTTTCCCTTACTCTGTCTTTAGGGAGATACACACTTGCTGCTGTAAATTTGAAGCCTGCATGACCTGTAGGTTCTAATAATTTACCCATAAGGGATTCAGATAATCTCTCTGACAGGACAGTCAATAGCAGATGGATCACTAACAGTTCTGACTTCTGAGAACAGTGGTATTCTAGAGAGAATACAGCTCTAAAAAGAAATATAAACAAGTTGTTTTCCCTTTACAGAGTGAGAGGGAGAGGGAAATAAGCAAGGGTAGAGGTCAATGTCAGCTGCTCCAGGCATGGTAAACTGTCGTGTGATGTTCTCAGACAAGGAATTTCACTTTTAATATTTAGGCTTTAATACCTAAGCCTTTAATATCTAGATTTCTCTTTCTTGTTAAACTTATTCCATACATATAATTCAGCTGAACCAGGATGTGTCTCTTATGCCTTCAGAAGTCTCAAATACATTATGTATGTTTTTCAGGCTTTGCTTTAAATCTGTAATGGTTTCTATTCTTAGATTATCTGAAGAAAATTCTGATGCTACCTTATTAAATCTTTTCTCAAGTGCATTGTAAACTCTTTAAACAAGCTACATGCCAAGTGCAAGAGTACAGGCATAAGTGGTAAAATCATGTAGCTGGTGTCAGTTAATAATGGTGATACTGGCACTGCGCACAGCAGAGTCGGTGTTCTACTCTGTAAAAGTGAAGGCAGGAATAAATCCAGAAAAACCATTCTTTTACTCCTGCACCCCAAACACGGGATCTGTTGCCATCCTTTTGTCATGCCTCAAGAATTTATTTGAGGGTTTGCAGCTGGTATGACAAGAAAATGATAATCTACTGCAGATTACTTATTAACTTATTTGGGAAACTTCTAAATATTAAAAATAAGTAAACAGGCCAGTGCTTCACCTAGCACAGTATTCTGTCTCTGGCAATCACTCTAAGCAGATACCCAAGAGAGAAAAAAATTGCAATTTAATGTGATGCTGCAGCTTCACCCAACCTCTGGCCATTTTAAGCTGTGAGAATTTTTGTGAGACTGGGAGGTTTTGCTATTAAACATTCCTTACAATGACTCTTAAAATTACTTGTTCAGTCTCTCTTAAAATCATCTAAACTCTTCCATAAATAGAAACATCTGACAAGCCATTCCTCAGATTTACCATTTCATATGTGAAGAAACACTTCTTTCTGGTTAATTTGACCCTGGCTCCCACAAGCTCCACTTTATGTCCACCTGTGCCTGTTCTGGAAGAGGCATTCAACAACACAGTTTACTCTTGCTCACTCTCTTCCCGTCCCCCCTCACCCCACAACTTTCCCATACCGCTCAGGAGTTTGTCAGCTCTATTCCATATCAGTCCTCAGTGCTTGAGTGCATGAAAACAAGAACTAAATAATCTCTTCCCTCCCCTTTGCATTTTATTCAATGGCAGGACCTTCACTATTTCACAACTTCTTTATTTTCTTAAAACCTTCAGTAACAGATGTTGTCAACAGCCTTAATTAAATCCATCAAGACAGCAGTAATTGCTCTTTTCTACATGTGTTCTACAGGAACTTCCATCTGTAGAAGCTCCACTGGCTTTCCACAAGCTGGCCTATGTTATAATTCCTGCTTTTCTTATTTTTTAAATTGGGTCACATTTGCTACCCTCTGGTCTCCAAGATGACTCCAAATTCAAATGGTCCTTTCCACAGTGCTGCATTATAGAACTTTTCATTGAATACCATTTTGTCCTGGTGCTTTGCTAGTCTTCATTTGGCCTTGTTAAGATCATTTTTACCTCATCTGCTTTTATTTTCACTTTGGACAGATCCTCACCGAGTTCCTCAGGAAAGATTCCTGCATAAAATTCTCCCCCGTTTCCTCATCAATGAATAGTGATGAAAAAAGCCTAACATTTCTTTTCCACAACATCCGTGCCTCTTCTGAGCGCTCATGCTGTTCCTTGGCCATTGATTGTCCCTTTAGGCTTTCTAGAAAGATTTTGCTCCTAGTTGATGAGAAGAAAAATTACTTAGTAGTTTGGTTACTTTGCCTAGTTGTTTCTCAGTTTTTTTCTGGCCTGTTGTATTTGTATTGTTCTCTGAGTTTGTGTTATCTTCTTTTTGCTATGGTTCAGACTGTCTCTTTAAGTCAAGTCTGGTATCCTTCAGCTTTTTCCTAACCCCTTGTAAGGATTTAATTCTCTTAGCTCCCTCTCCTAATTTGCTTTTGACACTGTTCCCTAACTGGAGTTTGGCACATCTACAGAGGATTCTTTGGTTAATATCCATAGAAATACTGTTTTTGTAAAGTGAGGTTTATCAGCATGAGACTCTGTAATAGGCCTCGTGCACTGTTCTCCATCAAGCCAAGGATGGCACTTTGTCTTGAGAATTCATTCTGTAAAAAATTATTCCATCCAAATAATACCACCTAAGAATTGCATCTGCTTCATATAGCGATGTGTCAACCACTGTTGTCAGTGGTACTCTCCTGGCTGGTGGATCTAATCCCATGTTCTTCCCAGCTGGGCATTGAATTTTGACCTAGGTAGATTAGGTTCTTCTCTCTGAGCTGGCCAGTTTGCTGTGTTTGGAAACTAGCCTCTCTACAATCTTCTATCTCTCCACCCTTTAAAGGTGAATAGGGGAAGGACTTTTCATTAAATTAATTGAAAGAGAGATCTGTCTTTCAAGAGGAACTACTTTTAAAAGGGGAAACTTTGTTTTTAAATACAGCTTTGTCTTGTGTTTTGAACTTCCTCAGACTCTGTCATGATTTTGCAATATCACAGCCATCTTTTAAAAAAGACTCTTTTAGGGCAAAACCATCAACCAGGTTACTATAAAACACCACAAGGTCAGTGTTACTTTATTTCTCCATAAGCTGATCTCTCAAGGAAGAGAATGGCATCGAGTGTGGAAGAAGGCCATGGAAGGCCCGGAAGAAGGCCATGCAACTCTGTAAACAAAGTTTAAGCACTGCATTTGCCAAAGAAAATCTTCTACTTGGAACAGAGTCAGGCTTTTTTAAGTCATGCATTCCTAGCAGTAGATAATTAGGTCAGTATTTAGGGATCTGAATAAGTGTATCCTGGTGTTTAAAAGTGCCAGAAATTCTCACCCTGGTTAGAGATGGGAAAGCATTTTATTTTCCCTACATCTTTTATGCAGTTTTCTACAAATGGATTTAGTTACCTAATGGTGGATATCAAGATCAAACAAAAAATCAAAGTATGTTAAATTAACATTAAAAAAAATCAGTAATGTTGTAAAATATTTAAATGTAACTGTGAGAGTCACCATTTTGGGTTTGTTTTGGGTTTTTTACTTAACATTCATCTCTTTAGTAGTTCCTTCCTTTATAATGAGCATTACAGTAGGACACTTGCTGGAAAGGGGAAGATTCATTACGAAACATGAGAACTATTTGCAGTTAGTTCTAAGAAATTTCTTGGAAACGCATCTTCTCTCTGTTTCTCTCGCTGTCTCTGGTGGGTATGATTTTAAATAAGCAGTATCTGTTCACTCAAGGGAATGTGTTTAGGGAAAGAAGCATCTTCAAACCCTCAGGGTACAATAATGCTCCAGACACAGTTGGCACACACTTTGAATTCACAGTTTCATTGTCTAAATTAGCTGCTTCCTCTCTGAGTGTGTTGGGACATAGACTAGGGGCCTAACTTAAATGCTCGAGACCTCCCTCTCTCTTATTTGAGTAAGAGAGAATGCCATTGAACTCCTCTTATTCAGGAGTTCTGTATGGACCTACTCAAAGCTGGGTGCCAAAAGTTACACAGTCAACACATCAAGACCAGCCTCCCTGGAGAAATGCTTTCTTAGACTGCTTTGGGCTGCTTTGATATGTCTCTTATATCTAGAACTGATCTGATAATGAAGAAGCATGTCAGAGAGGAAAATTCAGGTGCTGAAGGTTGGAAAACTGTTCTGAAGAAGATCCTGTATAATACTTTCTTAACGAAGGAACATGAGATACAGTTATTCTGAAGAGTAGCTATAAAAGTTAGGAAAAAGGGAAATCTTTAAACTTGAGTCTTTGACAAATAGAAGAAGCCTCTTTGTTGTCTTATTTCACTTCCCAGAGAATCAACTAAGCTCTATGAAACTCACTCTCATGACCTTTTAAAAATTAATAATTATATCATACAACTCTTTGAAATTATGCCATAATTTAGAAATTCAAATTAATTATTTCAAACTTTTAAAATGTTGACAGTCAAAGCAAAATATGCAAACATTGGAAATATAATCATATTCATCTCAGGTATTATTTCATTTTTTACTTTGCCCTCCTCAAAAAATAACTGATGTTTTATTTTATGACTGTTTGAAAGGTCATTAGCTTAATTGCAAGAAATAATTTGAGGAGGAGAAGATTTATTATGTTAAAAAATAATTGAAGCTGCAATGTAACTTCTTCTGGATAACTACCAGATAAAATAAGTAAAAATTAAAGAAAATCCCACTTTTTTCCTTTAAATCTAGACAATACTGTGAAAAAGTAAGAGTAAGGGTGATATAGAAAATATCATATATTAAAAAAACAAATGTAAATGGGATTTGATTATGTTATGCATGAAACTACATCTTAGACATAGTATTAGCAAGCTCAACATTTACACTAGATAGAATTGAAAAGAAAAATTATTATTTGAAATGAAGAAATTAAATAAATGTTCAGTCTGTTGTCTGTCATATTAGCTGTAGAGACACATAGACTTAAAATATGGATATAATTTATCATGAAGATTTTAATCTAGTGTTGTTACAAGAAACAATTATGCGTACTTATCAGATTCTATAAACAACCTAGCCAAATTAGAAGTATTAGAAAGAAAAACATCTTGGCTAATTTTTAATTTTAGACTCCTAATATCTACTCTGAACACTCTTCACATTGTTGTACTAATGCTAATCAAACTTTAGTACTCTGAAAAATGTTAGGCTAAAGATAACTCAGGAAAGAAACACCACAGGAAAAGATTTGTGTAGCATTTTGATGATTGTTTTGTAAATGGGTGCCTTCACTTGCTGAGATGATGGAAGTGAGTTATAGGGAAGGGAATGAGTGGAGCTGTGCTGCTGCCAAGAATCCCTGAGTGGCTCTGCATCCCTCCTCGAGGCTTAGTCACGTTTACACACAACAGCTCATCAGGCAGGACCAAGGGCAACAATATCTACCTGTAGAAAATCCTCATCGCTTCCCCTGTTGCCCCTAAAATGCCTGAGGAAGAGCAGGATGGGAAAGTGCTCTCTTGTCCTAAAAATCACGGTGGTTGTAGCAGAGATAAGCTGGACCTGAAAGACGAACCAATTCACTTGGGACAGCAAGATGCTCATGACTCCCTTGGGAAAGGGTGATGGCCTTGGCAGCAGGCTGTACAGAAACACCAGGGGTAGAAGAAGGGCAGCAGCAACCAGAGCATCGCCTCTTCCCCATCAGTGCCTCGTCTGGCTTTCTGCATCCTTCCCCTTTGTCTGTCAATCCCTGTACCAGCCGTTCCTTCTCCTCTGCCAGCCGGGGGCGCGGAGAGCAGCTGCCCTCCCTGGTGCTCGCAGCGGAGGAGGCCCCACAGGAGGGCCCTGTGGCCCGGCTGGGAGGGTGCAAACCGCCCCGGGGTAGCCATTGCCTCTGCCCGGTGCAGCAGCGCCCAGGGCAGCCCTCCCTCCCTGCCTCCTCAGCAGCAGAAAATGAACTGGGTGGGTGGCAGTCGGTAAGTGAAACTCTTCAAAGCCAACAGAAACAGCTCTGTGCTGTGTCGGTGTCCCTCAGACTGGGCACCGCCATGGTGTGTTTAACAACCCTGATGCCCCCTCACAAACCAGGCACTGCCGTGTTGTGTGTGGCAGCCATGGGGTCCCCTCACAAACTGAGCACAGCCATGGTGTGTGCTTCAGGCCTCATTTCCCCTCACAAGCTGGGTGTAGCTGTGGTGTTTGTGACCAAACGAGTGTCTCTCCACAGAACAGTAGTGCCACAGTGTGTGTGTTTCAGGCCTGGTGTCCCCTCACAGACCAGCAGGCCCTGGTGTGACAGCCCCAGAGTCCCCTCCGGAGCCAGGCTGTGGGAAGGTGCAGGTGCCCTCCCGCCCCAGGCAGGGAGTCACGTTTGGGCTCAGTGTCTTTCCACAGACAGGGGCTGGATGAGGCCTTTCTCACGCCCTCACAAAAAGCAGTGGGTTACCATTTGGGGAAAGGATGTACAGGTATTGAGATTCACTGAAATAGTAAAGCATCACAAACTGAGTTGTAATGATGAGGGAAGAAAAAAGATAATGTTCTCTTTCTTTGGGTGCTGTGCCCTCTGCCAATCTACTAGAAATGTAAACCCCACAGATTGTAAACCCCAATCTACTAGAAATGTAAACCCCCCAGATTTTGTCAGCCTTTGGGAAACAGCATTGCTCAAGACAGCTTTGTAATTGTCCAGACTATGCTGAAAGAACACCCTACCCATCTGGAAGTCTTCCCAGCAAACTGAGTTTTCTGAATGTTGATTCTGTGAAGCAGGAGGAAGGGAGAGTCTCACTTGGGAAAAACCCCAAAACACCAACCCAAGCTTTGTCTTAACTGCCTGCCTCCCATACTCTCTGTAAGAAAACCCAGTGTGTAGGAGTACTGCACACATTTAGCAAATACAAAGCAACCTGCTGCTTGCTGCTGCTAGTATCTGTCAGGGTTCCTCGGGTGAATCTGGGGTGTACATTTTAGGTGTCAGAAAAACTACACATCTCTAGGGTTCCTCCCCACTGCAAGGGTGAATGTTGTATGCATATGTTTGGAAAGTTTGCTCTAACTTTAAGCAAAAAGTAATTCCAAGGGAATACTCTAAATTTCTAACCTTCACAAAAAGTCCTAATCTTACTGACCTAAGGACTGCAGCCATGCTCACTCTGCTCATGGAACAGTGACCCCGACTTCCAATTTTATGCACCAAGTCCTTACAAGCATTTCACATAAGACTGTGTTTGACAGGTGAGACAAGTACTTGGAGCTATAACAGTCTCCTATATTGAACAAACAACTGCAACTTGTAGTGCCAATCTGTTTTGCTTGCCTGTTTTACAAAAGGTCCCCAGTATTCTGGAAAGTCCCAAAAGATAAAAGCTCATATAGTGCTCCTTTTCTTTGCTAATATAGTTTTGTAGCTGTATTGCAGCATGACAAAGAAAATTAGGATTAAATAATATATTGACAAAGATTTCTTAAGTTTTAAGAAACTACAAATTGATGAAATGTCCATTAAAAATCAAATGATTAAAAGTTTTTTGTTTTCTTTTTCATGTTAAATGTGTTTGGTAGCCTAATACTGATTTGGGTCCTATCCTTACTGGAGTAAACTGGGATCAGTCAAAATTACTTCAACAGAGATATGTTAACTTTACTACCTGAAGTTTTGATCCATTATAACATAACAAATATGACATAACATTACATAGCATAACATAACATATAACATAACATATCACATAACATATTAACATATTTGTGTCCTAAAACTCAGAACCTCTGATGAGAAATTCAAGCCGTGACTCAAGATTATACTTTTGCAATTAAAATAATAATTATTTGCATTTTACAGAAGCAGAATCATATTAAAGCAAGAAAGGAGAAAGCAAAAGGTAAACGGTTTCAGCCATATTGGATTTTATATTGTAACATAAAAGCTTTAGTGGGTTCACTTAGGTAAAACTTTCAAAGCCTTTGGAGTGAGATTCAAAACAATAGCTAAACAGTTACAATGTGTTTCCCTGAGTTTGAGGGTAAAAGTCTTGTTCTAGATTTACTAAACTGAATTACAACAAGAAGAGAAGGTGCGAATGAATGAATGAATGAATTGGCCTGTGCCCAGTTTTGGCTTTCCTGGATTACTTCTGTTACCATGTTGTGTTGGTATGTGGGGACACAAGGGATTGCTTGAAGCCTCAGGTGATAACCATGTGGTCAGCTGGCCCAACACACACCTACACAGCCATTCTTCTGGGCCATGTAAATGGATGTTAGGCTCATTAAAGGCCTTCTTCTGGCATTTGCAAAAGGAGAATGGCTTATTTTTATTTTGCATCTGAAAGTGAAATAAGGGAATCAAACTTATCCCTGGCATAGCAGGAGACATTTCAAACAGGAAAGAGAAAGAAAACAAGAGAAATTTGCCATAACCATAATAAGTGGAGTCAGTTTCCTCCTCAGCAGCAGGGAAGAAAGAGGCAGTATAGAGAAGCTCTGCCACTGAAGCTGATACCCCCAATACCCAGAGCAGGTGCACAGGCATATAGAGGTTGAGGAAAAACAGGCTGACTGTATAGAGACAATTACTCAAAACATTGACATACAGCAATGTGGGACTAAGCAGCAGCTTGTCCCCATCCCTTTCCCAGTTTCCCAGAGCCCTGTGAGCTCTCTGTTTTCTCAGGGATTACTGGTCTAAGCCACAAAATTTATATTACAACTATGTAATTTGTTTCAGTGGAGAGGGAAAACAGGAAAATACAGGATTGTTTTTAGAAATGTAGTACTAAATTACTAATGACAGTGGTAGTTTTTTAATTACTATTACATATTTATTAATAATTTGGTAATTTAGAGGTGATGGGGAAAAAACACCTGGGACACTGAAGGGAAGTGGTTACATTTTGGGAGTGTGGGCCCTAAAGTAAAATGAATTTTGAAGTGTTGATTTGTACACAGGATGATTTTACCTTACTGAAGATATTTGTCTTAACTGAAGAAGAGATATTTTCCATAGATAATATTATTGTGGGAAGCGAAAGATAATAATAAATGATACTAAAAATTAGCTACTAACAAATATGTTTGGTATATTAGTTACGTGTAACCTGCAGTCATGACAGGGATTACATTCCAGAAGAAAAGCCAATGCTATTTTTTGTTTTGGCATAGCCTTCAGTTTTCAATATCTGTATTTTGTTTAGAAAAAAAAATCTTACTGGGTTTATTTATTCATGTGCTGTACTTAATGATTTTAGGATGGTTATTAATAGTCTCTGCAAAATGGAGAGGTTTGTTTCCTATATTATTGTCCTGATAAATTCAAAGTGTCAGTCATATCTCTTTTTATTCCTTGTAATAAAAATTCTTTCTGACTTCCTAATCTTAGGGACTTTTCTTTTTTACTTTTTCCTTTTTTTTTTTTTTTTTTGTCAGAAGACTATTTTCTTTGTCAAGAGAGAAATTTGGAGGACAATAAACTCTTTGTGTCTTTATAGATGGCACATCTAGTGTATGTAATCTTGCTGATTTATTTGCTTATCTTTTATGCTTCCTGAAAAGACCCTTTAAATTTTTTTAGGATTTTGTCCTTGCCACATTTGGTATATTTTATTTTAAGAAATATTTTTAGTGGTTGTACACAAAGTTTGAGAAATGAGCATTTAAGGACTAAATTTTTGACATCAAGATAACAATGATTTATTTTGAATGTGACCAAATTATATTTACATTCTTTTTCAAGGCAATAAAAATAAATTAAGAGCAAACAGGGCATGAGAATTCAGAGATACTTAACCATGTGCTTTTATATTAGGAATAGTTTGCTAAGTCTTGCTTGCTAATTTCAAAAGAATTACTGGTAATGCATTGTTGAAGCTTCTGTCAAAAAAGCTATTCTCTCCTTTAAAAAATTAAGGAATACTTTGAAAGAAAGAAACTTAAGTCAAAAATGAAGCTCCTAGAAGTATCATCTCCTAAAAGTTCAGCAGTCAGTTTGGATCTTCTTAATCTATATGTGGTTAACCAGATATCAACCAAAAAAGAAAAGACTGGTGAGTTTTGGGTATTCTGACACATCAGAATTAGTTATTCTTAACTATTACTGCTGTTATTTTAGTTCTTGTTCTTCCATTTACATCTTAAGCCTCAAGTAAATGTTGTTTTATTTTTAAAGTAGAAAATTGTATGTTAATACAAAAATTATGACTGAATAAAAAGTCTGGGTATAAGAGGAATCAAACAACCTTGACTCCTGTCTACTTCCCCTTTAAGGCCTTGTGCAGTGTCCTGGTTCCAGGCCAGGCCAGGCCAGGGTGAATGTTTGCAGTAGCCAGGACAGGCCTGGCCATGACCCTTAGGTGACTCTACAACTCCTCACCTCATGCACAAGGGAAGGAGTCCCATCCAGTGGGGCAGTGGGAAGTGAGTGGCCAGGGAACGTTGTGCTCCCTGTGGTGAGCACCTGCCTGTGAATCATCACTCTGTTATGAATATAATTTCTTATTTCATTGCTGCTTCCAGTAAATTGTTCTTATCTCAACCCATGATCTTTACCTTTTGTGCCTCCAATTCTCCTCTCCATCCTCTGCAGAGTGATGGGGAGAGGGAGAAGGAATGGGAGAGGGAGATGGAAAGGAGGGAGAAGGGAGAGGGAGTGAGCAGAACATGGTTTGAAGTGTTTCTGTGGGAATACTAAATTGGAGAATACTGTTTCTAAACCACTACACACACTTATTACCTTCCCCATTCTATTCATTAATTTTACCCCACATTAATTTCTTTTCCTCTTGGCTGTTGAGTGGGTTCATAACTTTGGAGGCATTTGGAATAGTCTTGTCAGTTCTACCCAGATTATCATTCTTAAAATCTTCTTGAGAAACATCATTATAACTTGAGTCCTAGCTCTTTAAATGTAGATGTGGTACTTTAGGGTATGGTTTAATGGTGGACTTGGCAGTGCTGATTTAATGGCTGAATTCAATGATCTTAAAGGTCTTCTTCAACCTAAGTGATTCTGTGATTCTATGATTCTTGTCATCTGTGACATATTCATAAACCATATTATGGAACATTTTTTGTCCTATGCTCAGAAGAGTCGAAGGTGTCTGAGGAAGCCAACAGAGCCCGTACACACACAGTGGCTGACTCAATAATTTTATACTATTGTGCCATTTAGAATAGAGTTTTTGTATTGTTAGTAGCAAAGAAAGAAACAAATACAGCTTTAAATGAAATAAGCAATATAAAACAACAGCTTTTGTACTCTAATGAAAATTTAGGAACCTCAAAACTTTCTCCAAGCCCAGCACTGACATAACAAATACATTCATTGCAGAGAATGTGAGGAAGCCAGTCCACATTGATATCACTGAAGATGGAAAAAAACCCATCAGGAGACTTAACTTAGAGCTTCCCACATCACCCCTACATACACAGCATAAGTCAAACTTAGATGATCTCCAGAGCAGGTACTTGTACAAAACAGGCAATAGTTATGCAACAGTGAGGTTCTGGGAGAGGTATTTCATTATAGTCTTAACATTTGGGGCATTTAAGAAACCATAAACATACCACTGTAAACAGGGAAGTTTCACCACTCCCGTTATTCCAGCGATACTCTTACTGTGAGAGAGTAATTAATAAATTCTGAATAAAAAACTGCACATGAAGCTGACAGATTTTTTTTTAATGGTTATGTGTCTGTACTCATATCAGGTACTTATACTAAGTTTATCTCAAGGAGCAGGTTATTCAGACAGCATTATGCGCTTACACTGTTTTCCCATCCTGCTTTCGACACCCTAATGTGACCAACTGACAGACAGGCTGCTCATAACTGCATAAGAATCAGGCTGTTTTAAGATGTGTGCAAAAATATTCCTAAGTTATTTTGAAATTAATACTCAGAATATTTTAATCTTTTGGATCTTGCATTTCATAGGCTGTTTTTATTCATTTTACAAGGTTACAAAAGCAAGTTTTGGACAGTAGAAGACAACATCTCTCAGAAAAAATAAAATATCAGCATAAGGTAAGTTATTGTTCTAATGATATAAGACTAAAAATGTGCAGTAATTACTGTATTTTTAAGTGATTTTTCAAAGAATGGACAAAGCTCATGGATACTGAAACATGAAGTCTTCTCTGTCTTTAAGACTATATTGATAAATTATTTTCATTCTGCTGATATATTTCTTGAAAAAAAGCTAAAAATGTATTTATATCCATCTCTTCTCAAAATAGCATTTGTGTGCATGCTTCAGATTAAGTAATTATTTACATATTTCCCTGAAATAAGCCCTTATTGCCTTAGGTTTTTAGTCAAAAGTCAGAATATAGAAATTCTATCTATATTCTATATCAGAATTCTAATTCTATATCAGTATATAAAAATTTTTATCTTTGTGGTTTATGTGTAGAGGTGTAAAATATACAGAATAGCTTGATTACTTTGAACTTTATGCTTAAATCAAAATTAAAATTTAGTTTTAGCTAAATAAAATGTCTTTGTTATGTTTTATCTAGCTCATTCCACAAGTAATGGAATTAGGCTATGTTGATTCCAGTATGGAAAATGAAGACAGCATGGTAAGAGTTTTTAGTGCTTGTCCATTGTCCTCCTCTGGTTTTCAGTTTTCTAACTGTACACAGCTTTCAGAAGAAAATTTCAACACAAAACTAATGGGCAACATTTGCGAAGAGATATATGAAACAAAGCTGCAAAACCAGGTTTGGTTAATGTTTTACTTCCACGGAATTACTTTAAACTAACTTTCACTTATTTGGTGTGTAAAAATAGTGTAATGGTGATGGTAATTATGATTGATCAACATTTTTTGTAAGCTGGAGGAAATTAATCTTCTGTACATACAAATGTATTTATTTTATTGTTCTGAAATAAGCTCAACTTGAGCTTTTGTTCACTGAACTCTCAGTGTTGCTTATATCAGCAGAGAGAGAATTAGTCACATACTGGTGGCTTTCTTTTTCTTCTGGCATGTAAATTTTGTTAAGGAAACCTGAAATGTAGTTAGAAATACAGCATTCTTAAACATACAGTTAGTGTAACTGGGTGTAGCATGATCCCAGGTGATCCAATGACCTAATTTTTTATCTTTTAATGTCTCAGAGATTAGCATAGTTCTTATAGTATTTTCAGTGCTCTGCTGTTTAACTCTTTACTTTTAAGAAACAGTTGAAAGCTATTTATTCTGATGCATACTATTATTTTTCTTTTTGTTAACTTTGTGATTCTTAAATGAATGATCCTTAGAAAACTGATAGCAAATATAATATGCTTTATTTTTAGCAAATATATTATTCATTGGAAATAATAATAAAAAAATATGTGTTTCACCAATGGTATTCTGAAGTTTTGAGGTAAGTGAGGAAGAAATGCTCGAGGAGTTTCAGAAGGGGAGATGATGGGTTGTTCAGGGAATGAGTAGGCCAAAACTCACAGGAAGCTGACCTGAAGAACAAAGAAGCCCGAGAAATATGTTTTCAGAGCACAACTATGTTGTATCCACCGCTATGTGCAAGAGAATGATTAGATTCTGGAGGCCAGTTTGGCAGAATCAGGGAACCCCTGACTGAGGTCAAATGCAAAGAGGAAGAGTGCAAGGAGGGATGGGCAAGGCAGGAAGAAGACAGGAGCATCCCCTCAGCTTGGAGCGGTGGCATTAGGATGGCCAGAGCTGAGAATCACAATGGGTGAGAAGAACAGCAAGGAGGACTTCTGTAGGTGTGTCATCAAAGAAAGGAAAGCAAGGAAAATGTTGTCCACTGCTAAAGAGAGTTGAGACTTAGTGAAAAATTACATGGAAAAGTCTGAGATACTCAAAGACGACTTTGCTTCACATATTTCAGACAAGATCTGCTCTCTGGCTCATCTTAAAATGCAGTCAGGAGCTGGGGGGAGTTGAATGAACCAGCAGGGAAGGAGCAAGTTAGAGAATCCATTGTAACTTGGACATAAAGAAATATATGAGACTGGGGAGAGTCCAGCCTAGTATATTCAGGGTGTTGGATCACTGCAAGGCTGATATTTATCACCCGTGTAAGGCTGTGCTGATCAGAGAAGCTTCCCAGTGAGAACAAATACAGAAATGTTATGTCCACCTGCAAAAATGTAGGCATGACCTGGGGAAGCATCATCTCACCTCTGTCCCTGGAAGGATTAAGGCGCTAAGCTCCCAGAGGCAGTTCCAAGGTAGGTGAGGAACAAGAAGGTGTCTGCAAACAGCCATCAGATTTTGCAAGGTCATACTCTGCCTGGTGGACCCAATTGCTTTCTGTGATGGAATTAGTAGCTCTGGGAATTAAGAGAGAAGAGCGGGCATTATTTAACTTGCCTTTAGGAAGGCTTTTGACAAAGTTTCCCATGGGATTCTGGTAGCCAAAATGGGCAGCTATGAACCAGATGAACGGACAATAGGATGAGAAAAAACTGTCTGTTACTGTCATGCTCAAAGTGGTTATCATTGGCTAAAGTTTGTTTGGCAACAGTTGGTCTGTAAGGAGGTTTAGGCTTCTGCTGTAAAGATGTAAAGAAATAAAAAGAGTGGGAAAATATGTGTATTGTTTGCAAACCCAAGTTGAACGTTTTAAAGACAATTATGTATACTCACAGTTTGACAGCTTCTACTGTTTTCTCAGCCAGGTAACAGCTTTGATCAAGATCCCTGGAATACAAGCCCTCCAAGCCAGTGTATTTTCAGGAAGTCTGATACAGTGCCTCGAGAGCTGTTCAAGCCATTTGACATGTAGGCAGTGATTTTACATTAATGAGGAAAGTAACAGTCAAGTTTAATTAAGAAAAATACTAAAATAATCAGAACCTTATTGTTACTTGTTTTTTTCACTACTGATTTTCAAATAAAAATTGAAATCAAATGGAAATACTAAACAAAGCTATTTAAATTTGCTGAAAGGCAGCAAAATCTGAATTTTGGGTAGGCACTTGGAATCATGATCTATTTTTTGCAATGTCACAGACATGATAGTGTTGCTGAATTCACCTTGAATGATAGCACAGATTTACTAAGAGACCACGAGGAGGGGGAAGCTGCCCCAGGTGTTATTAGTTCTGGGCAGTATTGCAAGTGCTTTTCTGACAATCTTGATGCAATAGCAATTGAGCATCTGCACCTGCATTATTTATGCTAGGGGTTCCAGGAACAAAGCATTTTCTTTCCTTCTCTTTCATATGTGGTCCTACTATAGCTTTCTCTTTTCCCTATAATTGGTTTAAGAATATTCTAAGAAAATGTACACTTTGTTTTTAAAAGAATGGATCAAAATTGAGAATATATTTCTTTTTGTATGTGCTGATTAAAAATCTTTCAAATTACAGATGGTTTAGGGCCAGACTCATTTGTACTGAAAATTTTATTTAATTTTCTTTCCCGCGTCTCTCCCTTGGACCTAGAGGTCTTACATACCTAATCTTACTTTATTCCTTCTATTCCCTAAGTCTGCCATTTGGTTGAAAGTTCCTGTCCATCTCTAGCTTAGGCTAGATAGAGACATAAAAAGGCCATACAGTATTTTGCTGTTCCTGAAGGGCCTGCAGGCGGTTTGCCTGGGGAGTCAAGTGACCCATAAAATCACTGGCCAAATAATAACTAAACACATCAGCCCCTTTAAATTCCACTCTTCTTGTGGCTTCTCCTGGCTTTCTCCAGCAAAACCTAAAATGAGAAAGGATTCATCTTGCTGCACATCTGAGTGAATTCCCAATTTATATATTTACACTGAGCCCTGTATAACTCTATCTCACCTACATCTCTCCTTTCTCCACCAGCTATCAGGCCTGCTCTCATCTGCTTATTCACATCCTCTCATCTTCTACCCATTCATGGGTCACTAACACCATTTCCTTTCCAACTACTCTTCAGATCCATTTCTTTGTATTGTCCTCATTTTGTTTTCATCCATTGTAGCCATAAATTCTTATACCTCAAGAGATCACAAATCTTCTGTGCAGGGAGTTTCTTTCACTGTCTATGAAAAGTAGGGTGACAGTTTATACAGTTGTTTAATGTAGCATACTGATGATGTAATCAATGTGCATAATTCTGAGAACTGTGGCACCTCAAGGTTATTAAATATTAATTAAAAGTTTTCATGCCATATTTCCTCATCTACTCTTAAATTTTATTTTGTATAACAAAATATTTAGCTGGAGTTGAGAAAGACTCTCTGAATTGATTCACAAAATGGTTTTCCGTCCTCATGTAGGTCTATCTTCTGAAATAAACTCTAGTGTGTTTAGCCTTCTAAAACTGTCCTGGTGAGGTTTCTAGAGAAACTAGAGAAAACGAGTTTCTCATTTAAGTTCCATAGAATCTTTATCCAGTTCCAAGTATTTGCTGATCAAAACCCCACAGGCATTTTCTCCAGTAAGAGTTCTCTGTACTACATTTCAGTTTCAAGTTCTATTGACAGCCTTGCTTAGAACATTTTAAAGAAGGGGGGTTTTTTGAATGGCCTTTTTTGCCAGATCTCTGTCCTTCAGAAGAATCTCAACTTTTTGCTCAGAGTTTCTGAAAGGTCAGTCAGCACATCCAGCCTGGAAAAAAAAACAGTGAAAATGTTCAATTAAGAGCCAAGTATGTGCAAGTATGATGGCTTTCATGTCCATGATGCTCACATGATAAAATCTTCAAAACCACTACTTTCAGAAGTGGGGTAGGGAAGTAGAGGCATAACAAAATGTCTGACTGGCCTCCTGACAGTGGAACAGAAAAATTCTGTGCTGAATCAGAATTACTGATTTCAAGTACAAATGAAAGTCACTTGTTAGGGGCTTTCAGTATGGAAGAGAAATGTAGTCTTAAGACACCTACTCTTATGAATGGAAGAAACTATCTTCCTCTTTTTCTCCCTGACGTGGCTGCCTTTGGTCAGCTGGTGGAGCAGCAGTGACATACTGTGGCTGATTTTATAAATCACAGTTCTCTGTCTAGGAGGATGTGCTCTATGGCTTTGTATATTTGGAGATATTAAGAAATAGAACCCCTTTTAAATCAATCTTACCATAAAGTAGATATAAAACATAATAAAATACACACTTTTTCAGTTGAAATACTGTATATTTATGACTAAATCAAGTGTGATGAGCAGTGAAGTTTTTGATATTTTTATCATCAAATTATCATAAAGTGTTGTGTTGACAGTATTTTGCTTGTTTGTGTACTCAGCAAAATGTTTTTTTCTCTTCTACCCCTGTTATACCTCATTGCCTACCGCCAGGCCAGACTTCATGAATCCTGCCAGAAAAAATCCAGTGATAATAGCCAGTAATGAATCAGGAAACTGTGAAGGAATAAAAGAACTAATATTTGATGTTGCAAAAGAAACTGCAGAATTGAAAGATGGAAGTGGTTGTTCCTTTCTGGCACTATTTGAAGATGAGAGTCAACCAATCCATAATAATCCTTCCACAAAGCATTTTAGTCCCTTTTCTAACCAAAGCAATAATGACATTTTTTTCACTGTTCCTGATGTTCAAAATCAAATTACCAACAGAAATTATTTTTGTGATGCTGGAAGGGTTTATCCTGCAATCAATGCAAAGGGAGATTTTGTAGACAGACACCTTGAAGGCATTTTCACAGCTCCAGACCAGGTATTCCTTAAAAGTAATAATGTGTCAAATACAAGCTACAAGGAAACAAGTGCACTTCATAAAACACATGGGCAGAATTGTCGTGAGGAACAGCGCAACTTCATGCCCTGTGAACAGAAAGAAAGAAGAGCAAACCTTGAAAAAGTTGGTGCGTGTCATATTTTAAGGGCATGTATTCTGGGTTTTATTCTCCTTGTAAAGATATATGTTCTTGTTACCAGAGATGTATCTGTCCCAACTGAAAACATCATGAATCTTCAGAATGCAGTAACATAATTTTAAATCCAACTATTTAAATTATTTTTAAAATTTGACAGAAACTTTTATATAATTTGTGTTTATTCTAATGCATTTCAAAATCAAGGTGTTGTTGTTGTTGGTGTTGTTTTTTTTTTTTAATTTTAGAGACATTTGCTTATCACCATGATTGGCAGAATAGCTTAAAGGAGAATGTGCAGAATTATTCAAGTAGAAAAAGGTGAGTGTCATGGAAATTACCAATCTATTAAGCAGTGATAACTGCAGAGACTTTGCTGAATTGGAGAAATCCTGCTAAGAGCACAAGAAGGCAAAATTCTAAGCAGTATTACCGAGGACTCAGGTTTTCTTAGTGAAAATAGTACTGTACAATGTGAATAAATCTATGCACAGGAAAGCCCATTATGCCTCTGTGTATCTGCCCATAAGAAGTCCACAGAAATACTGCTTCATGGGGCAGTTTGGAGATCCTGAAGTTAAGCTGTTGATCTGGCTTGTCCTCTAAAATACTCTATCTCATTCCACTGGCTACAGAGCAAGTAAGTGTCTCCTCTGGGCTATGTGAGGGCTCTGTGTTTTACAAAAGACTTGTTTTTCAAAGACTGATACATAGTACCTTCCATTTTACAAAACAGCACTATCTTCTGTTATTGCTTCAATTCCATTTTGCATTTCAGCAGAAATGAAGTTTATGAAAAACATATTCTTGGTGTTAAATCTCAGGTCCAGAGATAAGTCCAGTGATCTCAGTAGTGGGAAGCATTTAATGGTTACTAAAGACAAAGTAAAAATTGAAAAGTCACCAGTAAGAAATTTAACTCAGAAAGAAAATAAAAATACTGGGGAAAAATTACTTACCAGAGAACTTGTCTTTGCATTCCTCAGTGACAACAAGTCTGTGAAAGCACCAGCCTGGAATCAGAACCGTGTCTTTGTATTTGAAGAGGTAACTTTTAAAATGATGTCTTTTTTTTGTCAAACCCACTGTTTGTGTGGTTCATTTGAGGTGGAGAAGGATTGTTCACCACAGTTAGAAAATTAATATATCTTCACTGAATTAACTACCATGGAAGCTTATTTTCCATCATGGTTTATATAAGGAATTCAGAAAGAGCTGCTGCTAGTGATGTGGTTCAGATAGACAGGTCCACAGTTCACATGGTTTCATTCACACTTAAGCTGATGCCTGAAAGACATTGGGTAAGTTACCCATCAACACTCAGGATCAGGTTCTGCAGGCAATGCCCAGACATTATATGCAGGATGCTTCAGTATTATAAAGGAGCTTTGTGCCAGTATACATATAAAAATTGTTTCAGATGTCTTGCCTGTAGAAGCCACATATGGTACTACTCAGGGGTAAAAATACCTCTTAAAATAATTTGTGGTACAGTGCAGTGACTCCTTTAGGTAATACAGAAACTGAATGTTCCTCTCTTGACCTGAGATGCTGATCCAGCTGAACCCACACTATTAATACCTTATTCTTTTTAACAGTTCACAGCAGCAAAAGAGAAAGGGTATAAGTTTGGACTGAGTTCATATCTTCATGAGATGGGTTAGTACTATTTATACATTATCACTTAAAAATATTTTCTCTACATGTGAAACTTGAAACAGTTACTTTTAAAGCCAGGGAGAATGATCTTTTTAGGATGTTAACTTTGATAAGGGCTTGTATTTCTGATTCACACAGCACTGTAAAAAGACAACTAGCATTACCAGGTAACTAAGAATCAGCTGTTCTTGCTTTTCCTTGAAGAGATATTCTCTTCCACTAGACTATATGCTGTCACTCCATACGTGGACAGAGGGAGGGGAGTAAGAGAGGCAATCCTACATCCTTCCTACTCCCTCAGTAGCTGTAGGGTCAGTGTGCTGGCTGCATTTCAGAGAAGAGGATCTCTCGGGGACCTCCAAGAAAGATATATGTAACTTGTATGGCAGCCAGTGTGCACATGGAGTCTGCTGGGCTCTCTTGCAGGCTCTGCTGTCCAGAGTCCCTCCTGGTTTTGGGTAGCCCAGTTCTGCTGCTGATTAACAGCACAGCTGAGGCTTAAGGGGCCCCATCTCACAACCTCTCTTAAGATGTGTTGACCTGAGAAGAACTGGCTATCACTGAGAACTAGATTGACCTTGCTAACATTTTGTTCTTTAAACAGTATCTTAAACCTGCATCAGAAATAGTAATGTTTAATTCTACATGCTGTACTTGAGATTACTTTGGGGATTGCTCCATGAGTAACCTTTTCTTTCTTCTTCATCTAATTTTTCAAGATGTGGACTCACCATTCAGCAGCCAGTCTCACAGTTACTCTCCAAGGCAATCTGAGAGCTATTTGAGCTCTAGTCCTGACACAGTGAGTAAATCCTTGTGGGCTGGCAGGGCTTTATTTGAATCATATCTCTATGCCCCAGTGCACCTAAAGGTGGATGTAGCTGGCATCTCAATTGTTTTGTACAAGATAACGTCATGTGTGATGAGGACAAGAAATTATGAGCTGTAAATTTTCCTAAGTTGTTTGACAGACATGTGGTTTGTTCTCTTGCTAATGGCTGGCCTTACAGTGGAATTACATAGCTTGACTTTGGGAAGATGCTAAGCAATGTTCTATGCTCTTCCTGTATGTATAGCTGCCTTACATTACATGCCTGTAAAGCAAAATGATTTGACACACTGAGTTTTTAGTCATTCTTGAACACAAAAATGCCATGGTGTAAGATTATAAATTGCATGTGAGAGTGAAGGTCTGCATTGGCCACCTTCTCTTCACCAAGAGCCATCCTTGGAGAAGGAACGAAGAAAAACTCGCAAACAACCAAAAGCAGACAGTTCTGGCCTTTCTGTTTATTTCACTTAGCTATTAGCAAGTCATTAGTTTAGTCCTCAGTTACTGAACTATTTGAACAGTTACAATTGCACAATTCTGTTCAAACAGTCTGAAGAGGAAGACACAGCCAAAAAGAAGGAATATTTGAATGAACAGTCCTTGAAGGCACATGGTGCCAACCTATTCTCAGCCTCAGTGAGCAGAGAGGCCCCCAAGAGCTCTCACACCCGAAGCGTGGGTATGAAGCCCAGCAGTACTTTGGCTAGAAAAGAAGCAAACAATCTTCGGGAGAAAGACTCTAATTTTTGTGCCACCGAGGAGGAAAATGAAACCCACACAGCTCAGTCTCAGGGCCCATCACACCACGCCTTTAAGAGGGAGCGTGGCAGTAGCAGCAGCAGCTGCCATGTTTGGTCGCAGACCGAGGGCCCTGTGACCGTAGAGAAGGTGGATGTAGGTACCCAGTGTGGCACCCTGAGGGTGTGCAGCTGTGGGGGATCCCTCCCCGCTGCCGGCAGCCCAGGCGGGGTCCCTCCTCCCAGCGCTGCCGGCAGGGCAGGAGAGCAGGAACGGCCCGCGCGGGAGGTGCAGCAGCCCGCGGGCACCGGCAGCGCGGCCGGGACAGACGCCTTCTCTTCTGAGGCCGAGTACCTGAGTTTGGCTGGCAGGACGACTCTAGAGGTGCTGAACTACATCGATAAAATGAAGGAGAGAGATAAGCAGTGATCAACTATAATGGCACGTTAGGAACACAGTAGTTCTGTCCTTTTCTCAGTGTATTTCATTCAGTTGGCATATTCTGATTTTTCTAGCATGGTTAGGCAAAAGATACTTCTACTGTTTGTTTGCTTTAACTATCAGTAATTATGGGTTTCTGTCTACGTACTGCTGTCTTGAAGTATGGGTTTCTATAGATACTGAACTATATCTATAGAAAGTTGTTGATATCCAACTGTTAACAAAGGATTTTACAATAGCCTAGTAAATACAAACGTTGGGAATTATATTGCTTTCCTCACCATATATGTGTAGGATTCTGTAGTTTAGAATTGATTGCCTATGTTTCTTTTAAGGTAATAGGAAGATGTTCTACTTCAAAAAATATTTATTGTGGCTCTGAGTTCAGAGCCATTGTCTGATTCTCACCCATTTTGACAGAAAAATTTGCCTTTGTCATGTGTTCATGCTAAACACAAAAACGGGAAACAGAAAATGTACATCTGTACACATAGAATAGAATACAATTTTAAAAGAGCTAATTTATTAAATTTTTTAAATGCTCAATTTTCTTTCCACAGCAGATCCAGTCATTCCTTTTCTGGCTGTTAAAAAAAATCTGTCATGTGTTTCTGTATTCTGTCTGCAAACTGAAAATCTGAACTACTTGCATCTTCATTTCAGTATTTGTGTGAAGCTACAAATCACAACAAATAAAAGTTTCTGATAATATTGTTTCTAGGTTATATTCTTGCCTTTTAACAAGCTCCTGGTAAAGCTGTCAGAGAGACTCACTAACATCTACTTACAGATCCATACACCTTCACTTCTATATAGATATCTCTCTATCTTAACTATGTGTGTGTATGCATGTGTACATATTATACATATACCAATGTATATATAGAAATGCCTGTGCTGGCATTAGCCAGCTGGCTGCATGCAGGGTTCCTTTTCTTCAGAAACTGGGCTTGGGCAAAAGCTGTGCTGGAGACTTCCTTAAACAACAGGAGATTTGCCTCTATAAGGTTATTATGTTGTGCTTTCCCCTTGGAGTCTGCTGTTCAAAGATTCACTGCCCTTATTCCCACCAGGTCAGGGGTTTTTCTATGCTTTGTAGAAGGGGTGAGTGTCACCCAGCCTGGATGAGACTTGTCACCATTCTTTGTCTCTGTTCTCATCATCAAACAAGTGGCTGTTTTTGCTGCTGCTTTTTTTTTTTTTTAAGCTAGGACTAATTTTTAAAAGAAGGTCTACATTGCTCAACATAAACAGCAGGTTTATGGCTGTGCTGTTTTTTAAAATAGCAGCTCAGAAATTTCAGTGGACTGTTCTGTACTTGGAAGAAAATAGCACAGTCTTTTATATGTATAAATTGCATACATAGGAAGTGGTTTGCACAGCCAGACTTCTAAACCATGTAACTATCACTTAGCCAATTCACTGCCCACTTCCTAAGGCTTGACATAAGCAGATTTTCTTTTTTAGGTTGCCTCAATTTGTTGTCAAAGCAAACTCCCTAGTAATTTTTTTAAGCTGCAATATTCATCTTCTTCATAGGAGATATAATTTATTTGAATAAGAGCTATGATTTTCTGAAAGCTCAGCTGTTACCCATGGTTTCTAAAGCATAGATTTTCACTCAGTATGACAAAGTCAATTCAGATTGTGCCACACCAGCAGTGGCCCATGCTGGTGTTGAATGTTGCTTTCCCAGCAGTCCCTCACACCTGGTACATACCTGCCAGTCCTTCCAGTGGTGTGTGTCCAGCTTCCCAGCCTTCCCCACAGCTGATGTGTCCCCAAGGCACTTGGCCTGCCAGCCTGCAATACACTGTGGCAGAGGCCAGAGAGTAGCACATAATAGCTAAAAGCTCCAGCACTGTATGCTTTAGAGGGGTTTTATTACCCCAGCAGAAGTAAAATTGCCTCGTGGCCAAAGAGTTCTTTGGTGCCTGGGTTAGAGACGTGCTGGTGACCCAAACAGAGATGAACTGCCATTAACTTGCCGTGGAAGTTCTGCTTCTGGTTTCTCTGATGGTGGCATTGTTGCTGGGACTTTTAAACCCTGGTTAGTTTTACACTGAAGTGAGCTACCCACGTTCAGGCAGATACTCCAGATCTGCAGAGCTGGCCCCTAAGCTGACATATTCCCAGTCTGTGCCTATGAACCTAAGGGATAAAGAACACAGGTTGGAACTTAGGTGGGAAAAGAGGGACAGTTGGACCATATGGATATATGTGTGGGGGGTTTCAAATGCTCCTTATTAAGTTATTGCTCATAGTTATCATCCTTAAAAGCCTCTCAGTGGTATCACTTATTTTCATTTCAGCCATTGATATAGAAAATCTCACAATCTGTCCAGTCCCAGCCAGGTTTCAGCCTGGATTGCACTGAAATTCCACTGCTCAGAAACTCACCCTCTGACTGACTGTACATAAGAGCTGCATATATGTCTCTAATGCAATAATTCACCACTTGAGATATCAATCACTGTAGGTAATCATGTTTCAAAGCCTTTGGATGAGAGTATATAAATTCAAATTATATTCCCATTTTTACCTGTAATTGCAAAGAAATCAGAAGAAAGAAAACTATCTTTGTAGTGGTTTGTGTGCTGGCAATGATGACAAATAAGGCTGCATGCTCTTTATAGCCACTAGAGAAGTATTTTAAAGTAGTTGCATTGCTATTATGGCAATTAAAGAGACTTGTGCTTTCTCCTTAGCTCAGCACCAGTCTGCTCCTCTGTTAGGGTGCTTTGTTTCCCTTGACTTTTTTGTGACTTCAGGGAAGAGCTGAGTTTGGTTTAATAGCAAGTAGTAACCTCAAACTGTGCTTTCTTCAGCTGATAATTCAGCAGCAGTAATGATTGTCATCTCACTAAATGTAATGATTGTCATCTCTCTAAATGCATTCAGGCACCACCAGCTTTCTCTGAGGCAATAGCTTAGGCAGAGGCACCCCTTTTTCATCCATGCCATTCTTCCTGGCAGCATGCTGAGCCTCCAGGGAGGCCACAGAAATACACGTTCTTAACTGTTTGGTACATATTAATTGTAAGTAGAATTTTGCTGGGGAGAAGGACAGAAGGGTACCTGTAATTAAGCAAAAAAACATGATCTTGGTGGCAGTCAAATGCGTCTAAACAGAGATTGAAAGGCTCTCACTGAAAATACTACCGTAAGCTTCAGTCAGAATCAGTTTTAATATATTGCTCATAACTTAATTTCCCTCCAAAATCAGCTCTAATTACAGTAACCTGCAAAGTAAGGTTTTCTGGGCGAGCACCAGAAGAAGTTTGGTCATTAATGGGCAGTTTGTTGCTGGATGTTCTGCCAAGAGCCTCCACAAACTTTATAGAAATTCTTATTTCATTTTCATGAAGGATTATCATTATAGGAAATTAGAGGCCTAAGTCTTCATACAAGTAATTATTTCTCTGGTAGAAACTGTGAATTGGTTTTTCAAGGGTTTTAAAAGATAGCAGATTGAGGGAGGATGAGGTTTCCTGGAAAAATATTTAACTCTCTGCATTCAGTCATTTCATGCCTACTCTGTCCTCATGAAAGTCAATGACCTTTCTGCAACACTTCTTCAGCCTGTTCTCCCTGACAGCCTCTGAGAGGTTAGAGGTGACAATCCCCGTCACCCAAATCAGAGCTTGCTTCTCCAGGACTGGTGATGTGGAACGCCAGCCAGGTCTCCTGACTCTCTGAGCTGAATACTGAATGTGTCCCCCTTTCCAACCATTCTGCAGTGACTGCACACCCTGATGGTGCTTGCTCCGGTGCCACAGCCCTCTGGGTGTGCAAGGAGACAGGAGCAGCTCCTGGTGAGCTCCCACACAGCACATGGCTGCAGGGGGTGCTGGTACACCTGCTCTGCGGGAGGAGATGGGGGGTCTTGGGCCCAAACACAGAGGGATGGAGAGTGAGAGAGTCAAGAGAAGGCAGGAGGCCAAAGGAGGCCTGTCGAATTATTTAACAGAGCTGGGAGAAAACGTGTCCAAATGAACCATTTATTTGTGCCCATTTGCAGAGGGAGTGCTGTGATTTACTGCCAGTGTCACACTCAGCACATGGGTGCTGGCCTGACCCAGAGCTGTGGCTGATCATAGGACAGACCAATATGTCTTACTGCAGAAGATTTATTTCATTTCCTGGGCTGGAGTCATTATTGAGAAACAGGAGGTCTGCAAGGAGCTTTGCTCCCCAGAGAAGCTGCGCTCCATGCAAACAAATTAATTTTTGGAGAACCCAAACCAGCTGAAGCTGGCAGGGATCTCCAAGCTCGCCCAGTGCAAGCCCCACTCATAGCAGGGCCAGCTGGCCAGGGTACTTATGCCATGACCAGCTGCTATCACAGACACCCATCCTGGGCTGGGGAATAAGCCCTGCCAGGTAGGGGGCTCCAGGGAAGCTGTGCCTGCTCGCAGCAGCTGCTGCAGATGGAGGCAGCCACTGCCAGAGCCACTTCCTCCCTGTGCTGAGAGCCAGGCAGGGCCCTGGGGCTGGAGGAAGGGGAGGTGTAGGTGTATGGGGAGGGAGGCTGGGTGCTGCTGCTGCCCTGCCCTGCTCCACCTCCTTAGAGCACAGCTCCTGCCTCTCTTGCCTCTCCTCCCCCACATTTCTGTGCAGCAATGAAGAGCAGCCATGTTTCACCCCAACACCAGCTCATCCCTGCGAGCACAGCCACAGAGCTTTCTCCAGCAGCCCTGCAGCCTTGGGCTGCACTATCTGCAGGCACTCATCACTCCCCCACCAGGGACTGTGAGGGTCCCTTCTCCCGGCTTACAAAAACTTTGCTTGCTCTTGACTTTTTTCCCATCATTTTTAGCAGCCCATGAGAGGAGAGCAGTGGGGACACCAGCTCCAGATTAGTTCCAAAGTTGCATGGGGCATCTACCTCTCCCTCAGCCCCCTCAGCCAACCTGCAGGTTATGGGTACCTCAAACACCAGGGAGAGCACAGGAGAAGCCATACAGCATGAGACTGACTGACTGCAGTCACATCTTGTGACAAACCAGTGACAGGGCACACTGATCAGACATCCTGGACAATGAAGGAGCTCACTGGGAGCAGCCAGACAGTTTTGATGCCATCTCACCGTGAATGTATTAGAACAAGTACCAATTTCATGGCAGTGTTTATGTCAAGGCATCACCTCCCAGTGGGGACATGGCCACCTGCTGCAGGCCACAACTGCC
The DNA here is from genome assembly GCA_034509185.1 of Euphonia xanthogaster. Lineage (NCBI taxonomy): Eukaryota > Metazoa > Chordata > Aves > Passeriformes > Fringillidae > Euphonia > Euphonia xanthogaster. The sequence continues at coordinate 14,165,364 of JAYDZK010000056.1, read as the reverse complement.
ACTTCAGGGATGGAGAAGTCATCTGGCACTTGCAGGACAGCTCCTTATGTGACTGCCAGCTCCTGATGTGCCTCCCCTTTGCAACTACAGCTGTGCTGAGTGACCCTGAGTGAAGGCTTCGGGTGGAAAACGTGTATGTGTGATTTGGTGACAGCTGGATGGGGACACGGGGTCTCACCAGCCTCAGCTGTGGAAATGGTTTTGAGAAGGAAAAGCTGCAGGGCTGGGAAGGCTGAAAATGCCACATATTAAGGAGAAGGGCAGGATGTGCCAGCAGAGCAGGGCTTGGCTCACCCTGCTCCTGACCCTGTTCCTGTGCTTTGTCACCATGCACAAACTGGTGGATGCAGCTGAGAACAGAGAGATAGCCATGGAAATGGGGACTAATTCTCTCTATATATGCAGTTTTGATAGATTAGGCAATTAACAAAGTGCACTGCAGCACTCAAGAAGTGTAAAAAAAAATTAAAAATTGAAGACTAAGCCTATGAATCTGAGTCCTGGGAAAAAAACCTCTGTTTTTTAGAAAGAGATTTAGATCTTGAATCAGCTGCATCCTCAGCCCAGCTCTGCCTTCTGACTTTGCCCCCCTCTACCCAGGACAGCTTGACACTGTCCCCGACATCATGCAGTGGTGTGGCAGAGACACTATGGACACTACATCCCCACACTTCACTAACCGTCCTCCATACCTTATGCCCTTCCTTCCTCTAGCCTCTGCTCAGGATTTGCTTTGTGTTTTTTCCTGCTCATGTTGCCATGGCAACCTGATCCAGTCTCAATTCCACATATCACCTTGATTATGAAGTTTAGCTAATCCAGCCCCTTCTGCCCTCCAACTGCTCATGTATCTCAAACCACCTCCCTGACAGACCCCCAAACTCTCACTGTTCCTTCAGGCATGGATCTTCCACATCTCTCCAGCCCCTCTTCTCCACCTTTAATGATTTGCAAGTAACTCTCTTTCCAATGGGGATGGACACTGCAGTGATTCACTGCTTTTGTGAAAGTGGGGGGGCCTTTGTTTTCCCTTCTCACACCTGAGTCCCCTCAAGGGATGTGCTTCCTTGGCATCAGTGCACTGCAGCTTCCACGCTCCTTAACTGAGCATAACTCCTGCATCTTTGTAAGGATCTGTGTGTTCTGATCTTCTGAAGAATGATCCACAGAGCAGGGTTGCTTTGGAGGCCTTTCATTTCCCTGCCATTTTCTATCTGCAATAAAAGGCATCTAAGTCCCCCCTGTGTGGTGCCAGTGTTAATGTGTTACAAGACTGTGGGCAGGTCATTTTACATGTGTGCTTCTCTTTCTTCCTTCACACAATACATCTCACTGCTCTGTGTATGACCCCCTGCTTTTCTGTTTGGCATTAAGGAGATTCTATCTGAGCTTTCATGGGATATCACAGCACCCAAAGTCAGAGTGTGCTAGCTAAGGCAAAGGTTTCACACATCAGAAGAACAGATGGATCCTTGTATCCTCTTGAAACTCAGAGCCCGATATCTCCAATAAAAGTATCCAACCAAATTAAACTCACACAGCCCTGCAGATTTTTCTGTCAAAATCAACATGCAGAAAATATTCCTGGTAGTTCTGCAGTTAACTCTCAAAAGGCAAAAGCTTTCTAAACTTCAGGACTATGCAGACACTCTCAATCACACACACATGCAGGTATGGGGTAGGTACCACATGTTAAACAAGGGAGTGAAAACTTGCCCTGGACACCAGCTAACAAACAGCCCCAGGATGAGACTGTGGAACTGCTGATGCAAGTGTGTGTGACTGGTTCCCACAGAGCTGGCTGCTTGATGGGCTGAATATCTGTCCATCAGGAGAAGAGTTGAGATGCCATTCATTTTGGGTCAAGTGGAAGTGAAACTGCAGCAGTTGATGTGCCCAAGTATGTTTGTGCAGGGAGCTCTGTGTGGGGGAGGGGTGAACTGGAGGGACACCAGCTCAGGGGACAAGTGACAGCAGGTCTCTTTAACCAGCCCAGAGCAACTCAGCAGGTTAGACAAAAAGGACTTTTTTAAGCTTAGCTTTCAGTTCCCCATTTGATTCCCACAAACTGTAGGAGCCTTGAAAGAAGCACTTAGTGCCTTGCACAAAGCAAAGGCCACACAGCACTCTATGGGTGACTTTAGTTCAGATGGAGCATCACCCAGTCCTGATCCTGAAAATGCTCACAAAGATTTGGAGCAACTACTGTAACTGCCTGCAGTTCAGTTCTACACAAGGAAGAAGGCAGTTGGCAAAAATCAATCCATCAGTAGTTGCTTTGTAATAGTAGCTGGAGCATAGAGAAATGGCAATGGAGCATAGAGAAGCCAAAAAAATTGAGTGTTTAACATAGAGCCACCAGATTTTCATTATCCCACAAAGCTGCCATGTAGTTTTGGTGACAAGTAATATGAACTGCAGTCACTCATCACCTTTATAAGCACTATCAGCCAGAAACCTAGAAAAAGAGGCTGTCAGTGCACAGTGCTGAGCTGCCCCACTCCCCTCTTGGAGATATTCACTGCCACAGATACAAGATTGCCAAGCAGTCTCCCACTGCCAGCTTCTCCCCATTGGCTGTGATCTCTCTGCATCCTGGACCAAAAGGCTACAGCTCTTCCAGAGCCAGCTCTGGATCTCACCAGGATTCAATTGTGGTACCTGTGGTGGGTGGATGTAACAGAACCATCTTCCATTTGTTCTCGTGGGTGTGATTCCTCTGTCGCACTGGGGAGTGCAGCCAGGGCAGCCCCAGCACAGCACAGCCACGGTCATGCTGCTTTGTTTTTGCCATCAAAGTGATTCCAGCAATTTTCTTAATAAAACACACAGAATTAGGACAGTTCCCCATTAGAAAACAAGCAACTCCTGCTCTTTTCCCAGTCCATAATCAAGTCCGACAGTGTAAATTGCTGTAAGGAAAGCAGTCTGCTTGGGCAGAGGACATTGCAAACCCATGGTGGGACATTGGGACATTTGGCAGCTCTGCATAGCTGCATTCAGCTCTTCACACAAATCCTCCAGAAAGGAAGGGACACTTACCTGGTGTCACAAAACCATTCTCTGATTTGAAAAACATCATATTAGGATCATATTCAAAGCTAATCTTATACTTCCCTTATTTCAGGAAAACCCGTGGCCTTTCTGAGCTCATTTTGCTGAGCAATGTGAAGCTGCCACTCTAAAAGGTGACCCGAATACTCAAAAAAATGAAACCTTGAGAACAATTCTGTAATTAAGTATCTCACCTTTTATTTTGTTCATTTACACTTCTGGCACTGACAATTCTTTGAAGATATTTATTTTTATGTAAAGACCAAACTTCATTAAAGCAATCATAAGTCAATTAAATAATTTTACATCACTTAAGTTTCAGAAAATGTACAACACTTTCATACATTATAGGCTTGACCGGTTGGAAATGGAAATGGCACATTTTCGACATGGTTAAGAAATTACTTGGACAACCCAGCAAATTGTTTTGCCAAAGCCTGTTTTGTACTGAATACCATAACCCATGCCCAGGGATTACAGCGTGCCCGACGGCACCATGTGCACGTTATTCAGCATGGAATCATTACTATCAGCGTGGTCCCCAGTAATGTCTCAGATATTCTAGATGGCATTTGTCCCACACAGATCCGGTTAAGCATTTTGTAGAGGAGCGAGATTCACAATGGAAAGCAGAGACATGACTCGTGCCACTTCCCAGGGACGTCCCGGACCAGCAGGACACTGAGCACATGGAGAATATCAAGCACACGGATAATCCCATCAGTTTCACAGGGACTGTTGGAACACTGGAAATCAAACAGATGGCAGGCGTGCACTAGGCAGGGCCCGCAGTGTAACGCAGCATCCCAGCACCATGAAACCACCTCGTTTCACACCTGCTGAGCATCCATGAGGTTTCTCCTGCAGAAGCCACGACGATGGTCATACACATTCAGTCCTCTCCAAAGTCTGTGTAATGTTTAAGGCAGCAAGAGAAATTTGCCTTTATTTTAACACTTCAGAAACAGATGGTTCCTTTAGAAATAGGTGGACAATATTCATAATTCATCAGTATGCTCCTTATTTATATAAATGTCATGAAAGGCCAAAGCAAATTCTGACAAAATTTTTCTCAACAAAATCAAGAAGAGTAACTGAACTGGAGTTGAAGCTTTAAAATTACATGTGCCAGATCATTCACATGTAACATACTGTCTAGGGACAATGTGAAAAAGCAGGGATTTAGATGAAGTCTGTATTGTTGAGTCCTGACTCTTGTCAAACTTCCCCTGGCATGAGTGAGCTCTACTGAAGCCAACAAGTGAGCACCTCTGATGAGAGGTGTAAGATTAAAAACATGCCACGGTTCACACTAACAGGTCATTGTGGCTAAAGTATATTCTCATATACAGAACTCTGCAACACTATTAACACCCATTTACAAAACACTACAGTGATGGTTATTGGCACATAAAAAACTCCTTCTCTATATGAAAACATACACAAAATAGATAAGAACTGCCTTTTTTTTTCAGACTTTTAAAATCTATATATAGTTGCCTTTGAGGAATTTTAACCCCCAGTATCACAAACAACAATATTTCTTTAACAATGTTCACCTAGAATTTTACTGTGCTGACATTTGAAACACTGCCACAATCTAGACCACTGTGGATTATGCTTAACTGTACTGTACACAAGGTGATGAAGATTGATAGAAAACCACTAAGATTTTTGCACAAAAGTATGACTTGTTAAAATCCAGAGAACAATTGAGTCACTTTATAGGCAGCAGCTACATGTAAGCTGTGAATGTTACCCGCAATAAAAACACGTTTTGCCATAAAGCACATATTGTGGCATTATCTGCTTCTGGCCTGGTACACAAAGCTTGATTCTCTTCCCAATGCAGAGGAATGGGTTTGGTTACCTTGATTCTCTCAGAAAAAAAGTGCACACATATCTTACTCTTTAAAGTGCTTTGCAGAACTGTCTCTTCTGCCTTGATTTCTACCCCCAGATCATTCTCTGCTGTAAAGGTTCTGCCCCTTCTGCAGTAGTGATGTTCAGCCAACAAAGCCAACAATGCAAGTAAAATTCCAAAATGACCGTGTTAGAAGAGCATCACCAAGAAGCAGAAAGCTGGGTAAAAATCAGAGAAGTACAGGGTCTGTCTTTTCCTTGCCCACTGAATGTCTGTGGGACTGCATGGCCTAAGGCAAGACCCCTGCTAAGGGCCTGCAGCAGCCCCTGAAGGTCAAAACTTCTCCCCAGCGCTCAGCCCAAGCGATTACGAATGGCAAAAGAGACTTCACCAAGGAAAAAATGTACAGCTTTGCCAACTCCACTGCCACGTCCTCACCTCCACACAGGCATGGGAGAGCAACACTGGAGTGCTTCTTGCACTGACAGCCCCTCCATTCCTATCCACAGGGCCAAGCACAGTCCCTCTCCCCATCATCCTCACCCCACAAGGGAGACAAGCAGAGACTGCTCCTGCTGGCTACAACACCCATCTCTACTGAAACCTGACTTTGTGGTCCTTTCAATGCATCATTTCCTTCTCCCCTCCCAACCCTAACTCCTACACGAGTGAAATGTGGCATTATCAACCCATCCCAAAATAAGTTAGTGTTGGAGCAATGGTCCTTTGTGATTTACCCTTTCTGCCAGCATTGTCACTGCACCTCCCGAGGAAACGTCCACAAGAGTGACCAATCCAAGGTGCCCACACAGCAATGAAACTCCAGCCCTCCAAATGACTCCCGAGCCTTGCTTTGACTCTATCTATTTTCAAAACAGGTTTGGTTCTCTTGTTAAAAGATTATTTTGATCAACAAAGTGACCAGGGGAAGAAAAAAGTGCCAAATTATCTCAAATTACTCAGCATGGTGAACAAGCTACTATATGCAAATTAACATGAATTAAATTTTAAAATATTAAAAATGCATCAGGACTTGTTTCTTTTATAGTTGGTGTTAGCTCACAACATGTAGAGTCGGTGGATAATTCAGAATTAAATTATCTCAAATTGTTGTGTATAATCAATATGCCCAATTCTACCAGCAGTATTACTCTCACACTCCTGATGCACAGAATACCTGAATTAAGTGTGCAGTCCTTATGAAGAAACAATTTCACATCTTCTGCAAAAAGCTTTCAATAAAAGAATATTGTGCTTAGACATATTTATGCTACTTCATAAATGAAATTCTTGTAATAAATTATTCAGTTACACTCTATTTTTATTCTTTTATCTGGGATATTACTAAGTCTATCTCTAGCAAAAATCTCTTAAAACTTAAAATACTCATAAATATAAAAATATTTGCAAAATAGAAACATATTTCTAATTTTATTCATAAACTCTAAATGGTCATAGATTCTAAAAATAAAACCCTAGAGCACAAGATTAATTTGAAGTATCTGATCTCATTTTTAATACACATGATGCTTGGTTCAGTGTTTGTAAGGTATGGAATGCTTTCTAGGTGTGAAGAAACCCTAAAAGGAAGACTTAAACCCCACTCTCCGTAGGCACAGATCAGGGAGGGACAATAAAGAAGCCAATATATTTTGTACCCTCATGGCCAGTAGCAGTGAGGAATAAAATACATGTTTCAATTGCTGTGTCTTGGGAGAAAGGACAGGGGATACAAACCTTCAGAAAACTGTTTTCAGTAAGACTGAACCTGTGTGAGAAAATGAGCTCAGTGCCGTACGCGACTGAGCGCCGCTTTGGGAAGGTCCGTGAAACAAGGCTGGCAGAGAGATGGGCTGCTGCTGCTAAAAAGCCCCAGCACGGCCTGCAAAACAGAAGAGGCTGCTGACCCTGTGACAGTGACCTTTCCAGTGACTTCACTTCAGTTCTGCCCAATCCCTGCACCTTCCCCCTCCCTGGGGACACAAGTGAGGTCAGCGCTGACACGGGGCTGGCGCTGGGATGTTGGCTCCCACCTTGCTCCTACTCCAGACACCCCAAGCAAGGGAATGTTCACAGGTGTGAAGGTGAATGTGGGCTTGTGCTTTTTGGGGCCATCAGAGCCCTAAGGCCCCGTCCCCAGAAGCCAGAAAATACCCACTTAAACCACTTAAGCTCTGTAAGCACAGATGGGCTGTTACACATCTATTCATACTCTGCTTAGATAACAAAACTGCTTCCAATTCGGGTCTTCAAACACCATTTTTTGGTTTCAGAAATAAGTTAATTTCTCCTTGAAACTATTTTGTTCTTCTCTCTGTGCCAAGTATCTCTTTTTCTCATTTCAGGTATTGCACCTTCAGTGAAGGCTTCAAAGAGGCGACAGCCGAAGGGAGACATCCCACAGCAGGGGCATTTGTAGGGAGGTCTGAGGACCTCAGCATTTGCAATAGATAGATCTGGAGATCTCAGCATTTTCTACAGCTGGTGCTTTCAAGCATAAAAATATTGTGCGCTTAAAAGGGAGGCAAGATGGAAGGCATGAGAATCCAGCCCTCTCACTGCACAGGTCGAGCTGCTCTTTGCAAACAGTCATTTGAAATTCCCTCTGTCTACTATGTTTTTCCCTTTTAGCCCTAGTCAAGTCACAGGAGGATTCCTTAAAATGTTTTCTTTCAAAAAACATTTCTCTGATTAAGAAAAAAAGAAAAAAAAGAAAAACAAACAAACAAACAAACAAAAAAAACCCCAAACAAACCAAACAAAATACACCCAATCCCTGAGGGTCAATAATTGGAGAATAAGAACTCCTCCCCCAGAAGATTAGATAACATAATGTCAGACTTCTTTACAACAACAAAACCCCATGTTATTCAATAAAAATAAAAAATAATTCAGTAACAAATGTCCAGGCTTGGTTTTGACAGCAATCCAACATTGAAAACATTTTTCAACCCAAGAAAAACTCACAAACCAAATCTATAAAAGCTAATGAACCTAATGATTTCTTTAATCTTTACACGATGAAAAATAAAGATATTTTTTATCAAATAAATGGGTGTCAGCCCATGGGCAGAGGAATTTTCCCATATTCTTTCATGAAGCATATATTTCAAAGATAGGAATTTGAATTGTTGATGCTTTCAAACTCCTATCTTTGAAGACTTAGAGCAGTGAGGACAGGACAAAGAAAAAACAAATAATATTTTTATGTAGCTGCATAAAATTCAATTTGCCAAGGCAAGCAATCACAGCAGGTGAATAAAATACCATTCATATTTTCATTACCAAGCTAAAGGCAGCCAAGTTAGTTTTGTGCCTGACATTTTCTTGACAAGTTTGCAATGCTTCAGTAAGGCAATTAATATGAGATGCAGGCTTCTGCCCATGGCTAATATTTCTCTTTAGATCCAGCAAGACACCAATTGGCTATGGAAATTTGAAGTAAAATGTGCTGGGAGTCATTTACTCGGCACATATGGAGATAAACTGAAGGCAATAATTATTCACAAGCAAAAGGCGCAGGAGGGATGACCACTGCGCATTTAGCAGCACAAACCCTCTCCCCTCCTTCTCTTTCTTCTAATGGTATTTTTGTGTTCAAAACTAGGCACAAACCAATATGTTCAAATGCTAAAAAGGAAAACAAACATATATTTTTTTTTAAACTGAAGTTTCTGTGTTGTACCTAGCAATATAGACCAGTACATTTGTACGTGTGGCCACGTACTGAGCTCTGTTTTCCTGCTGTCAGTAATCAATTTTGGCAGTTTTTCTCACGAACATAAACTCCCAACTGCAGCATGTACTCAGAGGCAGCAGTGGGTGGATAACCCGGTGTAGCACAGACACACACCACCTTAGTGAACCCCCATCCAGGTGAGTATGGCTCTCTACTTGCTAGCTCAAATAAATAATGGAAATTCTCTCTCTTTGGGTAAATTTGGGAAATGTCCCTCTGATGGATACAGTAGGTATTTGTATTTTCCCAATCAGTTAAACCTTTTAAATGGTTACTATTACAGCAGCTTATGCATTCATTCTTTGTCCTACTGCACAGCAAAGCTTCATCCTTGGCTCCTATGGGATGGGGATCCAACAGCTGTCAGCTGCTTTCTCATCAGCCCCTTGGTTATTTTAGGTTTTGTCAGTATTGGAGATAAGGACAGCCCCTGACCATCTAGGATTGCCTTCTGTATTCATCTGGTACAGTGCACCCTACTAAACCTCTGGGGATGGAGCAGTGTCACACACACTTGGTAGTCACATAATCGTGGAATTCAATCTCTTTTGGAAGCCATTGCTTTCAGTTATCAAGAAAACGCTAGCATATTGAATTTCCTCCCAAATGGAGCATTTTTGAACATGAAGGCATTTTTAAATACACAGTAGAAAGGAGAACCAGACCAGAAGCAGGGCAGTGAGGTCACCAGAGAGCTGCTTTTCCCCCAGAAGGCTTTTAAATGATTAAATACATCAGCAGCTGAAAATTATTCCACATCAGAAGCATCATTGTCAGAAAGATGGTAATTACTTCCCTTCACCCGAATATACTCGATATACCTCCCTTCGTCAGAATCTGACATACCACATGTACATAGCCTGTTTTCAAACAGAGATTCAATTTCCTCCAGTTTTTTCCCTTTAGTCTCAGGAAGGCAGCCATAGATGAAAACCAGTCCCAAGGCAGCAAACCCTGCGTAGAGGAAGAAGGCTCCTGCAATGTAAAACCATTGTCACAGTCAGTTACAGAGGTCCCCATCCCTCCTCTGCACCAGAGCAGGGGAGTGACAGAAGCAGCAGGCTGTGGCTTCAACAGAGAGTGTGAAAGCAAAGGCTGGAGTGGCAGGGTTACAACAGAGAGCTGTGGGTGTAGGAGAAGGACTCTTTACTGCTTCATTCCTCACCAAAGTAAATTGACAAAGGCAATTCCAATTCATGTGAAAGATAACACACATCCTTTCTGGGCAAGTCACTCTGCTTTTAAAATAAACAGCAATTAGACAATCACATGCCCAAATTTAAAAAAAAAAGCAGATGTGAAAGGAAAGAGCTTTCTTGGTTTGCCTTGACAATGAAGGACGCATTAAGTCAAGTCCTCAAAATGAAAAGCTCTAGCAAAAGAAATGAGTCAGGATTAAAATAATGTTTGTGACTTTTACACCTAATTATTATTTAAAAGTGTGTTGTGGTGACAATTAATACTAAGAAAGAGCTTGTTCTTGCCCACAATCCACCATAGCTAGAGGGGCAGAGCAGGTACCAAAGGACCAACAAACATTTACCTAGAGTTGCTACACTGATGGCTCAAAAGAATAACAAGCAGAGTTGAGAGGCTCTGCACTAGTAGGGATGTGAAGGTCACATCAGCTCCCTGGCAGATTAATGTGATTTAAATGACTTGTACCAGAGTGCCTGAGCAGTAACCTGACAAACACTCCACAGGGTCCCACAGACAGCACTTAATCAACAGCTGCATTTCTGCAAGTACCATCTGATACTGGCCTTGGATGTCACTATAAAGTGGAAAACTGCAGCTGCTGTCACCTTAAGTGGGAGTCAGCATTATTTCACTAAATCAAAAGTGGGTTTTTCCAGCTTCTCTGTTTTAATCAACTGTCTGGGTTCTCAGTTAAGGACAAAAAGAAATGTTTCCTATGAAATCCAGACCGAACTCTATGTTCCAAGCAGATCTCCAGTCTTATGAAACCGCAGTGGGCTGAGAACACTGCTTTGACACTTCATAGCAAAACCAGTGGAGGGACCCAGAATCCAGAGAAAATCTCTGTGCCAATGGCAGTAGTGCACATATGGACAGGTACTGTTACTTACCATAGTATGTCAGATATTCAGCTGTATGCAGAAATGTCAGTGACACGAGCACATTGAAAACCCAGTTGACTCCAGAAGAACATGCATTTCCTGTACTTCTAGCCCAAAGTGGATAAATTTCAGAATTGACAGTCCAGGGCATAGGACCCATCCCTAAGAATTAGGAATAAAAAGAGCAATCTGACTTTAATGGCTGAGCTCAAAAATAAATTTAACATGCAGCTTCACTATTTGACATTTTAAACTTATATGCAAAACCAAATATTTTCTTACCAGGTGCAAAGAAAACCAAATACAAAATAAGGCCCAGAAGTGCTGTCCAAGAGTACGGAGTGGGGCAGAAATTGTATGCCCAAAATAAATCTTCCTTTCTGAATACGGATTCATTTGAACACCTGAAAATCAACAAAACTCCTTTTTATTAAAGAATTTTCAGGGCACTAGTTGACATTGCAATATAAACATGGCAAGTAATGTAGAAGGTCTTTGAGCAAAGTTCAAGAAACGTGGTTTTTTCTCAAGTCTGGTCTTAGGGAGAGTAATCAGCAGAACATCCCTGAGTTTAAACACTCGCCTTGTATTTACAGATCTCCTTCAAACAACCAGTCATTACTACAAAAACAGAGATACCAAAGCCATCAAGACCAATTCACACTGCAAAAATCACAATCACACACTGCAAAACCAGCTGCAGCAGGGGGACTTTGAGATAAAGATGTTGCACACGAGGATTTAAGGTCAGATGGAAGTTAGTCCTTACATCACTGCTGAACCAACTACATGTGGCACACCTCAGGTGTAATCAGCAAGGTCTGTGGAGTGTGCTAGGTCAAGTGAAGCTATAAAGAAAAGACATGTGTCTTTTCCTTCCTACACAGTGAAATAGTTTAGGAGAAGGTAGTGCTTGTAATTAGCTGCTGAAAGAAAATATGTCTCTATTCCAAGGACCATGTGGGAATTCCATATTCCAAGGAATAGGTATAAGATCAGATATTTCCCTCTGACTGCCAACAACATAACATTTTTTAAAGGCATACTCACAACATTATTTTTTGTTTTAATTTTTTTAAATTAACATTTGCATAAAGGAACAAGTCATAAATGTAACTAGTGAAACTTTTCAGCTGCCACCACTTAAATTGCTAGAGATTAAAAATCCTATACTTTTGGGAGAGATGACTTAAGCAGACACTACTCTTTCATATGCAGAAAGTGGTATTTACTTGCAAAGAAGAAATCACAGAGAGCTGCACATCTGCCTGGGTTATGATTTCTAGATCAGTTGAGCACTTATGTGAATGATATGACCCTCTTGACAGTAGGGAAACCAGAATGAAGATGCCTGCAACAGGGAATAGGTGGGCAACAAGTTGTGGGTGGTGGAGTAACAGCCACCCTGCAATGCTTCAGAGTTGAGCAGCAATGTGCCAAGCACTGATGGCCAATCCCCCAGCATTCCTGGGGCAGAAATCTTCCCTTTGTCATCACTGATGAAAGGACAACATTTAAAGCAGGATATCATGGTGAAGTCGCAGACCCAATTTCAGGACAGCTGGAAATCCAAAGCTCCAAAATATTTAAAAGAGAGAGGTTAATCCTACAAATACTGGAAAGATGCATGTCTGAAACCTTGGTAAGACCCTAATGCTTCCTTAATGGCAGTAACCTGTAAGATTTACAGTTCCACTTTGCACTTGAGCAGCACCTGATCAAGTGGAGAAATGCTGAGCCCTTAATTTGGGGTCAGCAATGCAGCCAGTGCTGCCAGTGCACCTTTCCACTCTTCCACAGCTCCGCCTTGCTGAGTTCCCCTGGAAAAGCCATCTTATCCAGGGCATTGATTAATTTTCACTCTTGAGGTGGAAAACACATAGAAAACAGGTGAGCTGAACATCCCTCTCAAAGACACATCCTTTGTGCCTGGATACAGACTGGCCCACTGCAGACACAGGAGTGCTCGGTTTCACACTGCTTCAACATCATCACTTTTGCTTCTTTTGCTGTTACATGAATTTCATTTGCAGGTGTTTGTAATGAATACAAGTTGATGAGCACTTTTAAGCATCCTGATGCTGAGATTAATTTCTCCATTCTGCCCAGGCAGATTGGCAGCTTTGCAGAGAGGTTTCTCTCAAACAAAACTGTAAACAAAGACATACTTGGTTTATTATCCTGCATCCATCTCCATGAGCACAAACCAACATGCTGATTCATGCAGACACAACTGCAGGCAGGTCAGTGTGTTTCCTTCCCCTGCCATCTTTCCCCAGTTGTGTCCTGCTTTTGACAGATTGGAACACAAATGATACAAGGGAAAACCAGATGTCTCCAAAGCCTCCTGTGACTGAGGCACTCATCTATTCTCCACTGTCTGCCCCTAACAGAGAGGAAATTGTGTTGCAAAAAAAGCAGATTCAGTGCAATGAAATGGGGAAAACAGCACTTGAGACTAGATTAAACAGAAACATGGCAGTAATAAACTTTGCTTTGCTTATCCTTCAGTTGTAAACCAGCATGGTACACATAGTAAAGGCAAAGACATCTGCATTTTCTGGCATCTTGCAGTGCTGGGAATGTTAAAAAAATAACACTTCTTCAAGGCTGGAGATTTGTTCAAGCTCTATTACTGTTCTACTGTACTGCTGTTTCTATTGGACCTATTATATTGCTGAAGAGCATACTTATAATTAGCATACAGTTTATTAACAGACAACATTTTTAATTTTGTCCTACATGAAGGCAGCATATATGATGGAAGCAGAGGAGCAGCTACCCATTGCTTCATAAGCTGAAATACAGAAGAAAGTCAAAAAATCATAGAATGGTGTGATCTGAAAGGGACCTTAAAGATCATCAAGTTCCAACCCGCACCTTCCATGGGCAGGAGCACCTTTCACTAGACCAGGTTACTCAGAGTCCTATCTAAACTGTCTCTGAACACTTCCAGGGATGGGGCATGCACAGTTTCTCTGGGCAGCCTGTTCCACAGCCTGTTAACATCCCTGTTGATGGTGGCCAAGGAGGCCAGTGGCATCCTGAATACTGGTGTCAGGATTACTGTGGCCAGCAGGAGCGGGGCAGTTATCACCCACTGTACTCAGCACTGTACTGCACCTTGAATCCTGTGCTCAGTTCTGGGATCATCACTTTAAAGAGGGCACTGAGGTGCTGGAGTATGTCCAGCCAAGGGCAACAAGGCTCATGAATGGTTTAGGAAACAGATCTTAAAGAGCAGTGGCTGAGGGAGCTGGGTTTGTTCAGTCTCGAGGAGCGTCAGGGGGCATCTCATTGCTGCCTTCAACTACCCAAAAAGAGATTCTAGTTAGATGAGGGCTGGACTCTTCTACAGTGACTGAAGTAAGAGGACCAGAGGAAATAGCCTTAAGCTGAGACAGGGGAGATTAAGGTTAGATATTAGAAGTGGTTTTTTTCCCTGTTAGAGTGCTCAGGCATTGGAATAGGTTGCCATTGCCCAGAGAGTGCTGGAGTCACCATCCCTGGAGGTGTTTAAGAGGCTGATGTGCTTTAGTGCTTACAGGGGTAGTGCTGGGCTGATGTCAGACTTGATCTTAGAGGGCTCTTCCAACGTTGATGATTCCATGGCTCTAGAAGGTTCACATGGCTGTCAAGCCTGTGCAGGCCCCTCTGGATGGCATTCCTTCCCCTCTAGCATGTTGACAGCAGCACAGAGCTTGGTGCTCCCTGCAAACCTGGTGAGGGCACACTCGATCCCACTGTCCCTGTCATCAGCAAAGATCTTAAACAGCACCAGCTCCAGTACTGACCCCTGAAGAGGTCACTTGTCACTGGTGCCACTTGGTCATTAAACTGCTGACTGCAGCACTTTGGGTGACCATCCAGGCAACTCCCTGTAAATGGTACAAGTGAAATGATGCAGTCAGGTACTGGTGCAAAGAGTTTGTATGCACCAATATGCTGGGTAATAGTCAGATTGGTACAACCAGTGAAGACACACCACATCATAGCCTCTGAAATTACTGCCAGACTAAAACCATGAAAATGCTACACTGAAAACCTTTACTCTGAATTTTTTTGGCCAAGTGTTTTCTACAGGCTACTTAAGATGTACATCAGTTCTAATTAATGAAAGCCTGACCTACTAACAGTTGATGCAAAAAATTCAACTGACTGAAAATAAATGAGATGGGTAGGTTTTCAAATTACAAGCATTATATGGTCAGTTTCAAAATCACAGAATCCACCCTCTATCAGATATGGTCTGAAGCTCAAAAGAACTAAAGCTTTGCTCCTCATCTCCTTAAATTACCTTCATATGGCACATAAAGGAAGGTAAGAAAAGAGCCAGTGTGGGGAATCTAAAATATTATTGTGAATAACAGGAGGATGAAACAGGATAAAACCACTTCCCTTGATGATCAATGTAAATTTTTGTAATACTTGAGCCATTTTGGCTGTACGATAATTCTGAAGCACAACACTGAAAACTCCAGTATGAGAAATAGCTGGGCAAGACACAGCACAGGCACAAGACAGAGACCAATTTGATTTTCTTCTCAAATATCCATTAATTTTTGCTTTGCTGTGCAATGAAGACTGTCTAGCCCTAAAGATACAGCTTTTGCTTGAATTAGTTGTTTCATTGTGAACAGTTCATATATTTTTAATATGAAAGCTTCTGACTTCTCACTGTCTTTTAAACCCTTCAGAAGCATCTTAAATGGATTTAGATCAAAAATTTTGAAAGGGCAAAATTCAAATCAAGTCAGGCAAAGGAAATTATTTTTGAAGAAAAGCACTAATGTGATTGTCTATCTCTGTAAAATGCTTGTTAGAACAAGCATATTCCAAAATTACACATTCCGCTCTGAGATAACTTTGACATCAGGTGCTGATGGCAAAGATTTTATAGTTAATTCACAGTTTCACTAATCCCCCATTTCTTTCTTCTAACACAAGTAAAACTACTTAAGGACTGCTCTTATGCCAGCTTTTTGGGCCTGGGTTATCAGGATGATGATAATCTACAATTTTCCAATTTAAGTCTTGAGTGTAAGACAAATATGTTTGATTTACTAAAAATCTCCTTCAAGGAGATTTTTACAGTCTCCTTTGTAGAGTGCTGACTTTCATATCATGGCAATCCACTGAACAATATAAATTTATGCCAAGTTCATTGAGTCATGTTTTCATCTGAAGTCTGTCATGGAAATAACAGAGGACAAAAGAGACATAATTCAGAGTAGCTGCTGTTTGGATGGAGGAAGGTTCTTGTGGATGATGCCTGGGAACAACTATGATTATTTATCCACAATCAATTACTTATCCTGTAGAAGAATCTGAATCTCAACCTTCAGACTAGTTCTCATAAGTTCAAGCTCCTCCTCTTCTGCTAAAGATATTTAATTGTCTGAACAAACCCCCAACTACCTTAGAGGGCAGAATTTAGCAAGTACCAGATGAACTGTGTAGTAACTTAGTGGTAGTCAGACACGTAACTAAGGAGAGCTCTGGAAACCACCTCTACCCTGTCCATCAAGTGGCCTCCCATACCCATCCATGTAGGTCCAAAATAGTTACATTAGCACAACCCATAGAAACCAGGTAAACCATAAGCCATAATTTCACTATAAATCAGCATATTCTGTTTTAAGGAAAAATCCTTGCTCCTTTTTAATACCTGTGGTAAGAGGCTGTCTAAAGCATCAAATGAACTGCAACTCAACCTGAAGGCAAACAGATTATTTTAAACCTGACTAATGTTGGAATCAATAATTTCTAAGCTTTCCCACAGTTCCCTAGCTACTGTCATCCACGCCTCAGAAGCTCCACGCCCCTCTGGAGAAGTTTGCATTTATCACTTTGACTTTATAGTTTACACAGAGAAATAATTCATCCATTAAACCAGATGTTTCCTAAAAATTTACAGGTGAAGCTTCTTACACCAGGTGACAGCAACTGAAAAACAAAAACCCCTAAAAATCCCTAAACCAAAACAAAAAAAAAAACCCCTCAAAATCCCACACAACCAGAAAAGAACAAACAGATACAGCCTAAAAAACTATTGCCATGAACCTTCATGGGATCCAGCTACACATTGCTTAACTTTCACTGCATAAAATACAGAGTTTTGGGACACTTATTGAAGCCTTTTGCTATAACTGTCAAAGAGTTTTAAAAATACTAGTATATGTTTCAAAAACCTGGAAAAATAGTTTAGTTCACAGCAAAGAAAGCAAATTGCATCTCAGCAGATGACTGGTGCATCTGTACGTGATGGAAAAAGTCTTTATCACGCTGATCCCCCGCTACAGGATCTATCCATTACAGCTACAGTCTTGATGATCTTAAGAGCCTTTTCCAATCTAAATGATTCCATGATTCTCAGCCATGTCAGAACACCTGCAAGAGCCCTAGCACACTGTTCTGATTTACCTCTGTCCTGGATACCTGATCACAGACGAACATAATTTTTAAATATTATTATTTATTTACATAAGAATCTTTAAGTTTGAATTCAAACACTTTCAACAAGCTGAGAAATTTCAGCTTTACAACTGCATCTGCAATTTTTCCCCCATGACAAGTAGCTGCCCAAAATTAATCACGTCAAAGGGGTTCTGAACTGTTTGCTGAGCTGGACATTTCAGTACTTTTGTAACCACCTATCAGTCATTCTGAAGTGTGGACAACACAGTTGTTTTGTCTGTTGCCAAAAAGAACCTCAGCTGCGTGACAGTGCCGGCTGGATGCTCCTGAGCTGTGGGGCTGAGCAAGCACCTTTGGTGGGATTAGACAACTCTCATCTCCCAGTGAAAGATGCTCAGTTTGGGATTTGCCTCAGACTTCTTTTATCCTACACAGGCACCTTGCAAGCCCCCGTGGCTACCTCCAAGCTGTCAGCTACAATTCCCCACTCTGCTGTCACACCCCAAGGGTTTCAAGCTTCATTCTTCATCATATCTGCCAGGAGGGGAGAGAGACAAATCTCTGCTACTGCCAGAGCTTTGTCCAACAGGCAGAGTTCTTCCATCATCTTTTGTGCACTCCTTACCTTGAGAAATGGACTCAAACCAGGAAAATGCAGAATAACGTTTAGCCAGTGTTAAAGCCCAACCATTTCAGAGCTCACAGCAGCTGACAGTGCACTCAAAAACTGGGAGCAGAAATAAGTACATACCAGATTTTTGTTATAGGAGACAAAATTACCTTCATTGCACTATACAGAGATTGACTTATTTTTCTTTCCAAGCTTTCTCCTACTCTTCCAAAGTATCAGATGGTCACAAAAAGTGTCAGGAAACATCTGATGTCTCTGTGCTCTACAGTGTCCTTTCCTAGTTCTAATTCTGATTCTGACTGGACACACTTGGCTAACCCCAGCAAAAATTAGAATTAATTAGTAATAATTAAATTGCATGATTTTGTAATCATAAATAATTTAAATATTATATTAATAGCACAGGAACTTGTGAGAGGTCATGCAACTATGAAACACAATCAACTGTTCACTTAACAAATACCTAGTCATAAGTACAGAATTTTAATGGGCAGAATTCAAATTAAAAGCTGATCAAAATGCAAAAACTTAATTAGTTTTGAGCATAAGCATCTTAGCTGAATGCCACTGTCCTTCATGCATTTCTGCCCACGATCATTTCAACTTACTTCAATCACTAGATAACAGGTCACAGTGTCTTCATGAGAAAACACAAGAATATATTGTTTGCAACTTGAAACATAATTCTGTGTATTTACAAGCTAAAAAAGTCTGTGAAAAAGCAACAATGAAAGAGTGAACCATTTCAGATAAGGCTCAGAAGGAAACAGCAGGCAATGTAAGATTTCTGCCCTTTTCCCCTGTCAAGGACACACCCCAATGGTTTTCAGAAAACTTACACCTGTGTACTTTAAAGACTGAAATCTTCAGTAACTTTTCCTGCTTTTTCATATGTAGAGTGCACAGATTCAAAAAATTAAAAATAACCACAGAGTATTTCACAACCACTAAACTGTCTGACAGTTCTTACTGAAAATCTTAGTGTACATATGAATCTTATGTTTGTCCCTTCAGCATATCCTGTTGCTAAGGTTTGTGGCAATACAAGCAATTGTGCTCACTGGTCCACTGAGATTTCACCTCTCATCACAAAACTTTTATTTGTTCATGTCCTTGAACAAACAACTTTACTAACCCTAAATCTTTTATTCTCTTTCAAGACAAGTTCTGCTATTTCTTGTAGCTTCCAAATTAATGATGTGCATGAGAACCCCATTTTTATAAATGCTTTATAAAAGGTGGGCTCCTGCAGAGTGCCCTCAGTGAGTCATGAAGCCTCCCAGATACCAGGGCTGTTTTTAAAAAGTCTCAGCCAATTGTCAAAATAAGAAAGATCCAGTAAGAGATAAAGAAACAGTTTAGTTCAGTCCTAATTCTCATACTGAAATACTTCAGTTAAATGCTGCAGTTCCCACTATTTCTTTCTTTCAGGTATTATCAAATCTTGAAGAAATTTTCAGAGGTGCACATCAGCAAAGAATGTTTAGAAATTTGAGTAAATATGATGGAAGTGATACTACTCAACATTTTGAAGCCTTTGCCATGATCAATAGGTATTTTAGTATGACAGTAATATAAAAAAATATAAGAAACCCACTGCATTCTACCAGATGGAGTGGAAAAAACTCCATGATCTGGTAGAGGGAAAGACCCACAATTTGTGTCCTGCAACACTTTTATACTCATGCATTCATGTGCAGGTCTGGATGGAGATGTGATGTGTGTGATGGGGCCGTGGCTCAGGGATGTCACTTGCACACAGAGTGGCCAGTGGGACATGAGAATTCCTGCTCCCACCACCTTGGTGGCTGCCACGAAAGCTCCATTTAATCGTGTTCACTGCAATCAAGTACAAACTGAAAAGAAACATCTCATGCCACAGTCGGGGCATAGACACATGGCAAACTCTTGTAAGAAATGACATCTGGGAATATTTAACTGCTTGTGAAGTAGATGCCATTTCACAGATTTAAAATATAAGCACAAAGCTGTCTCTTCATGAGAACCAGCAAAAAGGTATCACAGAGACATTCTGGAAACAGAATGAGCTATTATTTCCCTCTTGGCAGCCATCATGGCTGAGAAATGCTTGTGGACTCCCTGTGACCCCAGAATGGGCTTTAAAGATTGTTTAGTGGCTTTTCTGTGGTTACACAGAAATAGTTCACTTTTGGAACAATCCGTTTCAGCAGTGAGCATGCACACCCAGTCTGGCTTCATCCAGTCATTGCCAGCTTCCCCTACTTCTCTGAAAGGAGGGAGTGCTCATTAATGATTTGGCCATTTCTTCTGAAAGGCAAACCTTTGGGGAATTTCAGGGATGAGCACTAACTGGAAAGTGTCTATCAGTCACCTTGGGGGCTGCCAGAGCTAATTTGTGATGCCTGAGGCTTTCTAGCAAAATCCAGACAGATTTAGTCACTCTATTCCTGCCTACAGGCAGGCAGGCTTCATTCTGTTGGAGCTCTTTCAGGACAAAATTGCTTATAAATGTAGGAGATTCAAGTATTTTTTGTTAAAGACAGACTGGCATTGAACACCCATGACAGACTAGCTCAGTAAGAATTTCACTTGTGTGCAGACCCCTCGCTGTACCTCAGTGCTCCTGGTCTTTCCCTGAACTGCAGCTGCTCTGCTGCTCCTGAGTTTTTGGTGGAAGTTCTGAGTCATCACTGCTCTGACATGTTGGAGAGCTTATGGATTGAGCACCAGACTGCAACCAAACTACTGACAGAACTGCGGCAATAGGATAGGAGAACTTCTAGCTTTTCTTTCCAGATTTAAAAGCATTTAATCTCTCTG
Organism: Euphonia xanthogaster; assembly: GCA_034509185.1. NCBI lineage: Eukaryota > Metazoa > Chordata > Aves > Passeriformes > Fringillidae > Euphonia > Euphonia xanthogaster. The sequence goes on along the minus strand of JAYDZK010000056.1, from coordinate 14,144,776 downwards.
ATTGCAGCATTGACACTCAATAATAAAATTACTGAAACAAACTGGTCTGAAGATTTGGAATTTCATGCAGGCTTACCATAAAATAAATATCCACCTGATGTTTAATCTCATTTGTTCTTTCACCTGAATTTATATTCCATTTTCTTAATAATTATAATTTCCAAAGTTCTTTTGGTTATTACAGAAATATCAACCAGCTGCCTAATCACTGCAGAAATATCAGTTCTCCCAGGTGTTGCCTCTTTTGAATGCTGAATAAAGACAGATTGCTCCAATGAATACTGGTGGGAAGGGCCAGGTGTAGGGCTCAATAATAATAAGTATCAATATTCTAATGTTGACTGAAGAAATTTTAACAGAACAGCATGCAAGAACTGCTGGTGTGGCATAAGAAAGTCTATTCTCTAAAACACAAAGACCAGCTGCACAGGAAAAAAAGGAACAGGTTCTACTCCATTAGTCAAGGAACTACAAGACAGCTCAAGGTCACAATTTTAGACATTTGAAGTTGATTTAAACAAATTCCATCCAAACTTCCTATTCTTACTTAAACTTAAAAGTAACCTTCATTGATGCTTGTGCTGTCCACCATGTGCCAGTGGTAGGGTCAAAGAACTGTCATCATGTCAAAAGCATCCCCTGAGTTACAACTGTCAGAAGCATTTCCAAGACTGTGGTAATTAAAGACCAAAGAAATCAAAGTGGTTATTGTCACTTAGTATCAAAGTAAGTCAGAACAATTCGCTGGAAGTTCACCCTCCAAATGAAATAGTTTCTATATTACAATCTTTTTTCTTTTTTGAATGCTTCTAAACACTTTAGAAAACAATAAAGAGAAAAAAAAATATATTGCTTTAACTACCCCAAAGTTTCAGACATACAGAGGTACCATAAAAACTGTACTTTCATACTGAAACCTGGTATGTGAAGTTAGCGAGGAATGGCAAGATTATTTTATAGTTCAATTGAGAAAAACAAAGCAAATCCCACCCAAACCCCAAGCTCAAACCACAGATGGAACATGGTGACACAATTCCAGTACAACCTGGGTCTGCTCTGTGCCTGCAGGCACACTGCTGAGGCTTACAGATCATTTATTGCTTATTCCAGGCAGCAGACCCTGCACCTCCCAGCCAAACCAGCACCGTGCAGAAAGAATTTTCCATAGCACTGTTAATGCCTTAGAACCTCAGTTAACCTCATATTTCAATGGGAGCTGAGGAGAGAATAAAGTAGCAATCCTTTGGAAATCTTTACTGAAACAAAAGGAAAGGGGAGGGGGGACTTTCTAAATTTGCTTTTCTTCTTGAATCTGAGGCAAAAGACCACATAAGGACAAGGAGTTTAAAACAGAGATCAATATTACATGCATTAGCATGCCTTTTTAGCACTTCCCTGCTCTGTTTAATTTCTAGTTATTGACATACATATAAAGTTTATATTTCAACAGTTCTAACAATAACATCTTGACCACCATAACCTTCCATCTAACAACACTTGTTTTCTGTAACAGAAATTTAGACACAAATATTACATTTGAACTACTGCCAGTAACTGTTTGCCATCACAACTGAAATCTAACCAGACAATACTTGAGATCTTGCATTCGTTGTTTTAAATAGATGATGGAACAGTATTTTTTAAGCAGAGCTTTTCCCTGATTCCAGTAGGTGGCAATAGCTCTGCCCTAAAAAGCTCAGAGAAACCTTTTTCAGAAGGGGAATGAAGCACTGCATCCCCACCCATCCCTGCTGTACCGGGGAGGCTCTGAATTAAATCACCCAACAGAGCTCTCCAAAGATTCCTCTGCTGTCAGCCCTAAACTTCACTGCAAATCGTTAATGTTGCAACTAAAAATGGAGCCCTAAGGCTCTAAGAACACTCATAACAAGATAATTACCTCATGCCTGATTTGTGAGAGTGAGCACTTAACATAGAGTGCTGCTCTGCTTTGATTTGTGCACACAGGTGCAATACCCATGCCTAATCTAACGAATTTTATAAAATATATATATGGTAAGTGGTTTCATTATCGCTGCTTGATGAAATTTAAGAACTTTGGGTACCAAAGTCTTCATTGTTACATGCAACTCAATAGTCTGGGATGTGACAGCTGAAGAACCTGAGAAATCAGTAATCATCATCAGAAATCAAAGTAATCATCTATCTTTCATGGCCTCTGACATCTAAAAAGAGTTTTACACAAATAAATGCTTTTTAACAATAGCTATTTTCCCAAGAAAATATGCTAAATGGGAACACACCCCACCTGAATCACAGGTCTGAAGAACTCAATAATCATGCAGAACCTCAAACTCATCTCTTACTATTATCTCTGCAAAGCCAACTGACAGCTGTGGAAAGCTGCAGGACAAAAGGAAGTCTGTGCATCCTGCAAGGAGGAAGAAATGCCCGAAGTGCTGCTGTTGAGAAGTATGACCTGCCACCTCCCAGACTGCCCACCTCCTCGCCTGTACTAACCAAAGAGCTGAGTTAAAGTAAGGTCACGACTTTAAATCAAAGGAATCAATAATTCCAGTTTGTCTTGTGCCAGTGAGGGATAGATGTTACTGCCTCCATTCTCAAGGAAATGAACCACACGTGCAAACAGCACATGCAATAATTTCTACGACTTAAACTAATCAAACATGTTGAGTTATTCAACAGCCCTACTGCAGAAATGTGTTGATTTATTTTCCCTCAGAAGCTAAAAAAAAAACAAAACCAACCAACAAACCAACTCTAAAAACTTAATTCTTTTAAGAAAGGAAGATATGAAAATTTTACTGTGTCCCATGTTGTGATTATTGAAGAATTATTAGTATGGAATATGGGTATGTAAGATGTGGATTAGGGATGCTGTTAAAGGTACAAGCTGCTCTATGGAGGTCTGGGTTTGGCCCTGTTGAATGGTCTTTATCAGTAAAAATCCTCTACCACATGGGTCTTTCCAAAATATTTTCCACTCTCCAAACAGAGAAAACTTAATTTTAGTAAATCCATCTCACCGTATAAAAGCCTAAAGGAATCTGCTGAGACAGCCTTCACAAATTATTTTTATTTAAGTTCAAACTTTATAGTCAATAACCAAATAAATGTGAAAAACAGCTATTGGAAGTTCTCCCCTCAGATAAAAAAATCCACATGCTCCCAAACATGAGTCAGCTGCCTTTCCTGGGCTCCAAGGCAGGAGGGGAAATCCCCATCTGTGCCAGCAGCAGCTCCCTGCACGCTCCCTGTGCCCCAGGGCTGAGCTCTGCCCTGCTCAGCACGGCCCCAGCAGGGACACACGGACGGCTCTCCGTCTGTCCCTGGGAAGATGAGCAGCTGGAGAAGCCAATTAGCAGCAGCTCCTATGGGCAGTAAAAGACTCCCTAACGCACATTTCATAAGGGAGAGAGAAAAGCTGCAGGAATTATACTATAGCACACTGGTGGCAGACTGACAATTCTCCCATGCACGCCGGCATTTTTTTTCTCCTTTCCTTTCCCATCTCCTTTGTCAGCTAGGAGCAAACATGCTTTCTGAACAGGGAACAAGAGTATTTTCCTTTTAGCTCCCCTTCAGCTGACCAGAGAATGAATGAAAATAGCTGAAGGCTTGCTTCTTCAGCAGATGTATATTTAAATTTTGAACATCATACCATCTTCTTCTTTTAAAATGAGGACCACTTTTAAAATGAGGAACACTGACTCCAATATTTTTTCATTTAAATAACGCAATTTTTTCCAGCCAGCAGCACTTGACAGATAATGTTTTAGCTCAAGGGTCACTTTTGTTTTTATATTCCAATTACCTCAATGCTTGCATCTGAAGTAGTTGTACCAAGTAACCCAAATAGCAGTTGGCATTCCCTGCCAGAATGCCTTTTAACCAGTAACCTGGAATAAGATCCAGAAGCCTGTTTAGCAATAAAAAGGAATGGGTAGAGAACAAAAGCACAGACGATATTTCAAACTAACCAGCCCTGCTTTAAAATCCTATTTTGTGCCGGGTATCTCCAACAAATAAATTCTGCCTTCAGTATAAAAACTAAACACACCCCAGTCAAAACACATTCACTTCATAACAAGGCTTTTCAAACACCCAGAATTTGCCACCGGTTGAATAGAAATATCATGCTAGAGCTATTAATAGTAATTCCTAAGCAATTATCTGAAAGAAATGTAAACAGTTTCAGTTTAGATGATTGTGTTGCTCTGTTCACTATTTTAGACCTAAAATGCAGCTACAATATACAAAGTACTTTATTTGTACAGGCATTAAATTAAAATATAATTATGTTATAACAATAGCTAAAAAAAAGTCTTCCCTTTTTTGCAAGTTAAAAAAAGGACAAGATTATCTTCTATTAAAGTTACAATAAAATTCCGCCCTAATTATTTGATTACACCCTTACAATATTTCAGTACATATACAGATTTCACCATCTTTATATATGCTTAAAAGGAGCTTATTATGGTTTTCAGCTCCACCATGAAATAATTTCCTTTTAAAATAATTTCAAAGCGTGATGTCTTAAAGATTTGAGCAGGAAGAGTGGCTGAAAGGATCTGAACATTAAAATTCCACTTATTTGACTACCTACTCCTGCATCACCAATAAGACAGGCTCATCAAGGATTAAGGACACAGTTTTCTATATTACTTTATCCTTCTATTCTTCCTCTTTGCTCTTACCAGATAGCAGAAATGGCTTTAAAATATGCATATGAGATTTCTGAAGTTCCTCTTCCACATCCCTTTTACAAATCACACTGGTATATGCAACCATTAGACTGTGATTACATGTCTGATAACCTCCTCCCAGGAAGGACCTCGTGCCTTGGAGTTTGGCTGACAAAGACTGTAATCAGTTTCAGATCTTCTTTTAATTTCTGTTTTCACACAACTCACTAATATATATTAGATATTATTGTGCTGATGTACACACTCCAAATCAAACAGGACAAATAGGATTGCACCCTGCCACACAGCTGCTCCAGGTTTTCATACCTACTAGCACTGGGGAAGATATTCAGAATACAATTCTGCATCTATCTTGATTTTCTTTTCTGAACAATACTGAGGCAGAGAGGGGGCATTTTATGTTCTGGATCCTACTGAAGTTATGAATACTTCAATTTAGCCAACATTTACCATATTGTCTATCAAGAGATTTCTCTAAGACTACTGGCTATAATCACAACTCTTCTGAGTGCTGCCAACATACATGCAGATGTGAATGTTCTCTCGATCCTGCTACTTTCCTGAATCCTTTACTCCCTCTACTATTGTTTTTTACATGGTAAATATGAGAACCATAATCCCATGTATAATCTTCATCTATTGATCTACTTGGTAAGAGAAATACTAGTTTATCTTCTAATTACTGCTGAGTTAAGCATGAATTTTCAATGCAGACCCTTGTAGAAAGGCTTCAAATAATCATTTCAGCAATAAAATCTTGTAGCAATACTTTCTGCATGACAAAACAAGCCATGTCTACCCATGGACAGCAGAGTACTTAATTCCTGAAAGATTGCTCTGGGGCTAACCTTGCTGTGCTAACAGCACAGGCCTGTAATGCTGCTTCCCATGACGTACTGAAAACACATTTGCAGTCTTCAAATGCGTAAATATGCACATACATTCTTCCTGCATTACTAAAGCAGTCACAGGAACTTTTACAAATGTATCTGATGATGCAAAACAAGTGTAATGAACTTGCACGTCTGTCTTTATCTACAGGGGGGAAAAGTAACATGGCATTTTTAGAAAAATCGAATGTTCTTACCAAGAAAAAGTATTCTAATAATTTTAAGAGTTGGATCTGCTATGCATTAGACAATAGGGAGTGCTGCATGAGTGTAAAGCTCCCCAGAATACTCTCAAGGCTGTGGCAGACACTGGCATGTCCCCTGTTGGACATAACCCAATCTGTTGTCTGAGAATCCAGCTAATGAACTCCCATGAATTTCTTTTTTCTAACCAGTGGAATCTAGTTAGCATCCAGGCTCGAATGCCAAGGTCATTAGGCACACTCCTGAAGCTGGGAAAGAGGGTTTGACTGACTGACTGCCTGCCTGACCTGCTTCCTCTCACTGCACAGGCAATTCAAACCCACTTTCCCCCAAAACAGGTTTCCAAGAGACATTTAAACCCCTCAGCAAACTGGCAGATATGAGCAACAGGCACACAGTGAAACATAACAGCATTACTGAGCATCTGTAAACATGCCATTAATTTTACATGGAAGGAAGATGCTCAGGAGAGCACTGGCTAAAGGAAAACAGAGCTTCCCAAAGACAGAGCTCTTCTGCTCTCTCGCCTTCGCAGTCTGGGCTGCCCTTAGAGAGGGGACTGCTTCTTTATGTTGAGAAAAGCAGGATTCTCCATGAAGCATTAAAGTCCCCCGGCACAGAGATGTTCCTCTAACAAAGTTAATAAAAATGGCTGAAAACAGCAAATCAGTCAGCTCCTCTCTCTTTATAGATTTCTGTTCCCAATCATTCTCCTCTGGGGGCTGTGGAGACCTGCCAGCTAATTGTGTGGACAGGATGGCTCTAGGCTTGTCTCTGATCTGAGGATGATGTTATTATTTCTTCATAATTGTTTGCTGTGTAAAATCAACATCGTTCTCTCCAGAGGAAGATTGCTCAGAGTTGCTCATGAGAGCGTTTCAGCTCGGTTGTGGGCCTGCTGTCGTCTTGACAACATACTCATGCCAAGGTTAATGTCACATCAAGGCACTGTAAGTACCTCCTTCCCTTGCAGTTATTCTTTCAACTGTAAGGGTAGTAATGCAATTTAAAGTTTCTTCATTCTTGGCTGACCTTTAGGAGTATTGATTGCAATTACACAAAGAGAAATTTCAAGAGAGAAATTTCTCTGAGTACTGAGGGAGTAATTGTAGGTGTAGGGAAAACCCCTGGATTTTGGGTTGTGTTCAGAAAGCACAGCCCTAAAAGCAATCACCTCTACATTTTGTCCTGGCTGAGAGAGGGAGTCTGCCCATGACCTCTCTTGTGCCACCTGAGCTTCATATGGGAACCTTCCCATTGCAAACCCATCTGTACAAGTGAGATAATGCTTTTTGTTAAGTTCATGGGGATTTCATAATTCAGTGTTCATGAAGAACAGAACTGCAAGGCTTTCTCTGCTACTGCTACGTGCAAAACTTCCCAAAATCTTGGAAAACAGAGTCCCACTGCAGAACCGTGAGACCACACTGAAGGAAAGGATACAGCTCTTCTTCTTTTACTACGAAGTAAATAATTTAAGGATATTCTTGCTCACTGTCTTGGAACCATCCTTTATGTGTCCCTGAGCAGAGCCGGAGGCAGCAAGATTTGCATGTCAACAGCTATTTTGTTAACTGGTTCAGAAATACCAAGGGCAGCAAAGCACCTGCCTGTGCTGGTGCCCTGGGCAAGACACTCCTCCCTGTGTTATTCTAATACCAGTCACGCTTATGTAACTGATTAAATAATGAAAGATACATCTCTGCTGCTTGTGGTACATGCACAATCTTACAGGCACACCCCTTGCACATCACCCAGGCTGCTTGGGCTCTGACTTGGACTCAGCCAGATTTATTCCTGCGCAATCTCTCTCCCCCAGGGCCGCTGCCAGCCACTGAGTTCCCACCATTCACCAGAACCCCAACACTATATTCTTCTTGAAAAATATGTGGATGCTTTAATTGTCTCCCTGGGTTTCTATGACAACCACAGCAACATAAACAGCCTTGCCGGCAGCCACGGGAGACTGAAATCTCTGCTCTCTTCCCTCCCCTCCCCAGAACTTCTCAATGTAGAACACACCATAAGCAAATAAATGCAATTAACAATGGAGGTGGTATCCAGTACACCCGGCTGGCAATGGGGAAATGTCTTGGAAACAAAATGCATTGCAGTATTTTATGGTAACAGTCAAAGCATTGCCCACTACATCAGTGCTATCGAAGTACCTTGGGACCAGCAGTGAAAAACAGTGCAAAGCTATAAATACATAAACAGAAGTTTTCTATTGCAGTCTGCATGGCTGCAGAGAGCTTTAAAAAATACATGACAAGGTCTTCTCTGTTAGAGCTTCTGAGCACCTTTCTCCTTGGTGGTAGGTTACACATGAGGAATAGATAAGCCCCTCAGTAAATGTCAGGACAGTTGGGGTTCAGATGGCTACAGCTCCCAGCTTTCCAGCAGGAAAATCATAAACAAGATGTGATCACAGCAGCAGTAAAATGCTCTGCATGGCACTGTCAGCCCGAGTCCAGGAGAAGCTGTTTTTCTAACTCCTTCATCAACATTGTGAGAGCTGCTGCTTCTGCTAATGCTCAGACATCTGAGGTCCAACAAGTCCCAAACAAATAGCTCAGAAACAAATTTCTTCTCTCCTGAGCAAAATTAATGGCAAAATAGATTTTCTATGAGCCAAGTGTAACCCTGGAGGTTTTAAGCCATTTAAACTCATTCATCTAATACCGGATGGATGAAGCCATCAGGATACACAAGAGTTACAAAAGAGGCTGCTGATAATTACAGCTATCAGCTGTCCACAGCTCACAAAATCATCTCTCCAATTATTACACTACTTTCTGATCACCATAATGCCACATATATTTTTTAACTAATAGCCCCTGTATGTCTAGCTTGTGACAAAGTAACTTTGTATAAGAAAGAGCTGCAATTTCCTTCCCCAGTGCTGTTAGTTTGTCTCAGGCACTGTTCTCCCTATGCTGCCAGGGAGATACAGATGCCTCTGGCTGCTCTGAGACTCAGCTGGGGAAGTTTTCCCTGCAGCAATCTTCCCTTGGCAGACTGGGAAACCCTATGGGCTTTGTGGGACTGATTGTGCTGTAAAGCAGACTCAGGATTTGAGCAAATGGAGCTGGGAGGTGGTATGTGAATGTGAGCCCTTGGAAACAAAACTCTATGGGGATTCCCCCGGGCCAATAAGCAGAAATACACCCATCTGTGAAGAGAAGGAGCAGAGGGAAAAGAAGGCAAAATGCTTCCCTCTTCCACAGGGCTTGGAAGGCACAGAAGGCAGCACCTGACACTGCACAGCTTGAAGGATCAGCTTTTTGAAAACTGAGGCAAGAGAGAAATTAATGAAATAAACACTAGAAATGGTGAGGAATATTTAGAAAAAGAAATATGGGTATTTTATTGGTTTTCCATCTTTAGGCAGGACTTTCACAGTGGTGACTACCAGTATAACACATATAAAATTGTTTCATTTCCTTTTAAAGGATTTTAAGCAGGGTCCTCATGGTATGGAATTCTTGCACATGGAAAGACTGCATTTTGCAATATGAAAAGGAAATATTTATTCTTCCCTATCTAATTTGCTCCAACAGGCTGTACAGCAAAGAGTCTATGTGAGACTGAATCATGAATATGGAATAATTGCTTAGCCCACATTTACTGTGCTAAAAAATAGCACTGGGTAATGAAATAAAGTTTAATTCTATCTACCAACTATTCTTAACAATTTTTTGTTTGCATGTATGTCTTTCTGCATTCTAGTGTAATTCTGCCAATTACAGACAAGCTACTTAAAACTACAGCATATAGGAAATGAATGTTGACTTGGAATATAAAGAGACATCTGTAACCTTACAAGTATGAGAGTCCACATGCTGCAGATCACATCAGGGTATCAGGCAATATGCAAGGTATATTCCATAATGTGACATTGAAGTTAGTCACAGAACAAGCAGGTCAGATGAGATTTTGTAGTTTTCACAGTTATTTATTAACTGTAATAACCCCAAAATTATCACAGTGCTTTTAAATTAGGATTACAAAAAATATAAGCGTCTCTTTTCTGAACTTGGAATTAATTACTAGGCCTAATGGTACTGAAATCAAAATGAGGGCAATTTTAGAGTAATTTTAAATTAATGATTGTACAATTAGTAGATATTTTTCATACTTTTTAACCTCTGTCCAATATGACTCAGTGCCTTTGAGACAGTTTGGTTTAAATTCTGAGAAATATGTATGAAAGTTAGTAAGAAGAAGAAGAAAAAAAAGAGGCCCAAACCACCACACAAACCTTTGCCTATTCCCTAAGTATGTTCATGGTGTGTGGGTGGCTGAGATGAATTATGTTGAGCTGGTTTTCTCAGAAGTAATTACATAATTCCCTTGTGCCTCTGAACCATTCTAAACCCTAATCCAAGCCCTAATCATTACTAAAGTATTCATAAAGCCTCTACAAGACAATGTTCCAAATCACAGTGAGTACTTCAGAAAACCTGAAGGGTGCTGTGACTTCCCAGGAAATTTTGTGCTGCACAAGAAAGAGGTGTGATATATTTTGCAGTTGTGCCTATGAATGCACACATTTTTACACTCAAGTGCAACTCATGGCATGGCACCCCTTTCAGACACAGAACCACAGAAATCTGGGGCCAAACCCTGTGCTTTTGACAATTTGAACTTTTCAGATTTTGCTAATTTTAGTTAATTCAGCCGAGCTAATTGTTTCTTTGGTAGGCCAATATTAAAAGCGTGGTTTAATTAATGCATTTTAAAAGAAAATTAATCCAGAGGGCTTTAAGTATATAATTAGGGAATGTGCACTTCAAATGAATGAAAAACATTAAGGAAAGGTAATTTTCCTCATTTCTAGTGTACTTTTGCCATGCTTCCTAAGTGACAGACTACACCAAAAGGGCTGCACACCCCAGGGTCGAGGCTTTCATTTATTGTTAGGAAGTAATCACCCATTTTTGACAATGCCAAGTTATTTTCTTCCTCCCGAACAGCTCAAGAAGTTAACACTTTCTGTAAAAGCAAAATTGCTCTCAATAGCATAAAAGACACTCTCTGTAGAGCACAAGGCTAAAAAATCTTGACAAGTGACATACCTGCCCCAAGCTGCTTTCATTGTAGAGTGTTTATCAACAGGAATGCATGAGGACTCAACAACACTTGATTTATTCAATTTGTAGCAGAGACCACAGTCTGGATCTAACATGCATCCATTGCAATAACTGAAAGAGAAAAAATAAATACTTAAGCAACACTTCATTCATTTGTGGATGTCAAAACCAACAGCATCTCCTAATAAGTCTTGGAATGCACATAGCTAAGTTGTCAGGGTTGGAGACAAGACCAATAAGTTCTCCAGAAAGTATCACATATTGCTTTCAACCTCTTCTGTAACACATTTTGGTGGTCCATCTGCATCTACCCTGTGATACCTGATCAGGTTGTAGGAGAATTCATTCATAGAATAAATTTAAATTGAAAAAAGACAGATTGGAGTTGAAGAAAAAGAATCATCATAGAATCATGGAATGGTTTGAGATGGAAGGGACCTCAAAGATCACCAAGTTCCAATGCCCACTGCCATGGGCCAGGACACCTTTTACTAGACCAGGTAGCTCAGAGCCTGATCCAACCTGGCCTTGATTAGTTCCAGAGATAAGTCATCCAAAAGTTCTCTGGGCATCTGCTTCAGTGACTTACTACCCTCAAATAAAAGGGCTTCTTCCTAATGTCTAATCTAAACACTCTATTTCAGTTTGAAGTCATTCCCCCTTGTCCTATCACACATCATATCTAATCACCAAACTAGAATTTGGGCATCCATGGATGTGAGTCAGTCAGAGACCACAATACCATGTGTCTCCATGAGCAAACTCAGCACCTGAATTTCCACTACATTTGATGGAAGGAGTCATTATGTCAGTGGAGACAATTCACATACAGGCACCTAGTGCCCAAAAATACCCCATCTGCCCCTCAGCTGTCACTGCAGAGAGTGCAGTGCTCTTGCAGGTTTTTCCCATGCATCACACTTGCCAGCTCTGTGGAGATGCCTCTGATTTCCTTGGGAGTCTCAGTAAGCATGGGATGCTAACATTCAGGCAGTTTCCTCAATGCCATTCTGTTAGTTGCTCAAGGAACTAGACAGCAGAACTGTTCTCTAGATACCCCTGGCTGCACTGACCACATCCCCACTGACGCTTCTGGCAGCCTAGACACCAAGAGCCCTACAGATACTTCACTGAGGAGGCAGTCCAAAATCTCTCTCTAAAATCTGACTGATGGGGGATGTAGTTATGTGAGCTACAATGGCATTCCAAGGCTCCCCATGCAGTGCAAGTTACCTGAAAGCTGCTGGCACAAAGCCCTGCAAACACTCACTCATTGCTCCTGTGATTAAACTACACAGGTATTTATCCTCCCTGGAAGCCATTTTACATTCAGACACACATCTTCACCAGGAAAGCCCCTGAATACCCAAGGGATAACTTTAGCCAGTAAAAATTAGAAAAAATAGGTACTGTAAAACATAGAGTGAGCCTGGAAATTTGAAAATAAAATTCAACTTTGAAATGCAACATCTGGAAACCTATAATTAAGGTGACCAAAGTAGCTTTAACATACACTCCTGTAACAGCAATATCAAGGAAATGTTATTTTCTGAGTGCATATCTTTAACAAAAGAAGGAATTTGTGAATTAAGGAGTATCTTGCTTAAACTACTTAAGCATTATGAGAAAAAGAAGAAATAACTGTATAACAAAGCCTCAGGAAACTAAAACAGCAAAGCAGATTATATGGATATAAAAAGTGAAAGTATATGCTTAAAATCTAGTTATTCAAACTCTTTGTACTATAATGTTTCTAAAAGAATTATAAGGCCAACTCACATGGCAGATGGCAAAAAAAGGGCTTGCATTGTGTTTAGAAAATGTATTCATTTGGATTTTCCTATTTCTCCCAAGTTTCAGAAAAGTGTACTCTTTGCTATTGTGTTCTTTCTAAATTATTAAATTACTGCAGACTTTCTATGTTGTCTACATTTAGAATATAAATCTATTTTAAACACACCTTCCTCTGCTTAACTGATTGGTCAAATTCCAGTCTAAACACTTTGAGGTTTTTTAATTAGGAAAACCGCATTAAATCTGCTTGTAATTGAGATATAGACTGCAGAAAATATTTTTACATTGGAGATGAAACAAAACTTTCAGATGAAAGACAATCATTTTATCTAACAGTAGAAAACATTTCTTCTCTTGCAAAGATAACTGAGCAAATGGTAATTCTGCAATTAGCAATTTTCAAAGGAAAGGCCAAGAGCACTATTACAGTAGTGAGACTTAGTTGCATTTTGTTACATTGATATTAGTACATCAACGGGCAGTAACCAAAAGAGTTTACAGGAACAGAAGACTGCAATTGAATAAAAACATCTTTATAAAGCACAAATGTATTCAAATATGCAATAAAAATGTATAAAATTATTTTCTTATATTGAAAAGAATCTTGTGATATCAAACAGGATTGTGAGATACGATTTTCAAACTATAGAACATTTTCCACCGAAATGATGCCATCAAAGTGCCTGTAAGCAACATGAATTTCTAACAAGACACAGTGATTTGTGTCATCTTTGTGGTGTTACCAGCAGAGGACAGGACAGGGACTGGACACCTCCTGGTTCCCTCAGTGTCTGCACAAGAATCAATGCAGAGATGAACAGCAGAGCTGAATTTGCACTGTCTGTTCCATCCTGCTGGGTAACTCCACATAACCTCATGTAGTGCTGGTATCAGTAACCAGTGGGAATAAATGAGATATCTTGCACTACTTGGGAAGCACAAGATATCTCATTTATTCCTACTCCCATCCTGAAAAAAAATGAGAGATTTGAGTATTGATTCCAGCGTCTGTCTACACGGCTGCTGGTTCAGCTGATCCCCTGGCTTTATTGGATATTGTAGAATAATTCAGGTTGAAAAGGACCTTTAACACCATCAAATCCAACTGGTCTTCCTCTTGGCATTCAACATAATAAAGGCTGCTGGATTTCATGTTTTGCCAAATGTCAGAAGTTATACAGAGTTACTCCTAACAATTTAAATAATTTAAAATTATTATTTTCCATGTTTTTTCTGAAGTTTGTCTTTCAGATTGAACAGTTAAATAGCAGCTCTTTATAAACCCTTTATGTTTGGCCTAGGATTTCCTGTCACCCTATACAGTGAGTCCATACAATCAGACCCTGACTTCAGATTTTGGAGACAAGGCTAATTTATACCAGACAGAGGAAACACAGAAATCTAACACACAAGACCTAAAGCCACTTCAAATCCAACTCCCAGCAGACTAAGAGCAGGCAGTTGCTATTCAGAACATTTAGCATTTTTCTGTGCCCTGTCTTATCACTGATATAAAATTTGATGTTGTCTTTGACGAGGTACATGGTCATTGCTTTTTCCAAGATGAAGACCAGTGGTTTTTTCCTCCAAAACCCCAGCATATCCACACTAAAATTGTTCCATAACACAATAAAGAAACCTCTATCAGTTACTAAGTCTAATGATAATAGAAGATGCACCACGAAATGAGCGAGGAAGATTCTTTTTTCAAGGAAGCAGTTCAAAAACAATCACAGACACCATGTGCTGAGGCTGCTAACTCTAGAAATAAAATATATAGCAGTTTCAGGTTCCTTCTTCCCTCTAGACCCATTATTATCTGCTAAACTATTTAAACAATTTGACATTGAACACATATTCTGACATACATGCTCATAGTGATATAAATAATATAGGATATAGAATATATCAGGAAAAGAAATGCACAATTTAATTCTTACTGACATGAAACAATTTCTACAGAGCTGGTTCCTGTCCTCAGAAGTACCTTATCAGTCCTATCTATCTATCTATCTATCTATCTATCTATCTATCTATCTATCGATCTATCTATCTATCTATCTAAATATATGTCAGAGGATGAATCTTTAAAAATATTGGTAATTCTTCAAATCCACACCAGAGATCAGTTATGGCCTTGAAGGCTCTATATGAGAGTACTCTTGGATGTCTAGGTAGGAAAGGAAATTTGCATCCAATCATAAACAGGAGATATGCTTCCTCTAGTTATCCTGAGATATTTATATTTGTGCTGAGTTTATGAGCTAGTGTCTTGAAAACAAATTCATCTGTGAAAAGCCAGCGCAAAATTCCCAGGTAGGCTGGTGGTCTGTAAGACTGACAATTCAAGACTGAAATACCTAGGGGAGATTATTTGATTTTGATGAAACCAGGCAGCACGACAGCAGAAAGGTTTTCCAATGAGCCTGTTTCACTCCCTGCTTGCCAGCTGGGCTCCTAGGCAACCCAGAGAAGGCAAGAGTCTGGACTTCAGATGCTGCAGCCTATGAGGCAGAATAACAACAGCCAGGCTCCAGAAGCCCAAAAATGCCCAGCTCCTCTGCAGATCAGTGGCATGAACCCAACAGAACAAAGCAGCCTGGCCTCAGTTTATGGGGAGCTGCCATGGAATGGGATTTCTGGGTTCCTGCTCAAACAGCACAGCATGTTTACTGAGCAGCTGACAGACTGTCAGCAGAGTAGACAGCCCCATGTTACTGGGATATTTTCTGAAAAATCCCTTCGCTAGGATTTCTTCTCCTGGGAAGATGAGAAGCCTCAGCTTCTCCATGTTTTGCTGCTCTGGACTGTGAGCTGGAGATTGTTTATCCAAACATGTGAATTGTTTTTAATTAATGACCAATCACCATGAGCTGT
>JAYDZK010000056.1:14083605-14122778 GCA_034509185.1 Euphonia xanthogaster | reverse complement strand
GAGAGGAGAGTCACAAAGCTCAGCCTTCAGCTTTTCTCTGGTTTGCAGTCCCCATCTCCTCTTCCTTCCAAGACCAGAAATGTTATGCTGAAGTTCTTCTAACCCAAGTGGAATGCAAAAAACACCATCTACTTTCTTGTGACAAAACCAATATTTTATAATTCATTCAGCTTATTGACAATGTGCATAGAAAGCAGGCACAGCCACTTTTTCAAGTCAAATATATGCTTGTATGTCATACTGTTCAGAAATAATTAATACTAATACTCATGATGCTGAAGGAATTCTTCCTTTGGCTCCATCTGGATCACAGTTTGGTGATGTTTTGAGGCATAAAAAATTATACAGTTTTAGGTATACAAGTGTGAAAGTTATTATTAGGCATATCAATCCCTACTTTTTTTGTACAAACCTTTTAAATACTGAGTGCTGTAGACTAATTCTGTGCTTTGTGGGCAAATGCATCTATTTATTATTTTCAGCTTTCCTGGCTTTTGTGTCTCTCTATTAAAGAATAGCATAAGATTAAAATAGAAGCACCTAAAAGCTTTCCCATATGTTGCTCATTATTTCCCCCTCCATTCACTTTGATCTTTAAACAAAAAGCTCCTTCTGTTTCAAAATACTCTCAAATGGAAATATTTAAATTATTTTATTGCTCTTTTCCCAGAACCTTTGAATTTTTATTTTATCTGCTTTTCCCCACTTCACATCAGAAACAGAAATCACAACAGATTACAAGCATTCCAATAACTCATGAAGTAACATGCCTTTACGAGAACTGCCTGCTTTAATTTTTCATGCTTTTGTCCAGAAGTGCACACATTGAAAGCCATGAAAATTTCCTTATTGACTGGCTGTGGTTAACTCAAACATGAAAATTCTGTTGGATTTTTTTCTTTTTTTTTAAGTAGGACTATCCAGATTTCCTGTACATAAATTTTATATGGTTTCAGATCACATTACCCATCTAGCTTTATAAAATAATAAATTATGAGTTCTACAAAGAGTGCATCTCTTCTCTCCAGACATCCTTCCCAAACAGTTAACTGAAGTACTAGGAAAATCCTTCTCCCATTTTTGTTTTAATGTAATCTGATAGCAAAAGGAGAGCATCTTCCCCCTTCACCTCTTTTAGCCAGACTACTCGCCATGTTGTAGACAGGCCCATCTCAAAAATTGCAAATTATAGCTGACTCTGCAGTAGAAGACAATTTTTAATACAGGAATCATTATATCTGATTGTATCTGGTGTTGTGGTCATTTGTAACTATTTACACTCAGTGAAGACCTCCCATCCCCTCCCAAGTTTTCTATAAATCTTCAGATCCTCACAATCTTTAACCTAAGACATTGCTCTGGCATAAGAAAAGCCATGAACTGTATTTCTAGCCAATACTGCTACAAAACCAGAAGTGTACCTCTCATTTCTTGATATTTATTTCTACTATCAAAAGACAGATTTTGAATATAATTAAGAATTTCTTCAGCCATTGAACTAGTCTTCTCTGAATAGGAAATTTTCTAGTCTGTCAGCTAAATGAACATAAGAGCACTCACATGTGAATAAACCCCACAAAATACAGAAAATTACACATTCTTAGACCCCCAGAAGTAATGTTATTTGAAACCATGGCTGCATATAGAAAATAGGTCAAATCCTGCACATTTATTATAATTGTTTCTCGGTATGCAATTATCTGAACATCAGTTCTTCCTACTCAGGAAAACAACAGGCAAGGAACCCATCTTCTTGAAGAGTTTACAGCTGCTATACATGACAAGCAGATGAATAACAGCAAGCATTTTTATAAATTCCTTATAAAATATTCCTGATGTTGTGCACACTGTAACTTGTAGCAGGTGTGATATATTAGAAGAGGCATACGTGGAATTTGCCACTTAACCACCTTACTTAGTCCAAGAAATTCCAAAGGAATACTCAGAGAATTTAATCCAAAAGTCTCATTTTCTCTACAGAGGGAAATTCGGATTTTGAATTTAGATGTCTAGTTTAGTTCCTTGTACTAGGCTTTGTGAATAATTGTCTATTACTCATGCTAGGTTTTAAAAATTAATTGGAAACAATCTTCAAGAAGACTGGATGAATGACCATGAAATCTCACCTGTATTTTGTGCAGGTAGAGTTTTGATGTGCAGGATCTGTTGGATTAAGTGTGATTCTTGGCGAGACCTGAGCTGACAGCAAAAATCCCGAGGCTAGGATAATGAGTGCTACAGCAGTACCTAAAAATACAGATAAAGAACAATGTGACACTTTTCTCCAGAGCACATGAAATAGTTCTCTATTGAATGAACTCTGCTTGGGAAAGCAAGGCACCCCATCACTATGCATACAGCATTCCCTAAGGAGTTGTGATGACCTAAGAAAAATACCCTTTGCTACATCCACATCCCAAATTAGGTTAGATATTAAAGTCTAGTGCACCAGCTTTCATGTCCAGGAACTAAATTAATAGGTTGAGACTCTTTTAATCTGTGGAATTGATGACTGCTTGAATGATGGGTATTATTATTTTTGATGTTGAAAATAATGTTGCAAAGGTAAAATTTAGTAGTGGCTTTGAAATCACCATACTTTTCTGCACTCCCACACCCAGACTTGCAGGCTTTTCTGTAAAACAGAAAGTAGCACCAGCTTTTTCATTGACTCTACTTCCTTTTGTGAAACTTGAGAAATCTGACTTTTCATAGGAAAAGAATCAAAAAGTGCAACATATCTTGTTTCAAAGAGCACACATAACGTCTGCTGGGAAGAAGTCCCCTTCCATCTTTTGGCTTCCACTTCCCCCAACAAATACTTTGTGCACAAGCTGGACAAAATCACAAGAGGAGGATGACAACAAGGGTTCACACTTTGTGCAACAGGCCATTACTGGAACACAACTCATATTATTTGCCATACACACAATATACTGTATCATTTTAATGAAAACTGATAAACCTCACTAGTCATGATACTACTGCAGCTGCCTCAAACTCAGACTTTTAAAACTTTACCTCTTGCTACTCGATGACACATTGAGATCTGTGTTGCATAAAGGCTTCCTAGCTGGCAAACATACCAGAAGTATGTGCAAAAAGTAGGTGAAAAAACGCACCAAAGTATGTGAAAACCTTTCTCAGAGATAAAAATAACATCTGAACATTTATAACATTTACATAAGAACGTTATCTGTGGATACGCCTGCGCAGTAGCCGCAGGCAATAGGCAGGAATGGCTGGACCACACATTGACCTGAACCAAGGCAACTAAGAGCTTAAACTCAGTCAAACTACACGTGCAGAAAGCACCTTCCCACCATCAGATATCCCACACTTGGCTCTCTTCTAGCTATGGCTGGTGGGTACACTAATAATCCCAGTTTTCAGGGCAGGCTGGATATTGCACTAGATGTCCTGTACTTTCAAAATGCCCTAAACCAGACAGCAAATATATTTAGAAAGGGTCTATAATCTTACCTATACTTGTTCTAAATACACTTTGTCTTTTAAGTCAACCAAATACACTAACACTCACTTCCAGTATCTTTGTAAGTATCTTCTTTCTTTGGAAAAATACTGAATATGTAAACTTGGCAAAGGAAGTTTAATGTTTTCATTCTGTGGACATTTTTCTTTGATAAACAAAACCAAACAATCACAGTACATCATTAGCTCAGGTGGGAAAAAGAAAAAGGAAATACCCTGAAGATATTTTAGACCCCCTCTGTTACAAAAAGAGATACAAATTGTACAGCGCCCAAGTACCTTTCAAATTGACAATTTCTAAAGGGAAAGAAGAAAACACAAATAAAATGAATAATATACTTGTCAGAGTTCCTGCATGTTTTCTAACTAACAGCTTTGAAGAAAGACATAAACTAAAGAAAAAGAGCAGAAGAAAAATAAAAAAAATATACAGATAAGATAAAGAAAGATATAAAATGGACAGAAAACTAAGACAAATCAGTAATTGTAGTAAAGAGAACTAAAACAGTGGGATTTTTTTCAAAAATTAATAATTTTTCATAATGTTATCTGGAAGGTTCCAATTTTCAAAAGTTTCTAATATTTTGAGAATGATAAAGACATAATGAAATCTAAAACATCTCTGCCAAATGTTTTCAGAAAGCAGGAAAAGTTGCACAAGATTACAAAATTAAATTACAGTATATTGGCTTTTAATCAAAATATTAATGTTACTCTCTGATTATACTTGTAGGTTTTTATCTAATAAACATCTAATAAACATTGTTTATCTAATAAACAATAATCAATTAGGCTTTAGTAAAAAACAAAGCC
Organism: Euphonia xanthogaster; assembly: GCA_034509185.1. NCBI lineage: Eukaryota > Metazoa > Chordata > Aves > Passeriformes > Fringillidae > Euphonia > Euphonia xanthogaster. The sequence goes on along the minus strand of JAYDZK010000056.1, from coordinate 14,118,473 downwards.
CCACATCCTTGCAGCAGCATGCAAAAGCAGTAGTTTTGTCTTCATTTTGTGCAGTGGGAGACTGGGGCATACCTGGCTTCCCCAAAGACCAGAGAAGCTGCCAGTAATAACTCAATGTAAATTGTAATGTCCTTAGAAATGCAAACCAAAGTAGAGCTGTAAGATATGTTTACCCCATGAGAAAACTCAACATGGAAAACAAATCCATCAGTAGCTTTAGTAATTATCATTCTATTACACAGCCTTCTTGCTAAGGAAAACATATCATATCCACCACTACCTAAATCAAATGTTGCATGACAAAATTCTAACTAGTACAGAGGGATGATGTAGGATTTCATGACTGTCATTATTTGTATTATCCTTAAGGAGGGACTGTAGGATAAAACCACAGCAAGCATTAGAGCTTGGCTCAAGTGATGCTGCAGACAGGCAGCCAGCAACCAGCCATAAAAAAGACCATCTTACTAAACAATTACTTTGTGTCCAAACACCATTAACAACTCTGTAAATGCATTATGCTCCATTGTTAATTCTGTCTTATTGCTATATCCTCCTCTGATCCATGACTAACATGCTTTATAAGAGACATTTATATCTACATTTCAGATGTACAGCCTTTGAATATGTTAAGCAGAGCCAAAAAGCAAAGAGCTCTGATAATATGAAATGTCCATGTTGGTTATTACAGCTATACAGCTGGGTCCAGATAAGCAACAAACTCTTTGAAGGGGCTGGTCAGACTTAGAAAATTATTGGGGACAAATAAAAAAATCCATCCATCCATCCATCCATCCATCCATCCATCCATCCATCCATCCATCCATCCATCCATCCATCCATCCATCCACACTCTGTTTCAATAGACATTAAAGGAGAGGCAGCACCCAAGATTTAGAGGGTCAGTGCAAGGCCTGGAGAGATCCACACCACAGAAAGACAAGACAACAGACTGTCTGGGGGCACAGAAGGACATATAAGGGAGATGTATTGTAACTGATGTGGAACAGACTAAAAGTAGCAATTTGAGATTTTTTTTCATATCTTTAAAATGTGAGAAACATGCTTTGAGTAACTGTGTGCCAAACAACTCACGTCACTGTGCTGTTGCTGCTCTGCCTATATAAACACATTCAAATACTCAAGTGTAGATTAACTCAGTTGAGAGCTGGGAATTGCACATCCAGTGACATGGCAGCTGGTGTCCCTCTCTGCTGTGTTGCACTAACTAGAAATTTGGATCCTTGGCAGCAACAGCAGAACAAAATATGAAGACATTAAACCTTTACAGCTAAACACTTGTGAACACTATTTCAAGAGGAGCAGGAACAGTTTCTCTTTACAAAACCCTGCTCTTGGAAACATCTGAACCTTCCAGACATTCAGCCAGAGGCAAGTTTGGTCACAGATCACTTCAGCAAAAACAAGCACAGAAGGCAGGAACAAGCAGGGAATTACCATCCTAACAGGACGCACTGAACACAGGAAGGCTGCTTGCTCTGCTTTTCTCTGCATTCAAGAAAAGACTACGTGATGAGTTATGGCATTTGAGTGTTTGGACAAATTGTACAAAACCACAATTCTGTCTTTGTGTATCTCATAGCAGAGGTGAATTAAAATCACATTAAGGTATGCAAGCTATTTACTGCACTGTCTCTGAGGTAACTATGCAGAGAATTGCATTACTCTTTACAAAGTGCTGCAATGGCTGTGCAATATGCTTTCTCTGGTATACCTTCATCAGATGGTTCTGAATTCCAGTTAAGAAGCCCAAAATTAAATACGAGATTTAAAAACTAACCACCTGTGATGTTCCAGTCATTTGATTCCTAAAACTGGAAAAAAAGGCTAAATGAAAACATTGTAAAACATGGCTTCAAGGAGAAAAGAACCTGAAAAAATAACCATCTGTCACTTTTAAATTAGCCTCTAGCTGTGGTATTTTACTAATAGACTTGAAAACCTGTAAGATTTCAGAGAGAAGATGACATCAACACTGTAATTTTAAAGATGACTACTTTGAAAAAAACTTCACTTGAAATTTTATTTTCCTTTAATTAATAATTATGAGGAAAATATAATACATTAATGAAACACTCACCTGTTAAGCTACCAAGTGTAAGTTTCCGGCGACCCATTCTTTCAACAAGCCAGACTCCCACAAGAGTAAAAATAAAGTTTATAAATGCTGTCAGTGCAGCCAGCCAGATTGCAAGCCTGTCATCTTCCACTCCTGACATCTGCAAAATGGTAGCGCTGTAGTACCTGCGAAGGGAGGGAGAAACAAATAAGAACACTGTTTATTTCAATTTGGCTCATGTTATAGTTTCTGATTCAATTTGAAAAAGATGATAATAAATATCAAATATATTGCATAAAGCAGCTGAAGACTGACACACAATCACCTTGGGAAATCAGGCATAACCAAGGCATAACTTGCACCTGACTAAAGTTTTGACTGGAGGACATCAAGAGATGAACTGCCATTCTCTTGGCTGTTTATATTTTCAACGGTCAATCACATTCTGCTAGAAATAGGGCTTGCATTTTTAATTTAAATCAATCTGCCTTTCATATTCGTCCATTGCTTTATGCTCTTTTTGGGATTTTAGCAGTCTGTATATTGTCTAGGGAAAGACAGCTCAAAATCAAATAGATTTTCAGTCCTCTTAAAGGTCATATAGAAATAATCCACAGCATCCAACACGTTGCAAGTGACACTTGCATCCTCTTGGTTTTAGGTTTTGCAGTCTTATTTCAGTGCCACTGAGATGCACAAAACCCTCTCCATGGCGTTACTTTTGTCTTAATCAAAAAATGATTACTTTGAAATGCCTTAGCACCACACTGCAGGCATGTGAATCTGCACCCAACAGGAGCATTTGACAGAATGTTCTTCTTCTTTCTAAACGGAATCAATTGTTCCACACAAACAATAACTCATAAAAAATTGAACTGAGCAAAATGAAAAGGGAGGAGACTGGAAGCCTTCTACCATTTTTCACAGCAATCAAATGAACACAGACTTTGTGCCCATGATCTCAGGGAGAGCTAAAGAAATGCCCAAGGAAACACGAGTACTTTTGCTGATGCTGTAGAAGCACTTTTCAGCTTCTATTAGTTTATGCTGACTGAAATACTGAATCTTCAAGCCCTCAAACACCTTGCAGTCAACAGGCTATCACACAGGAATAACCATCAAGAATGTCAAAGCTTCTTTTGTCTCTGGTCAATATGTAGCTTGCTTTATGTCCCTTTGTTGTCTTAACACCCAGATGTGCTAGCCTCAGGAATATCAGCAGTTCCTATTCCTCTATTCCAAGCACATCCTGCTTTTTACGTCAAATCAACAGCCCGTGATGGGGCAATATGCTGAGATGCCATTTAAGATACTGCTATCCATAACTGACCATGACTATGCTGGATGTTCCCCCCTCACCCACGAGGCATTAAGATTCTCCCAGCCCCCTTCCTCAGCTCCTCCTCCCCAGCACAGCCTCGGAGGCAATGCCCACACAGCCAGCTGGTGCTGCAGCATGACAGGGCCCCCAGAGTGAACCTGCTGGCACTGAGGACATGGTACCTCCACGTGGTTTTGAGTCAGGCTGGGTCTCTGCCCACCCCTGAGAGACTGCAGTTACTCACCCAGACTCGGCTCCTCTCAAAGAGCTGCACACTTGAGATCCCAGCAAGGCTGTGGTTCTTAGGGAGGGAAGATTCATGAAGGACATCAAAACGTTAATGTGTCCTCGTGTCCTAGGGCACTCTAAATTAAATTGCTGACTGCCTGTCAAACCTCACACAGCACTGTTTCAGCCACCAAAATGACCCAGTCTCTGATTTCCAATACATGTTTCTTTTTCTGCATAAGGGTAGGGAAATAACAAATGTCAAGTGTTGGCCTGCTGACACCTACTATGAAACTCCTATTTACTTCCCCCAGACAAGGTTTCAGAAAGCCAAATTTAACTCTACATATCTAAATCTTCTTAAAATCCAATTCTACCGGGAAGTCAGAAATTGCCAGTTGTCAGCAGCAATGTATAATGTACTGTCTGTACAGTCAAAAAAAGCAAAGACTAAGAAATCACATTAAAGCATGTAGATGTCTACTGCCTAATCCATACAAACATGTACCTTTGGCCCCCATCATTCCTTCTGGTTGCTTATTGCCCTCACAGGTTATATACTTTCAAATAGAAGCCTGCTGTTTATCCACAAATAAACAGCATATTTCATTTCTGTGGAAAAAAAAACAGGGAACTTCAGAATCTGCAAATCCAAATGCCAAGCTACCAAAGCCTGGGTGTTGAGCAGTGATGTGCATAGTTATTACGGCATAGCAACTTAATTTCCAAAATTTAAAAGGGCACTTATATAGATTATAACAACTACTAAATATATTTAGTATGTTCACCTGTTTTAGTGTGCTCATCTTTTATACAAGTCTGTGCAGCCCTGCCTGTATATTAATGTAACAAAACATCAGTCTTTTCAAGTTCTTCTGGACAAGGGAAAAAACCTACGTGGTAGGAAAAGGTTAAATTGTGGTATTATACAGATACAGCTAGTCCTGCAGGGAATACAGCTTCAGTGACAAAGTTGTGCAATCCTAGCTTATTTTCTAAAATGTAAAGAAAATTTAAAACACATGTGAATCCTTGGAATTTTTAAGCAAATACCGTATCTTAGAAAGCAAATAAATACATGCAAAGCCACACAAAATAACTGAGTTAGATATATACAGAAAGATTTTTAATACAGTTGATTTCTGAGGATGTCAACATTATCAAGAAATTCAACATTATGAACTGTTATATCAAAAGCTGCAGTACATTGAAGAAAAATAAACCCAAAACCACTTCCATATTCAAGCCTCCTCAGACTAATCCTTTGATTCTATATTGAAAATGCAGTTTTGAAGGAAATTAAGCACCCAAAAGCACTTTCCCTCCTTTTTTCCTTTTAATGATTCAGGGTGTCTTAAAAGTGACAATGTTGAATGTTTGAAGGAAAGGATAATTTCCTGCCTCCAAGCAGATCTTACAGACAGCTCTGGATGCATCAGGGTTCCCAGCTTAGCATCTTCAGCAGCAGAGAAGCTGTGAATCTTCTCTTTGTAGCTCCCAGGGAAAATCAGTGTTTGTCCATAAGGTGCCATCACTGCTCTGAGTGTCCCCGTCTTCCATAGGATGCTGCTCCAGCCCACCTGTCATACTAAGTCCACTCCAACAAAGTTTCTGCCTCAGGATTTCAGCCTTTTTGGACAGAATTTATAACTCTTGTAAAAGTAATGAATAAATCTAAGGCTCTCTTTACAGAAACCTGAGGATCTCTTCAAGGAAAAGGCTACCACATCATCTCTACGTCTATAACAGATTTTTCAGAATCAGTACCTGGGAGGCAACCTGGGGAGCTGCCACTATACACTTAAACTAAATTAAACCTTCAAATTCCCTGTTTGGCAGGAACAATGTGCTGTGTAATAAATGCTTTCAGCACAGACTGAAATGACATAGCCAATGCTACTTATTACAATCAGTGTATTATGGGAATACACTGATTGTAATAAGTGTATTCCCATAATACACTTATTGTAAACACTCAGAATTCAGTACTGCTTGACAGATAACTATATACATCCAATAGGTTCTCTGATATAGCATATGTTATTCATGTACAAGGTACATGAAAATTATTTGAAAATTACCATATAATTATGGTAATGAAGAAAACACAGGATATTTTTTAGTGTCCAAACATACTAAACTCTATAGCTATTAAGCAAAATAAGTGTACAAGTGTTTGACAGGGATTAAAAACCTTTAGAGGATTAAGATCACCAAGATACACAAAGAAACTCACTTCCTTAAGTTACCACAGTACTGTCACACACCTATTGGGTCATGTGAAAATACTGTTGCAGTATCTGCTCTGAGATTGAAAAAAAAATCCTTTTTTTTTTTTTTAACTTATTTGCTCTGCACAAGATACCTCTTTGCCAACCATCAGTGTGCTTTTCACATTCACTTATGTCACCTACTCATGTGGGTCATTCACAGGTCTCACCTAAAACTTCAAGGGACAGAAATTGTTTTGTTCTTCATAACAGAAAAATAGTGAAATACAACGAGCTGGATCTATTTATGAAAAAAAAAATTATGCAAGAAAATAACACCAAACTATCTATCAGTCTGCAAAATAGTATTCTGTAAATTTTTCCGACAGAGGCCTGCAGTTAAAATCCATTGAAGAGGTAGGCTGAATTTATTGAAGAGGTAAACAGGAAAGTAGTAGGCAGAGCTGAAGATTAAATGAAAGCATTTGAAAGAACAAAGTCATTATCATCCTCCTTCCCTTCCTAAAACAGAGATCAGTTTCCAGCACAGAAAAAACAGGTTGGAGTCCATAACACTTGTATGTTTTGCACTGCAACAAAAAGCAAAGTAATATCAACTTTTCCACCTTGTCTTTAGCACCTTTACTCAGTATATGAGTGCCTAACTCTTCATCAGAGCCTTTATGAAAGAAAATCACCACTGCCATCCCTGTTTTATAAATGGAGACCACTGGGGCTTTTGGGAGAGAGGAGGAAGAAGAATGACTGTTTGCAGCTATCCACCAGTACTACCTGCAGCAGAATAATGACACTCCCGAGTCTCAGTGCAGATAAGAGCTGTCTGCAAATTACTGAGTATAAAAGCAGGGAAAGAAAATCCCCCAGGTGTTTCACAAAACATACCTTGTTCAATTATTCATTTATTCTGACAATTTCAGTTAAATTTAAATTAGGTTTAATATATTCCAGGGTATTCTAATGGCTGCTGTAAGTTCTCTGGGATCCCAAATAATGAAATCAGTCTTCATTAAAATCAATAGACCTGCAGAATGCACATAGCACTAGGAAAGGAAAAAAAAAAAGAAAAAATCAATTTAAAGCCAAGGCCAGCAGCAAACAATGGGACTGTAGACACAGTATTCTCAAAAGAGCCAGGAGCCAGCATGCTTAGAGCAATGGGATCCTGAAAGGTAGGTTTAGATTAGATATTAGGATCAAATTCCTTCCTGTGAGGGTGATGTGGCAGTGGAACAGCTGCCTAGAGAAGCTGTGGACACCCCACCCCTGAAAGTGTTCAAGGCCAGGTTGGGTGGGGCTTTGAGCAGCCTGGTCTAGTGAAAGGTGTCCCTGCCCATGGCAGAGGGTTGGAACTGGATGGTCTTTATGGTCCCTTCCAACCCAAACCCTTCTATGATTCTGTGCTTTTCAATTTTAATTAGAAGACATTGCATTAAAGATATTTTTCTTGCACAGCATAACAGGCCAGAGAATGGGCTGCACTTCTGGAAAGGCAAGAGGATTCAAAACAGCTAAAAGTAATTTAACCACAAGTAAAGGTACTGAGATGACAAACTGTCCTTCTAAAAAGAAAAGAAATGGAAAAAATATAATCAATCTCAGACCCTATTGCCAGGGACACAGGGCTGGACAAAGGGCAGGAGAGCTGAGAAAGCCAACAGTTAAAGACTCAGTGAGAAAAAACTCTTCTGCAAGGTGAGGCTGGGAAAGGCCCTGGCACATGGGGCAGGGTGGAAGTGCCCAAACAGAGCAAGGCAGCCACAGCAGCCTCTGGCTCTGCTGCACTGGTAGGGAGCAGCACTTAAAGGGCCTGTGATCACCCCAACACATACACCTGGTGCTGGAATAAATGGTGGAAGCCTTCTTTAACAGTGTTACATTAAATATACACTTTCATTTCATTCTTAATTAGCCTGTAACAGAACCAGAAACACACACACACACACAAAACAACAAAACCACCACCTTAAAAACCTATTGGCACCAATCCCACATTCATTCAGGGAAAACTCCATGATGAGCAATGAGGAATAGCAGCCTGCATATGTGCACATGAGCACACTGTAGCTCAGTCACTACTGGGCACAATGCCCTTACTAGTAACAGTTTTAAGCATATGTCCTGTTAAAAGAAAAAAAAAATCTGGGAAATAACTGGCACAGAAGTCTTCCCTGGACTTAAATGCACAAATGTACCCATGCTACCAAAAGTCATTTCAGAACTGTTTACAAAACAAACCCAAAAGGGTAGTTCTGGAGTGACTCCATCTGAGCTCATATTTGTGGTGGCAGATGAGATCCTTTTAAGGAGTACAGGTTTTGGCAAAAAATATCCTATTTTGACAACCTCAACTGACCATTCTAAATCTGCATTCAAGAATTCATATATTTAGATTTTTCTAGACCCAAATTCTAAGAAATGGCAGGTGTTCAGTGTCTTTCAAATCCATGCCACTCACTTGTGGTGCTTTAATTGAAATTTCTAAATCCAGTCTCAGGTTTTAATATTCATATAATCAAATCTTACCCTTGTGATAGATTTCAGACATACACTGCACATCATCAAGATCTCAACAGACTTGCATATTCTCCTTGCTTAGAAAACAAAAGTAATTGCACAGCAAACTTAAACATGTGCAGTGTGAATATTAATTCAGCAGTGTCTGCTTGTATTCCACAATTTTTTTGTTGTTGTTGTCCTTTGTCCCATCTGTTCTAGCAGAGAAAGGAAAAAATCACAGCAGACCCAAAAATATTCTTATGGTGGAATCACCAATGTAGACAGATTTTTTTCATTTCATGCTCAGGATGGGTAAAACCATAGGATTTCATTAACATAGCACATAAATGACAATCAAAAAACCCAAAGCATTTAATTTCTGATGTCCGAATGATTAATCCACCCGAATGCAGCATTTGGATGATGCTTTTGAAATTTCCTCTTCAGTTTCAACAGTAAAACTTGTCAGAATAGCTTCATTCTTTCCCTCTCACTTACTAAAAATGAATCTGCAAGCATCCCAACTATGCATTTCTGCTTTTCTGCCAATAAAAAAAGCATCAGTCTCCCATTGGACCTCTTCTCTTCCTACCCATGCTGCTTCACTCTGTGCCCTGACTATGCTTTGTAGAGATGCTCTGTTTACAGCACAGGGGAGAACTGGAGTATAATTCCCAGTCCAAAACCTTCAATAGAAAAATATATCAGCTGTAGAGACCCAGAACAAGCTTTCAGTACCACTAGAGAACCATTCGCAGAAGCTGAGCTTCTTTCAGCAATTTTACCTGAGGAAACTGAATTTACTCACTCCTCCAAGGATTTAGCTTTTAGCTGGCACTTTCTTACTTGTTATGTGAGTGCAAAAACATTTCCCCAGTGCTGCGAAGTTGGTGACGCCTGCACCAGTCGCTGTTCATAAATGGAAAGAACAATTACCATTAAAGCAGCTACAAAGCAAACCTCTAGCAGAGGGCTGCAATACATTTCTAGTGGGCTGTGAGGTATGTTTCAGCATAGCCTGCACAATGGCAGCAAAGTGAGGTGCTGTGAATGTGCTGCCTGTTGAAAGGGACAAACACATTGCTCTTCAATACAAAAAGGAGTGCTTAAGCACCACATCAAAACTGCTACAGCAATATAAAGCACTGCAAAGACCCGTGTAATACAGAGCTAAAGGCTAATGTAATAGAGCTAGATTCTCTACAGAGCAGAATAGTAACCTTTTAATCTGTGAACCATATGCTGCACATCAGATTTGTTTGATAATCCCTGGAGTGTAAGCTGTATACTTCTATTCAACAGGGAAACTCCGTTCTAAACTTACACAGAGCATCTTACAGTGTTCTTTAAAAGTTAGGTATGGCTTAACCACATAGGAGAGAACTTGCTGCCACCATTTACTGCTATGTCTTACGTATAGTATTTACATATACTTTGCATTGAAAATTCAGTGAAGCTGCTAGAAAATACATGTAAAACAAAATTTTAGATAAAGTTGGATAAAAATTTCAACACAAAAATAAACAGCTGAAAAGATTCTATGCCAGACATTTTTGAGTCCCTTTTGAAAATATATTTTACGTCCTCTCTGACATAAATCACTGTTACTTGGAAACACCTAATAAAGGATAGATACGAAACAGTCTTTGTGTTTAACTGCTTTGAGCAAATACTTTCCAGATCCACAGTCTTGCTTTGTTACCTCCAGGTAAAGATCGCTTTCATGTTTATCATTTCCTTGTTGCAACTAATTAAACTGCCAAGTTTTAAATCCCTGGCAGCTTATCCAATTCAGACCAATTATTCTATGTGCAAGGACAGCTTGACTACATTAAAATTATGTTCTCTGTCCTTCAGAATTCATCATGGGAGCTTAATGCCAAGATAAAAAATCTAAATATTAATCTCAGTTCTATGACTTTGTAACCTTGGAGATGTAATTTAATTTCTTCATATTTGTTTCTTCTCTGCAAAGTTTTAAATACCTTTCCACGCTTCTCATGAGAAGATTAATATGTGGATAATACTTGAAAACAAACAGAAAAGGGAGAGGCAGAAAAGAAAAGGGAGACAAAGTGGGTGATCAGTCCTCCTTATGCTCACCACAAGTACACTCTGGAGGTCTGTGTTACAGTTTAGAAATAAGTTGGAAAGGGGAAATGTCCAAAAGGGGGAGATGAAGAGTCAGGTTATTCTTCAGGGCAATGAATGAAAATGAAATCCAGATCTTTCTTTTGAAGTGCTAAGAAGCTAAAATTGTCTTTTGCTACCTTTCAGACTCTGATTAAGAAAGTGCTGTCAAGGTCATTTTCCTTTCCGTATGAGGAGCCTCTTCTGGAAAGAACGACGGGACAGACTGGCTCTGCTTTGAACATAATGTGCAGCAATTCTCAACACAGCCTCAGCATTCATGTGCTCAAGTGACAGGTACTTGAAAAATGCTTCAAAAGGCGGCAGTAATAGCATCAGCACTAAGCTCTGCACTTGGCAAACACTAATCACAAGAGCAAAGTGAAGAAAAATGAAGGTATTCTTTCTTAATTAAAAAATGGAGACAAAGAATAAGGAAGAATAATTACATTTCTTTAGTTGTGTATTAATGCTACAACATAGTGAAAAATTAATCTAATCCTATCCCCACTACACAATCTGTTTTATACCCATTGATGCATATATTTCCTTACTGGAAATGAATTTAATGTACCAAACAGTAATACCCAGGGTGCTACAATTCTCAGCTAGGTAGAACAAAGGGCCTCATTGGGAGTTAAGCAAAATATGCTGCTGAAATAAAGATTTATTATACACACCTTAGTATGGTGAGAAGGCCCTGGGATTTCCCATGTTAATACTACTTCAATATATCAATGTATATATTCAATATATACATTTCCAGTAAAACCAAGCTTTAACAGTGCTGAAAATAAAAGCTTTAATATGCAGGTAGTCTGCTGCATATTATGTTGGAAGTTTCCCTCTTTGAGCTCTAATATCATTTTAAAACATGAGAGATCTGATTTCTGATAGTATCAAACTCAGTGAAGTATGAACAGGACCACAGTGAAAGGAATGAAGTTAATTAGTCTTTCCAGTAGCTTCTTCTCACAACCTTCTGTAACAACATTATACCTTTACCCATCTTATAGTTCTTGAGCAATGCCACCTATCCCCAAACTAAAGCTGAACTAAAAAATCAAAACTTTCCAGATAAAAGAAATTTTCAATATTTTCTTGTTCTATCAAAACAACTTGCTTGTTCAAAGAAGAGGTATCTGGTTATTCTACAGTTTGACTTTGCTTTATAAAATCAATGCACTGTATGCTATTTATCCCATTTTATTTTATCTAATTATTCTTCACGCTTTAATTTTTCTCTTTTTGCTTGCACTCCTGTATTCAATAATTTCTAACTGCAATCTCTTGAACCAAGAGCTGTTTTGCTTTACATTTCTACATCACTTAGTGCAGCACTGTTCTGCTTCTCAAATAGGCCTTTAAAATACAATAATTACACAAATACATTTTATTAGCCTTGAGGCCAGCTACCACAAAATTGTTCATTTAATGAAACAGCTTTATGTTTTCCTGTATTCATATGCCAATAGTAATTACTGCTGTCAATGGATATAATGGTCTCCCTTTCTGAAACTTCCTTTGATTCAGCTATTCCTGGATTGGGGAAGGAAAAAAAAAGTATACTTTCAAGACTTCTCTAACACACTAGTTATTGTACTTTTCTCTTTTTTTAACAATACCAAGTATATAAAATACAACATAATGTATACAGAAAGCCAGAGAAGTCAAAAATTCAAATTCATGGAATCAGAAAAGAGGAAAAAGGTCCTATTGCCACACTGACTGTGCCATTACCTTATCTGTGAGATGAATTGTGTTTTACCCAGTAATTGTTTTTATACACATTTTTCAACACTCAACCACTCCCAGCAGGTAAGAACAAATGGCAACCTAGGCAAGGTTTGTTTAGAACAATCTTATGGGTCTTATGTTAATAACGTAGTAAGTAGCAAACAGCATAATGTTGCCTGAGGCAAAGGTAATTCAGCCCTAGTGCATTCAAAAGAGTAATTACTGAACCTGGTTTTGATTATAACCTTTAAAAAACTCCAACAAAAATGTATTACCAAAAATGCAAAAAATAACATTGATTTTTCCTTCTGGACTTTGTTTCTTTCTTTGATGATGATGATGATGATGTGTTCAGTGCTTGTAGGCTGCAATATTTAACTCCATTCAGTTTATACCCACAGTTCATCCAGTAAGCTCTACTGAAATGCTTCTCTGGGAAATACCTTTCACTTCTGATTAGACAGGTTACTTGGAAATCAGAATGAAATTTTTATTGAGATACAAGTATAGAACTGTATAGAAACTCAAGTGAGAATATGGATGCATTGGTTTAGGTCTCCAGAGGAAGCCAGTCTTCTTGACAGCTTTAACTCATATCCCACAACTGGGATTTTGCTCCAAAATGTCACATTGAACAAAAATTTACTTTACAGTTGACAGTTTCCATGTCAGGTATCTAGAGAACTTAGGGGCACACAAGAATTGTAACTGAAATATTTTAATGAAGAAGCAATTACAGGGCAACAGGCATAAGCTTTCAGACAGTCAGTTCTTCCCAGAGGTCCTTTTAGAAATAGCAACCTTAGCTAAAAACAGCATCTTGACCTGACAGCTCAGTGACAGGGGACAACTGCCATCACGGCATGTGAGACAGATGATAAACTGCTTCACAAAGTATTCTGCATCAGGCACTGGAGCACTGTGACTGTGGATCCTCACTGCACTGGCTTTGTTGGTCTCCTAAGGAGGACTCCAGAAATAACACTGCAATAAAAGTCCTTTTCTTCTCCAAGTGGCCAAGATAAATTAATCCCAGAAGGGTAGGAACAGTAAAGCCAAGAGGAGAAAACCCATCACATAAATGAAATTTCTATGAGTTTCATTGGCACAAAAGAAAGATCTTCTTGCCTGAGGAAATTACAATTAGCAGTCCTGAGCAAGATTTCATTTACAAGAGGAGAACCAAAATGCAAATGGAAGATAGAGATCTACAAAAATATGAAACAGTAGCAGTTCACTGAGCAGACACACTTGGCTTATGAGGCAAGAGAAGAGTGAAAAGTCTCCTCAAGCAAAGCTGTCCATGAATAGGCTTTTCCCCTTTTAATGGGAATAGTCCTGACTAAAGGTAATTCACCTAAATGCTGGGAGACTGTTTTGATATTTTGCACTGTTTTTTTCTGGCCCTATTAACTTCCTCAGATATGACCTAAAATGTTTGGAGAAAATTACTTATGAAACTATTTATTACATATATATATATATGCATGTATTTATTACTTTATTTATTTATTTAAGAGTTAACAGACCTATTTCATGGACTAGGACCTAGTAATTTGGCGTCTCACATATTTTTTCCCTTTCTCTTTTTTTAAGGTTTTTTTAAGAGATAAATTTGTCAGTAGGTGACTGTGAGTGACCAGTAGGGTGAAACTGCCTTTGTTCTGCTCATTCCCACTCAAAGTAAAGCACCTCTGCACATAGGAAATCTGGGTCTTTTTGTTATCTCTGTATTCCCAGCCATTAAATCTGAATGCTATTGTTTTGCCATAACCTACCTTTTGTGATTTGGAAGGATTCACAAGATTTAAAAAAGTACAATCATATGGATGGCATCATATGGATTAGTCACACACAAGGTCAGCCAAACAGTGACTGGCTCACAATAAAAGAGTCAGAGTTTAAAAATGTAGAATACAAAATAATCCCACAAAAATTCAATGGTGTATTACTAACTGATACAAAGAAACATTTCATAAAATACAATTTTATTTTTCAAGTATTTCCTAGGCCAAGATAAGAGGAGTTAACAGACACACCAGCACACTAAAATCCCAATATTCATCCAACTTCTTGCTTGTGTTTCTGTCTGGTTTCCCCTCCTGACTGCTGCCTTTGTCTTCACTCTTCTAGGCTTCTAATTTGGGCTTAATTCCTTCCCAGGATCTACTTACTGCATCAAGAACAACATCCAGAATCCACCCAACTAAGCTGTGTCTAAGAGGGGAACACTGACTTTCTCAAATTGAAGTTTGTTTGGGGATCCTTGTCAAGAGAAGAACAATATGTGCATCTGCAGTAGCAAGACTCTCCACACATGCAGATTCTCTGTTCCCCCTAACTTGTTTCTAATAACATCACATACCTGCAACAACATGTTTTCCTTCCATATTTTAATGTGCTGAGAAGTTAACACAGTTCTTGAAGCAAAATTTCTGCAAAAGTAATCTCTTAAAGCTAAGTTGCTGTTTTATTTTCTACTTCTACAACACACATACTAAATGTGCATTCTTTTCCTGAAGATTTTACCTTTTCCTCTCAGTCTGACCTCAAGCCTTGGACTCTCCACACCTCTCTAGAGCATGCAAAGCTCCATGACCACTGGGGCTTCAGCAGGCCCATGGCTCCTGACCAGGGGAGAGCCTGGCACTCTTTGCAGAAGATAAATATTTCACTGTAAAATACAGCATGCTGCAATATAAAATACAAATATTCTGGGGTTAGAAAGTAAAGTTCTAATTAGTATTGTACTCTCAAACACCAACACTGACATTGCAAATGACAGACCTTACTTGCCCTGGCAAAAATTGGGTGACATCTAGCCATTTCTCACAAAGAATTTAAAATCTGAGCTTCATTTATTAAAAATGCTGTCACAGATCATCAGCAAAGCTCCTTTCTCTCATTGCAATAAATACAAAGGATTATCTATGTGGTATTTTTTTTCTCCTTTAATTGGAAACACTACCTTTGTTAGAGAAATGAGACTCTCATGGCCAGTGCAGAAGCTGCTGTCTGTGACATTTGGCAGCGCAAGACTACAACCTTCCCTCTGGAAGGAAAGCCTGCCTAAGGACAGAGCAAGCCTTTCATTGGTGGGCATTATGGGGAAAGAGGAGGGAGAAATCAGATCATTATATTCTATACTGATATAAAAACACTTAGAACAGAACTGTCTGCAGAATGACACTGTTGGAAGCAGGACATCACATAGTTTCATTCCTAAAGGTTGACTGCATTACTGAAATATCTGTCTCTGGCACCAGGGAGGACTCAGTGTGCTAAGTGCTGTTCAGAAACAGAACAATTAAATCACCTCTCCCAAAAAGCTTGCAATATAAACACAAGGCAAAAAACCCCAAATGGATGCTGACAGATGGGGAGAGATGAGATAATGAGGAAGCACCACTAATTCCTGACTTGAGACCACGTCAGCTCACTGACACCATGAACTGCTCACAAAGATTTTACTTTGAGAAGGGTGCCTTTTTGTTAAGAACCACATTCAGGAAGAGAACTTGCATTGCAAGGAAAAAGGAAATTAAAAGTTGACAGCTTACAGTAGATAACACAGGTGAGAGGCCTGGATTGGGGAAACACCAATTGGTATTGGGAAGATTGCTACCACAGAGAAAGGAAACATCAGTTTCCCTGAGTGGTCAATTATACAACTGCACAGCATATCCACCTGTCAGCTCTGTCCTTTACAGAGAACAAGCAAAGTACCAAAAAACCCTAAAGCTTTTAAGCTCCTTACACCTAGGCTAGTGGCTACAGTAAGCTGTGCTGTCCACAGGGACACTTCTGGCTGGCAGAAACCTGCATGCTGAATGAGCCCAAAGTCAACATATTGATCTAAATAAAAATACACTGGAGCAGCCTAGTTCAGGGTGCTGAAAGCTTGGATCATCATGGCATCTTCATGTTGGAAAGAAGCAAGCACCATCTCCCACCTTCTCACAACAATTTTTATTAGGAATACTGAGAGAAGCCAAAAGGATATGTGCTTTGTCCTTGAATGCTGGAGATTTGGACAGCCCTTGAAGGTTAAGGCTGCTCTTGCCTTAGATGCTCCTGTTGCCTTAGCAGACACAGTAACATTTCCTTCAGACACCAACCTTATGCCAGCTGCCTTTTCATTCAAGTCCTTATCTCAGACTGGCACTCAGAAATCTGAGTGACGTAACAGTCTGCACTGGATGGAAATAACTGTTGAGCTGGGAGCTGTCAGCATTTATTATAGGCATAAAGAGGGCCACATAACAGAGACCGAGAAAAACAGACTTACACAGTCTCTTAAACAGTTTTGAGAAGAGGCAAAAGTGTATGATACAAAGGTAGCTTTTGAAGAAGGAATACTGACAGAATGTTAGCTTTTGCTAGTCATATTCTCACATGAGCAGGCATGGAAGAAAACCAGAGACAACATATTTGAAAAATACATTGAAAAAAAATCTTTAAAACTTATCTGGCAGACCTGTCTATGTGAGCTGCAAAATTCAACAATTTCACATTTAAAATGTATCAAGTAATAGTATGCACACAGCAAATAACTGTGCCTTGTAGCCTCTCTTCATTGGTCTTCACAGATACCTGCAGACATGTCATGGAAGAAACCTTCCTCAACAGCTGTGTCACAAGAACACCAAATGAATCACTGCATAATTCACCAAAAAGAAAAAAAAAAGCCGACTTCGTTGGGCAAGCAGCCTTTATGGCTACTATTATTTGACACATTGCCCTTTGGTGGCTGATACCTTGCCAGAAGATTAGAAACCAGAAGAAGCCTTTCATAACACTGCTGGGGAAATCTGATCCCACAGGTAAGGTGGCATCTCCTGAAGCAATGGTCACACTCTCCCAGCCAAGTCAGACTTCAAGCATGATGGACAGAAAACATGGGTTTAGAAAACTGCAGGGTCAGGACCTGATGGATAGATAAATATTCGCTCTATGCCTTCTCACCACCAGGTCACACACTGTTCAATCTTCTCCAAAAGCTAGAAACCTATGCCCTTGATATGGGCCATCACTGTGATCACCCTGATTTCTTCAGTGAAGACACTGCCATACTACCATCAATGGGTTCCATTTGACTCAGATACACAGTGGTCTCCAAGGTATAATCCTCATGATGTCCAGCCTGAACCTCTTCAGAGCCTTCCTGCCCTCCAGCAGATAATATCCCCACCCAACTTGATGTTGTCTGTGAATTTACTGAGGGTACATTCAACCCCCTCATCCACAACAGTTATCATTTATTAAATTAGTAATACGTATAAACAATAATTACTTATGCACACAATATAATTAAGTATTTTTATCCTGGAAAGAATTACAAAGCACCTTGTCTTAAAAAGCTGGAAACACAATTTAAGTACCTAAGCAGAGGTGGGAAGTAAGTACCTGTTCTGTAAGGGGAAACCACAGGACCAAAATGAAGCAGCAGCAGATTCAGTGCTATGTGTTGTTCTGCTTTATTGAGGAAAGCACCTCAATTTTAGCATTACATTCTGCTCCCATTCTCCTGCTTTTGCTCCTCTCTCCTCATATCCTCTAATTTCATGTAGGTAAAGATCTCCCTTACAGAGAGGTTTCTGCCTGAACATTTCCTTCTACAAATGCAGGCTTTGCTGGTTTAGATACCTCTGTGCAGCTCAAGCAAGATTATACCAGACAGCAGCACACTTCTGGCTTTAGTGAGAAAGCTGCTCATTTAAAATCTTGCACAAAACCAAACATTCAGAACATAGCTGATGCTGTAAATTTTTGAGAAAGCTGACTGACATGACAAAACAGCCAAGCCATGTCATACTGCTGCACTTAATCATTAATTAGTCTAATGAACACTGAAATCCCACCAGATAGGATGAAGTTGTGACTCAAAGCAGCAGATGTGATTCTGGTCTGAAACCTCTGGGGAGTATCTATGACAGTGACTGCAGCAGTCAGTCTGAAGAGCAGTGCCACAGAGGAAGAAATTTCTGCCATGGAGGAAGAGATTAGTCCTTGAATGGCAGTTAATTTGTTCCAGACAGAGAATTTTGCTGTCAGGAAAGGAAAATGTCTTTTATGAAACCAGAATAAATCCCCAAATGGGTTCGCTACAGAGAACATCTAGTTTAGGGAGGTGTCATAAATACTGGTTGCTTATAAGTTCTTCATAACTTTATTTAGAGAGAACAAGAAGCAATAAGCCAATGCACAGAACCCAAGACACACAAAAATAAAAATTTTAGAAGGTGTTTGGCAAATATACTTCAATGCTTCTATACATAATGGTTTACAGTGCAGCAAGCATGGAATCACTGCAAGATTACGTTGTTAGAAAAACCCAAAAGTTGATTTATTGAAAAGATCAGCTTTATACTGGAAGAGAAGATGAAAGACCAGAGTGTGGAGCTGCCCAGGCCAGTGACAGTCATACAGCTCTAGCCACCCTGCATGACCCTGCACATACCACTCAGAACACTAAGAGACTCCCCTGAGTCATCATCAAGAGCTGTACAGAAGCTGAACTACACTTTTTTTCCAAGGTAATAGTCCAGATGAGTCTCTTGTCTGAGTTAGAAAAACTCAAAAGTATGAAATCATATCTCTGTGTGAATACTATTGTAATATACACACATTACAGGATGCTAAAATGTGTCACTTAAGGGCAGTAAGTTGCAAGTCTGAATTAGAAAATGTGCTTAAAGTTTTTTGCAAGCATATAGTGCAGGGTTTCAAAGTAATTGTAAGAAGGACTGGAGGCAAAATAACATGTTCTTTGCAGGAATCTACTGGTTTCATTTGTCCCTCAGCTGAGTAAGTCTCAGGAGTAACATTCCCTCAGAAAAAAAAATATATAGAAAACAGAACAAGCACAGCTTTTAGAGCAACCTGCAAAAGAAAAAAAAATTATGCAATATCACCTTTTTTCTTTACAAAACCATTTGCTTCAGCATATCCTAACAAAACATGGCAGAAATGAGGGCTCAAGTGTTGTCACAGATGACCAAGAGCTGCTTGTTCAGTTTTCAAAAGGCAAAACCTAGACAGGGCTCTTATATTTTGCTGAGGGGATGGGCAATTGAGCCAAACTTCTAACCATGGAATTAATTTCTTTTTCCAACAGTGGCTTTACAGGACATTTTAAAGCACTGTCCATCCCATCTGATGTGTTTTTTTCTTCTTCTTCTTTCTGTACTTCCTTTTTTTAATTTCCCAATTTAGCATTGGCTAGTCTTCCTCCAACACCATCTGTCTGCAGCAGCATATTACACAATTAAGGGAATTAAGATTTCCAAAACTGGACAGAAGTCCACAGTCTCACACTGCTTACCCATATTTATTGCCTGGTTAATGTGCATTTCTGCACTGAAGAGTTTGCAGAGATGGTGGCATCTCTTACACTGATGCAAGGAAAAGCCACTGGAGCTGCTCAAGCATATCTGAAGACACAGTAGGGCAGCAGAATCCTCTTCAGAGATGCTTAAAGAGAAGATGACCATTCCAGTTTGCAGGAGAGAAGGGATTTAGGAATATGGGCATACGTTTAAATGATTTTCTAGCTGGTTTAAGCTAACAAATGTGATAAAACAATACATAGTGAGACACAAGTATCTGTGGAGACTTGACCAGTATCTTGTAGAGCCTGTGTGTGTTCCAGGTCAATTGTGACATCCATATATATATATACACACACACACATATATATATATATATGGGGGTGGGGGGAAGGGGATTGTTTCTTTGGGGTTTTTTTTCTTTTACCACAATACATCCTGATTCTGCCTCTGTTCAGAATTATGGCAGTGCTTGAGTTAGCTGACCACAATGTGACAAGAATCATAAAAAACTGGGGTTTGAAGTAAGAGAAAAACATTTAAGACAGGACTATATGCCCTGAAAAATACAATGAGCTAACCCTCACTAATTTTACTTACTCAAAACTCTGATAAGCCAAATAAGATAGAGAGGACTATTGTAATAGATGTAATATGTTTGTAATATATTTGATAATATTCATACAAATGTGTTAACACACAATTTCTCTACTATTATATGAAATAGAAAAGAAAGAAAGATTACTTGGAATTAGTACATTTTTCCCTTGAGATCTGTTCCATTTCACTAATAAGTCATTCTCCATTTCTACATGAAGCAGAAAAAATATGAACTGTATCCTGCCTTTTATTTCCACTGTAAATTAGTGACATTACAGGCATGTGTCACAATCTGAAACAAATTTGGTTCTCATATATTAAGATGGTTGAAAAATCTAAAATTCCTGGAATCTGCCATCACTAACAAGCATAACTTACACTTTTCATTCTGATAAGCTTCCTGTGCAAATAAGACAGAGCTGCTGGTTTAGTGTAGTGCTAGGATCTCTTTTAGTTTGTATCTCATCTGTAACAAATTCATCTGACATCTACATGAAACTGTGGTTACACAGCTTCAGTTCTCACATTTTGTTTAGGGCTCATATGTAGGACAGAGGAGGTTTTAAAAGGCAACTTTCAAAACTTTGTTTAAAAACAGCCAAATGGGTCCAAGTTTAAGTGAGATCTTACCTGATTCCTTACATGCCAACATGTTCCTTACAGCACCAAGTCCTTCAGTACTTTTTTCAGTACTTTCACCTGCTTCCCTCTCTCACCAACATGCAGGTGCAATAGGTATTCCTTTAGTAACAGAAGACTTCAGCTTTTGTCAACTTCTGTTTTCAATAACTAATTTCAGTACTTTCATTTAAATCTATTATTTAGAGACCTGAAGTTGAAAACATTAAATTTTAGCTGCTCATTTTCTCTTCTGCCTCCCCAGTCTATAAACATACAATAGAAATTATATAACCGAGGAAGTAAGAAGAGGGAGTGGAGTAAGAAAGCCCAAATTGTCTTAACTGTTTGTTTTTATTGTGCTTTTGTTTCCTCCCCTGGATTCTAACAGGGCTCTCCCTCTTTCTTTAAAAAAAAAAAGCCTCTTCTACTCATAACTGACCGTAAGATTCAAGTCTACATGAGGAAGGGGCCTCCAGAAAGCAGAAGTCCAGTACATCCCAGTACATCCCTTTTAATCAGCAGTCCAGTACATCCCTGTTCCAATTTCCCCTTGTGAAACATACGAAATGTTGCTGATAATAATCTGTTCCCACATTCTTTTTCTATTTTCAAGATGTCTGTAAAATGTGCTTTGGGAGAGTGCAGTACACAAGTGACTATTAAAAAGAATTTAAATATCACAAAGGATTTTATTCTTTCATGAAAATGTTTTAAAATAATTCTCTGAATCATTCTCCCAGAATTGTTAGAACTCTGTTGAAAAAATCCCCAAAGATTTTCAGCATAGGTGAGACCCCTCTTACCTGCACAGGCTTAGACTGAATTTGCACCCCTCCAGCTCTGACACCACCTGATTGCTGGAAATTCTCCAGGAAAGAACCAGCCCCCCCAAAAGATGAGAACCCAAGTGTTGTTTAGTTCCCCCTCCTGATATCCCCCTCCCTCCCTGGACTCTCCTCCTTGCTGGCCTTACAGACATTATTCTTTCTCACCACACTGAGGAATTATGAGTCTCATCAGCGATTTCTTATTTTCTTTCAATCTGGTGACTGTGCTCTATATCACACCTGTAATGGCCCATTTTCACCACAGCCATCTCTTTGTTTTGTAGACTGCTCCCAACAACAAGGTCTGGATTAACTTTTAGATACCACCATGTTTTATTCACGGTTCATTTCTGGACTTTTTCATTTATAGCAAATCCCTGCAATGCACATAACCTTTC
This sequence comes from Euphonia xanthogaster, assembly GCA_034509185.1. Classification (NCBI taxonomy): domain Eukaryota; kingdom Metazoa; phylum Chordata; class Aves; order Passeriformes; family Fringillidae; genus Euphonia; species Euphonia xanthogaster. The sequence goes on along the minus strand of JAYDZK010000056.1, from coordinate 14,096,476 downwards.
AACCTTTTTTTTTCTGGGGGGGTCTCCAGGCTGTGGCACAAGGCATACTGACTAGCCTGTGGCAGCTTAACTCTTATTGACAGACTCCAAAGAATCCAATTTACAGAACTGGCTCCTCTGCCCTTAAAGTAAAGGTGAATAAACCTTTACTTTATCTAAAGGGCATCATACCTCTACTCTATGTTTGAATGGCATCAGTAATATATTTCACTGAGGTTGTTCATGTTGCTGTATCAGGCACCACCTAACCAGGCGACCTTTTACACTTTATTTTGTGTCTTTTCAAGATTGATTACATTGTGATCTTGGAATTGTTTCACATTTCTATATTTCCTGTCTTTCATCTAAGAAGAAGACACTTCCTTATTGCTACAAATACATTCCAATATTTGAATAATATGTGCCCTCTAGATTTTGCCAAGGGAGCAAATCTACAGCACAAACCAAGCCCTCCCCTTACTATTCTATTGTGCAAATCTACAGCACAAACCAAGCCCTCCCCTTACTATTCTATTGTGCTTTATAGAAAAAAAGATAAATTGGTCATTGGTTGGTATCTGATTTCCTGATAGGTCTCAAAATAAATGCTAGAGACAACAAAAATATACAGTTCAACAGAATGATGCATATTAAACATTAACTGTTGCATTAAAAAGGAATTTTTATATGATGATTAGAAATGTTCAACAGAAGAAAAACTGTTGCCACCTGTTGTGCTCCAGGAGCTGTTTGGGCACATAATACATTAAAACAAACAAACCAGTAGTGCTATTTAGGGAACTTCCTCCAGCAATCATTCATGAATGATTTAAAAACAGCATCACTGCTCTGACTTCATTTCATTACTTGGCTCTACACATGAGCAAACTGAATGAGATGCATTCATCTGACTTAACAGCTACACTGTGTATGTACAACATGTAAGGCAAAGACATTTTCACACAATTTCTCCTGCACAGCCCCACAGTGAAATTAACACTGGATTTGTGACCTGAAAGTTATTACTAAGGCAACAGATAAAACTCAAACAGTGCTATAAATTCACTACAGGCAAAAGGGAGAGCAGAAATCAAAAGCAGAAAAATGATGAAAAATTTCTATTAAATACACAAATCCTTCAATAACACCAAAAGAAATGTTAGAAAATATGGGTTCAAATACATTTCTTCTTTAAATAAAGACTTTGCTTTTAAGTTACCTCCAAAGTGACAATCTTTCTTTAAATATGCTTTCACAGCCTGAAGAACTATAGGAACAGATACGATCACCTACCATTGAGAAAACCACAGTAAGGTAAAACAAAGAATACAATCAGCAGGACTCTGAGTTGATTTTCAATGTTTTAATATAAATGTCCAACCTTCTGACTGGTTTTTCAATGTTTTAATATAAATGTCCAACCTTCTGACTGGTTTTTCCCAGATTTCATTCACGAAAAACTGGGGGTAAAATTGTGCATTTGTGCACTTAGTCTCTGCTGATCAGGCAAGATTAAAAATAAAACACATGCCAAATGAGAAGATAGACAGCAGGACTTCTTTTACAGTAATTTGGTTAACTCCCATACAGTTCTTTGAATATGTATTTTTGAACATGTTAAAAAGTAAACATTGATTTCCAAATGAAGATATTACAAGCCTTTGTATTAGTAACAGTCAACACAAAATTTACAAGGAATTTACTTCTGAAAGCATAACACTGAAAAATACCAATTTATTAAAGGCATTTAACATGGGGTTTTGTTGAAGATTTTTCTTTTTTTTTTTTAATTGAAGTATCAGTTCATACTCAGATCCTTTATAATACACCTGCAGCATTTTAAAAATTATTAACCAAACCATCAGTAGATGGATCCAGAGTGTGGCAAATCATTTCCAGCTGTCACACAATGAGGTTCACTTTTATTTACTTTACTTTCATTCTATTCCATTCTTTAGTATACATTCTTCTAACCAGCAACCCAGGATAGAACCCAAGAAGGACAGTAAATAAGGAAAATATTTCATGTGGTCATTCTTCAACTCATGGATTTAAAGGTCCAGATTTGGGGGCAAAAAACCCAAACAACACAAAACTCCTACAGCTAAGCAGATATTCAGCACCAGACAAATAATGAAAACCAGTATTACTTACAAGATTTATGAAATGGAAAAAAAACATCCACTGCTTCAAACCAGAGTGAGAGCCTATGGTTAAGAGCCCCTTAGAATACCTCACATCAGCACCCTGAACCTGCCTCCTGTGCAAATTCAGGTTTTTAAATGTTTATTTTTTAGCCCGACAAAAATTATAATGCAAATAAATCCACCTCAATATCATTTAATGGTTTTGGTGGTCTAGAATTTTTTAAGTTGAGGTTTTAGGTGGAGGCTGTGTTTGGTTTTCTACTTTTTAAACAATAATGGATAGATTATGAGAATTATCAGAAGATGTGTATAAAAGTTTAATATAAAGGAAATTAGTCTTTACTTATAAACTTATATTAATCTGCTTTGTATGTCTACTAATCCTAACACCAAACCCCCCAAGTATGTTATTTCCAATTCTTTCTCTATTGCTGTAACAGTTTAAGCAATTAGAAACTACAATTGTTTCCTACTTCCCTCGAGACACTCAATATAGTACTTCTAAGCACTGAACTGTGTTCCAATAATCATTCTACATTCACTTCATTTCATCCCATTAGTCCCATTATATAGCATCTTGAAATACTTCCTTGATCTTCCAATAAACCTTCAAAACTTTTATATCTGAATTACCTATCCTTTGATCTCCAACAGTTAGAATGAGGATGTACCTGTAAAAACCACCTTCCAAAAACTCTGGTTAGTTTGATCAACAAGGCAAGCAGCTTAAGCAGGATATGTATTTTATAGCTTTAATCTAGTTAACTACCCCATCATGATTCACTGCTTTGTTTTGCTTCTTTCTTTTTTTCTTTGAAGTGGCATAAAGCTGTGATTTTTCCTTTTCTATTTCAAAAGGAATAACAACACAAAATGCACAGAGAAATGGCATTAGCAGTGAGAAGCTTCAGCCTGATAGGGAATCTTGAAAATTGATGTATGACATTGGCCAAATAACCCAAATTTCAAGTTTCAACTTCTTTGTTTTATAGCAAATTATAAATCTATACTTTTAAACTAACTTTTAAGCTACAGGAGAAAACAGCTTTGGTTTAATTTTTTATTTTTAGTAGAGACTTGGCATAGTGTGGATTTATGGCTACCAATGCTGACACACAGGTGACTTGTTTTTAATAAAGATGCAATTTCTTACTTGTATCCTAACTACCCTCTCACAATTATTTCACCTGACAAAGTCCAGCCTTTGGAGCTAAATCATTAAACCCCTACATTTTTCAGGGTTTTGCAGGTCACCCTATAAGCACACACAAAAATATTTAAGAAAAACATTTCAATTTTAAAACAAAAATTCTAAAACAAAGGAGTTATTTTTCAAACACAGTAAATGATACAGAAACTTCAGCACTATAACTGCCTTAAAAAATGTTCAGGTTTACTGAAGTGCCTTCTGCAGCTTACATCCATCCAGGTCACTCAGTCGTGGAGCTTGCGGGTAGGTACAAAACCCGAACGAAGGCTAAGACTTAAATACTGCTCATAGAGCCATACTGGATGCCCAGCAGTATGACCCAGCTGTTTTCTCTTCCCATCCCTCTCTGTGACTCTCAACACCAAGTCACCACCACCTGCACTGCATCCTGCCTGTGGAACAAAAGAGCTATTTCTTTTCTCTCAGGCCTGCTGCAGTGCTCCAGCTGATCTTGTGCTGGCTGGTTTGGTTTTCATTAATGGATGAAGCTATTGGCATCCTGTCATCAACAGATTTGTTTCAGGCACTTCCTAGCAGATTGACTAAGGCACACTCCCCTTACTAGGTGGTATTCCCTTCCCATATCAGCATTTACTAATGACTGAGAAGAAGGGAGAACATCAGAGCAAGGTCCAGAGAAACTGTGTTAGGGCACCTCCCTGGCCTGCACTGATGGAGAGGTGAAGGCAAACAAAGAGGGGATGGAAAGGACTGGCTCTGCCAAGTCACAGCTGCTGTAAATACTGCCCAGGCTCCTTGCTGAGAGCATGTGATGAAAGGAATTTCACATTTCTTGTTACCCACACAACCAGCATCTCAGCTGCTGACAAGAACTGCTTCTGCCCAGCCTAAGGCTCTGTACTTCCAGCCAATTTCACCTCCAAATCTGAGTTTGTCCTTGGCCACAGTTCCAAAGTCACTGCTTCTCTTTATAGGTTGTGTGATAATTTTTCAAATTTAATGAACAGATTTTCACAAACAAATTGTTCAGTTCAGATCTACCATTTTACTGGGGGAAAAAGAATTAAAATTTAATAATAATGATAATCATAATCACCATCTCCATCACCTGTTACAGGGCTTGGAAAAAATACTGTATAAACCTGTTTGTAGACAATAAACTTGTGTCCAATGTGTACAACTTGGTGGCCATCAGATGTTTGAAGTTGGGTTTTTTAAAATATATTTTATTTTCAATGCACTGTTTACTTTAAAAGAAACAAGCTCAGCTGTGATACCAGTACACTGCCTATGGAAATGTGGTTGCTGAAAATGCAAAACTTTCAAAAAGCCTGAGTCAGAATTTCATTTTCCTTTTCAAGTACTATGAACTGATACAGGCAGTTTCCATAAACTCTCATTTAGAATGTTTTAGAGTGAGTAATATGAAATTATTTTGTTTATTAACTACAATTTGTTCCTCTCAAGTGTTGTTATGAGTTAATCCCATTATTTCTGTATAGCACATACAACAGAGAGAGCTGGCGTAATGGACACTCACCTCACCTAGCGTGTTTGACTAGACTAGACTTTGGTTTAGTTGTTCTTATCAAATATTTGCAGTCTATATAAAAAGCATCTATATGCCACTGAACTATTTTACATTATGAGTTTGCACACAGGACTATCTAAAACATCTTGCAATATGTGGTAAAACATATGGTAAAATGAAGGGCCACTTCTTAAAAAATGTCATTGAAAGAATTTATGAAAACCTACAAAAAATCTCTAATGAATTATTATCTGAAAAGCAAGTGGATGTTCAACATAGAATTCCTTCTTGTTTTATTAAACATCTCCTAAAGCCTAAGAAGAAAATGTAAAATCTAAAAGAAAGATATAAACCAGACAGTTTACCCACAACATAATACTGAAGGATGAAAACCTTACCAGGCAGCAGCCTTAATGGCATGGAGTCATCAGAGAAAATTAGACTTGTCAATTACCAAATATTTTCAATAATCCTGACAATTCTACAAGCTTTGTATCTAGAAAGAGCATTAATGCAATAGTGCCTCCTTTAGTCAGACTTAAAGCCCAGCTGGGTCTGAGAATACTCAAGAAAAACTGAGGTGACAAGTTACTGGTCATCCAAAAATAAATGCCACGTGGCAATCTGCTTGGGAGTTACTGTGCCCAATTTGAATTTAAGTCAAGAGTACAATAAAAGGTACTCTCCTTCAGTAACTGCTGTGCAACTTGGATGTCATTTAGCTTTGTGCCAAATTGGGGTTTTGTTTTGCCCATTGTTTGGTTTTTTAAAATACAGTATGCTACTTTCTGGATTTTGTTTTAAAATGCACAGCCAGAGAACACAATAGAAACCTATACAACATTAAAAGTCAATGCCTAAAAGTCAAAGAAAAATGTGAATCACCATTACTTTTTGCCAGTAGAACTTCTGTTTACAGATCTCAGCAACTATTTTCCAATATTCAAAACAACAACCAATGCTCTAGGAAAACCTCATTTCAATAACCAGCTTATCCATTATAAATCTGTCATAACCTGTAAATACATTCAGTCATTAATTATAAATCTCTATATTGCTGCTGATGCTGAAAGAGTGGAGAAGGTTGCTACTACTTGTGCAGTAATTCACAAAATAAGGCATTTATTCAATGATATTTAAAAAATGAAAAGTTTTTCTGCAGTCAGACATGTCAGATATTGTCCAACGTTCCCTCTTCAGTATTTCATTTTGAAGAAGTTAAAAAACTGGAATTTAAAGATGGGTTTCTGAGTCTTGACCTTCCCCGCCCCTCTGGGGATTGAGCTGCACTCTCCTGCTAAGCAGAAGTACCAGGCTGGTTCTGAGGCTACAGCGAGCTGCTCGCAGGTGTCAGCTCTGAGGCTGCTGCACAAAAGACTTGGCAATTAAACCTGCCAGGAAATGGGCTTTTCATTAAATCCTCTCTGGTCTCTATTCAACTCCAGAAGTATCCCGACTTCTTTCCTAGTCCCACTCCTATTTCCTTGCAGTCTCTCATTCACATCCAGTACAATATTTTTTCACTTTTCATATTAATTATTCTAATATTCTTATCTTCAAATCCCAAATTTTCACTTGTTACATAACCTCCTCTTTTCTTCTTTTGTATTTTACTTCTATTATCCAACTTCTTTTTCCTCTCTCATTACTCTGAGCTTTTTTCCTTCTCCATATAGTATTTTATTCCCCTCCCTACTTCTTGCCAGCTGAAAAAAGATGCTTCTTTTTACCATCCTTTTTTCTGGTTCTTTTGTTTTCTTGCATAAATTAAAAAAGCAACACTATCAGAGCTCAAAAGCATCTGAGGACCAAATCCAAGCAGCAATACATTTTATATGTAGATTCATTTAACTTCTAGGAGGTGCAAAGACATCTCAGAAATAAAAAAATATATTATTAAATATGAATAACAGATCATATGCACCTGCAAAATAGCTTAGCAAAAATGCTGAAGGCCATATGCTTTCCCTCTTGACACATTATACCACTTTCCTGTTGCAGAAAGCTTTGCTAACACTATGTGAAAAGATAATGGCAAATTACAAAATTAGCACCACATCAAACTTAGTGTTTCAACTGCAGAACAAAGTATTTTGTCTGGCTTTCATCACATCCACTCAAAGTATTGTGAGAGTAAGAATAAGCAAGATGATGCAGCTGTCTCTTCAATCTTATCTCAGATTTATAGTCTCGAGGGCACAGGCAGTCTTTGGGAACAGACAAAAAGAGTCTCAAAGAGCAGCAGGGTCTCCAGCGTAGGTCACACCACCTGCGAGCAATTCTGTCAAGACAATACTGAACTCCTTCAATTACGGCTAAGTTACTGCCTACTATTCAAGAGAACTTGGGATTTTTTTCCCAAAACTTTTCTTCCCCATGGTTTGGAAGTATTTTAACTGCCACAAGGCTGCACATTACCAGAAATGTTTTCAGAAGTCCTGCAAGAACATGAGCACAGAGATAAAACATCCGTTGATGGTTTTCACTACACAGTGTGGAACAGTTCAAATCCTTTAAGTCCCCTCTTCCTCCCACCCTCCAAAAATGGAACTTTTTCAATTCTTTAACTTTTTTTTTTGTTTTTTTTTAACCTCAAAATGGTCCTCTTCCCCCAGGTTTTAACTATGGGCAGCTCTGGGCTTGAAAATATCTTAACATCACTGATTTAACCAAATTCTGGGATATATTGCTATTAAAAAACTAATTTGTAATAACTACTTCCCTGGAATATAACTTCCTTCACAAGGCCTTTCTCAGTCTCCTGCCAAGCATATTTGGGCTGCAGGCTTGAAACAATGAGCTTCTGTTTTCAGGATGAGAAAACACTAGAATGATAAGAAACTGAGAAGTTAAACCATTTCAGACCTGCTCACACCAGTGTGAGAGATCCTTGTCTAAAATTGTATGACTTAAACAGGTCAGTTAAGCTGGTGAAAGCCATGACAAAAAGGAAACATTTGTTCTGCATCTGGCACTGCATCAGACAGCAGTGATACCCTTGTTCTTAGGGGGCAAAAAAAGGAATCAAAGCAATAGGTCACTGAGCTTTATAATAGGTCACTGAGCTTTATTCTTTTGCTGACTAAATTTATCATGCTAGATTTTTTCCTGTGACAGCCACAACCTCCTTAGCCTATTTTTACACTGTGCTTCTCTCTTAGGTCTACCTCCTCAATGCAGAGGTTGCTCCACATACTGTTCTCACCAATTCAGTAACATCCAGTTCCTGATGGCATTCTGGTTCCTCATGGCTGGATTTTATACACGTTCATGTGTATAACAAATGTGACTCAAACATGATATGAAACTATTTCTGTGCAAAAACCAGACCAATTTATTACAAAATGAAAAGGGCTGAGCACAGCCTTCAACAATTCTTACAGCAATACTTCTGGTTTTCCTCTCCCCATCCTCAACAGAACTCCAACTACACAGGGACTTCACTGCTCTCATTGGCTTCACTACTGATAGCCAGTTTTTAACCAGAAAATTTATACCAGATTACTGAATTATTAAGCATGGAAGCTCTACCTTTTTATTGTTATCTCCCTGTGTTTCTTGCAGGTAATTTTTGGGTTTTAGCATCTCTTCTTCTATGGGTACACTCAGTGACTATTTTTAGACCTCTGCAAAATTCCTCTAACACCCATAATTTTTGATTCAAGCTTTTCTTTTCTAAAATTGATGAGTTACTCAGTAAAGCAGATATTGGGCAAGTATTAAATCATTCTACAATTGTGTTATTTTTTATGTTTTCATGTCCCTTTGTAATTTGATTATGGGGGTTTAAATGAGCTTTTCAGACACAAACAAATTCACTTTGATAGCCTCACTTTTCTTACCGTAAAATACAAGATTAAACAAATTATTTTATAGCAGAGCAGAAACTCTCAAGCCAGAAGATTAGAACAAGCCAGGGCCTGTCATGGATGCTGCCCTGTTAAGTTAACTGGTCAGAGGGCAACCAGTGGCTAAATTCTCTGCCACAGAAAGCCAGGCAACGTGGTATTCACATGTCCCCTGAACAGAGAGAGATACAGCTGTCCCAGGAAAATCCTGGGAAGCTGTGAGGAGCTGTAGGAAACTTAGAGAGAAGAATTCAAACAATTATTATCTCTCTTTCTGTAACCATGGTTTGTAGATATGATTCTCCAGATGTGCTATTCATAGTTCACCAATAGTGTGAGAGAAGATTCCTAAAAGCCAATCAGGTCTTAAGTCCACCATTGTTTCTATAAGAACTATGATTTCTAATAATAAAGTGGTTTTTCATGCCTTTTGATGATGGAGTGTCTATATCACCTTTTCTGTCCGCAATACCCCTTCGGTGATAAGGCAACTGCAAGCTGGGGTCATCAGCCTCTTCTTCTAGGGCCTCAAAAGGGCCAGCAAACAAGGATTTACAGCAGCACCAAAGGTACAGTGAACATCCACTGTCAAAATACCTGTCATTTCTGTTTTTGAGAAACCACTGGAGGAAGGTCCACACAATATTAGACCCTCCAACCATAACCAATGCCTGCTTCCATGCTGCAAGAGAACAGCAATCCCAGAATGACACAACCAAACATTATGAAGAGAAAACTAGTGCTTAGAGAGTTAATACAATCTGACAGTTCCTTAAGGTACCATCTAATTACAGCATTAAAAGGCATTGACCAATTTTTATGTAAGCAAGCCATCAACAGACAGCTGCTTACTTGTATTTGAAAAATGTCCTTTCACCAGAGAATGTTTGTCTTGCATACCTGATAACTAAAAATTTATTTATAACGGAATATTAAAAGAGACTGGATATTGCAAAAGGTTGACAATCCAGTCCTTTAACAACAGTGCCTTCATGTGTTTATTATAGGCATTTTATTATTTTAAAGCTAAGATTCAACCATGTTTTATAGTTGTAATTCTGTCCTCCTACACATCCAAAGTAAATTAGGTCAATTCCAAAGTGTTTGTAAAACCTCCTACACAGAAAGCAGTTTGAGATTTTAAAACATAGTAAGTTTAAAATAAACAAAGTCAACCTACCAGTGCCATAAGCCTTGTGAACTGTCAATTTTTTGTTCTAGCCTAATAGGGCATCCCAAAGTATTATGAACTGAACTGTGAGAACTACTGTCCTTGGCCAGAGATTGCATGCACAACACATTTCATAACATTTTAATAATTTTTATTATGTAAGTTTCCCTAATTAACTTCTAAATGTATTTCTGCATTTGGCATCTGTAACATCCTGTGGTAATGAGTTCCAATATGTAATTATGTGTTGCATGAAAAAATGCTTATTTTAAACCTACTGCTGGGTAAGAGCTAGGAGTCACCAAAAATGTGTTAGAAGAAATGATGAATAATCATGCTCTCCCCATCCTCTCCATAACATGAGTAGCTTTATATACCTCTTGTATTCCTTTTGACCTCATTTCTTTTCCAAGCTGCAGAGTTCTAATCATCCTGTTCAAACACAGGTATCTCTTTCCCCACACATAACCTGGTTTGCTCTTATTAAAAGAAAGGACATCTGCAACTGTTTGTACTATTCCAGATGGGCCATGGATGTCGTCATGGTGTTTGTATAGAACAATAATGCAATTGCAAGCCCTCTTTCTTGAGTAGTAACAATTTAGACTGCCATGCATGTTAGTTACCCAGTTCCCTCCTGTGGGCATTATTGAATAACCTCGTATTTAATGCACTTGCCATTCCACTAACTTGTTGTCTTGCATTATCTTCCCACAATTGTTCATGTTTACAGATTTGGGGGATCTTTATATTGTGAATGCTGTATGAATATAAGCTGCTACTTTGTTGTTTAGCTGCTTTCACAGATTTATTAAAGCAGCAAAGATCTTCATATAGATCATTGTAGGAGTCTATTCTTGGTTTGTGATAACTGATCTTCTATTCTCATCCTTTTTTCTCCTATCTTAAATAGTTATTTACGTGACAGGACTTCCCACTTTTATGACTATATGATTTCTTCAAGAAACTTTGGCTGCAGCTGTCATGGTTGCTTAAGATGGTTAATTCATGTGGGATTTACAGTTCTAACACAACCATGGACTCACATCCAAGCAAGCTATAATCTGTCTACAACAATCATGTTGGCTCTTCATTGTTGTTTTATGTTGTATGTGTACAGGTTCATTTTTCATATTTATTAACATATGTCTTATTTGATTCTATGAAGTTTCAATTAATTTTTATAGAGACCAAAATAAAACTTTCTGGGCTGTAGCTTCATGTAAATTATGCTACATTTCCAAATTCAGTGATTATGGATGCAAATTACTTGAGACCTGTTGAGTGTACCCTGATTAATTTGTTATTTTTTAATCAGCTTGCTCTAGATGTTTCCCCCTAATACTTGAGGGTCAAGCAGACCACCTGAGACATCTTAAGTAGGCACTAGTGCAAAAAGCTTCATATACCCTCTATAATAAACATGAATGCAAAAAGTGTCTTTGTGAGATTTGGTGCTAAACACTTCTCTTCTGCTACTGTACTCCCAGTGTCTTGATCCTTTCTGGGCCTGGAGATTGTTAGGTTTCTCGCTTCTGATGTGTCTGAAAAATTTATCAAAGCTCTTTCTGTGCCCTTCTTCTGGCTTTCACACATAACTTACAGTTTTGTCTCCAAGTGTTTCCCACACTGGCTTACAATTCCTACTTTATGAAGTCTTTCTGTACCTGTTACAGATTTCCCTCCTGTGCAGTTTAATAATACTTAGTCTGGGGCATCTTTTCTTCCAGTTTGACAGATGGCAGCATTTACTCTAACATTTAATATGGTAACTCTTGATACCACTAAAAGCCTTATCCTTTAAGCTGTTTCTTTTAACGGTTTCCTAACATGTATGCTCCCTCAGGCATAGTTTTCTCTTTAAAATGTTATGGCAACATATTTTATACTTGCTCTTAAAACAATATGGCAACCATATTCATTATGATTAGTCAGGTAGGGCGGCCCAACAATAATTTCATCTTAAACAAGGTCTTGCACATTGCACATTTGTCAAGAGCTACTCCTGTTATGACCTGACAGCTTGTAAGAAAACCCAATAAATCATTCTTCACTTCCACATTTACTGTCTTCATACACATAACAAAACCATGTAAAAGTAGGAAATGTTTCTTCCCTCAGCATCCTTCACCACTTCACAGTGATGTTCCACCTCATTAACACGGTTAATCTAACCCTCACCTTACTGTGATCTATCTGCATACACATTCAAACCATAAATATTCTTTCTTGTCCAGACATACATAGCCTTGACCATAAACCCTAACACAATAATGCATCTCTCAGAATAGTTTGTATTCTCATGTCTATAAAAATGTTTACCCCTATATCAACATCCTCTTGTACCAATTTACTGTGTTGCCAAATATGTCAACATCAGGATTTCAAACCAGCATTCCAGCTCACACTCAATATTTCACCTTTCAGAACTCTTCCAGAAGACCATCTATAACTGCTAATGGTCTCTTTGACTTTTTTCTAATTCTTTATAAAAAGAAGCAATTGGGAAATACATACATGACGGTGTTAATCCCTGACAGTTGTTGAAACATCTGCAGACCACAACCCACAATTAAGGCTCTTCGAGTTGGAGGGTATGTTAGCATTCTGCAGATCACAGGTCCAGCTTAAAAAAAAAACAAGACAACAACAAAAGAATACATAATAGTTCTTAAGTGATTGCTAACAAGACAATGTTGCCAGGCATAGCAGACTTTGCACCTTAGTTTCAAGCAAACTTGTATTATTTCAATTATTTTTGACCAATATGATCATTTCAGTTCTGTTTTTCTGCACTGTACTACAAAGAGTATTCTCAACAAGCCCAAGCAAAAAATGAAACCACTTTTGTAGAGTGTCTACTACTGGTGTGAAATGTACAGCTCTCCTTCTATCACACTGCCAGATTACACATTGGCTGCACCTGAATGCACTCAAAAGTTACCACAAAGTATCACTCTTGTTTCCTTTCTAAAAGCTTCCATTTTTATTGAGAGGTTATTTCAGAAATGCCATTACTCAGGT
>JAYDZK010000056.1:14018724-14083598 GCA_034509185.1 Euphonia xanthogaster | reverse complement strand
TTGGAGATAACATGTTCTCCTTAGTCCCCAAAAGACCCAATTTCCACAGACCAGTTGCAGGTGTGGGTACTTTGAAGGTACTGGATAGATTTATTCTGCACAGCTCGAAGGCCAGCAGAGGGAGCAGAAATTAATTACATTTATTCTATACCTTTGGTAGCAATGGCATGAGGCTGAATTTAAGATTCAATGAAGAAAAAAAAGCCACAAAATTTTCTAGCTAACAGAGAAAGCTCTATAAATTTAAAAGTATCCTATTAAAAAAATACAGAAAGCCATGGGATAATAGGCAAAAATTTAAAATTCCTGACCACAGTATTTACTGGAACTTCCCTCTGCCCAGAGTAGTGCTTTTAGTGCTTTTTCACTAGTAAAGTCTGGTGAAAAATTCTATGTTTTACACATCTTGTCACAACTAGTATACTTACTCAGAACATCTAATCACAATATGAGTAAGTCAAAATAGCTGCCATCAAAGAAAAATAAAAAAGAGAGAGGTGAAGGGGATCTACATTTTTATATTCCCAGTGTTTTCTGAGCATAGAGAAAATATCAGAAGTATTGATTTAGTAAAAAACCCTATATGAGTCTGTTAGTGAAGAACAATTTACATGCAGAATTTCAGCTTGGGAAAGCTGGCAAGCTATGAAGAGCTTCAAGAGTTGGACTCGAGAAGAGGGTTTAGATAACATTTCCTTCATTGAAAGATAATCAGACTTGCCTAAGAAAAACTTATTTTTATTTAAAATCATGGTATTTCTAATTCATATCTTAATTCTATAATCATTTAACTTTGCTCCTTTAATAGCAGAATACAGCCTGACAAATTTTCTGGCTGGTTTTCAAGCAACACTAACATTCAGACAGTACACAGTCCCACATGTCCAGCCATTTAGCCACATCATCCCCTCAAAAAGTCTCCAAGTAAAACCAAGTGACAGATACAGTCAATCCACAGACCTGACAAGACATTCTCAGGCAAGACACATGACATCACTGGGCTGACAAGGATTCCATACTCAAAGTGGCATTTCCTCAGTGGAAAAGCACCAAAGCCAGCTCCTAGCAAGGAGTAGTCCAGTGCTCAAATTTCAGAAAGAAAAAAGATTTACTAATACATGTACCCATGAAGTTTAACTCACAAACAACAGCCCTAAGGCTCTCAGACCCTGTGTCACACGAGAGCATGGAGTCTTGGGACTTAAAAATCTTATCTGGCAACTGATTCTGCAGCATCTCTTGGAAACCCAGGCTGCTGAATGCTTTCATTCTTCATAAACTCTGTATAAGGCCCTTAACTGAGTTCAAAATCTATCTTTATTTTTAAGGGACATTTTAGACAACCTACATCTTCAAGGCCACCATCAATGATCCTGCTCATTGAAAAAGCTGGAACTCTACAGCAGGGACTGTTAGGAAAGGAGGCAGAAACATCCTGAGGAACTGATGCAAGATTTTTAATAATTCCTGAATCACTCAGCTATTTGATAGATGTTTATAAAACTTCATTCACAATACAGCATTGTGCAAAACAATTGGGAAGAAGGCACTAAAATGAATAGTGAGAAATTTAAGCAGCTGCTTTCAGACAATGGTTTGCAACTCAGAGGGAGTCGAGAACTCTCAACAAAGCCCCATCACACAAATCAGTTCGTGCATCTGAAGTGCAGCCCTGCAGAAATGCTGAGACCATATAGTGAAATTTAGACCTTTGTGTCAGAACTTTACATTTAAGACCTTTAGAACATCCAGTCAAGCTAAATTCAGTAAGTACTTGAAAATTTTCAGACTTCTGATTAATTTTATCAGAAAAACGATGCTAAAAATGATCATACTCAACTCAGTGTTTAAAAAAGTTTTGCTCCCAATATGTACCATGGCAACCACTACATACCAATAGGCATACACAAAATTAAAGGATTTTCTTTCATAAAATTCACAGCCTTCAGGTTTACAAACCAATAAATGGAATGAAAGAAATAAAGAAACTGCTAATCTCTGCATTAAAGGAGCTTTACAAACTCAACTAAAAAACCCAAAGGACTTTGACTGTGAGGTAACTGATCTTATAACAGCAAATGAGTGTTATTAACTTTTTATTAAAACCATCTAGCTCTGAAACTAGGTATACTATATTTTCATTTTCTTAGCAGCACTCCTTCCACCTATATTGCTGAGTTCATATGTTACCATGTTCTTAAAAACAAACAACTCCGGGCATAATATGGATTTTAAGAACAGAAAATGGGTTTAAACTAAAAAATTAAAACCAAAAAATATTTCTGAATTAAATACATTTTTCTTCTGAAAATAAGTCTTCTGAAAACTTAAATGGCAGTTCAGTAGTTTCTGATAACCCTTAAATATGCTGTCAGTTATGACAACAGATTAAAATACCACTAAACAATAAAATCATTACACCTTTAAAAAATGGAACAACTTAACTGCCCATAGAACTAGAAGGAAAGAGATGATTTAAACATGCCACAGGAAAAAAAAATATTTGGCAATTTTTACAAAGGACAAAATAGGTATTTGTCTCCAAAAAGTCAATGTTTTTGTTGGTGATACTTCTGCCTTAATTGTTGATGTTTTCTTTTCATCTAAGATATTTAGACATATTCCTGCATCAAAATCACTTCATTTGAACTTGAGAAAACACCAAGATGCTTGTTTTCCTTCTTCTAATCTGTGAATAAAAATGAAGTCAGAATGATGAGACCTCCTAATGCCTTGATGAATTTAATGAGAATAGATTTGGCTGGACTTTTTGTGCTGTTGTTTCTGATAATTACTTTAACTGAAGTAAAATTCTTTAACACATAATATTTACAAGGTTCAAAACATGCTACAGTAAAGGGCAGCTGGAGCTTCCTCTATGCAAAACAACAACATGAGATAAAGGGCAATGGAAAAACAAGGATATTGCTGAAGGTGACATTACTTGAAGTGGTGATACACGAAGTGGATTGCTGTGATCCAAGTAGATATTTCACAGCACAATCTGTCTACCAAAATAGAATTCATCCTTATAAGCAAAAAGCAAAAATAGAATTGGGAAGTTTAGCTTCACATCCAAAAAAACCCTTATTAGCTGACACAGAGCCAAACAGGGAAGGAGAAGCTGTTCTTGTCAAAACATTACTTCTGAAAGTGAGTGATACTCCAAACATTATATTTTATGACTGGTTATCTGAAACTTTTAATGGCAGCTTCCTATATTTTAGCAGTTATCTTTGTTACTAGGCATAACCCACAAGTTAGGCTTGGAAATTATGAATCACCTGGTAAGGCATTTTGATTTTCATCTGTATGAGCAAAATGGATTCTATGGCAATCATAGGAGCTTGGGTATGATCCACAGCCAGCTAAAAGATGAAATGATTTTCAAAGGCAACACAACAAAAACCCCAGTTCTAAAATGAGCTTGTGTAATGAAAGCTAAAAAGTAGAAAAATTAGTATTAACCAAGTCTTAATATCTCCTTCTGAAAAAGAACTGCATTCACTTCCAGGAAAAAAGAAATTATAGTATAGACATAAAGCCAACCTAAAAATCCCACAGCAAAGGCAGACATCTGGTGCCTGGAAACCTTGTGATTCCCCATCCCTCAAATTATTAGTAGAATAACTGGACAGATTTCACAGCCAGGAGTCTATGGTTAGAGACTGGGCCCTGCCAAAGTCATTTGCAGGTTCAAACATCCTTCTGCCAGCTCATCTAGGTAACAGCTTGTAGCAACAGCTTCAACTTATAGGGCTCCTGCCAGCATTTTGTACTCTTTGCATTTCCAGAAAAGGCAGGTTTAGCCAAGCAACAACACAGCCACTCATCAGTTTAGCATCAATTGAGCTAAAGATTCAGATTAGTCTTCTGGATCTTTCTTGTTCAAATGCCCTCTCTTCCACTCAGATAAATCTTCAAGGAATTGGTCTACAGGAGGGACCAAAAAAAGAAACTTTGGGCTGGTGATCTCAATAACAGAGGACAAATGTGGGAATTATTCCTGGATTTCTCCTTCTTACAAAATAACAGCTTCCAGTCCAGCCTTCTCTGCATCATCTGCAGAACCCTCCTGCAGAATCTTCCTTCACCTATGACTCCTACTCTAAAGCACTTACAGCTAGGTATTATTTCCTGAGTATGAATAATATACTAAAACAGGCACCCTTTTCCTCCCCTTGCCTATTACATGATTATTTCCTAGAAGTATCAACTCCATTAATTTTTCCTTTCTGTAAAATTTAACAAATCAAAAGAAAATAGAATTAGCTTTAAGATCAAAACTGCATTAATTATCCTGTGAAGATACAAACCAATTTCACTTAAGTAACAAGCTCTTCCTCACCATCTTATAATGTTTCCAGTAACATTAGAAGAACCACTCCCAGCACTACAAGAAAATTCCTACCTCATATAGCTTGTTAACCCTTTCAGAAAGCTTAAGACATTTTTCCTTTTTTTTTTTTTTTTTACAGCACAGATCCCCATCAGCCAAGAAGGATAAAGACTGTCAGCTTGCCCAACAGCTGAGTCTTAGCATTTTTCAGCTTTCCACAGCTAAACCATCCAATGGTATGCCTACAGACTGGAGGAAGTACTCATTGGGAACAGCCCTGCCAAGAAGGACTTAGGGATTCTCCTGGATGAAAAGCTGAGAAGCGACCTGGCAACCTGGCAACATGTGCACACAGCCCAGGGAGCCAAAGGTGTCCTGGGCTGCATCCAGAGCAGCCTGAGCAGCAGGGGGAGGGAGGGGATTCTGCCCTTCTGCTCTACCCTCATGAGACCCACCTGAAGTGCTGTGTCCACAAGGCAAACACTGAAGCACAGCAGGTCCAAAGCAGCAGGAGGAGGAGGGCACAAAGATGACAGAGCGCTCAAGCACCTCTCCTACAAAGGCATGCTAAGAGAGATGGGCTTGCTCAGCCTAGAGAAAAACAGCTCTGGGGAGAGGTTATTGCAACCTTTTAGTACCTAAAAACTTACCAAAAAAGAGAGAGAGGGATTGTTTGCATGAGCAGATAGTGATAGGACTAAGAGGAAAAGTTTTAAACTAAAAGGGGAGAGACTTAGATGAGATATTAGGAAGGAATATTTTACTGTGAGGGTGGTGAGATACTGGAATGGGGTTGCCCAGAGAAGCTGTGGATGCCCCATTCCTGGAAATGTGCAAGGCCAGGCTGGATGGGGCTTTGAGCAAACTGGTCTTATGGAAGATTCCCTGCCCATGCCAGAGGGGTTGGGACTAAATGATATTTAAAGTCCCTTCCAATTCAAACCATTCTGTAATTCTATTCTAACCAGACAACCTGGTCAAAAAGCAAACAAAAGCTAATGAGACATAACCACGTGGATTCTAGAGAATTAGGTTGTGCAAGGAGGTTTTCCATGCCTAGATGAACTGGAAGGGCTTTTTTGTTTGCTCAGGAAACCTATATTTCAAATAAATGGTCTCTCCAAATGATCTTTTTAATCCACACATTGTGAAAAGAAACCCTAATATAGATTTTTTTTTTGTTTTGACAGCAAGTTGAGTTGGTCTTTTGGAGTTCTGAAAATAAAGTCATTTTCTTTTATCTGTAAAAGGAAAAAGTCTTTTCTTTGATACCACATTCTTTGATACCAAGCTTTGGTGATGGAAAATCTATATGACTGAGGACTTGCACAAAGGCAGCAGCAATTAATAACACCTCTGAATAGAACAAGAAGCAATGGCAAGTAGGGAAGCAAAAAAAAAGGCATTTTGGCTCTGTGTGACTTGTTCTCTATAGAAAACAGAATCTGCTGTAATGAAGTCCTTTAAAACTAGAGAAACCACAACAAAACAGACAACAAAGAGTGGTCATTTACGTGGTGCCAGAGAGAGCTGAGAGAAGTGGCTGCAATGACCAACAAGAGTCTGCACTGTGCAAAAGGGACCCCACTGTGATACTGTCAGAGCTGTGGAGTGGGAGAATGAGCAAGGGGGAGGTGCTCCTTTTTCATTGACATGAAAACTGGGTTGGGAGCAGAGAAAAGCAAGGATCACATTTGATTTATTTCTGTCTGTGGAAAATACCTTAAAAAGTAGGCAGCAGATACTAAGGCAGACTTGTGCATACCTACAGCCTGCAAATCAGCATTTCTTTTTTAGGGTCTGCTCCAGAACTCCTGCCTTACATAGGGAGCAGTTATGTGACCCCTCACTTAGAGCTGCAGAAAGCAGAGGAGGAAAGAAGATGTAGGAGCATTACGCAGGCACCAACCAAAATAAGCCAAGTGCTGTAACAGCCTGCAGAGCTTCCCACCCCCCTCTCCATCAAGCAGTGAAGTGTAGGGCAGAGCATTTAGCAATCTGGAAATAGAAGGCTTTTTTTCTTTCATTTTAAGTTGAGGAAAGAGACTTAACAATGAACTGCACGCAGGGGTGTGTGTTGCTGTTCTTTTTCAATTAAAAGAGCACTAAAAAAGCTGATGACTCAAGAGTTTCCTCCTAGCCAGTAGTCTACTCTCAAGCTGATCTTCCCAGCTGTTACTGTATTAACACTTATAATAGATATTGTATTTTATTTTCTGGACAACACACTTCAAGCCTTACATTTTTTGCAATTTGTTTCTGCCAAAAATCTTGGGTTAGTGATATTATTTCACCCCTTCTATCCCGTGTTCCTAAAAGAAATATCTTTATTTCTGCCCGAAGCCAGCAGTTTAACAGCAAAAACATATTTCTACTTCTTGCCCTTCAAAAGAATGAGACTCAGGAACCCATTCCCAGGAGGGAACGGCGAAAAAAGCAAAGTTTAATAGAACTGATAAAGGAGCCTGGCGGGAAGTGAAAGTCTCCATGGGAATTTATGAATATAATCAGTTGTCCACTCTAATATTTTGCTTTATTAATAGCATCTTTAGCTTAGATCATCTCCTTTAAAATGTTTAAAAATCCAATTTATCTATGGGTCTAAAAAAATCCTCTCACTTTTTAAAAATCAGATGCTGTTATCATAAGAGCTTCATTAAAAATAAAAGGAAAAAAGTTAAAATAGTGATGAGATCCACATTTAAACAGCTTATAAAAACCTGCTTTCGAATCAATATAATTTTAGCACAGCTCAGCTAAATTGCAAAACCTAGTGAAAAGAAAAACCAAAATATCACAGTAGGTTAAAGCTAAATATTATAACTTTGGCTTCCTAGGAACAGGACACCACCATCAATGGATATGCAGCTGACAGACAGCACAGCAAAACAGTGTGTTGCTGAAAATAGTATGCCTTAAGAAACTGCTTCAACTTTCTTATTTTAAGAAAAGCATTTGAACTTGAGCACAAAGCTGAGTTTCACTGAAGACAGAATGACAGATACACACCTAAATATTTCACCAAACTGCAGCCTAAGATCACACCTCACCTCAAGGTACTAGCTTATTTATTACATTTTAGTATTAACCATCTCCTCCCAGAAACACCAAGGGCTCTAAGGCAACCATTACCACTCAAGAACACCACGTTTTTCATCACAGAGGGCCAATCACATCCTGGGAGGAGGAGCAGGAGCATTGTCAGCATGTCAAGGAAACATTTTTTCCTCTCTACGCTGCGGCTGCAAGCCCTGCAGCAGAAACAGCACATCCCAGTGCTGCCTGAGCCTGGAGCAGAACCACCAAGGTGGGTGGGCTGGAGCACAGGACACACAAGCAGATGCTGAATCAGTTGGGATTGTTCCACTTTGAAAGAGAAGGTAAAGGGAAAAGGTTCTGCTGTCTACAGAGACCTAGCAGAGGGGCAAGAAGAAAACAGATCCAGGGTCCTCAGAGGAGTGCCAGCGTTAGACAAAAGGCAACAGGTAAGTTGTGATGCAGAAAATTTGGATCACATGTGAAGTCTGTTTCTTTTGTAACATGGAAATGAAAAAACACAGAAAGCAAGATGCAAACAGGTCATGGTCAAAAACTTCACTGATAAAAGTTCCTGCACAACCTGCTCTAATTTATTCTGTTTTGATTAGGGATTGGATTAGAGAACCTTCAGAGGTCATCCACAAGATTTTTACATGAAACATACAGCATTCCTAAGATCTGGGATGGTACTAGTTATTACAACCAGTACTAATGAAAAAGTAAGTTTGGCACTTTTCATGGTTATCTTAAACAAGAATGATTGAAAAACACCATTATATACAAATCCTGTAAACCTCAGTCATCTCCGTACTGCCAACAGCAGATGTTTTGCAATTTCAGTACTAGGCTTCATTAATCAAGAACCTGTCAGTCACACTGGACTGACAGCTTTTACCCTGAATTTATAACCTCTGCAGAAGATACAGATCAATATTGAAAACAGCAGGTGCAGAATACTAAACCAACAACTTCCATAACTGGTATGAAATACAACAATGAAATAAGGAGAGCTTATTTCATTTTTTCAATATACAAAAGGGGCTCATGAGGTAGATGGGGAGAGACACTGTACCAGGACCTGCAGTGAAAGGAAAGAGGTGATGGTTTGAAACTACAAGAGGGTAAATTCTATTGGATATAAGAAATAAATTGTTTACTCTTAGGGTTGCCCAGAAAAGCTATAGATAATCCATCCCTGGAAGTGTTCAAGGATAGGCTGGACGTGGGGTTGAACAACCAGGTCTTGTGGAAGGTGTCCTTGCCTATAGCAAGGGTTTGGAACTCGACCATCTCTAAAGGTCCCTTCTAACCCAAACCATTCCATGACTGTTAAGTGCTGTAACAAGGGAGTCCCCTTTGCTTTCTCACACTCATCTCAAAATGAGGAATATGGTAGAAATAGAGAAAGATCATTAA
This sequence comes from Euphonia xanthogaster, assembly GCA_034509185.1. Lineage (NCBI taxonomy): Eukaryota > Metazoa > Chordata > Aves > Passeriformes > Fringillidae > Euphonia > Euphonia xanthogaster. The sequence goes on along the minus strand of JAYDZK010000056.1, from coordinate 14,074,804 downwards.
TAAATACTCATAATGGACAGTTCAAGGTCTCTCACATACTGTGGAATAAATCTGCAAGCAATCTTCATGTGAGGCAAATAGTCTTACATGAAGCAGAAAGCTTTCTTACCATTTCCAGCAGGATGAAGACAGAATGGCATTGTGCAAATGCCATCTTTAGTAGCAGTTTCCTTACAAGTTCAAGATATTTTAAAAGGCAATTCTTTAAAAAGCTGCTGGAAGTCCAGCAGAGTGTAAGATAATCCTCAATCTATTTCCCCAGTTGAGTATGCACTACAAGGTAGACACATGCAGGGCAAAGGCCTTTTCATGGGTTCTCTGCAGCCTCACAGATCTAGCAGATAGAAAGTACAAGCAGATTGGTTGTATTAAATTATTTAGAGACCTGAAACCCATATTTCAAGAAGATACAGGAATTCTGAGATATTTCCTCGTAATTTCAGTGAAGTAGATTTTTATGCTGCATTTAAAGCCTCTCCAAGTTAACCATTCTCTAAAAGAAATGACACTACCTGAAGTCAAACATGGTTCAGACAAACTTCAAGCACTCTTGAGCATCCAAGTGGAAGTATGTGGTCAGCAACTAGTGGTTATGTAGCACTTCAGTGTCCCAAGAAATGCTTGGTTTGTCTAAATTTGAAGGAAAAAATACCTCTAGCATAGCTGAAATTTCAGATAACCTTTTTGGTTTCAGGGCAAGTTGTAGATTTCCCACACATGATCAGCCATAAAGATTACCTGTGGCACAGAGAAGAGACAGAATTTTACCCAGGTATGCATATCCTCTACAATGCACAGGAGCTACTTTTCCAGGATGTTTAACTACTTTCCAGAGGCAAAACACTTGTTATGAAAAACAGATATTTGAAGGATGAGTACTAAAATAAACAGGAAAAAAAAATCAAGTCCTAGGTCCTGTTTAATTAAAAAAAAGGGAGGGAACAATCACTTAACTTAGATTTTGTCAGGCTGCAAAGACTGATGAATGTAAAAGGCAAAACTGCTTCATATCTCCAGTGAGTTACAACAGTCTGGTTGGCATTGGATTGGGTCAGGAAACAATGAAAGTTAATTTTCAGTGTCAGATATAAGAAGCATCTGCATCTTTCTATGGACACAGAAAACATTTTCATGTTTCTCAGCAAAAGCATCATTGCCTAACTGTGCCTTCTGCCAGCTGCCACCAACCTTTTGAGCAGGCTGAAAGGAAAAATTCCTGTAACTTGTAAACAAAAACACAGGAAGAGCAAAGCTGGAAAAAAAGCTGTGGAATTCAGGCCACCAATGCTTCAGAGTGGATTTCCAAACACGCCCTTTCACTGACTTTTTATTTGCTGGCTTTCTCTGAGCTGTCGCTGAGAGAAATCACCACTGCTGATGATGCAGGTTCTGCTGCTAATCTGAGAAGCTAATTCACCTATGTACACCTCTATGCACCTTGTACCTACACAGCCAGGTTAAAGACACCAGCAGACGAGCACTGAAGAAGGAAAAAGCAAAATATGTCTGCAGTCATAAATGCATTTCAGTAAGTGTTTTGCCATAGATAACTACCAGCCAACAAATGCATGCAGCATTCACTGCTCAAGTACCTTAACAGCAATCTAAAGGGAATAGTGGATATTTAAAATCAAATATATTAAAACTTGCAGAGTAATACTAAGACACAATTTGATCTCTGCATCTGACACACTGAACTACAAGCAAGCTACAAGAAACGTTTGGCCATGGTAACTTGGAGATGAATTCCACCACAAAGGAAAGTAATTCCCTTAGGGACAGAAAATATTATTAAATCCTCCCATCTTTGGAGAAGTGGGGTAAGAGGAGGATACACATAACCCCTGCACTCAATTATTTTGCAGGTATCAACATGCCTGTACACTACACAACACAATATATCTTAACACAGAAGATCGTTCATTTGTAAAGAGAATGAATTCCTCTGGGCATTGCACAGTTTGGAAGCAGTATGACCATGTGCATCTCAGCAAGTAAGGCAGTGCACTAGCAGGGATCACCAGGTCAAAGCTGTTTGGAGCTGAGGTCCAGAGACATCCATGACATGTCATTTTTAGGTTTTATGTCTAAGTAGATTTAGGCCAGTCCCCTAAGCAGAACACTGCCATGCATGGACTGTTAGAAGCTGCCCTGAGACTCTATCACTGATTTAAACCTTCACATCTCCAAAAGAATGCAAGCACATGGAATGAATCCCTGGAGCAGACCTGTGGTTTAACCTCCCCTTGGGGAAGTTATTCCACGGGAACTGACACCACTTTTTGATCTGATCAAAAAGTTTGTGGGGAAGGCACTGGGAGATGAGAAGAGATTCACTGCAGAGCTACACTGCTGCTCAGAGCCAAAATGCTAATGCAGAGGCAGTCAATGCATCTTCTACTGATAGCAGCTGGAATGCTTCTGTACAAACCACACCAGGAAAAAAGCAATTATAAGCTGCTCATATGAACTATTACATTTTAATTAAAATTAATTTAGAAGAAATATAGGACAAAATTAATTCAGTATTTTGTAACATTAGCACAATGTATTCAATTGTGCGGCAGCTCCCTGGAGGTCTGAGTTTTGGGAGTTTTTTCCTGTCTTTTTATAGTTTCCCCCTCATTAGTTTTGCATGTTCAGGATAAAACCTGAGAGCCACGTCATGTCCTTCATCATTACTGTTGATAGCTTTTGATAAGAAACAGAATTCTTTTTTCTGCAGAACAATTTATTTTATTCTGCAGAAGAATTGTAAGGCCCTATTCCCCTTACTAAGGCTGTACATCTTTTTAAACAAGCCTAGTTAATAGTGATAGAAAACACTGGGGTTGGGGGAGCAACAGCAGAAAAATAAAGACAAGATCTGAGATCTGGTTATGTCCTATGCCCTCTTCTTTCATCCTTGATTTTCAGGGACAACCAAAATCCAATTAGGAGGAAAAAAAATTCTAATTTTAGTATAGGTTCCTCAGAAGAGGTCTGGCAAGGTTCAATAAATTGGCTTTCACTTTTTAAAATCAGTTTAAAGAAGCGTTTACCATGTTGCTACCAAAAGCTTTTGGAAACCAAAAGTATGCTTTCCATTGAAAGAAAAAATCTTTTCCAATGGAAACACATTTAGATACACGTTATTGTTACAAAGCCAACAGCAGTGTGAATACTGAAGAGATTAGCATATCAATGTTACTGCAACGTGTCTTGGTAGTCCCAGCTCCAGGGAAGACAGCTATTTTAGTGCATTTCAAATGTGATAGTTTCAGATACAAGCCTTCACATCAAATACAAATTATTCTGCTTTCTCCTTCTCAGTGACAACGCCAGATTTTCTTCTGTCAGACCTGCATACACCTTCTGACTATTTAAATGCAGGTCTCAAGGCAGGCATCCCACCCTCACTGTCTCCTGCAGCATCCCAGCTCCATTGCAGCTCACCTGCCCCTTCCCAGCTGCACGCTGCAGAGCACTGGCCATTTCACAGCAGCTCAGGAAGCCTCAGCTCCTGGGTATCCAATGCTTCCCTCACCAGTCAGTGCTTGGAAACACCACAGGAAAGGGGACTCTATTGGCTTTAGATAAAGATGACTTCAATTAACAACAACTGACTGAAAATGACAGTCTTTTAAATTTTTCCACATTGCAAACCATCCTTCGAAGTATTAAGAAAATACCTCAAAACTTCCAAAGCAGCTGAGCAAGAGCCAGCACTAAACTGGGACAAAACAAAGCAGGAACTTGTGCTTTCAAGTGATAGTTTTGAAGAAAAATATTTGCCACTGTCACATGAGAGGGATTACGAGAAAGTATTTATTTGTGCCACAAAAACACAACTGATTCTCCCACACTGACTCAAAGTATATCAGGGCATTTACAGCTGGTGCTTCCAGGTGCATTGCAGACCTTTGAAGGTGACATGCTGGCTCTTTCACTTGCAGACCAGATGTGGCAGCATCCAGCAGCAGCTGGGGTCACTCTGTGTATTGGGGCAGCAGCTGCAGGTGACACTGAAACCCCGGTAACTGAATGGAGCATTTTGCAGAAACACAACACACACTACATTCTACATGTTTAAAATAACATGTGAAAAAGGAAGCGGTCCAATATAACTTATTAAATAAAAGCACACAGGTTTCCCATGAAAAGTACTGAGGCTAGGCCATAAGTCACCACCCACAATAGACACTGGAAACGTGGGATGCAGCAACATTTCTATCAGCAAAAAACACCTAAAATTAATAAAAACAACAAATCCTCTTCAAAAAACCCAGATCCCCCACAAAAGGGTGCAGGGAAGCAGCAGCTTGCGGGAGAGGAATGATCCAGAGGCATAATCCCACACACATACCAACAAAGACATCAACACATGCTGCCCTTACTGGAAAAGGACACAGAAGGAGAGATCGGGCTCCGGCACCCAGAAGCTTTGCAGCTGACTCAGGCAACTGCTCTTTCCTCTGTGTTTTCCACAGATGCCATCCTATGCCACTGCCAAGTGTTTACCCCAAAACCACCCAACAACCCTCTGCCACATGCCTCACTCGTGCGTGCTCAAACCTTCCACCAGTACCCACCACATATAACTCAGTATTTTATGGATGAAGTGCAAGCCTCCAAAGATGCGATACATGATGCTATTTATTACAAGAAAAGAGCCTGAGTATTTTTTTTGCACTGATTCTTCCAGATAATTCACTCTGTAAACTAACCTGTGAGCACAGCTAGAAGAAATCTAAGTAATGTCATCCCCCAGTGTAAAAGAATACAGATTTTAAACATGTGACCTTCCTCAGTGAAGGACAGGAACTCGATTCTGTGATTGAAAGAGCAGTATTTCACCATTCATGTCTGATAGATGGTATGGCAATGACATTGATTTAAAATGAGAGGCTCTTCTATTCTCAGCGGACAAAGACAATCATCACAAATGTCACCTACGTGACACACTTCTTCCCAGGCCTCAGGTAGAGAGCAGCTCTCAAAAGCAGCCAGTATGACATAACAATAGCAAAAACATACAGTTGTGTCTAGAAAAGAGACATCAACACTTGAGTGACCATTTCAGACTGCATCTGTGCAAGGTGACACTGAACCATCCTGACTCTTCAGCCAAGGAAGCTCTCCTAACACATACTGCTGTAGGAGAACAACCCTGACTCAACATTTGTTACCCAATTTCAACAGGTAAACCTGGTCTCAACACCTTTCCTAACACTGCCCTCTACTTATACTAAACTCTTCCAGAAGTCCAGGTATTTGCTTCATAATCTCAAAGTTCATCAGTGACACTAACTCCCTGTGACATGACCCTACAAGGACCAACTGCAAAGCTTGTATAGATTACAAATGTTCTACAAATGCACTGTGGAACTTTAAACAAGAAAAGTCTTTACACTAAAAACAAAATAAGTTATTCCAGTCTCAAGCACTGTGATACAGATCTAACCTCTGCATCTCCAACATCTTCCCTTATTTTACAAGGATGGAAAGAAATATCTAAGAAGGTAATAAAGACATTAATCTGTCACTGAAAAAGTGAATTTTGACTGTTCACATTTGGTACATGCTGGAAGGCAAGTCTCAAAGACATGCAGATACTAAAGAGCTGAAAATCAAAACAAATTCCATAATGATAATAACTTTTCAGTTAATAAGAGGAGCACAAATGTTTATATTTTTTTGCTTGTTCTTGCTTTGCCAAAGAGTAATAATGTGGTACCAGTGGTTTGGCATCAAAGGAAAAAGTAAACTGAATAAATGCAAGACTTTTCAAATAATTCAGTTACTTCTTGAAGTGCACTTCATATTTTATATATAAAAGAAGAAAAAATCCATATATTGCATTTTAAAAGCACTTCCTTGCATTCAGTGCACATATTAAATTTCAAGAATTGAAAAAAAGTAAATTTTACCTGTAAATGTATACAAATATGTACTCAGAATGAACATTTCACCCATCCCTCCTAGGTATACCAAAGAAGAGCATCTGATGGTCTTGGTTGCCCCAGAAGTAAAAAATCTTTCTGGACATGGATAGCCCAAAAAAGGTTTGAACAGAAAGATTCATTAAATAACTTAAACTTGTGAGGGCAAAAGAAGTACATGCCATTAAAACTACATTTTTAACATATGAAAAAGCACTTCCCTTCTGCTCTTTTTTCAGAGTCTGGTTGTTCGTACTCAGTGACTCCTGAGACTCTCAGAGTTATTGGGGAAACTTCAGCTGTGGCTTCTACAAGTCCAGGTTTTTCCTTCCATTATGTCAACAGTGCCATAGCATGTGCAAAGTGCCCAGACAGATCCTTTGGGAAGTACATTAACTTGGGGTAAGATATTGTTGAGATGCCACCACCACATCACTCATGCACAAATGGTGCGCTCCACTAAATGGAATTATTTCACCAAAAATGTTACCTGATGGCACAGTGCTATCCCAGAAAGCACCAACCAACCAGCCTAAACTCAGAGCTGATCACTACCTCCTGCCAACACAGGGGCAAAGTTCAGGAGGTTGCTCTCAATGACTAATGCACGAGACTCTGTACCCTTCTGGATTTGACCTCTAGTAAACAAGCTATAAAAGAAAAGAAAATCCTCTTAAGGTAGGCTGACACGACAGATACAGACCAAAAGTAAGCGTGGGCAAAATTCAGAGTTCTGATTTCCCTAAGGTACAGCCAAACCTTCAAACCTGCAATTGTGAGTAGCAAGTCTCAGCTCAATTTTTCCTAATCATGCCTTGCAGATACCAATTCATTAGTCATTGTTACTGAAGCAATAGAAGAAACAAGCAATACCTATCCTGACAAAGTAGCACAAGAATTAAAGAAATGAAAAACCAATGGCAAATCTCAAGAAGTAATAAAAACAGGTTAAAGAAATGAAGAAAATATGAACCAACTAAAAGTGACAGGGCAACAGAGCATTCCCTAGAACTCATCATTCAGGAGGTCTGTATTTGAAACATGCATCAGGGATTAATTTGTGACTCCTGTTTTGACTAGAAAGCCTTTTATACAAATTACATTTCACCTCAGAACCAGTCAAGATGTAATGCAAGAGATTGCCTGCATCTGTCTTTGGGGATGCATTGACCTAGTTAGCCATCTAATGCAATTTTTGGCAATTGCTTCTTAAGTTTTTTTCTTTGTGTTGTTTAGTATTAATTTTTAAAGAGACAGTAAGAGTGTTACTGTGTCTTTGTATGGCAGCTCAGCTGACACACAGAGAGCACAGGAACAGGCTCCACTGATGGTGCTGGGTTTCTAAAACACTGGGGAACAGCATTACAGCACCATAAGCTTGTGAAAGAGCACATGTCAAAGCACCAGCTTTAAATGAAACAGTCAAGCTAGCTGAGGCAGATGTCTGAGACAGCCCCTGTCCCACCCCATCTGGTTGTTTCAGACTTGTGTGAGACCTACAGACCACAGAGAAATCCCTCACAGCATCTAGGATCCGACCACAAAACAGAGACAATTTGTTGTAGTTTCACCTGCACAGAGATTACCCAAACTAGCCTCCAAACAAGGATGTACAAGAGAATGTCACCCTGAGTGAAGTGGGACTCTGTTCAAGAACCATGGAATAACAGCCTGAACACTGCTTAGTTTAGCAGCACCCACGTGGGCACATTTGACAGAAGCGTTGGTACGAAGCCAGCTTTGTCAACATCCATGCTTGGAGCTTCTGAAGAGCTTCCACCCACGGCTGGCACACAGCCACTGCCCTCCCCTCCAAGAGCACACAGCATGCTCCTGTACTTCAGCTGCAAAGCTGGAGGATGGTCTAGTTGGAGGATGGTCTAGTATTACCAGGGGTATTTGTGGGAATTGCATCACAAGCTTCAGGCAGCCCTTAGAAACTTACTTTGGTGCCAGGCCCTTGTCTCTTCATTCTCTGTGAAGTGGCATTAGTAGAACTTCACTCCATGAAGGATTTTGAAAATACAGTTGTTCAGAAATCAAGAGATGCATAATTTTTATATAGAGGCATTTCCTAATCATATTGCAAAACAGCAAATACATTTTCTGAAACAGACTGACGAACTCTGTTAACAAAAGACAAATCTACAAAAAAATCTGTTCCAAAAACCCAAATTAGTTGCTGTAAACTTTTGGAAACTTTAATTATTACTCTAAAAAAACCCAACCAGACTAAATGCATAAGAACACCTGAAAAGATGAAAAAACCTCAGATTTAAAAAAAAATTGTTATAGAATTAAACACTAACTTTCCATACTGGAGTTAACCAACAGCAAGTATTTAAACAGGCGTAATGTACTCAGTCTACATGTGACCAGAGAGTTTCATGGATAATAAATCCAAAATCACCAAATCACCATGTGTATGTGTATATATATATGATATTTACTTAGGTAAAATACCATATATGCTCAAGTTCTATTTTTTCCTAGACACTTGCTGTTGACTCCTGCTGAACGAAGACACAGCTAATGGGACTACAGAAGCAAACACATGAGCAGAATTACAGATAATTTAATGCTTTCATTTCCATGAAAATGTGAACACTTTATTTCTGCATGTCCTTCTAACATTACTGCTGAATGCTCTTTTGATGCTACCAACACATGCACTTTATTAATTAAGAAAACACAAATGTGCAACTATCTGCCTGCAGTCACTTGAGTCCCTTCATCATCTGTAGAAGAGTCAACTAGCAGCACATTTATTGCCACTAGAAGATGCCATGTAACAGTAACAGTGAATGGTGTAGGCACATTCCATAGGTGACACCTACAGTATGTGAAGTATATTGTGTCTCAGAAATGTGCTGAAGTCAGAAGACTTGGTACATTGAGTCTATTCTCAATTCTACCAGAAATTAAATCACACTGCTTTAACTATTTATCCTGTCAAATAGCAAGCTGATCTTCATCTCTCATGAATGAAACTGAGTAAGAACCACTACCTATAGGCTATCCAGTACCCAGGGGAAGAGCTAAAAGAGGAATTGAAGCCTTTATTTCCAGCCCATCTTATATACCCCCTGTCCATAGCACTCCAAATGGAAGAAAATAGGAGAGAGTGGTTTGCTTGAGATATTAAGGAGCTTGGTTCCATGCTGTGCTTCCCAAGATTAGAGTTCAACAAGAAATGCTTTTTCTGAGAAGAGAAGAAAGGGCAAAATCCTCTGGTTGTAAGGCTCACCAGTAGGTCACAATTACAGGCTACTTTACCCAATACAAAAACTTTGCTGATGTATTATCACAGTAGTGGGGCAGTTACTGTAGTAACTGATGTTCTTACACATTGTTACTAAGAAATATAATATAGGAAAATATACAGAGCCCTTACAGGCTACACCAAACATTCTCTGCTCTCACTACACAATAAAATGAATCACTGAAAAAAACCCACACAAACACTCCCTAAAGAAAAACACGAGTCTGTACTCTATGTAATTAAATCGTTTAAGTAAGCCACTAGCAATTTTTTTCTTCCAATTGAACAAATAAATTTAAAACCTTCCTGAATGAATTTAAATGTCAAATCCAAGTTTATTCTACAGGTAAAGTTTAGCTGTAATGCACTAGTACAATTCAGGCCCTAAAGGCACCTTCTATTATAAAAGAAGTTTATATGTCATTCAAGGCCTATATTCTCAATGGAACTGAAGTTGCAGATAACACTTTTCCCTTTGCAGCTACTTCAACTATTATAAGCTGCTACAAAAAAAAAAAAATTGTGCTTACCACCATGGCAACAAAATATTACACTTTTTCATATGATATCATACATACAGATTTACAAAAAAGTGATGAGTAGTTATCTATTGTTATGTCTTACAATTAGAACTCACTATTACAAAATATAAGCAAAAATTGGTTCTACAACTGATTTCAGCATAAAACAAAATTCAAATTTGCAAAAATATTTAAAAGTTAGAGGGAAAGTTTTATCACCAAATAAAATTAATACATTTAGGAAGGACCAGAGGAGGAAAAGAAGACTTTGAAATTATCCAAGTCATGATAAAAGAAATCTGCTTTGAAACTGCTGCTAAAATGGAACACTTCTCTCCAGATTCATTAGGTTCCAAAATACAGGTAGGGAAAAGGTATATACAGGTTTGGCAGGTTTATTTTTCTTACTGAAGTTAGGGAAGAAAAGAACATAAGTTTATCATCAGGGCAGAAGAGTGCAAGCTTATTAAACGCACATTTAAAAAAAAATCCTCTCAGTTGAATTTGAGAACCAGTTTCAGCTGATAAGTAAAAGAATTATAAAATCAAAGCATATTAGAAGACCTTATTTTAAAATATTTCTGTGATGCCACGTCTCTTAACATATCCATTATAAATTGCTGTTTAGTAAAATGCATCCAAATCCATGAAAGACCCATGAAGGTTTTTCAAAATTCACGTTTTCAATGTATCTGCCTGCATCTGAACAGAGAATATCTTTGGCCTCCATCAGCCACATTTGGGAGGAGCTGTCAAAGACAGAGCTGTAGGACCCAGATGATATTTTGTGTTTTGAGCCAGGCTCGCACAGCACAGCAGACCTGGCTGCAGACAGTTGGGAATGTTTCCTGGATCAGAACACTAAGCTGTGTGCTAACATCTCAAATTTCTAAAATACAAACAATTTGCCTTATAATAATTAAATAACAAAAAATATAAATTCTGTCTCCTCTGGAATGCTGCTGGGTCACACTACAGTTGTATTCAAATACAGAATAAATGAAGATACATTTTAAAATGTGTCTTTCTGTTTATTTCCAGGATTTACATCAAATATTGCATGTCAACATATTATCATGATGCAGCCTTGGAGTACATACATTATTTCTAGGCTTACAGAATCATTCATCAAGCATAATTTGGTGCATTTATTCACAGATTTGTATAACATAAAACTGGTTGGTTTTCTGTGACAAAGCATTCAAAACCGACAGCTTCTTTGGCCACCAGCAGCTCAGCTATCCAAAGCCCTTTGCTTAGGTCTTGATTGCTCCTGCTAGACAGGAACTGCAGCACAAATCCACTACCCCAGTAGCACAGGCAGCAATCAGGTGGCACAAACCCTATGTCTTTTCAAGACATTTCATCTATTGTATTTGAGTAGTTAACACCAATTATTTGAATTATCAAGGACAGCTACGTGAGCACCCATTGTGAAGAGGCAAATCACTGTGTACCTCGTAGATAATACCAGAATCTCTGCAAATTTAGGTTGATATTTTCAGACAAAATATTGCCAGGCTATAACTTTAAGAAAAGACTGTTATTGCTAAAGAAGACTTCACAAAATCTGACATTATATCAACTGAACAATCCAGTTTCAACCTTGGACTAGTACATGTTCCCATCCTGCTAAATGAATTTGAATTGCTGTAAAGTTCTGTCAGGGTATGGCACAAAAAATCAAAATATATGAGTGATCAAAAAGATACCACTTGCTTTTTATGTATGCACACTATGCTTTAATAACAAGAAATTTTGGCTGCAAAATATAATCTTTAATATATGAATTAGGATGCCCATACTCCCTTCTTAAAAAAACAGATTTCCACAGATACTGAATCTTGAGTTTTCTGTAGTCTAGCCTATGGATTTGGGTAAGATTTGGAGCACACAGCTTGAATGATATACATATGACAGATAGGACAGGATGATTAATTTGAGGCAACTCACTCATGAATAGGTGGTATTTGGGTATTCTATAATGGATTGTTCTAATAATGTGCTTCAGTGGATGTGAAGCCCTGAACAATCTAGTCTGGAATGAAATGGTGTCTCCATTCTTATCCTGAACTCCAATTAGAGGAGGATTATCACTTCTCATTATGTTCTACCCTATTTATTTGCAACCTGCTATCCCCTACCCACCCCATCAATCTCATGTTCTTTGGTAAATACTGCTTTAATTTATCTTCTGATAAAATAATCTCATGCCTCTTGTCTCTTGAGTATTACTAAAAATAATCATCACTTCACAAGCACTAAAAATTTAAAGTCTCGACAAATTATGAAAGATGCAAAGGTAATAATATCACCAATTAAAGATACTTAATAACATCTACTTGATAAAAGATTTCCATATATGCAGATTTTATATAAATCTTTGCTATGCACAGTGGAAAAAAGAAAAAATTAAAGGAGGGAAAAGTATATATATCAGAAAGAGCTTACAATCCAAACATTTTAAAAATCAAATATGGGGCAATATAGACGTATTTTTCTTTAATAAAAATCTTGGAATTTTTTTTTGCTATGAAATGTACCGTTCTGCAACTGCCACCTTTATTTTGGACCAGCAACAGTCAGAACCACCTACATTTTAAATTTGCTTTTATTACCATAGAAACATAAATTTGCTTTAACTAAAAATGAAGTCTTGACAAAATTGAGTCTGGCTCAATCATCTACTTTCTATATCATACACTATAGAAGATATTATTTATTCATTTACACATCCATACTTGCATACTTTTAACATAAGCTACATCCACCTCAGCTACTATGAAAAATCACATGTGGTTTGTGTTAGATAAGATAGTTACAGAATATTTATATTAAAATGAATTACTTCAATCTATTCTATATAAAGTCAAAAGGACAGAATTACTTTTAAATTATTAATGTTCTTAAATCAATCCAATTTGAAGTATATTTTTGCTGACTTTTACTTCAATAGTAATGTTCAGAGCAATCATGTACCATTTTATTAAATAATTGTAATTAAACCTTTCTGTGTTCAATAAGAGATGGGAAACAAGTCAAAACACATAGAAGAGAATGGTATTTTTGTTCTCTTTAAAGCCACTGACACCAAGGTGAATGCACACCAAAAAATTAAAGAACTAAAGACATTCACTGCTAATAAAAACCCAAATATATTTATGCAGTTTTAGCACCAAAACAAAGATCTAAACTATTTTTGTAAAATACTAAAGTGCTGTTCTACAAGGCAAAGAAGTTCCTGAAGTCCTCCCAACCCCAGCTCACACAGGCTGGGGCTCACAGACACCCCAGGACCAGCACTGGGGTCCTGCCAGCCCCTGCCCAGCTCTGCAAAGCCCCAGCAGAACAAGGCTGATGTGTGTTACAGCAAAGATGCTTGGTTTGTGACCCTCTACAATAAAATGTGAAATGGGAGAACCAGTCATTTCACCAGGAAAGGCAGGGTAAACATGCAGCATGTTCAACTGGATATATTTAAGCTGCTACATGCAATACAGCAACTTGAGCTCTCAGCAATTCTTAGCAATTCTCCTATCTCCTTGCAACACAAGTGGGGGAAAACAACAGCATGTAAGGCTTACCAATGCTAAATTTTGGCCTGAAGTCCACTGTCTAAGGCAGGAATAGAATATTCACTATTGTGTGTCTGGGAAAAGGAAAAAAAATTCAAGTTCTCCCAACATTAAATTACAGAACAATTCTAAATATAATTTACAATATTGGAGGGGAAAAAAAGAATAAATCACCATGGCTGTACGGCAGGATAACTTACTTTGACTAGATAACAACATTTTCCATATGACTTTTGGAAAATATTTGAATATCCATAGATATAAAATTATACTGGCATAGAAAAGATAATTTCTTCTTAAATAGAAATACTCAATAGAAAAACAAAAATTTTCGAAACCCCTATTATCCATAAATGAAATATTTATCTCTGATTACTCTAACTGTTCAAAGGAAAAAAACCATACACAAACTGACCACCACAGGAACAGTGATCCTCTCCTCATAGGAAAAAGACATTTAACAGAATAGTGGTTTCCTGAGGGGGAAAAAAAAGTGCTAAAAAACAACCAGTGGTTTTTGGTGAAGGAATTGTTGATGGAAGGGGTGGGATTTTTGTTGCAGAGAAGCTGGTTTGGTTTTCAGGAAAAGGAAAATCTGAAAATAGGGGTGGAGAGGGACCAGTCATACTGATTTTTTTTTTTTCTGTAACTATTTTCTGAATTGTTAGCTGAGCTAATCAGAGCTTTGTTTGTGTAGGTATTTCTAGAACATGACTGAAATACAGCTAAATATTTGTAAAAGCCACGATTTCCAAAGAATTCATAGTAAAAATGGCAAGAAGAAAGTCTAAATTAATTAGAAAAAATTATTCACTGTGAATTATTCATGCAGCATTAATTATCTCGTGCACACACACACATACTTCAACCATATAAACCCTCTCAAATCTAGGTGGACACTTTCCAGGAGACTTGTAGTATTTTAGAATAGAAAATAGTGTAAAAAATTCCTAGAAAATGTTTCACTTATAGAAACATCCCCAAAAAAGAGTAAGCCCCCAGACACATTCATTCAGATGATAAAAGGAAGAGGTTGTGCTCAGCCTTCCTGTTCTGGAGTGAAATACCACAAAGTGAAAGCTCTTTCCTAGGAATTTGGCTCAAGAGCAAGGCTACCATACTACAGTTATTGAGCATCACAATGGCTATGGGGATACGACTAAAAAAAAACATAAACAGCACACGACTGAAAAGGAAAGCAGAATTTTAACACCTTAGTGCCCAAAAAGTTATGAATAAAACAAAATTCTGAACTGGTTCACCATTTCTAGAAACTACAGTCAAACAGAATGAATGTAAAGAAAGAATCTGTTTCATATCTCCTAGATGAAAGCATTAGGCCTAAATACATACTCTAGTCAAATAGCCAACGTGGAAGTACTATACAATTTTTCAATTTTTTTCCAAAGGAATAATCCCAACAACTTGCTTTCTTAACCTAGGGAAAGCTTGAAAATATTTGTGTAAAGGAGCACGGGTAGTTTGTAAATCACAGCAGCAATATACACAGCAACAAACATCATTAAAGGTTTTGTTTGTTTTTTTTTGCAAATCCATCTTCTGTCTAACAAAACACAATCCACATCTGGCAGCATGTCAGTTATGGTCGATGTCACACTGGTTGACAAGATTTACCAAAGTGCTCAGTGCATGAATACTTCAGATTAGCTATCAGGCAGTGTGCAAGGACAGCTGCTTATTCTGAACCAAACTCTTCAGGTTCACTAGAAGAATATAGTGTCTGGAAAGCAGGAGAGAGAGAAAAAAAACCACACAATGCTATTATTTTAAAAGAAAAGGGAAAAGATGAGGATGGACAAAAATCAGGCAGACAATACCTTGGTGAAGGTCTCCAGGAAGAACAAAACTTTATTGTATTGTAGGAGCAGAACATGGCCTGATATAAAAGAAGTAAGCACGAGCACTGTTTATAACCCTTTTTCCTCTCTAATGGTTTCTTCATATTAAAAAAATACTTCAATGCCTTAAGCAGGCTGCATAAACACTGTGTTCACCTGACTATTGAATCAAAGAAAGACCACTGCTGTTGCAGAATCATTAACATCTGCTGGGTGGACCAAGCCCCACCCTTGTGCAAAGCCTGTCACATAAAAATGCTGCTGAGGAAGAGTCATACAACACTGCAAAACAACTTTAATTAAAAAAAAAACCAAACTAATGATTATACTGAGAAGGCTAAAGTGGGACCAATAGATAAAGACTGCCCAACTACCTGTCTGGAGCATTTACATATAAGTATTGTTATTAAAATCCTTAAATCTATTTTCAAGTTTCTTCACAAGGTCTGAGAGCAAAGAAGCACCAAGATTATCTCCAACTTTTGCTATGGAACCTGCTCTAAGAGCTAGCTCAAAGAACTATAGTATTAAGCTTAGCAAAGTGTTAAAAATATTCCTCAGCAGTCTATAAAAAATTTCCTCCTATACTTATTAACATTTTCACACAACACTATATTTTGTCTGAATCCCTGTTGCATGTAAACAGGAGGCTCAAGCAGGAGCATTGACTTAGAATTGTGTACTCAGTGCAGAAGATAGATTCAGCAGAGAAATGATGAAGAACCAGACCTTTTTTCTTCCCTTTTCTAATTAGCTGCTTTTGAATATCATTAGCAGCTCTAGAAGCACGATAATTTTATCACTCCTTAAGAACGATATACATAAATAGGAAAAGTAGATCCACAATTTCGGATGAGAAGCGAGTACATCAGTGTATCCATGCCAGAAATAACACAAGTCCCAAAACACAAATGTACTGTGAAGGCAGTGTGTGCCCACCTCTCCCACAGGAGTACGCAGGAAATTCAAACCCGTGGCTTCCCATTTCTAACACAACCAAGCTACCACACTGCTGGCACCCAGCTCACACCCAAGCTGCCCTCCAGCACACTGGCAGACTCTTTAATTTTTTTTCTGTTTCTTTTACTATTACTCATGCTATACACATCCACTTTTCTTTTTGTTGATCAAGAATATTCCACACCCGCCCCCGCCCCCCCCCAGGCTCTTCAAGTTAAATTTTGCCAGAATCTTTTGACCAGCTTTCCCAAAATTTCATCACACACCACACTATTTTGGGGATTTTCCCCTGACTGAGAAGGCACTATTGTAAATGTAAGAAATATTGTTTGAAGTTTATGCTATTATATGGAAGATTTTTGACAACAGCCCAAGTTAGACAACTAAGCACTACTTCTAGAAAATCCAAGAAATGTGTCTAGCTTATCACTTTGCAGCACTGAACTGAGCTCTGAGAAGACATGGAAACTGGGGTCAGAAGCCATTACCTTCTAGCAACTGATCTAGGTCAAGTCACTTGGAATGACTTGTTCAAATCCAGAAACAAGTAGTTTTTGTATTAAAAGAAGTAGATACTTTTCTATAAATATAAATTTCTGTAGCTATCCCAAACATGAAATAGAGATAATTTTAACACTTGAGAGCCAGCCAAAAATGTCTAATTTTGGTTGCTCATATTAGGAAAGAAAAATAAACCATTCCATTTTAAATTGTCCAAGGGGCAGGGGAAAGAAGCAAAGGGATTTGTTTGTTTTTGTAGCACAAGTTACAAATTCCTATTCACTTGGACTTGACTGAAACACACTATTCACTGCCTCTTCTTGAGACAGTTTTTGATTTAGAAGAGCCACCTTCTCTGATAAAAGGATGTTAGTAGTCTTATTCTTACAATATTTTTTCACTCTGAAATCTATTTTTTCACAAAACAGATACCTGTTCCTAAACAAAGCACGGGGTGTAGCAGGATGTTCAGTGATGTGCTCCAATATTGTTTCCAGACATGTAGTCCCACAATCAGGCTTAGAAGAGCAGCAGTTCTGAACTATACAAATATCAGCATATTCAGGTTCAGTCTGTGAATGTCATTTGGCTTAAAGTAAATTCATTATGCTCAAATCTGTTGTTGAACTGATAAGAGATGAAGTATTTTAAATTTTATTTTCCAGACTTGTAGCTTGAATTTTCTGTAGGCTTCAGAAGCTGTGACCTAATAAAAAGCTTATTAACACTGTCAATAAAAAGCTAAGTGTACTTCCAGAAATTTCATAATGGATCTAAAGTTGGGCAAAGAAACAAAACTAAACCTGAAAGTGTCCAGCCTTTCAGTGCTTCCCTATACTTAAAGGAAGTTTTACCAAGTTTTACTTTTCCTGCCCTTTAGGACAACCATACGTGAAATCTGTCTGGAATTCAGGCAAAGCAGAGCTTGTTCCAAAAAACACAATTGATCTGTGATTTTCAGACTGGCCACTAACCACAATTTCCAGCTAAATGTTCACTTTATGCCAGTACATCGAAAAAGGAGGTGAAAGAATAAGGGATTGGTTTTGGTTATAAGCCACTGAAGCAAGGCCAACTTGAAACACTCTGCCAGGTAAACGAACTCACAGCAGGATTCTTAAAGTATAAGCAGAGCTCTAAGATACCAGAAACAACCTACTGTTTTTAAAATATAGAGGACATTTTTGTACAAGGCAAAAAACAATTATGTTTTTTATAAATTACATGTCTCAAAGGTCATATTTGCTAGAATAAGTTAGTTGTTTAAAATACTTTAAGGATGAAAGGGAACCAAAAGTCTTATCTCTCTCTCTTAATTGTTACATACAATAATTCATACTTTCAATATTGTTTGCCAAGTTGTGTAGAAAGCTTTTTTCTTTTTATCTGATTGTACACTAAATATATATACTTTCTCAGGATCAAATGTCTCCATGTTTTATTTGCCTGCATTGTATGAATTTTAATTATCCAGGAGTGCTTTTTTTAAATGGGTTCAACTCCAAACAAACTCCAATGGAGACATACACAGAAAGAATTTGTGTTCTTGCGGGAACAAAGCAATACTTCTATATATAAAATGGTTAAAGTACAAGAATGAAACCAAGACATTCCATTCTTGCATCAGCCATGTGTCCCACAAACCTAAAAGCAAAACCCACTTGGAACTGACGCTGGTGTTTGGTTTGCCAGAAGCAAGAATTTCAGGCTGACACGACTACCACTCATTTTGTAGCTGGGGACTTCTTCAACAAATCCTTAACCCAAATCCTTGGTTTCCTCTTGCCCCAAAGTCTTCCATCTAATTTCATGGTTACAGGTAACAAAAGCCACTGATTATCAGAAAAGAAGAATTAACTTCAAATAAGGATTTTAGTGCCTAGAAGTGGAATTATTCAGCAATCTGCACAGTCCTACCAGAGCACTATAGTATTACCACATTTCATTAAATAGGATTCCAGCTGATGTCCAATAATAATAACATGACTATCTCTTTTTGAACACCAAGCATGTCTGGCAATGGCCTTGGGATAAAAAGGACTCTCAGAAGCAAGAGGAGAATTATGAATAAGAATGAAAACACTGCAAGCTTCTAAGTACCTCCCTAGAAAGATGCCTATCAAATGGTTCCAGCCAAAGCCACAGTCAGGAATACTAACAAGTTAAAATATTACTTAAGAAAAAAAGGTGCAGGAAATAGAAATACTGGAACCAGGAAAGACTGAGGGTCCAGATTTCCTGCCTCATAATGTCATATTTTAACTTTCAGTTAAATGGATAAAATTACAAGCTGAAACCTAAAAGCAATGAGATGGTTTTACCTTTCTGTCATAACACATTTATCTCCAACAGGGAAATACAAAATGTTAAAAAGGAGATTGACTCACTGCTGAAATAGGAAATACAGCAAAAAAAGTTGAATCAAGCCTACCAGACTGAAAGAGTGGCATCTTTCTTGGTGCCACAAAAAAAGCTCAGCTATTACACAAGGGCATTAAAATAATGAAAACAGAAAAATGTCTAATCTAGAAGCAGTATCCATTACATAACATTCTGGTACAGAGACAGAAGGGAAGGTTAAACAATATTACGTTGTAATGATCAATTTTATAAATGTCTCACTGAATTTACCAGAAGCAGCATGGTTCCATGCACCGCTGAGCCCCAGTAGTACTACATGGCAAAATCAGCAAGTGTAACATGCAAAGAAGACATCTTCATGATCAGAAGCTGACACACATACATGCATAACAGATAACAAAAGGCAAAGGTCCACATGCAGAGAAGATAAGGTCAAGAATCTCAACCCTAATTCACAGGTTGGAGAAATGTGGGAAAAATAAGGCTGGGGGGATTACACTGCTCTCCTAATTACAATTCACAGTTACACGTCCTTCATCTACACAAAAATAAATGTCTAGTCTTAATGCAAATGACATTCATTTCATCAAGATGCTAAGTTAGTACCAAACACATCACTTCTGATTTTGTGTGAAGCACTACCCATGCATCCTGGCACATCACAGCTGAGTACAGCTACTGCAGGGGTGGGAGGAAAACCCATGCAGTTTGCAGACACTTTTCACCCAGAAAGACAGTACAAACGGATACTTTTCTCCAATTTGCATTGAATGCTGTAGTACTGTCCGGCACATGGAAAATTAACAATCTATTTAAAACACAACTGGATGCTATAATGATTTCTTTCCAGTCAGAACTGACTACTAGACTGGCAGCCAGTAAAACTTCTACAAAAGGCCTGCTAGATGGCTTTATTTTCATGCATAAACCACCACATTAGGTTCATTCCTAGGTGCTTGCTCTAGAACTAACACTATAAATCCCACACTTTAATTTGCTTAAGATGACAAGCTACTTCATCTATACCCACAGCCTGACAAATTTGCTGGCCTTCTAGGATGGGGTTACAGCAGTGGGGAAGGGCAAAAAATATCATCCGCCTTGTGTAAAGCATTTGATATGGTCCTGCATTGCACCCTTGCCCAAACTTGGAGAGACATGGATTTGATGGATGGACCACTCAGTGGACAAAAACTGGCTGGATGGTCACACTCAAAGACTCAACAACTCAATGTCCAAGTGGAGAGAAGTGACAAGTGACAATCCTCAGGGGTCAGCATGGTGACAGCTTTGACAGCGACAGGGACAGTGGGATCAAGTGCACCCTGAGCAAGTTTGCTGACAACACCAGGCTGTGGTGCAGCTGACACTCTGGAGGAAAGGGATATCATCCAGAGGGATCCTGACAGGCTTTACAGGTGGGTGTGTGAGAACCTCACAAAGTTCAACAAGGCCAAGTTCAAGGTGCTGTAGCAGGGTCACAGCAATCTCAAGCACAAAGACAGGGTGGAGAATGGGTTGAAAGCAGCCCTGGGGAGAAGGACTTGAGGGTGGACAAAAAGCTGGACATGAATCAACAGTGTGTGCCAGCCACCCAGAAAGCCAACCACATCTTGGGCTGCATCAAAGAGATGTGACCAGCAGGTCAAGGGAGGTGATTCTTCCCCTCTACTCTGCTTTCATGAGACCCTACCTGGAGTACTGCAGCCAGCTCTGGGGCTCCCAGGACAAGACAGATGTGGATCTGGAATGAATCCAGAGAATCAGCTGACCATACATTGTGCACCTCTTCTACAAACACAGACTGAGAGAACTGAGACTGTTCACCTGAAAAAGAGAAGGCTCTGGAGAGCTCTTAGAGCAGCCTTCCAGAATGTAGGGGTGGCTTACAAGAAGGCTGGAGAAGGACTTTTTAAAAGGGCATGTGGGGACAGGATGGGGGGAATGGCCTTAAGATGAAGGAGTGCACAGTTAGATTCGATATTAAGAGGAAATTCTTTACTGCAAGGGTGTTCAGGCACTGGATCAGGTTGCCCAGAGAGGTTTTGTATTTCCCATCCCTGAAGGTGTTCAAGACCAGGCTGGATAACGCTGCAAGTAGACAGTTTCCTGCCCTTGGCAGGGGGATTGAAATTAGATGATCTTTAAGCTCCTTTCCAGTCCTAACCATTCCATGATCTTTGATTCTGCAATTAAGCCCCTGTGCCAGTGCTTACCTGCATTGCTATGATTTGATTGCCTATTTTTAACTAAGGTGCACTACAGAACCTCTGCTTTAACTGTGCTAAAAACTACAATTCAGCAGCAGTGTGAGTCAGACTTGTTTTGCTAGGAAGAGTTGTGCCAGAATGCTCTCCCAGCAATGTCTTTGATCTTTCTCTCAACTGCAAACCCCTTCTGACCATTCTCTCCCTTTTCTCTCCATGAGGCTTCAGAACCTAAGCCAAGCACAGGGGAATCTGTGAGTCCATAGCATATTTGAGGGGGAAGGTCACTCTGCATCAAACTCTTGGGGAACACTGTTTTTCTAAAATCTTCCTCATTCCAATTTTCCTATCAACAGCCTGTTTTTGCAGTAGAGCATCTGAGAGCTGATGTTAACAGATGATGATAAGATGATGACTAAGATTTGACCAAGATTTGTCTTGCAATGTTACTGCAGAATGCAATGCCCTCCCCTCCACTTCTCAAAATGCAAGGGTACAGCACCAGAAGTCACACTGCAAGTACATAACAGAGCACACAAAAGCAGTATCCACAGCTGCCAGAAAAAAATGTCATTTGCATAAGCAGTCATGAGGAAAGTATTTGTCAAAAAGATACATTATTTTCCTGATGCCAATCTCAAAATGCCAAAATATAAGCTGCTTATCAGTATCAGCAGCACTGATTTGATTGAATGTACTGGAAAGGATACAGAAATGTGAATCATTCACTGAACAGGTATCCCATAACTGTATAGAAGACTTCTGAAGCAGAAGTTTGTTGCTGAAGGCATTTTTGTCATTTTGAAGACAGAAGCTGCTTGATGACCATGTGAAAAATGCAATGAAGTTCTCTAGCTTTATGACACACACTTAAACCAAACTTCAAAGTAGCTTCAACAATACAGATGAAGTTTCCAAATGATTCACTCCTCCATGATGAGAGCAGTTGATGAAACAGTTACAAAAGGCATTACAGTTCTTGAGTGTGGGACTGGAGAATGTGTTATGGCTACATTGTGTTACTCCCTTGCAGAGAAGGAGTCAAACACAGCCTTAGTTTCACTTAGAAAGTGATGTCCTAAGGAACTGGCAAAGATGCTTCTGCATCAGTCAATGAAAAAGAACATCAGTTCTTTCTCAAGAAAGAAAAAGACAGCAAAGGAAAAGGCACTTTTACCTAAAAGTAAGCCAGATGATTTTCAATCTGCAAAGTCATCTTTCCTTGAATGTCACGTACACACACTGTCAGTTCAGGTTTATTAAAGTTTTTTGTGAAACTGGAATGAGGTTCGAAATGTCTGATAGGAATTACAGTCATCTGTCATTGCTATTAACTAGCATTTTAAAACATTGCCACAAATAGGAGAAAGCAATAAAAAAAAAAGTTTAACATTAATATAGATAACCCCTGCCCCCCCCAAAAAAAACCAAAAAAAACCAACAACCCACCCAAACTAATATACCCACAGCAAAATAAAATGCAAAGTCTTGGCAGATGCACATGTTTAAGTTGTCAATACCTGAAAACCTACCAATGAAACCATGAACAGAAAGCTGTTTTTGCACTACACAAGCAAAATTCAATACTGAGGATCCAGACAACTCCTCACAGAAATGAAAGCAATTACAATTTAACACCACCTGTAAATATCACCTATAAGTCACAGAAAGGTAACAAAAGCAATGTATGTCTTGATGCTGACATACAAAGTACCTCTTTAGAACAATGAAGATCTTGAGTTAAATGAGATGAAGTAAAATTATAATCAAAATCAAAAGTGACCATAGGTGTCCAATGCCTGTCTGCCAAGTAGTTATAACAAATGGGACAGCATATAGTTGTTACTGATTTTTATAATGCCCTTGGGTAACAACTCTGAAGCTGTAGATTACCTGAGAGCAAAACACTGATAGTCTGTAACCAAGCTTTCTCCTAGGAAATGTGATTGATTTAACTAAATTCCAGGAACAAATTAAGTTTTTGGTGAAGTGTGTGGAGGGAACCAAGAGACCTGCATATCCCTGACAACAATCCCATTGATTGATGACACAATTAGTGTCCCAGTCCAAGCTACAAATATATAAAGGATTTATTTAACAATGGAGTCAATCCTACTGCACCTACCACACCACATTTGATTCACAATTGTCAAAAAGCATCATGACAAAAGATTGAAGAGTGACAAGCAAGTTCATACCCTATAGCCCAGTGATGGAAAACAAGGAACTGAATAGACCAAATGCCTGTTCCTTTTATTTCTACAAAGTGTTAAACTTCACTACTAGACATTAAGTGGTTTTCCACAGAAGTGAATAGCCCAATCCCTAATTAGAGTGAAGAACCTAAGCACAGGACTCTTAAGTCCAAGCTGTTCTACGAATACCCACTTCATCCTTTTAACAAACTAGCTTTAATGAACTTCATTTCCCACCCCCAAAGAACTGGGAAAAAAAGGTATCCAAAGCCTCAAAAATGCATGTGAGGGAAAAAAACCCAGCCCTGCTTCACACTAGCGATGAATATTTTAAAAATCCTTCAACTATATGTCATATATCTCTTTCTAGAGTCATAATTATTTATTGTAAGATTCAAAGACAAACTCAATAAAGCAATGTATTATCTGATGCTGAATCTCAGTTTAAACAGATATAAAGTAACATCCATTTTTCTTTCCACCAGCTCTGAGAAGTTACAGTATTTTCCTATCAAGGATGACTCTTACTTAAGGGCTTTACTTGACATTCTCAGGTCAACACTTCCAGCGGAAAGGAAAGAAAAAATATGCAGAGTACAGAAAGTCAATCAAATGGTAATCTTGTTTTATAAGTACACACATGAACACAAAGTTTTGAGCAAATATGACACAGAGATTCAAAAGATTGAAAAAAAGGGTTTGTTTTAGGTGCCTTATTCTCTTGAGGACAGATCAAAAGGGCTTTCAGAAGTTGCTTTTACAGAAAAAGAATCTGTGTATTACAGGCCTTGTTTTGTACATCTTTTCAGAGGCTTCTTGTCTAGAATGCAGTTTGCTGGATAATTGAGCCACGTACAATGCCTTCTGACCTCTCTCATGGTCTGTTTGGCCTTTTCCACTGATGAAAGAAACCAAACTTTATTCTGTTTATTTCCACTCTTGGAAATGTGCATTCTTAAACTGATCCATTTTCTGAAATCAATTCTCATGTAAGCGTAGGTGGTATAGACTTAGAATCGTACACAACTTTACTCTTCCCTCACTTAAGAAATCAGAACCTAATTTGAAAGTGCAGGATCATAGAAATATCTTCATTTTTGAAGCTACCAGTACATTAAATACTTCAAAGAGCAAAACTGATTCAAATAAATAAAAGCAT
Source organism: Euphonia xanthogaster (assembly GCA_034509185.1). Classification (NCBI taxonomy): domain Eukaryota; kingdom Metazoa; phylum Chordata; class Aves; order Passeriformes; family Fringillidae; genus Euphonia; species Euphonia xanthogaster. The sequence continues at coordinate 14,050,283 of JAYDZK010000056.1, read as the reverse complement.
CAAGCTCCAACAGGCTACAGCTTCAACATTTCTTCTGATTTTTATCTCCTCATCAATAGACAGAGTGGCCAACAAGTATTCAGCATACCTGCTCCAACCTCTTTTTCTTCTTCTTCAATGTTGTTTTTGATGCTGTCATACTCTTCATCAATTGCCTGGTTGCCACGCATTTGAGACAGAATCCTCCGTGCCCTCTGGGTCTGGCCTTTCTGAATGAGCCAGCGGGGACTTTCGGGAAGAAACAGGAAGCCAAGAAACTGTATAACTGCTGGTACAGCTGACAGGCCCAGCATGTACCTGCAAATAAATCAGAAAATAGATAAATATCTACTATTTGCCTTCAAAAACACACTATGAGAAGATTCAGTTACAGCTAGTCAAACTGTATTTACAGATCCAATCTCCCACTCCTCGTATTCTTTCTCACTGTAAGTTAAGCGGGGAAGAATCATATTCTGCAGGTATTTTAGAAAACATGATCTTTCTTTCATTTCCAGGAAATCTCAGGGACGTGGTGACTATTCTGCCACCACTGATTCTAGCCACTGGTCCTGAGGACACTAAGTTAGACTAAACAAAAAACCTGAAATATTACACTAGTTTGGAAACTGATAAACCCTTCAGTGACAATAATCAAAAGAAAAGAGAAAGCAAATGCATGGAGAAAACCAAGTACTGTTGATGACAAAGATGAGATTGAAATCCTGCTAATTGTTTCACCAACATATTAAAAACAAACAAACAACGAAAAAAACCAAACCAGCCAGAAAACAATGCATAATTTGGTCAATACTACATACACACTGACACATTGCCAGTTTCAATTTTGAAAATTTCTGACTATAAGCAGAAACACTGAAGAGTTCATTTCACCAGCACAGCAATTTACACAAGATCTTTCAGAGAGTCTGCTTTTAAATCTTCAGTCAGATGCAGTGTGAGGTTTTAAATCAAAACTGCATTTTAGATGTCCAAGGGTTACTATTTATAGCATCAAGGCTATTTCTCTACTCAACAGAGAATTACCACTGGTAAAAGCACAGTTATGCTTCCAATGATCAGCACTGACACCTGTGGCAACACCCAAGCAGGGTTATTTGCTCCATCCAAAGTGGGACAAAAGCTGTGGAAGACAAGCACACCACCAATTTTCTGGTCTATACACATCACATTTTTATATTTCTTCAGTAAAACAATAAAAGGATAAAAAGAATTGCAGAACAATGTATAATTTTATTCTGCTTGTAAAATCTGACCTTTTCCCATTTACACTTCACCCAGATTCTTTTCATTTTCATTAAAGACTTTAAACAGTGCTGGTGTCACCTGTACATTACTGCAATTACCACGAGTTTCACATCAGCGGATATGATCATTAGAACACCTCCAGAAATCAGTCCCTCTGAATACTGAGGTAACCTGTACTCATAAACAAATTCACACCTTGACATCAGTCAGGAGATAAAGGAGATTTGCTAATCTCTCCTCTGGCTGCTCTCTCCATTCCCCAGGATGCATGCTTTCACAGGTGATATGCAGCCTCTTACCTGGATCTTTTTATAAAGCATGCATGAGATTGCTAATTGAGTAGGGAGGAGAGAATAACTGTTATTGAAAACCTTATGTTAGGGGCAATGAACCAAATGCACTTGTCAAGTCCAAATGCATTTCGAGTAAAAATGGAAAAATATTTTCTTAGAGGCATTTGTGTCTTGCAAAACAAGAAGAAAAACATGGGCAGTACCACAAGCAGAAAAGTGGAGAATGATAAAAAGAATACCCAAAAGGCAATGCAAAGAGAACGGCCATCCCAGGACAATGTGCATGCAGACCAGTCTTCCCACCCCCAGCTGAGCCCTCAAGCTCTTCTTAAAACCAGTCAAAATTTCCAAAGGTCATACAAGCTAAACTTGGTCTAGAAAGAGCTCAGTTAGCAGCTCTCTTTTTTTGGTAACATTTTAAAAATTATATAGCTCACTATTAGTTAAAAAAGAAAAGCATAAGAAAGAAAAGAAATTCAAACCATAAAGTTGGTGGAAGGCTTATTAGCTGGGTAGTCTTCAGTCAACATATCTAACAGTGTCACTAATCCACTAATGTTCTCATTCCTCATTCACTAATGCTCTCATTCATTAATGGCCTCATTTATTCCTACACTTTTCCTTCTCCACAAACGTTTTGGTAGCTGTGCACAAAATACATAGACCACTGAAGCTCACCAAATTGTAGATTCGATATCTTTATTGGAGTAATATTTAGAAAGCCTTTTCTATTCCAAATGAAGAGTAAAACAAACTCATAGAGCTTAAAACCAATTGCTGTATCCTGTCAAAATGCATGCTGAAGTATGTTTTTATGCATCTAAGTATGCAGATATAGTCCTTCAGACTCCTATTGCTTAAATTTCTGCTCCTCTAAAACCCTTCAGCCACTTAAAAGCAGCAGAGCCTCCAGAACTAACCAGCTGGGTGCCTGCAATCATCTTAGGAGGCAAAATCAATCAAGGCTCCTGAAAGCTTGATTCATACCAGTTGGACTCTGTTAGATTGTTTATCACAGGCAAGGCAAGAAAGAAATGCACAGACAGTGCTCCCTCACTGAAGTTAGTTTCCAATCTGCAAAATTCTGATCAAAGTTGAATAAAAGGAGCAGGCCAAAAGGAAAATGTTTAGTTGAGAGGGAACATCCAATGCAAGTTCTAGAGTTGGCGTAATTTTCAGAGCAAGCCATTTTGATATAATCAATTTAGAGTAAAAGCAGGCAATTTTAGACATTTCACACAGTGAGCCAGCTTTCAGAAATCTAATATAGTTCTTTCCTATAAAGATTACAAGACTTTGTGTTTGAAGCCAGATGTCTAGCTGACCTGAAAAAATCCAGCATGAAATTTAATAAATCCGCTGTAACATTTCTCCTTCTCTGACATACTGCTGCAATACTATTAAGATGGCATTAGCAGGGTTTATAAAGCTAACCTGTCACGTTAAATATTTGTTTTCTTTGGTTCATTTTAACTTAATATCCAGCATTTCCAAGAATAAGCAGAGCCAAGAAAAATTTAAGTTCCTTATTGTTTGTTGCAGCAGTCCAGTGCTTAGCCATTCAGTCAGTAAAAGATACAATAACTGCTGTAATGTTCCCTCTTCTGTGTAATGACTCAGGGGTAGACATTTGTGATTTCTCTCCATGTGTTTGCTGGCCACTCCTTTCAGGTGACAGACCATCTGTACTCTTCCCTGCTCAGCCTCAGGTTGCAATAAACTAGCTGAGGACAGTACACCATCCTCAACTAACAGCTCCAGCATTGCTGCTGGAATACTTGGATACCTCATCACTGAGGTGGCAGCCTGTTTCTTCACTCCATTCAATCCAGCAGAGCACACACTGAAAACACAGCATTACTGCAAAAGTCACCCTGCACATGCCAGCAGGCTGCAGAAACTATTGCTCTTCACTACTCCACACACCAGGCTGCACTAGGACTACAAATACAAGAGAAAGCAACAAACCAGGAATAACAATGGATCACTAAGACGAGTTGCACAGCTGGAGCATGTGACAGAGAAGAGGCAGAGAGAACTGGGTTTGTGCAGCCCAGAATACAGATTTTTATTATGTTATAACATAAGCTTTTAACTATAAATTTATGCTACAATATCCTTCAATTCTGATAGATTACCACTGCCCAGATTAAGAATATTCAAACTTCACCTTATCTTGCACATACAGCATTTACTTATTGGAAATTTGCCTTTTGAAAAATCAGCATGCAATTATTGTAAATGCAAAAGGCAAGCTACCTTCATAAACATCATGACAATCAATCACACTTGTGATGTATATTTATTACTCTCCCACTTTAAAGTTTAGCAAAGTCAAAAAACCTGCACATACTGTGAATATTAAGCTTAAGCAAAAGCAGTAGGGATATATTTTGGCAAGATTTAATTGTTGAAGTTCCATTTTAGTACACAGTTTTACCACTTTCTATGTAAATTCTGTTTTACCCACAAGAATTATAATAGCTGTCAACCAAATCAGGACTACAGCAGCTTGCTTTTAGCAAGGAAGGCTCACAAACCTCCATCCATCCTTGGCGAGGTAGCTGAAGATTCCATCAACAACGCTGGCGAAAAACTGCCCTCCAGTGATGAAGAGAGTGTTAATGGTGACTAATCTGCCTCGTAAGTGTGGTGGAGCCACTTCTGCGATGTACACTGGCACAGTCATAGATGCTACACCTACAAGAATAAATTCAGTTAGAGTTATGAAATCAAAAGAGATACTACATTGCTTTTTCATCATAAAATACTATTTTGGGTCTGGCTGAGACAGAGTTCGCTTTCTTCATCGTAGCTACTCTAGGACTATGTTTTATATTAGTGTTAACTATTCAGGGATGTTTTCTTTATTCTTTACACAGAGTCAAGGCCTGTTCTGCCTCTCACCCTACCCCACCAGCAAGGCTGGGGGCAGACAAGTAGTTCTGAGGAGACACAGCCAGGACAGCTGACCCTGAATGATCCAAGGGATATTCCAGACTACATGGCATCGTGCTCAACATACAGAGCTAAGGGAAAAGGAGGAAAGGGGGGACATTCAGAGTTCTTCCCCACCAGCTGTAACACATGACGGAGCCCAGCTCTCCTGCAAATGGCTCAACACCTGCTTGCCCATGGGAAGTGGTGAATGAATTCCTTGCTTTGCTTGTGTGTGTGGCTTTTGCTATACATACTAAACTGTCTTTATTCCAACCCATGAGTTTTCTCACTTTTATTCTTCCAGTTCCCTCCCTCACCCTAGCAGCAGCAAGTGAGCAAGCAGCCACACAGGGCTGAGTTGCTGACCAAGGCTGGGCATGACAAGCAGTGACCCAAACTGAGCTGGCTGTGGTGCCCAGTAACTCCACAGAAAACACCACCTCTCCTGCCCTGAGTGACCACCCCAACAGATGGAGCCCGAAGTCACGGACTAAAGGAACTCAATGCACATTTATGGGCACTTTACAGACATTCCACAGGGGTGGTCCATAGACTATGGGAATGATATCTGTGTATGATATCAAGAATGGGAAAGGGGTTCATGGGTAATAAGAATGCACTGCATCTAGATGGAATAAGGGGTGGAGAATGTGCTGCTTTCAGCTGGGGTAGAGTTACTATTCTTCATAGCAGCCAGGGCCATATTTTGGATTTAAACTTAGGACTTTGTGCTTACAAAATTAACTCTATTCAAGGCGAAATCAGCACACACTTAAATGGAATAAGCTGGACAAATTTGATTTCTGACTTTCAAACGATGAAAACAATGAAAATGCAAGTAATGAACTCCAGAAGTATTCAAAAAGCAAATGGTTGCTAGCAGCTGTATTGGAATTTCAAGGTTTGATGTAATGATACAAAGAATGAATTTCTTCAATTCACATTGCATGTACACTGAAATTAAATAAAAGGATAGATATAACTATAGTTTTGAAAGAAAGAGATGCTATGATCCAAGTAAGCACACATAAGTCAAAGTGACCAACTGAAGACATCAGGTGTTCACAAAACTCTGCTGAAAAAGAACTTTAGCATGGTTTCCACAACCAGAAACAAAAACAAGGCCAAGTATTATTGTTATTGTTATTGTTATTGTTATTGTTATTATTATTATTATTATTATTATTATTATTATTATTATGTAATTTCATTACTGCTATAGAACAAATTGTTTCTTGACTTAGTTTAAAAATATTCCATGTGCTATTTCAAGTACAGGTTGGCTGGGCCCTGAGCAACCTGATCTAGAGAGTGGCCTCCCTGCCCATGCAGAGATTGAAACTAGATGATCATTCAGGCTCCTTCCAATCCAAGCCATTCTGTGATTCAATGCAAAAAACTCTATCACCATAAGGAAACAAGGACTAACAGTAAACCACAGCTGCTTTTTATTCTGTCTTTACACTGGTAGTATTTCCTACTAACTGGGCAGAGTCATCTGTGCAAAAGACAGAAATGTCCACAAGAAACACATACAAACTGTAAAAACAGAGTTCAACAGTGTATGAAGAGCACACCTGGGTGCAGCACATGCTTTGGTGGTTGAAATCCCTATTTCCTTACAAGAACCAACACTGACAAGCAGCAGTGATTTCTTTTGTAGTTAAAACTAGAAGCACATTGGCAGCAGCCACCCAAAACCATATTTTGACTGAAGTCAGCTGAGATACAACTTGAGCACAGCGAGCACAGCCAAGCACCACCAGACACATCTTCCAGCCTGGGGCAGCTCCACCAGCTCCATACAGACAGCCTCACACCAGCATGGGTCAGTGCTACAGCCCCAGCAGGAATTGGGGTCACCTAAAAACAAGCACATGGCTCTTGAAGCACAGCTATAGTTCCTGGCTTGTGTCACAGCAGAAGGGATTCATCATGGGATGGCAGAGGCTTTGGCTATCCTGGATGACTCACCAAACTAAGAGCACCACATCATCTTTAGCAACAAGGTTAGAAGGTCAGCCTGAGAGGACTGCTGGGAGCCTCCAAAAGCTCGAGCAAGTAATACAGATTGTTCCATAATAAAATGGCATGAGAGGACCCTTTGTTGTGATAGGTAAACACTCACGGCAGCCTCTCAGCATGATAACCCAGGTCCCAGCAGGGCCTCCCAGGACATGCCAATGCTTCCTTCTCTTATCAACTGAGAAACCCGCACAGAATAAAAAACCCAAATAAAAATGTCAGGGGAAAAAGAAGAGCATTAAAAATTTATTCAACCAATTTTCAAAGCCAACCAGAATGTACTATGGAAAGAAGCATTCAAATAGTCCTTTGTGTATTTGACAGAGAAGTGAATTTTCAAGCCCAGCCCACCATTAGGGGTGTTTCTCTTCCATATTTCATGTCAGTATTTGAAATAATAATGATTAAAGTGATGGAGACTGCACACATAACAGCAAATCCTTTTTGGGAAAGCACAGGTGTGTGTCCACTTGCTGCAAACAAAAGCCACCGAGGACCCATGTGAGGCAGTGGCTGCCACTGGAGCAGAGGGGCAGGGCCCTACAGGTGTGGTAGCCCTGGCCTGGTAAGGCTGGGCCTTCCTGCTCCCCTTCCTCCCCCAAGCCACCCCTCTGCCTTGGGCATGTCTCCTCCAATGCCCAGGCTTGTTCCCCCACTGTGGTGTGGCCATCTTCCCATAGGCTCCTTGGGACTGAATGTTAACACGTACCTTTGACACACCAGAAAGCAGTTAGAAAGATGTGCACAACCAAAACCAATACATGCTTTGTAAAAAAGCTACCTTTTATCCCCTTTGAACTCTTGATGAAGACTGATTCTACCAGAACCTGCAGAGGAATTTGTTCAAAGCATGCCAGCCAAAAATGCTTCTCAGGCATCCACAAAGCAGGGCCATACCATTTTCCAGACCAGCAGCTCTCTCTGATGTTTAGAGTACACTACCAGCCCTGAGACACTGCTAGAACCCTGGCAGCCAGAGCTACAGCACTTGCCTCTTACAGGTGAAACTAAAACCTGTTGCATAACACAGGGGTGGTATGAAAGCTAACATGTATTTGTAAAAAGTCTTGAACAAGAGGCATCATGACAACAGATTGTTTCTGCTGCATTCTTCTCACAAGCTGATGACTACAGGAATAAACAGAAAAAAGGAATTTTGCACACCCCAACAGTCCTGTCACAAGCTAGCCAGTGATATCAGCTATTCATCTGGCATTAATACAATAGCTGAAATTATTTATTATCAAACCTGCAATAAAGTGCACAAGACTTCTCAGGGAAACCTAAGGATTTAGAGTATTAGCTCAAAATCACACAGAATTGCTTAGATTGCTAGAAACATTTGAAAATCATCTAGTCTAACTGCTGTTCAAGCAGGGGCAGCTAGATCAGGCTGCCCAGAACCATGCTCAGTTAGGCCTTGATCATGTCAACATGTCATCTCCAACCAAAATGACTCTGTAATTCTGCAGCTTCCATGCCAGATTTCTTGCCCTGAGAAATGTGTTCACAATGTTGCTGTCTGAAACAGCCTTTCTGGATTTCTATTTTGACCTTACTTCCTCTACCGTGTGTCCCAAAACCTAGAGGTTCAAAACATTCAAGCAAAAATCTCAATTCAAAAGACAGATTTGTTACATATTTTTAATTATCATTTCACTATCAAAACATATGCTTTGCTACTCTGAGTCTGAAAGAGTACAGCAGGAGGTTTCAGGGAACAGGAGGAGGCAATTAGGAAAGCCTTCCCAGTTTATCTGTCATGCAGCAAGCACTCATACACAAAAGCAAAGTTCTTCTCAAAAAACACCAGGAGTGAAAAAATGGCTACTCTAAAACTGATCAAAATAAGAGAAAAAAATCATATGACTTTAAAGAAATAATATTTTAGATTCTCAAATGTTATTTGCATTACTCATTTGCTTTTAGTTGCCTTAGAATGCATCTATGTTCTCCAGACTTTCCTTCTCTGATTTCCAATTAAGACACACTAGAACACAGGAGAGTAAGTTCTCCTGAAAAGGCATAGTCAGAAGCAGTGCATTAAGTATTAGTCAAGTATAAAAATCTCTAAAATAAATAATCAGTATTTGTTATGTAATTATTTTAATAGCCAGATATTAAAGACATTTGAAAACAAAGAACAGCTTTCCTGGCAAAACAAATATAGCTGCAATGGAATCTTTCCTTAATCCTTCATATGAGAATGCTTTCATTTACACTTAGATGACATTTTCTAATATGCTCTCACTGTTAAATTGCTCACACCAAATAAAAGATTCTTGCTGCAGGCAAGTATATTACTACCTAACTAGTAGAGATGATAAGTGACAAGACATGAAAAATAGAAAATGAAAATTAACTGGAAATCTGTCAGAGAAGGCTGAAGCTCTACATTGTGCACCACAGCTATGAAATATGAAAAAAGAGAGCAGGGAAGTCCAGTCTTTATCCACTTCAGTAACCAAGGCATGAACTTTCTGACCTCATTAAAGGATAAAGCTTAGAAAAAACATAACAGAAGGTTCCTTATATTTCAACCAGAACATGCATCTAATTATTATATGGAAAGCAGCAGATGACACAATGGGCTAAAATCATCCTATTAAATGTTTTTCCACTCCTAAAATCACTTAGGTGACTAATTGCTAAGGCTCCTACTACAATCTGCAGACTTAACAGTAGAAAGCAGAGACAAGTCTGTACACAGCTCAATTTTAAGACAATCAATAGACCAGGGGTCTGAAAAGACATCTAAGAGTCACCTAATCATCCAGAAAGGTATTTCCAGTATGAACATGTAAGCATCATAAAGAATTCACTTAAAAGTTCAGAAATTAAGTCAATAAATCTACTGACAAGAGAAAGAAAAGGTCAATGAAGGAGAGTTCCTATGATAATTAGAATTATATTTTAAGAAATGAGATTACAGTAGAAAACACAAGGACTAAAAAAAGAATCAAAGTTATTGTTTGTAAAATGCATTTGAGCATTAATGCTAAGGAAATGGAATCATTTTAAAGACTTCTTTGTGCAAGATCAGATATAAATGTATCCTGTCCAGATCAGGACTTCCACCACAGCTCCTGTCACGTCTCCTGCCGACAGGAGGGAAGGTGCGTCATAAGAACAACAGATGAGCAGCAAAAGCTGGAGACAGGATATTGAATGAGATGCACTTTTACTGCTAGCACAATAAAAGAGCTCTAAGGTAGTAGAAATGTGTCACTCTTTTCACTGGCATCAGCCAATAACCAGCGTGAGGAGCAACAAAAACGCAGGGAAGGGTTCCTGACAAACTTTTGTTGTTACTGCAACTCAATTAATCTTTCATGCTTAGTAATAAAGAGGACTGATGTTAACTAGAAGTGCTAAGGAGGCACATCCAGGAGCTGATGTCTCTTTGTATCATGGTTCTGTCCCTCCTGTCCAGCTTGTGCTGACCCTTTGCATGAAAACCAAGAAAACCAGGGAATACAACCAGCTAGAAGGAATCCACCTGCTTCTTAAGGGGTTTGTACCACTTATTTCCTTTAAACTGTTCACAGTGACATCAGATGATTGTACCGGCCTCCAGGCAGGACTAGTTATGACAATAGAGTAACCTGAACCACCATGGGACTCCAGACTGTCCAGGTGGAAACTAAAATTAAAATGTGAAATAATCATTTAAAAAGTGCAAAGAAATCTCTGATCCTATTTCAGAGTACAGCAACTCAGCAATTAATCTCTATTAAAAACAAAGAACATGCACAGCTTATTACAAAAATTTGTGTTAGGAGCTCCAAATGAACAGGCATAAACTAAAATGTTTCGTCTCAGAACATCCTTCACTAACTTATAAAGCTGCACTGAGGTACTTAACCAAGGTAAAATATTTCACATATCTTGCAAGAGCAAATTTGCATTAAAATGTTAAACTTTAATGATGCCAACTTTAAAATTCACTTAATTATGAAGCGTCCCATAGTCATTTCTGTTAATGGTAAGGATTCCAAGCAGCAAGTGATTCCACAGACAGGGGATTTATGGAGGCAACCTGATGAGGAAGCAAGTTTATGGCAAAGAGAATTAGGAATTAAATATTAGCAGAGGTTGCTACGCTACAAGAAAATTTGAATACCAAGTCAAGGTGAGCTTTTAGTGGGGGTGCAACGGGAGTATAAATAACAGCAAATTCCTAAGGTGACAAGGGGAAACTTGCCAGCCTACAGCTGAGTTAATGTTTTCTCACTGCAACTTTGCAGGAAATCTGGGAAACATCCTACATCTTGGATACTGGACATGCAATCTGAAATTAGTGCCTTGGAAATATGATTGACCCCAGAAATATGTCACATTATATGGACGAAAATATTTTCATCAAGTATATTCTTTCAGTTGTGTTCCCACAAAATTATACTTTAAGATTTTTGCTTTACACTGACAAAACCAGCCTTCTTGCCAACTGATAATTTTAGAACACTGCTGACATCTGAGTAGCAGGACTCAGGAGGACAGGGGCAATATGCTGGCTAACTTCCTGAAAGAACTGTAAAGTTCTACAATAACTGTATCATCTTTACCATCAAAGAAGAATCTATTTAAATAGCAATACAAAAGAGATGCATTTTAACTGCAAAGAATACTTATTTTAAATGACCATTAGCTTTCACAAACACACATACAGGAGCTGTCAACAATCAGCCACCTCCTATTCTACAGGCAGCTCCACAACATATTACAATTATATTGCTCAACCTAATCAGAAATTAAACCTTTTTATAGTCTCACAGAGTCCTTTTGTGCTGTTACAGTTAGCACTTCAGCTTTCAGTAATGACAGTCAACCTAAGGGGATAACAGAGTGCCTTATTAAACATGCTAATAGGAAATACTTGAGAGAGCAGTGCATTTGAATGCTGTTCTAGTACACTAACCATCTCCCTAGCAGATAAAGTTAAAATATTCATTGCACAGCTTGTATTTGAGAGTATCAGTGAAAGCTCAAGTCCTCTCCAATATGATGGCTTCCCACCCACTGCACATATCTAGTAAAGGCATTATCAGCAGTTTATAACTGGTTACTGAAAGTTATTTCAAGGATGACTGGAAGCAGACTTCCCCATTTAGTATCTCCCCTATGTCAGATTAGTAGAAGTCAATTTCTTAGCTGTGGCACAACAGTACAGGGCTACAGGAGAGCACTGAAATGCACAAGGGCAGTGGGACCAACCAGCAGCACCAAAACCACATGATGAGAACATAGATCACAGTAATGGACAGACTGAGGTGCATCTCTTCTAGAATGGGGTTCAACATCAGCAACCTTCATTCAAGTCTGGTATTTTAACACTAATTTACTGGATTGTAGAGAGCTGGTTCATCATAACTAAAAAACCTGTACTGTTGAACACCTAATAGACAAAGTAATCCCAGGCCTTTACATCCCTAACTAGCCAGCAATCCAAATCTGTGTGAGCAACACTGTAATTATAACCAAAACCCTACATTGTTATGCGGCACCCAACTGTGAAGGAGTCAAGGACCAGAGCAATTTGAAGAAATGCAAATAAATCTCCTCACTAGCTGATATTGTCTCAGATTTATAGAACAATCATATCTTAATGAGCCTGAATAAATAATTCTTTCTGATGACCATAAGAAGGCTTTTTTACTGTTGTGTGCTATCAGTATGGATAAAAACAACAAAATCCTTCTTCACTTCAGAAAACCTCAAATTGCGTCCAGTAGAAACAACCACAACTGTCATAGAGTAAATGCAATGCCCCAAGAAGACAGCATTAGCTTTCCACAAGAGTAACTTCAAGTTTCAAGCTCTCCCTTGTTCAAAAGATACAGAAGTAAATCCAGCTTATAACAAAATTAACATGCCAACACAGAATACAATTCCTCCATAATTGAAGTGTTAAGGCCTTTTTCTGGCATCTCCAGGACACCATCTCAGAAGAACAGCCTAGGGTAATCACATATAGTAAAGAGACATGAATATTCAACAAAGCATAATCAAGGAGGGACTATTTATCACAGTAGTGATTTTTCTATACTGAAATTCATTAAGTCAAGGAATATTTTTAATATTTTAAGAATTTTCTGGTTATGAAATGGAAACAAGTGAGCAATGACACTTGAGGGAAGACAGACAAGAACCACCTACAGGCTACAGTGTGAAAGTTTATTAAAATAAAGCTTAATTTACTCAATTTATTGAAAGAAAACAGTTTAGGAGTTACAAAAAGAATGTAGTAATCTTTAATAACAAACAGGGAGTAATTTAAAAAATACTGAGGATATTCTATGATTCTAAGCGTTAGAACCACTTCATCTGTGGGGTCCTATTCAACTCAACATTAGCACTATCTGTGGAACAGCTCATTTTGGGAAGAAACTATTCCTAAACAAATAACTTTTTATATTCAAAATTATGTTGAGAATATTCAAGGTTATAATAATTAAAAATTTAAAAAAATGTATATGTTAAGAGAAAATTTATCTTGAGTGACATAATCAGAGAGTGGGATTTAATTAACCAAAGGCAAAATAATCAAGATAATTATCCAGAAAATGTGAAGCAAAGTTCTTTGCAACTGTCCAAGCCTATGACCACAGCTAGCACTACAGATGTCAGTTTACACTTCTCAGCAACCTGGAATTAGTTACCTGTGTTCAGTCATTCTTTATGGCTACCATCTCTTGCTATTAAACCAGGCTGGGAAAACCCCAGCCAGACCCCACCCAGCTGCCTGAGTTCCTGAGTATCCCACTGAGAATGCCATATTGGGAATCTGTGCCTGTAGCTCATATCTGTGAGATCCCATTTCAGAAAGATACAAGAAATCACGAAGAAATGCATTTGTGAATCATTATAGCAATACTAGAATAACAATCAGCTCTAGAAGTGAGTAAAAGCTATCAAAAGCAACTAGGAAAAAGTTCTAATTTGTTCTGTTTCTGCATTAATTTTGAACAAGAACTATTTGCAAAAATCTGTAACTTCATTGTAAGATGCAGACCTTTCATTTTGAAAGAGTAAAGCAGCCTAGATGTTCATACCACTCAACACTTATTTTTACCACATAGCAAAAACTTCTCACCTGAGAAAATAAGAGCATTTTTCTTATTTTCACTTGAAAATTATGAATGCAACATAGTAGTGTTCTTTATGGCAGCTTGTATAAACATGTAAGTCAAGCACTACTTGATCTACTTCAAGAGTGGTTTCAGTTTAAACAAATACTAATTGAGATAAGCAGTGCTTTTCTGTAGACATTCTCTAGCACCAGCAGACTGCACTGTGTGCTGCTCACACCTAGGAAGAAGCAGCAGGAGAAGGTGCTCAGGTCCTGAGGCAGCCCCAGCCACAGATAAGGAATTGCTTCCCCATTCAGCAAGGCAGGGGATCTGGATGAGTATCCCCATCTGAGCTCCCCAACTGGTCACTGGAGGCTTTGGCTCTGGTGGCTGGCACAGAATTGTGCTGAGGCACAGATCCCCTTAAGCACTAACTGAGAGGCTGGGGGTGCCAATCTGTCTCTTTCTGCTGACTCAGCCACACAAACTGCAATTTCCAGCAGGGAAATATGGTTTTATAGTGACCCAGAAAGATTCATCAGGGCTCATCTGCATAGCCCATATATGCCAGAAAGTCATCATTATAAACACAATCTTTACATGGCTGAAAAAAACCAATCCCACATCAAAAACCTCAGAAAAATGGTTGAATGCTTCAAGGATTAGCACACATTTTCTGTACAGAGAAATTTTATTTTCAGAGGACAAGGATAATGGTTTGAAAGCTATACAGAAAACAAATTATTCTTTATAACTTTACACTTTTACTTATAAACCATTTTTCCCTAATTCTACTACAGTGATGCTTGTATCAGTGATACAAGAATTCTAAGGGAAGTGACATCTATATAAACATGAACATGCTTTGGGAGCTGAACTCAGCCAAAAGCATGCCTTCAGGCTATACCTGAAAGCTATAGTTATACTCTTCAACCAAGACCTAAATTGTTTTTAACAGTGCCTCTTTCTACAAGTGAAACTGGTTAACTTCTCTGTAAATTGCTTTAGATTTCACCGGGTCTTAAGTCTAGCAACTGTCTCCAAATATGAAGCTTCAGATGAAGATGAGCAGAACACATTTTCATACCTATAACTTGCAATTAACTAAAAGAAAAATAAAAATTAGAAAGACTAACCTCATTGCAAACTTAGTGTTTTAGAGAAACCAAGGAACATTTTAGAGAAAAAATAATACTGAATGATTTCATTCCCTATTCAGGAAAGCCATTAAAAAAATACTGCCTGTCTAATATTCCCAGTAATTTTGTGCTTGCCATGGGTAAATACATTGCAAACATCAACACACAGAACTATATTTTTACAGGATTTGCCACATTTATCCACTTGTGCAGAAAACAGCATGACTGGTAGGAAGACAGGTACCAGTTATATGGCTTTGCAACTATTACTCTAAAAAATAAACAAAAGCCTTGTACGCCTTTTACAGCCTAAGGCTTGATTTTAAAATCTAAGTTTCAATTATGTCTTTATAATGCAAGTAGCACTCATGACAGTAATGTAAGTATAACTGACATTATAACAGTTATAATGAAAATATAGGAATCACAGCAATTGCTCAGTTTCTTTCTACACTAGCAGATTCATATACAACCAAGCTTGTGTCTACAAATGCAAGTGATCCATGTCGAGATAATAAAACTCCTTTCTTTATGACTATAAGGAAAATATTTGCAGTATTGGAGGGTGGGGGGTGGTAGAAATCAGTACAGTGCTTCTTCCTCAAGGTACCTCCTGTAGCACCCACATTTTGCATGCCAGGGAGAGAAAGGCCTTTCCCAGTGCCCATGGGTTAAGTCAACCAGTGCTGCACACTTCTTTGCTTTAAGAGAAGCAGCTCAGCTTAAATATCTAGCTGCCACTAGATATTTAAGTGTGATATCCAGTGTCCTTCTCCTCATGATCTGGAGTTTCCCTCTACCAATTCAATAAACAGCTGCTCAGTACCACTACAATGCAACTGTAATAGAAGGGCATCCTATGGAGGAATCCCAAGTAAAGATCTCTCAAGAAAAGTGTCAGTCTCAGGGAGGGTTTTAACCATAAGCACAAGGGATCTTGCATTAGAGTGCTCTTAGCAGAGGGATAAGCCAATTTCTTCATGTCATACAGGTTTGCACATGGAAATGACTTGTGACTTCTCTCTTACACTATCACAACTGCAGCACTCATGGTGAATTATTCAAGTTGTCATGGGACACAAGGTTACTTTAAACACTTTTGATGTGCATTTACTTCCACCAGTGGCTTATACTGACCAAAAAAAAAAAAAAAAAAGAAGCTACAAGCAAAGAATGAGGCTGCTGCACTTGAGGGGGGAAAAAAAGCAAGACAGTAGTGTCAAGTGCTAAAAGGAAAAAAGGAACAGATCAACTACTCCATTACCAATACCTAAATGACAAAAAGCTGAGGCTTCCTCAGCCAACCAGGAGTGGATGGATGCTGCAGGTGGAAATTACCGCTAAATTTTGTCAGGGAAATGGACTGCCAAAGAGCTTTCTAGGAAATGTTGCTCTCATGACTTTCAATTTTTGACAACTTGCAGTTCTCTAGATGCATTGTGGTGGAGAGTTATTTTCCAAACAGCAGATTTGATTCTGGTAACAGCTGCTTTACTTCAGCGTTTACTTTGCACATTTTAGGTCCTCACTCAGCACCAAGCAGGTGAGGTTCCCCTGCAGAGCAGCTCTTTCCTGCCCCATTTTCATTCTCCGGGCACATTAGCAGGACAGGATTCAGGCAGAGCTCCAGGTCAGCCTACAGAGAAAGCTGGGAAAACACGGCATTGTTCTTGGTAAATCTCATTAAGTGATACAAGACTTTGATAACTTTAGATAACCTCAAGATTAAGGGGAAATAAAGATGGGTATCTGAAGTGCCATTCTGCAACTCGGGGCACTGCACTGATTCTCCTATCTGTCAGTCTGCTGTGTTGCCCTTATACAGTGAGAGAATAGTGAAAATGAGAAATTTTAAGAAAAATTAGGTGCTGCAATTTTAAAAAGTATATCTGACAGTCCCATTCCAATTAACACAGATACAGCAAGTATCTAAGATAGAATCTGCTTTTCCTGGGACTTGCACTAGACAAGTTGCAATAAATCAGTGTAAGCTGTCAGGTAACAAGCTGGGCAATGAAATACTCCACTGCTTCAGTTTGCTGTCTGCCAGCCTCCAAGCAACGCAGCTTTTTTGTACTTGAGGCACAGCTACTGGAGGGTAGTAAATTTTAACACTTTCATACCTGCTCCCACTTAGAAGTGGATTTCATCCTTAAAACTGAAAAGTTTATAGTTAAAAATGAAGCCACATTCTCCTTTGAAGTGACAAGACATTCTCATTTAAGGTTCAAGCTTTAAGGGAAAGATTCATGCACAAGCTACCACTGAGAAAAATAACTAAATCCAGGATCTCTCTGAAAAACAGACTTTGCAAGCCCTGTGATTACAGCATTATTCCCCTTTCACTGAGAAAAATTTATGAAGAAATTTCCATACTTGAGGACAACTGAAAAGTCTTAGACCGGAGCAGGGAAGGATGTCTGAATCCTCACAGGACTCATTCCAAAGAAACTCCATTGAGTAATTATTATCTCCCATCTTGATTTTCCCTATATCACATTTCACCTGATTTTTTAATTACAGTATTTAATTAAATCTTCATATAGCAAGATTTAATTGAAACATCAATTATGGTAAAACCTAGCTACATATAACTGAATTTCCACTCAAAAGTAAAAATCGCTTTTTTTACCTTTTAAAACATTTTTGGCCTACTTCCTCTTTCTTATTTCCCAAAACAAAAGGTAGGGACTGCTGACAATACTGCAAGAGAGCAACATCAGAAAGCAAAATTAATTACCCACTGGGGAAGAATCATTAAATTGAGCACTCATAAAGTAATTGTGAGTAGGAGTGGAACCAGTTGTGATAGCTTCTAATAAAGCACTAGGAACCTACAATGAAGCACGAAACAGGCTCATAGGTGACTGGATCTCTGAATTAGTCACTATCCTCTCCTACCTGCCAAGTTAGAATTGTTTATACTTGCATACAGTAAGAAAATAATAAAACCACGGTATTTTCCCCATAAAATTTTACTATCCATTGCAAAGCACATATGTTGATGACAGGCTGTTGTCAATGAGGTTGGGAATAAACTGCTCTAGCAGAATGGTACTCTTCCTGTCACCAAAGATAACCTCCTTAATAACAGAATCCTCCTCCCTAATACTTGTAACCTACTGCAATAATATAACAGGTAGAAAAGCTCTTCATGGACTATGCTTCCAATGCAGTGTGTGCTTTCAGCACTTGAAATGTCTACTGCTTGTCATCTTGAGATCTACCTTTCATGTATCCCTAAAGCAATAATAGGTTGAGAAGTGTTTGCTTTACTCTTGTCTCCTTTTCACAGTTGTTCTGAGTGTTCTTTGGTTTGTATTTCTATTTGTCAGCGGTAGCAGCCACTAAAAGCAGAAAGAATGGCCCCATACCCCAAAGCCATTTTTCATATCTTCTCCTGTCCTCCAGAGCACAGCTAGAGAATCTCTTTCAAACACACTAATCCTGAAAATCTGTACACTTGGTTTACAGTATCCTCTTGTATAATCATCTTCAATCTCCTTTTTTCTTACCACAAAAATACAATCAACTCCTAATTAAAATATTCAGCAATAGAATTTTATTTCATTACTCAATTCTTTCTGTGCATACACACACATGTGGAACTCTCCAGACGTCTGCGTTCCTTCCTACTTCCCAACATGGCAGTCTAGAAGGCCAGAATCAGACATTGTTTCTCACCAACATGGGCCAGGAAAGACAAGTATGGCAGATGAATTACTGAGATTCAAACTGGAAGTGTGAGTGCTTTCCACCTTCTACGCACCAGTGCAAGGACTGATCTCCCTACATCCCAGCCCAAATGAAATTCCCAGCAGAAACTTGGGGGTAAGAAGCCATTGCAGCTAGCAAAACTGAAAAACTGACTAGCTTGACCACAGCAAAGCAGCTCACAAGAAGTCCCCATCACACTTCACACACAAGCACAGTTCCATTCTGTGCATCCCACAAAGTCTCCAGGAAGAAAAGCAGAATGAATATCAAAGCCTGAGACAGCAGGCTAACAGGCAGCCCAGGCTCACCCTCATCCAACCAGCACACTGCCAAGGAGACTGATGCCCCAACAACCCACCTGAAATAAATCCATACTCAGGGATCAAAGTGAGCATATAAGCAGAGGCTCTATTAAGTCAGCCAGAAAGAAGCATGTTAATATTCTAGACAAGGAACACCAGAAAACATGCACACAGTGCCTTCAAAGTTTCACCACTACAAGGTGAATTACTGAGAATTAGCTTCTGAATAGATTAAGCACAACTGTTCTAAACAGGTGGCTCAGATCCTGCTAAAGATCCAACTGGTATTACAGAGGAGACAGGACTGCTGGTCTTGAGCTATGAGGAGAAGCCTTCTCTGCACTCTGCATAACAAGCTTGGAGTACTGCTTCCTTCTGTGCAAGGAAATGCTTCACATCTAAGAGGATAATGATTAATAGCCCAGATATTACATGGGTGTCAGGAAAGCAATTAACTTTGAATCGGGGAGAGGCCTGCAGACTGATACAACAGACAGCTTTTGAATGAAGGGAAGGAGTAGGTGGGGACAGAGTAGGCAGAATCAAAGCCAAAACACAAACAGCATCTTTTCTTATTCTAAAGTCACCATCAGAGATGCAACAGAAGGTGAAACACAAATCAGACCTAAAAAATACGCCATGAAACTCCAACTTTTTCAGAAGCACACAGGCTGTTGAACATGATAATATTTTGTGTACTCCAGCTGGAAAACCTGCAGACTAGGGTCAGGAGCAGAGTGAAGCCCTAAACCTGCAGGATGGCAAGATGCACAGAGGAAATCACACAGACCACACAGATGCAAACAAATATTGTGCCCTACACAATGCTAGATTTTATGATAAATAGTATCTTCTCATTCAAATTGTCAAAGAACTTAGTAAAGTACATTCCCACTCACTAAAAGAGAAGATAACATTATTTGTGTAATGCTCTACTCAGTGTGTGCCCACGTTTCTGCTAAATGCACCAGTGATTTTTTCCAAGAACACACCAGTCAATCATTACAAGAGGAAGGATCTGTGCTTTATTTCTCTTCCTAACCAAGAACAACACACAGGACAAAACCAGACACAAGTACAAGCTCAAAATATTCTCACAGTGATTGAATTTTAGGTGTAAAACATCATGAATGCCTACAGGCAACATTTAGCCTTTTCCACCTCTATTTTCAGGATCCTAAAATTGCCCAGGTGGCTTTGGATTTCATTTGTACCAAGCTGTTCCAATGTGAATTGGACTGGTGAGGTCAGCAGCACCTATGATTAATGCAGGAGCAGGGAGTCTACGAGGCAAAAGACTTAGCTGAACTCCATAGTGAATAAAACCAGTCTTACCTTTTCCCCTCAGGCAGATTCCCCATTCCTGTGCTGACATAGCTACTACTGACCTCAACAGTCCAATAATCAAGGACCTGTGAACAAACAAAAAAGGTCACTTGTATGCAAATATCTGCTGAAGTGCATGCTTAAAGTACACACAGCTTTGGACTTATCCACTACTTCCTCCATGCTCAGTGTGCTCCAGTTCATCCATTACCACACTGCCTTCCTCAGATGTTACTCTCCACACTGTCCATCAGAGCTCCAACCAACAATCCTAAAAAAATTAACTAACCAAATCAGAGAGCAAGTACCTAGTGGCAGGTCCCTAGGATTTTTATCTCCTTAACTTCATAAACAAAACTTCCCAGGTAGGCAGCTACAAGCAGCAAAGTTCAAAATAACAGGCAGAGTAGGTCTTCATACAACTAGGAACAGTATACAAAGCACACTGACCTGAACCTTAAATATACAAAAAAATGCCAGAAGAATGTGTATTTCTTCCCTACTATCACCTATTGAAAAAAGGAGCACTAAATCTGACTTGAGTCCTCTGACTTTGGGATTCTGGTATACCCTCCTCCACCAGCTATACAAGAATTTAGACTCCCAGCTCTCCCTGTTCCCACTTGCACTCCAGTAAGATGTTCAAAGAGGCAGTAAAAATATTCCCTGGCTCCAACACCTCATGTAGGCTCTGTGCTTGTTATATTTCTAGACTGTTGAAGTTGCTCCAGCCTTCTTGTCATGGCTTTCATCATAATTTATTTAGTCAGCTACCACTCTTCCTATAAAAATCTCCTAAGTACTTTATTAAGTATATTTATTAGCTTCAATAAAGAGGTTTTGCTTCTGAATTTCTTTAGGCATTTTTAAGATAGTAGCTTTTTTTTCCCTTTCATAACTCCTGGTAATTTTTACAATTAGAATTTTGACAATTTTTACAGCTGGAATGTGAAACCTATGCTACAAAAGCATGAGAAAAAAATTGCAACATGCTCAGAAGTTAGCTGTCTTCAGCATCAGGAACATCTAACTCTTCCTTAAAGAAATCAGTGAATCCTGACTGCCTATTCATTTTTGTGAGCTAATGATAAGGGTAAATCAACAACTCTATTTTTTCCAAGTTGAGTACTGCAAGTTCCTCCAAGACTAGAGCTGTAAAACCTAAAGGGTCATAGTGTTAAAATTTTCATAATATTAGTTAAAAACTCCAAAGAACCACGGATTCCAAGTATTGTAGTACCATTACAGGCTTTGAACAAGAATTAATGGTAATTTAAGGGAAGAAATCAGAGGGATGCAAACAGGAGCTACCCATTTCCACCAGCTGGTCTGGCCTTTTTTCGGAGGCTAAACTGCACCACGAGGCATGAGAACTGGATGGCAGCAGTGCTCCTGCTCCCTGCCTGCTCCTCTGGGCACAGCAGTTCTGCTCTGGTACTGCACTAGGGAGAAGGAGGAGTACTTTCAGATCTGTTCATCTCTTGCCCTTGGAAATGAGAGAAATGCAAAAGCAAGAGCTGATGAACTGCAGAAAACAGCTCAGGGAAGGACGTGAATCAAGGCAATTGCTATAGTTTTCAAACACTACCAATATTTAACTTTTCTATTAGAATAAATGTAATTGATGGCTTATGAACAATGGCATCGCTCCAAGAGCAACATATCAGTCCTAACAACATCAAGTTATTTAATGACACTAAGGTACCTTCATGCTTTTATGACTCTCAACTTGAAGGAAAGAAGACAGTCAGAAAAGAACAAACAACCCAATGCAAAACTTTGACATCCACCCATTTATTAGAAGTGTGGTCAGTTCAAGATGGATTTAAAGCTCAAATTATTGGCGCCATCAAGTAGGCCTAAGTTCAAAGTTCTTATCTGGTGAACCAAGCGTAGGAGTGCTAAAACTATGAAAACATACCTAGAGAACTATCCAGTGTTACTAAAAAAGGGAGATTGGTCAGTCTTTGTAGGGTTCTTGCACAGAAAAAGTATTTAGGAGAAGGAACAGGAGAGAATTTCTTATGAGCAAACAGAAATTAAAAAGCTTCTTCCACTGGCACATGCCAGCAGTCAGTTCAGCAGATGTTTCTCAGAGCAGCACTCAGCAGAACACATTCCCTATTTACAAGGCCATACACCCCACAGCATGGACAACACAACCTGTGCAACCCCAGGCAGGTTCTTCTGCTCATTCCAACTTAGAATGCATGCCCCTGTATTTCCCTAGAAAGGCAGCAAAGTAGAAGAGCTGTAGCTAAACACAAACACACACCTAATACTTCCAGCTGCTGGAAAACCATCTTTTCCCAAGGTGATTATATGCATAGACACATTAAAACCACAATCACTGGTTTTGCTTCCCTTTCCAGGGAAGCAACAGTACAGAAAACCACATACGTGAGGCTCCCAAACAAATGAAAAGGGAAACAAAAGGGCTGTTACTTCTTGTTTCTGCAGGTTAGCCTGCAGAAACTCCCACTTCTGGGAAAAGGCTTGAAAACTCTTGCCATAGGGCTCCCACTTATGGCACCAAGTTTCTAGAACTATTTAATTTAGTCTAGACTATGAAAATATGGGTGATGTCAAGGCGACTTTAATTTCAGCTACACATTTTTGTTTACATAGCAGGTTCTCCACCATTTCTGGCATCTCCTGATTTTGTGTCTACCATCTGGAGATTGACAGCCACTTCATTCCTGCCTCAGAGACAACTGAGCATGCAGCTGTATGTGCTTGGCTGACTGTTCATTAGATTAGAGAGCTCCTCAAAGCCTTCACTTGAGATGAGACTTGTGGCAATCAGACCTTCCTGAGTACAGTGTTGAAAAGAGACCAGAAAGTTCTAGAACTGATGCCTGAAGCAACTGCCACAAGCCTTCAGGGAGAAGAAAGGGAATCCTTACTTCTCCCTGAAGACTGTTCAGCCTCGCAGTGTCTGACAGCCCGTGTGCTAAAAGCATCAGGTGTTCCTGTGGTTCTCCACACAGCCTGGAAAATTTTTCTGGCTGGAAGCTGTCTTGTCACCCAGGAGTGGAAGCAGAATATGCTTGTTGCTGTAGAACACTCACAAAGGATGAGCCCCAAGGTCAGTGCCAGGTGGTCCCAGAAAACAACAGGTCTAATGAGAACCAAGAAGCCACTCACATTAGTCACAGAGGACAAACCTCCTCCAGAGAGCTGCTCCCTTGCTGAATTACACTGGAAAAACCAAGGAGGAGGGCGGCAGAAAAGGTCAGGCAGAGAAGCTGGGCTGACAATGCCTGAGTACACACAACCAAAAAACCCATCTACAGAGGAGGGGGAAAAACCCCTGAGTGACAACTAAAGGACAAGCCCAAGGTAAAGGCAAAAAGTTGCATTTATCAATAAACATACACCTCTTTTTTTTTATTAAATTTACACAACTGCTTCAGTGTCTGAGCCCACTAGCACACAGCCACATGAAATGATGGCAGAAGTCCAAAGAAAGTCAGCCCAGGTGCAACCCCTGGGGCACTCATGGGGACTTCAAAAAACAATCTGCAGTTTGAAAGGGAGGAACACAAAAGGAAGTCTGTCCCCAACTGCAGAAGAGGCAGACACCCTTACTGTTCAGCTGAGTAAGAGACCAAACCTGGGGAGAAGTGGGAACACACTGACCAAACCCATGGCTGAAAGCATGTTGTGGCCCATCCACAGCCAGCTAGATGGCAAGGAGGGGGCTCTGGGGTCACTGTGTGGCATTTCATCTGTGCCAGCAGCATGTCTGGAAGGGACTTGTGAAGGAAGGAGGGACAGACTGTCTGAGCTAAGAAACCTAACCTCAGTGACTGGGTATATAAAAAGCCAAAATAAGAAACGACCTATGAAAAAATCCCCTTCAGAACATGCATTTACTTGGAATAAATCCTTTACAAAACCAGTCTAAATCTGACAACAAATCAGAGGAAGATCAGAAATGGAAAGAACGGGAAATCGTGCTTGTAAACCCTCACTTCTACAACTATCACATGCAAAATACATTTTAGAACAGTTTGCACCCAAGTTGCATAAAAAGACTTAGACGGCTCCAAACTCATCCAGAGCTGTTTTACACAAGATCTCTACAACAGGATTAACAACTGCTTCTCTTGATACTTGTTCACAGGCATAATCATTGCAAAGAAAAACCCAGAGGTGGAATTCTGCTCTCCTGATGTTCATCAGTCACTGGTTTCAGGCTTCCAGCAGCTTAATGCAGACCCATGCTCTTCACAAGCTTCACACCAGAAACACTGATTGTACAGGTCAGATGTGAAAGCCCACTGATGAAGACCCATGAAGCAATTTTGCAAACAAAGCTATCCATCAGGCCCATTATACCTCTGTGGTGCCAGCATGCCACACAACCACAGTTTCTCACTTTGAGTCCAACCATCTCAAGTAGAAATCACCAATTTTCAGGACTTCTGTAGGACTTGCAACCCAAAAGCTTACCATTTGAAGGTAATAATCCCTAAGATCCTTAAAATACTATTTTTAAAATAAATTAATGTATTTTAAAATAGGATATATTCTATAAAACTCCACTTAAGAGCATATATCTGCTGTAATTAATCTTGAAGTCTACTGATAATGAGATAAGGAAAAACATAATTTAAAAGACCGCTTCTTTTCAGCACCACCTTTCAGTGATTCTTTTTCTTTTTTCATTGCTTCTCAGAATACAATTGGCAAAGTACAGATTAGTACTCTCAGAAAAAAAATGAAGTGCAAGTTCTGACAATGCAGAGCACGAGACAGCAGCCAGCACCTCGAATCTGTTGCTTGGACTGTCCCCAGATATCCTGACTTGTGCCTCTGCTGACAGGTCTGGTGCAAACTTCAGCCAAACAAGTCACTCAGACCCAAGAGTTCCAGCTGAACGATTTGCTGTCTCTAACATCACAGTAAAGTGGATGCCACTGGTCTCCTGTTCCTGTAGCAAACAAAGCATTCTGAAAACAAGCACACCTACAGTGCCCACATGAATTTTTCAAGGTAAGGAAACACTTGTGTTTAACACTACAAGCTTCCTTCAAGTTGCCTTTTTATCAGGAGTAAGAAGACCATAATTTCAATTTTATGTCACCTATGAAATGGATGCTTTCTATATTTTTCCAAAATAAACAAAGATACTTATAATACAACATAACATGATCCAATTAGAACATAATCCAGGGATTATGATTTAATAGAATAGTTTGACCAAATACAGGGAAAATTACCTTAGAAAAATTCCCATGTTTTTAAGACAGAAAACAAATTCAAGGTTTATGAACTGTGGGAGTTAATTTCTTTCTTAAGTTAAATAAAAACAATAGCAAAAAGGCCAAAACACCTCCCTTATGACTTTAAAGAGTGTCCAGAAGAATCAGAAATCCAAAAATTCTCTTAGATACAACTCTGTGTACTTAATATTTTATTCTGAAATGGTCACTAAATATAAGGTAGCAACACTCCTGTGCAAATTGCTGATTTTTGTATTACACCATCAGACAAAACATTAATGGAGACAGTGCTTATTGACGTGACAGTGAACTGAGCATAGTACTGTGTATCCTGTCCAAGGCACAAAAATTAGACTTCAAAATATACAGTTTTTAATCTTAAACTAATCCTGGTACCCTGAAAGATTTCAGCTCCAATCAGAAGCTAACGTATCTTTCCAGATGCTTTTGCACAAGAATAGATTAAGCTCTTAAGATACAGAGATTCAACCCTGAGCACACACAGTAATGTCAGTACCTTTAGATCCTGGAAGCTTGGGTGACCATCTGTGAGCAGTGACAGCACAAGAATCAATTGCAACAACCTAGAAACTTGTCTCTCCATCCCCCTCCACCCCTACTGCCAGCTTATACTAACAAACCACTGTCTCCAGAGGTAAAAATAGCTATGAACCTCTGGACTGAAAATTACAAGCATCTGTCAGAAGCAGCACAGCATATTTGGAGGTCGAGGGTGACTCCAAAATGTACCAAGGTGAAAACTCCTTTAAAAAAAACTGGTGGACACTCAGTTATAAAAACAGACTGAAGCTTCAGAGCTTCCCATATCAGGTTGCTGAGGGAGGATGAGAAGATTAATCTGGTTTTCCAAGATAAAAATACACTGAAAAATACCTGAAAAAGCTCAGTCATATTGAAAAAAAAAAAAAAAAAAAAAAAAAAAAAAAAAAAAAGGTAATAAAAACCAGCACACGTATCCTAACCTTTCATAGGCAACATGTCATACCAGGTATTTTCTAGTATTTCCACAGCATATCTAGTAGTCCAGATTATATGGCAGACCTCTATTTAACCACTTCAAATATCATACAGAGTTTGTACTACACGATGCTAGTCCTTTGGATAAATTTGGTTATTTTTGTTATTTGGCATTGAACGTTATTGTCAATAGAAGCCAACCCCACCAGGGGAGCCACAACCATATGCCAGAACTTTTCACTCCTGCCTAATTCTGTGTACAGTCTTGCTTCCTCTGCTCAGAAAATGACCTACATATGTAGTCAAAAGATGCTACCAGAAGCACTACATATGTCAGATTCAAATATAGCCTTTAAAAAAATACTAGAGACATTCTGAGCACAAAGCAAGCACTGAGCAGCAGGCTTACATTGTGAAGAAACCTCACGTATGAAAGACTGGAGTCAAGGAGATAAGGCACCTAACCAGACGGGTCCCCATTGCACTGCAGACTCAGGAACATACACATACTGTAATCCTAAGTAATTCTGCTTTCATGAGAGCTTGGGTAATGCGTGCATTAAGTAATGCCTAAGCCACACATTCAGCAAGAAAACAAAACCTGAAAAGCTGATCATTACTTGAGCACCATTTATTCTGCATGCCAAACAAGACAGGAGTATCTAATTATCCAGCTAATGACTGTACATCAAGACAGAGATCAGCTATGGAAGAGCAAGCTTAATGCTGTCACTTCCTGAACTCTGCTCAAACTGCTTTCCTTCCACAGGTGGTATGCAAGTGTTCTTGAAAAAGTAACCTGAACAGCTCACTCCCTGAAGCACTATGCCAACACCCACCTACAGCAGCTGCAAGCTTAAAACCTTCAGCATCCCCAGATGACAGAAGGATAAACAACTCCCATTGCAGACAGATGAGCTCTTGGCAAACCATGGCCAAAGGGTTCAGGCAAAAAAGAACACTGGACTGATCACAGCCCAAGAAAGTGATTTTGCAAACATGGCTGTTCATTATTATCCTTTCTAGTCTCTGCTGGTTTAGCCCCAGTGATTACTCTTCTCACTCTTTGCCTTCCTTCTCAAGATAGCAAGTGTTGAGTAGGAATAACTCTTATCTCCAATCATGCCTGGTTCTTGCTTTTATTGTTTCAGGCTTTAGGACAGACCAAATACGAGCCAAGTGAAGAAGCCAGCTTTCCTGTCAAGCACAGTAGCCAAACTACAGTAGCCAACACAACAGGAGTCCTTCACCATTATCAGATGCCAAAGGTCCAAACACACTTTGTACCAATGACTTCTTTACCTAGCTAAGCTCACACTAAGTGTTACCAAGCTCATGCAATCCAATTTCCTAAATGCTTGGATTTTGCCCCCATTTGCTGTAATGAATATCTGTCCAAGTGTTATATTCCTGGCATCTGGCTCAAATTCCTAAAGAGTCCAGGGCACCAGAACTGATTGGAAATGGGCAGGTGGGAGGGAATAAGAGCCATAACCTTGTTCTTAAGCCATTTAGCCTGGAACTGTCATGAACTATGTATTTAGAAATTCAGATCTGAAAAGATCTAAGGATTTTCTAAGCTCATGCTGAACATGTTTTCCCTTTTTATGAATTCTCCGTATTTTTTATTAATACTGAGGGGAAGAGGGACAGAAAGGGAACATAACGGTTTCCACCATAAAAATCTATTCAACATTTACAATAAAAGAGGATTTAGGCTTGTCCTTGAGAGAAAGTCTTTATTTCCAGAAACATCTCATTCTGTAATGGCTGTGGAAAAAGGACAGTTTTTCCATTTCAAAACAGCTCTAAGGAAAATGGTAAAAAATAGACAAGACAGACAAATGAGAGATGTTCCTCATTTCAGCATATATCCTCTGGTTTTCATCCTCAAAAGTTTAACTTTATTCCTTTATAAATCACAGTCACAAGAAAAATAGCCATTTTCTCACACAGACAAAAATTAACACTGATCTACCCTGCAACCAGCAAGGGCAGAAGGAACACCACCACATCTGTTTTTACAGCACAGTACTGATCATAACACAGTAATTCACTGAGTAAATGGAAAAACCCCACATGTATCTGGAGTAGATCTTTTGAAGGGCAATTTGCAGAGAGCTACAGGAAAGAAATATAAAAAATGTATAAAATTATACACAGTTAAGAAGTTTTTACTGGTTTTCAGGAAGGAAAACACCACTGCACCCTCACATTTTAGCAGTTTGTATTATTGCTAAAATGTCACATTACTGAACAGACTTCACACACCAACACTAGGAAGCTCTGGCTCACTTTGGGCAGTAAAATGATAGTCAGAAGTGTCCAAGATATGAAAGGGAAGAAAAAACTTCCACCAATTTCTAATGCCTTCATGAAATTATCCAGGCTCCCTCTGGTGGGGGATTTAATATAGAGACTGTTCTGTTTGCTATATGAGAACAGCTTTGAACCACAACAGGTTTTTTCTTTTGTAAAACAAACCGTGTTACAACTGGACTCCGCAATTCCTGGAGTCTCTTGTCATGCTTCAGCCACAGCAATCTGAGGTAAAGCTTTGTTTCTGGCCCTAAGCTACATCACATAAAGAAGGGCAGTCAGTAACTTAAAAAAAAAGTAAAACCATCACATTTTTAAAACACAAATTATTGTCTTTGTGCTCCAAAATCCTCAGAACATTTCTCCTTTCTTACTTCAGGTCTCCAGAGTCCCAGCAGAACCACCAGCTCTGCCTCTGATGTGGACACAGGCTAAAGAAAGATCGCTCTCCCCAGGGCACACAAGAGATCTAGGGCTCCTAGTTTTCATTTCTGGTTATGTATTGATTATATTAAGTCCCGGGTCTCGTATCTCTCCAACAATTTGAATATCATTTTTTTTGCACTATGGTCAGACAATTCCAATATGCCTATGTATCTCTCTACAAAACATACACACAGACAGGAGTCAAGCAAACCATCCATCCATTTCATTTCTCTACAGCCCCTGAAGTTGTCATTGTAACCAGTTACAGTAAAGGAACATGACAAGCTTTACAAACACAGAAAGATATCACATTTGGTATTTTTAGTATCTACCACTAAATATATGTACTACATATTGCCATAAAAATTCCTGTTAGTTGTGCAATCTCATAGTCAAATTTAGTTTTGCCTCCTGAACTTCATGACCAATATTATCAACATTCTGCAGTCTGAAGTCTTGAAAAAACAGCAAACATGCAGAGAGGTAGCATTCAAAAGAAAAAATAAAAAAAAGAACCATCCAACTCGAGGTAGGAAAACTGCAACCCGATGTTGCTGTACAGGAAAACCAGCATGAGCCCTTTCATGGATGGAGACAATTTTGTTTCTGACAGCCCTTATTATGACTCACTAACTTTTCTTCCTTAATAAGGCCACAATTTGCATCAGAGAACGTGTGTCTATAACAAGCCCGAGGACTCAGAAAATTATCCAATGGCTAAGAAACATAACTTTGCTACACAGACGAAAACAATCTTAGTTCTCAATTTGTCCTTGTGCTTTCAGATAGAAAGGGATGCAAGACTATACCTACTATAGTCCAATAATTCTGATTAATCTCATACAGCCCATCTTAGATGATGAGTATAATTCAATTACTGCCAGACAGGATGGCAGCTGAAGAGCAACTCAAACTTGAGGGCTATTTAGGATATAGTGGGCACAGAAACCAGTCTCACAGGTCAGAGAAAACAATCCTCATCACTGCAAGTTCTCTGGGACAACTACAAAGTTTTACGCTTGCAACCCATATAGGACGGCAAATAAAGAGCAGCAATTCACGTTCAGTATATCATTAACGAAATCCAAAGCCTTCCAAAGCAAGAGTTAAATTATTCAGACCAGGGAGATTACGACCTCATTTTGCCCCAGAGGCGTTCCTTTAGTCCCCAAAAGTAAAGCTATGCGGGGAACCAGTAGAGGGGTATTTACAGTTCAGAAAGACAGGCATGATCTCCTCGTCCCTGACTTCCCAGGACCCCCTCAAATGCAAAGCCTGCAGCGTGCGGTGTTGACACTGACAGACCACCCTAAACATGAAACGCAGGAAGGATGCGAGACCATTCTCCTCATACAGAAACAGACAACTCTCCCAGCAACGGGGCAGGACTACACCACCCGTAATAAAATCGAAGAGGGCAAGCACACACCCCGTCCCCTTGCACACCGCGCTGCGATGGCCATGGGACCCCGCCCCGGACCCCGCTCAGCCAAGCGTTCTCCTCGCCAGCTCCCCAGCCTTGGGCACTCCGGGACTAGTTCGCCTTCTGCTTCACCGCAAGGGGTTTGCGGGCGTGCAGGGACGGGCGATTCCCGGCTCGGTTAAACCTGCCCTGGGGGAGCGCTGCCCCCGCCGGGCAAGAGCCGGGTCCCCGCGGGGGAGGGAGCCGGGCGGGGCGGTGTGGCACTCACCGATGCCCAGCCCCACCACCACGCGTCCCGCCAGCAGCGTCTCCTTGTCGCGGGCGGCGGCCAGCACGCCGGACCCCGCCGTGAAGAGGCCGCTGGCCAGCAGGATGCAGGGCCGCCGGCCGCACAGCCCGTTCAGGACGCCGCCGGCCAGGGCGGAGAGGGCGGCGGCGCCCACCGTGCTGGAGACGAGCAGCTCCTGCCAGAGCGCGTCCAGGTTGAGCTCCCTCTTGAGGAGGAGCAGCGCCCCCGACACCACGCCGGTGTCGTAGCCGAAGAGGAAGCCCCCCAGGGCGGAGAAGACGGACACCACGTAGACGAAGCCGGGGGTCTCGTCCTGCTGGAACTGGCGCCGCGCCGCCCGCTCCAGCTCTCCGCCCGACGCCGCGCTGTTGAGGCTGGAGCAGGACTCGGCGGCGATGAGGCTCCGCTCGCCCGCCGCCGCGCCCGAGCCGGCGGACCCGTCCGCCTGCCGCCGCCTCTTCTCGCCCATCAGGTTGCTTAGGCTCCGCAGCGTGTACTCCACATTATCGCTGGCCTTGCGGGACATGGGACGGCCGCGGCGGCTCCCGCCCCGACCGGGGGAGGGCAGGGGGCTGAGGCGGGCGGCTGCCGGGCTACTCAGACTAAGGCGGCGGGGCTGCCGCTGCTACCGACGCTGCCCGTCCTCAGCGCGCCCGCCCCTTTCGGGCCGCGCTCAGCTGGGTCGCATCGTTCCCCCGCCGCCGGGCGGACTTGAGGGGAAGTTGCCGCCGCTCCCAGCGCCCGGGCGGAGCTGGAGGCGGAGGCAGGCGGGGACAGCGCCGAGCGCGGCCCGGCGGGCGCAGGGGCGGGTTCGGCCGCCCCCCCTCCGCCGT
>JAYDZK010000056.1:13971673-14018704 GCA_034509185.1 Euphonia xanthogaster | reverse complement strand
GGCCCGGAGCGCCTGCGCACGGAGCGCTCCCGCCGCGCTCACTCGCGGGCTGTGGGTCTAGGAAGGAAGTTGGGATGGAAGCCGGGAAGGAAGCCCTGAGCGGGTGGGCGCCACGCAAGCCCGGGGGCCGGTCCCCCAGCCTGTGGAGCTGTTCCCGCTGGCAGCGCCCCTCTGCATTAGATGCGGGGGGCCGCCGGCCGCGGCTGCCCGCCCACCCCCCGCGCGGTTTCCGCACTGCCTGGGGAGCGCTGTCCGGTATCGCAGTTGACTTAAAAACTGAATCGTTTGAACGGAGACAGCGTTCCGCGTCCGTGTTAGTCATTTTCTGAAGCACTGGGTGGCACTGGCTGTGCTGCTGAGCACGGAAGTAGCGAGTTTTCACTGCTGGGATCTCCCGGCTCTCTTCGTCCAAGCTCAGTTGCGGGGACCATTTCAGAACGTTAGTGTCGATTGATTGTCCCGACCTCCCCTGCTCTCCCTCTATTCAGGGTGTTGAACGGGAAGGGCCCTGGGGCTGCACAGCTCCCAAAAGGCCTTCGGCGCTGATGCCCTTGCAGCGGCTGGCAGTCGCTGCCGGGGCTCTGAGCGAGCCCGCCCGCCCCGTCCCTGCCCGCTGCACGGGCAGCTGGATCTGAGGGAACAGTGCCGGGAGCCGGCGCCGCGCTGCTGCCATAGAGCCTGGCGGGAGCACTGGAACGAGCTGCCCAGGGACGTCTGGCTCCCTGGAGACACTGAAAACCCACCTGGACGTGGTCCTGTGTAACCTGCTCTAAGTAACCCTGTCTTAGCAGGGCGTTGAATGATCTCCAGAGGTCCCTTCCAGCCCTAACAATTCTGTGATTCTGTTCCAAAAAAGGGGAAATTGCCAGCAGTTGTTCAGAGTGGGACAGGTTTCTTACTATGTAGGAGCAGAGTTTGGAGCTTGTTCTCGTGTTTGTGCTTGAGATAGAGCATCGTGTTTTGCTAATTCCACCTTTAAATAGTCTTTTGGGGGATTTTTCACCGGGATGCAGAGCCTGGTGGATCCTGTCAGCAGGGAGAGGTGCCCAGCTCCATGAGGACCCAGGCAAGCTTTGCTCCCAGTGTGTATGGAAGGGCCTCCCAGAAGCAATGCATTTTTGGGGGAAGTATTTGTCATAATATCACAGTATTATGATTTGTACTTCTTGTATGTTGGTATGTATTTGGATAAAACAAAATTTTCCTTCTGACTTAACTGTCTTCTGTAGAGATTCTCATAATGAGGCCAGCCAGTGCCCAGAGAATTTCGGTAATTAACTGGATCAGTTACCAACCCACACCTTGTGAGCAGTACTAGTCATAGCCATGTGAATTTAAAAATTAGAAGAGGGAGCACAGTCCAACATGGCCAGCTGCACACAGCCTCTTTGGTGGTTTTCCTGTGCCTCAAAGCAAGCTGTGACATACTGATACTGGTCCAGATAATACCAACTAAATAAAATAGTGAGCTGTAGTTACTGAAATGAATTATAACAGTATAATAATGTCTATGTAGGTAATCCAGTTAGAGACAGATATGGCAGTGGATTTCTAAATACAGTAGGTCAGCTTGCATGTTTGAGCATGGGAGAAGCCTGAACTAGATAATAATTAAATGCATGTTAACATTCAGTTATTTTTAGTCAATATTTGGGTAACAGGGTATGATTGGCACAGAGCATTCCTTATTTTGCTAAAGACCAATAGGGGCCAATCCATTACTAAAGTAAGAAACAGTTCCAGGTTCTAGCATCAGGAATGAAGTTATCACAGGATCACAGAATGTGCTGCTTTGGGAGGGACCCACTAGGATCATGAAGCCCAATTCCCAGCCCTGCAGGGAACCATTCCCAAGAGTCACACCATATGCCTGAGACCATTGTCCAAACACTTTTAGACTCTGCCAGGCTGGTGCTGTGACCATGGCCCTGGGGAGCCAGTTCCAATGCCCAACCACCCTCTAGGTGAAGAACCTTTTCCTAATACTGAACCTAAACCTCCCTCCAGCACAACTTCAGGCCACTCCCTCAGGTCCTGTCACTGGTCACCACAGAGCAGAGATCAGTGTCTGTCCCTCCTCTTCCCCTCATGAGGAAGCTGTAACTGCAGTGAGGTCTCCCCTCAGTCTCCTCCAGGCTGAACAGAACAAGTGACCTCAGCCACTCCTCATACGGCTTCTCCTCAAGGTCCTTCACCACCTTTGGACACTCTCTAATAGTTTAATGTCTTTTTTATATTGTAGTGCCCAAAACTGCTCCCAGCACTCGAGATGAGGCCACCCCATTGCAGAGCAGAGCAGGACAATCCCCTGTCTTGCCCAGCTGGTGGTGCTGTGCCTGATGCCCCCAGGACATGGGTGGCCCTCCTGGCTGCCAGGGCACTGCTGACTCTTATTCAACTTTCCATTGACCAGGACGCCCAGGTCCTTTTCTGTGACACTGCTCTCCAGCCTCTCACTCTCCAATCTGTCCATACATCCAGGGTTGCCCCATCTGAGGTGCAGAATCTGGCACTTTCCCTGGTGCAACTGCTGAATGCTGGACATTCTGTCCAGAAGGATATTATGAGAGACAGTATCAAAAGCTTTACTGAAATCCAAAAAGATTACATCAACCATCTTCCCTTGGTCAAATAGGTGGGCTACCAGGCACTGTTCCCTCAGATCCAGCAGCTCTCCATGAGCAGACTGGCTTACATTTCTACAGCACAAGCAGGAGAGAAGCTGTAATCTTCCAGAAGTCTCCAGACTTGCCTAACAAGCATAACACTCACTAGCTTTTTTCATGTAAGCCCCAAATAAAAATGTGAGACACAGTGCACGAAACAGAAAACATTCACACCAAATCCCTAGCCAACCAGAAGGAATGCTTTTACAGAATACTGTCACAACAGCTGGCTGTCACAGAAACAACCTGTCTTTTTAATAGCCACCACAGATGCTGGTGGAGGCATTCTGTATGTTGCAGTTAATAGAGACTCAAGAGAGCTAACAAAAAGCTTTTATTTTTTTCAGTTGATGGCCCAACACAAGCACAAACAGACATAATTTCTCATGAGATCATGCTGTCAAGCTTCTCTCTTAAAAGGATCCCCCGAAGAAAGACAACAAAAAGTTCAGCTGTGAGAGTTCATGCATTACATTGAAGAATGACTTCATGAGAAAGATGTCGGATTTGTTTCGTTTGTAGATTTTCATTGTTGTGATCATCTCTCTATAGTATTTCATTTCATGATAAAAGCTGACTTATAGATGATTTCACATTACTTCAAAATGCAGTAGGGATGACCAGTAATCTAAGACAGGGCATCAGATTCAAAGAAGGATTTAAGTGGATTTTAGGTATGATGTTATGCTTTCAAGAGATTGAATAATTGAACAGTGTTTAATTGAAACACTGTTTAGATTCACAGCACTTTCTCATTCTCTCCTTTAAGGTGTGTTTGCACAATTGTTTGCCAGGATGTTGTGAAGTAGATGAAAGAATTTGACCAGCTTTCAAAAACTCAGTTTTCTGTTTCATAGAGAGCAGGAATAATCACAGGATTTTACTGCTTTTATGTTGTTGATATATGGCATACATCAGAAAATGTCTTCCAGGAAATTACTGAGGACTTTGTAACATGCCCAGAACTCTGCCAGACCATACCAGGGGAGTAAGCTCCTGTCTTTGCAGACACTCAGAAGTGGGTGGATGAGTGCTGAAATCTCCAGCCAAGATTCACAGAGAGCTGCTCTAGGTCTGTTGTATGATACTCTGGTGGTCAGTAACCTCATCCAGCAAGTGGGAGGCCAGATTAATGGATTTGCTTCAGCACAGGACTCAGGACCCAGGAGATCTCTTTCTCACCTCTCAAGAAGATTATAGGTTCAACAGGGAAAAGATGGATTCTTAAGGGAAATTGGGTTGATGTGCAGACAAGAATGCAAGAGCCATGTGTCTAGACAGACAGTGAGGCAGAAAAGGATGTGATTCTGTGGCAGAAGAAGGTCAGCTTTATCAATGGTGGTTATATTATCTACATAAAACTAGTTTCAACCAAAAAAAAAAAAAAAGGGAGTAATACAAGGAGCAAATCCTCAAACCAAGAATTCCTCCCGTCTTGGTTGGTGCTATGGGGGTGGGCATGAGGTCTTTACTCTCATGTGGGTTTCAGCAATACAGGGTCCAACCCCTTTTGCTTTTAGGCTCATAAACTAATTTCTCGTTTGTTACTGTTATGATGCCTTAAACTCTGATGCTGCTTTGATAGTCAATTATTTTGCTACAATATTTTGCCAAACAGAGTTGCTATATGAGTTGAGAAATACTGCTGTGCTGGGCTGAGGGAAATCTCCTCGCTGAATATACAAAAAAAGATCAGCAAATGCAGTTTATAACAGCAGCTTATATAATGTCTGAAACCTTGGAAAAGCAATGACAGAACCTTTTCTTACAAGTTAAGTTTGCTTGCAGTCTCAAGCGTCAGAAACCTTTTCTGTACACAGAATTTTACATTATCAGTGTGCACTAGTGGGGTACAACTTTTTACGAAAAGTATTTCTTCCTGCTGAGAAGACACAAACCCTGACCCATGATCACACCAGTTTGTTGGGTTTGCAGATATGTATGGGTAATATAATATTGAGACTGTAAGGAGTTCTCTAAAGGAGAAATACAGGATCTGAAAATAGGAGTTTAGAAACTATTTGAAAAAAGCAGTGTATTGCTTATAAGACTTCCTTTTGTTCCGAACTTCATCCTACTACAATGTTGTTTGGTCTCTTTGGAAAGAAGACACTTTCTATAGTTTGCTGGTCCCCATATAGCATTCCTTCTCCTGCCATTTTCTCTGTCTTGACAGTCATTCATTTTTCTGAATGTGCCTTTCTCTGAGCTCTCAATCCAATTTAGTTGTTTGTAATCCTTCCAGTGTTTGGTTTGGGTTCTCATTTATATGTACAGATCCTGATTAGATCCTTCTCCATTATCTCAACAGAAGTCACCTCTCATATACACAACCTCTCCTTGATTGGATGCTGCTATGTAGTACTCTTATTCCTGAGTGTCCTGGTCTGCAGTGAGAATTTTAACCTGTTGTTTACCTTCTAGTGCAGTTATCTGAAACTGTAAACTAGGACATCACTATTGACCTCCTCTGTAAAATCCTTTCAAAATGAAAGCAACATCAGAATTTATTAATAAGGACTGTACTGGTGCTGTGCATTTAATCCTACTGGTCAAGTGTTTAGAGATAAATTGCTTAAAAAGTAGGAAGAGTTACAGCCTTAGCACTGGAGAAGGGAATGGATGATGGTTGATGGCAGAAAGAAGCTGACAAACTGGGAGATGAAGCATTCTTTTCCTGACAGACTGGCAGCAGTGCAGCTAAGGTTGCTAAGACATCACATTACAGGCTGTTTCAACCCTGGGTAACTTTACCAAAGTAACCATCTGAGCTCACAGTTTGCATAATTTCACTCTCTTTCTTTCTCTAAATATGAATTCCAGCAAACCCACCTCAGTCCTATTGAAAATGCAATTGTAAGAAGCACATTTCTCAAAGTTAAATTTTTCTCTCTATTTTTAAAACCACAACTGTTATATGCCTTAGAGCAGGGACTCAATTTTTTGGCAGGAGAACAGTTCCTTTCTGCCTTTCCTTTGGCTGTCAGAAGGAAGATCTAACAAGATTTGACTGAAGCAGAGTCTCTGGTACAGGCAGCAGCAACACATGTGAAAACATGCTGCTAAATCCAGTGTGCCCCAATATCTGCATCTGCAGCCACAAAATAGAGAGTTGTGCACTGACATCTGTGCAGGTGTCCAGGGGTGAGGGTCAGGCTATGCATTTAAATGCATTGCTCTAAAATTCAGGGCCCAGCACATGCTAAAATCCAGTGCAAAATGGGGAGTGGGGGTGGAGGGGGATGCAGACTTTTATTATTGCACAATTTGGATTTTTTACATTTGCATACTTGCAAAGATGCTTTGCCAGTTTACAATCCTTAGGAAGTCATTATTACCCTGTAAAAGTTATAATTACTTAGTTACAAGACCTGGCAGCATGAAAATCAAGGACTTGGCACAACACTACCCATGAGATTCCAGGGATACCAGGAATGCACTGTATCTTCAAACAGATGTATGCCAACACAGAGCTGTTTGTCTGCCAAACAGAAACCTCCTCAAGTGCTGCAGGTAAGCCCAGAATAACAACAGGCCATCTCTCAGTCAGTTCAGATTTCTGGAATCAGAGTAATGCTCTATTCCAGCACACACCTAGCATCTGGTGTACATGGAAGACATATACAGGAGAAAGAGAACTACATGCAGACCCATTAATTTTGGTCCAAGCCTCCTTCATTCTATTGTTCACTAAATAAATTTTATTTATGAGAGCCCATTTCCATAAAAGGTGGATAGTACTTCTAAACCAAATCCTTCTACGGATTATATGAGACCAGAACGTCGGTTGTCTATCATTTAATGAAAAATAAATCAGAAAGGCTTTCCGGCTTACTTATGACTAAATTCTATTCTCCATCCCTGGAAAAGTAGCAACTGACCTGGTATGAATTCACTACTTTATAAACTCTCACCTAATCAATGCAAAGTATTTCCATCGAATTAAAGTTCCAAGAAGTGGAAGCCATAGTCTGTAAGCTGCAGGTTAAAAGCTGCTTTGCTGTGAGCATTGCCTCAGAGCAGAACACTGTACAGAAGTGCTCATTCTGAATTTGCAAATGAAACTGGAATCAGACCAGGAAGAATCCAGTCACTGACTCATTAAGTTGGTTGACCCTTTGGATCTGACAGACTATGAATCCATCAAAATTTGTCTAGTGGGATTTTTTCTGAGAGGACTGTACCATGAGGGATAGGCAACTTTGAGAAGGAAATTGTACCATGTGAATTCCCTGTACAAAGGCAAAATGCTTTCAGAGAGTGCCTAAAGTTGACTGACACATGCCAGGCATCATACTGGGATGTGGAAGTTGGAAACCAGCACTTTCCATTGCTGGGAAAGAGGATGTAGCTGCAGCACACTGTCATTTGTAATAGATTCCTTGCTTATTGCTTTCTCTATCTGTACTTCAAAAGTCCTATTTCCACCAATGTAGCTGGATGGGGTTTTTTTAATCTATTTTGTTCTGCTGTAAGTATTAAAATCTGCTGCACTTCAGAACAGATCCTCTGTGAAATGTTTTCTGTAACTTCCTCTAGAAATTTTAACAATTCCCTGACAAGCAGCATAGGGGCCAAGGTGATAATATTAAATTAAACATTAAAGACTCTTGAAAATTGCATTAATAGTGATTTTTGACCCCTTCAAAGCATTTGATATGTGGATGTGCTAATCCCCTGGGAAGGTTGGATTTTTAGTAGGAAGTGTTGAACAGTCACTAATACCCATCACAAAGCAGTGCCATTGACTTTTAAAAAGCATCTGTAAGTTCAGTGAGGACTCTGCTTTCAATATGGCACTCACAACACATGGCCCTGGATAGATGTAGGAGGCACTTCTGATGGTGCTCTGTGTGAAAGAATGGGAGTTAAACACACAGGACCTCTTTCTAGCAGCTTTCCAAGGTACCAGGCTGTTTTCACTAATGATGCAAAATTTCTGCACCTGCTTCTCTCTACAGCTACAAATTACATGCCTAAATGAGGCAGATTAGAGCCCACCCCATTTTTGCTTGCATTCAAAGGCACTCGGAGGCTTCCCTCAGGGGCCCTCAGTGGTGCCTGGCAGTCAGGAGGAGCAGCTGCACTGTTGCAGGGGTTGCTGTCAGGGACACAGACACTGTGTGGTGTGCTGCACGTGGCTGGAATGTGGCCATGGATGGATACACAGTGTTTAGGAAGGATAGGTGGAGAAGAGCTGGGGGTATTATGCTTTACATTAAAGAGCTCCTTGACAAATGCAGTGTCCCAGTATCAAACTGGAGACAGACCTGCTGGGAGTTTCTGAGTCAAGATCACAGCAAGGAGCAGCCTGGGGGATGTTGTGGTAGATGAGGACTACAGACTGCAGACTAGGAGGAGGCAGGGGCTGAAGCCTCCAACTTGGAGCTCTTGTCCTTGTCCCCACCTTGTCCCCTCAGGTGGGGATTTCAGCCACCTGGTTGTCTGCTGGAGGGGCAGCACAGCACTGGGCAGGCAACCCAGGATGTTCTTAGAGTGCAATTGTAGCATTTTCCTGGCACATGAGCAGGGCAGTCGTGACTGACTTGTTCATGCTGCCTTGGCTTTCTGCTGAGGAGCAGGGAAGAAGTGGGGGTGAGAGGGGTCACAGAGCACTGCTTAGGCTGTGGGTGGTTTGTCACAGGCTGCAGCAGTCGTGAGGTGACAGATGTAGCAGAGCCAGGAAGGTGAACCACAAGACTCTGAGTGAGCAGATTCAGTTATTCAGGAAATTGCCTGTGGGAAGCAGATGTGAAGGGGAAAAGTCCCTAGAAGAGCTAATTGGTTTTTAGAGAGAACTTAATGAGAGCTCAGGCATGAGCTATACTATTGTGCAGGAGCACAGGAAGCTTCAGCTGACAGCCCATGGTCTAGGCAAGGACTATCCAGGTGAACTACAATACAGACAGGGAATATGCAGGAAGCAAAAGCAAAAAGCACTGCTTAGGCACTGAGGAGTAAAATCAGGGAAGATAAAGCCCAGCTGGAACTAAAATTAATGAAGGTCATAAAGGGTAGTAAGGTAAAAAGAGATAATAACATGGGTCCACAGATGGATGGGAGAGACAACACAGTGAAGGCTGAAGTAATCAGCAGCTTTTTTGCACTAGTTGGCACATGTGAGTTGTGCTGTCTGGCCTTTGCACATATCAGCATGGGGGGGGAACAGAAGGGCAGAGGGAAAGCAGCAGTTAGGGAGCACTGAGATGTCTCATGGGCATTCAAACCAATGGAATCAGGTGGTGGTCACTCAAGAGCATTGACATTGCTGGCCAGCAAGGTCACTGTCTATCATCTACAGAAAATCATGGCAAGCAGGAGAGGCCCTGCTGACTGCAAGATGGTTAATGTTACATTTATTTTTAAAGGCAAGGCAAGATACAGGGAACTGTAGGTCAGCCTGAGTGATTCCTGGACCGGTCGTTCTTTGTTTCGCCTGGGACATTTACCTGAGCGAGCACAGGGGTGTTCTGGATAAGAAGACAGCTTTGCCCTCTGTACAAAAGGTGTTTGTACATCTCCAAAAGCACATGTGGCACGAGTAGTGCTGGGACTACACTGGATGACTGTGCAAGACAGAAAGCCACAGCTGGTGCAGCCATGTTCATGCCTGCTGGGAATGGTCCCAGGAGCAATGTATTCCCAGCCACTCATAGGATTTGTTTCAGGTCCTGTTGCTTGCTCCAAAGCAGAGACTGAAGTGATCTACCATTTTGCACTTACACCTTTTATGGATCAGCACTCCACTTCTTTCACTAGCACTACCTTGTTTAGCAGAGCAGAAGAGCCCCTTTGCTGACCATGTAGGCAGCTGTAGCTCCTGCCTCAACACTTCAGCTTACATGCTTAAAGAAGATGGTGTGAATACCCACCTTGACGTAGGCAACTGGGCATGCTGCCTGTACCAAAGCATTCACTACAGAAAACAATGTCCCTGAGGGGCACAGTCCCACATGTAATACCAACATAAGTGTGAGGTCTTGAATTACAGGATGCAACACATGGTATTGTCAATAGAAACTAGGGCACTTTTTGTATAATATGTTAATATGAAATAGATGCAGTAAAAAGGATGGTGTAGCATTCAGTCTCCTCTAAGACATTAACAGTGCGGTTTAGGATATGTGGAGCTCCTAGCTCTGACAGTAGCACACGTAGGTGACATTGAGTGAGCAGCTAACACGTAAATGGCAGGTACCCATGTTAATCGATAGTAGAGGTATCCTCAATATGCCCTAGGGGAGCACAGCCAAACCGCCCACAGGGAGGCATGTAAGTGTACGGGTTTGGGGAGGTAACAGAATACATTAAGGACTGCATCTTGAGTTGAGCAATGACACTGGTGTTCTTCACAAGACCATGAGAATGTAAACACATTAAGAAGGTGTGAAAGGGTTGGCTACACTGAAATGTGTGTGCTTACTCTCAACACTGAAGACTATTAAAGTTACATGTTTGTTGCAAATCTGCACCCATATGCTAATCTTTGTGATAATTTGATTTCAGAGGGAAATAACTAATAAGTGGGAAATTAAGTGGTATATATCTTTCTAATGGTAAACAGGTGGACCTTCTCTAAATGAACAAGAACTATTCAAGGAACACAACTTGGTGAATATATTTACCACTTATCAAAGATACAGTTCTGTAAATAATGAGGTGGTTATTTATTAGGACCAGTGGCAAGTGAGAAAGAATCATCATTGTATCATTATTTGTCTTACATTCATCTTTCCAAAACTGGCAATTAGAGAAGTTTGCATTGATAGCACTATTGTAGATAACATAATGTAAGAGTGAGAGGGAAAAAAAGAAACAGAAGAGGTTAAAAATGGCAGAGGAAGAAAAAAATCTTGAAGTACAGTAGGAAGAAGTCAGAATTAAAAAAAAAAATAGACCTGTCAGCTTCTGGAAACTTTAAAGTAGTGAAGATGGAAAAAAAGAGAGACAGGAGAAGAAAAGACATGGTGAGTAAACAGGTGGAAATCTAAGTTTTAGACACTGATTCCAGCTGAGTTAGGTCAAGAGAGTCAATCAACAAGCAGCAGCTCTTGAGGAAAAAACTCTGAAGATCAATAATTTTGAAGAAAAAGAAGTGGAGTAAATAAGCAATTGTTTGTGGCACAATCTCTCCCTCTGCTCCCTCTTGCTGTTGGGATTGACATTGCTTTAAAAACCCAACACCATGTGTTTGTAATCTGATGGTGAAGCTACGTATCAAAGAGCTTCTAGGCTGGTATTAGTTAAAGAAAATCTGCTGAAGCACAGGCCAGACCTTTTCTAGGTTTCTTTGCAGTGACACACAGTCCAGATGGGTGGTCTTTAGATCTGCCTCCAAGTGTCAACCCCACATCCAGGCCTGCAGGGGATTTTCCAGAAAGATCTCTCCAAGCCTTTATGTGAGTCAGGCCCTTTGCAAGGCACGATACAGCTGGTTTTTGCTCTCTAGACTTGTGCTCCAGCCCCATCTTTTTATTAGGCAGGGACAGGGGAATGGAATATTCCACTTGGAACCTTCTTTCTTTGAGTATCACCAGCCTTCAACTCAGATAATAGCTTGCATTGGGAGCAGCATTTATTAGTACCCTCCCAGCTTGAGAGTTCAACCCATGTCTGAAGGCTGAAATTGCTGGAGGATACAGGTTGGCCCAGCCCCCACATGTCTTTTTTTTCTGGAGCCAATGCAGAGCACATGGGAGCAGATCAACTATCCTAGTGGCTATTTGTAGGTAAAGACTTAGATGCTCATCACCACCCCTTAATGTGGCTGCAAAGTTCAGAGCCCACTGGAAAGGGGCAGCCCACCTGGCCTGTGTGCATGATGCAGACCCCTCCATCCTGGGCCTCCT
The DNA here is from genome assembly GCA_034509185.1 of Euphonia xanthogaster. Classification (NCBI taxonomy): domain Eukaryota; kingdom Metazoa; phylum Chordata; class Aves; order Passeriformes; family Fringillidae; genus Euphonia; species Euphonia xanthogaster. The sequence continues at coordinate 14,007,189 of JAYDZK010000056.1, read as the reverse complement.
ACCTGCCCTTTCCAGCCCTTCCTTGCTGGAAGAGGGTGAGGGACTACCAAAGCAGGCTTGGGTTTCTGCATGCATTGTCATGGAACAAAGAGATGAAGACAGCTGTGAGCTGGGCTCTGACTCCTTTGCAGGAATCAGCCTCCTCATGAGAAATGGCTTTCCTCAGCTGCAGCTTCCTTCCAGGCAGATGCACCTTGGTCCCTGCAGACTACTCTGTCTGCAGCTCTCCATGCAGAAATGACCTCTCTGACAATGCCATTCCTCCTGTTCCTCCAAGCAGCACATTTTGCACGGATTGGTGTGCTGACAAATTCTGTTTGAACAGGAAATATTACTTCAGCATCACAATAATCTTTCCATTTTCCTTAATAAGCTTGCTGTGTATATTACATTGTGTTTTGGGGCCAGCAGAGCCTCAAAATACTGTTAGGTTTTTGAGCAAATAGCAACGTTAGAAAACAGATCCTGGTCTGAAAGTTTATCATTTAAGGAAAAAGAGAGATAGGGAAAATGGAGTTGCAGTTATGTTTAGCTCAAGTGTCCTCCTTGTTCCCCACCAGGGAAATAGAAGGGAAAGTAGCTAGGCTGTGAGATAGATTATTTTTTATAGGCATGCTAATTCCTCAAATTCATTCATGAAAAATGATCAGGGAAGAGAGGCACAGCATTGAAGCACTGCAAATTACACTGGAACTTTCTGTAGTACTAATGCATCAGTGCCTGTCATTTGAAATTTCTGCATCAGTTATTTGGGAGTTACATGAATGGACAAAAAAGTCATGTTTAGTCATCAAATACTCATAACTGATTTGGGTAATAGGGTTCATCAACATACATGAAAGAAAGTATCTGACACCTGGGATAAGAGAAGAGATGAGAGGATCCCCATGGGTGTGGGAAATCTTCAAGGAAAAGAATTACTAATAAAAGAAAATAAACCTTTTAAAGTAGACCACTGATTTCTTGTGTGGGGGAGGACTTCAAACATCTGTCCTCTGAGTCCTGAACATCTTTCCAGTCCTGAGCAATATTCTTTCCTCACAGGTATTACACTGTCTGTGGCCATCAAATCTGTTACTGTCAGCCTCTTCCTGACAATGATGCTTGGAACACAACTCATTACACTCAGAGGAAAGATGTTCAGGACTGGAAAGATGTTCAGGACTCAGAGGACAGATGTTCACCCTGGGATGGGACCTGACTCTATCCTCTATTACATTGGGTGGGCAGCTGGAGCTCTTCTGGGGGATGATTCTAGGTGCTGAGATGCCTGTGTGGGTACACTGCTGTCTAGGAACCTCTGTTCCCCCTCCCTTTCTCATGCAACGTTAAGAATCAATGCCCTGTTCTAGCTTTATTTTCTAATTGGTTACCTTGGTGTGTTGGACCATTGATTTAAGGTCTCTTCATTGATGAAAGGGATGAACTCTCCATTCTAGAGAGACTTTGACCCACCCCTTGAGAAAACAAATGAATTTATGAAAAGCACCAAAGCAGACCTGTTGCCCAGGAGCAATACAAATGCCTGCCTGAGACCACACTTTCTGGACTAGGGCATACTCACACCAGGTTAATCTTCTGAGCAGCTGAGAATCTCTCACCAGTCTCTTTTCTCAACCACTTTTCCCTCCTGAAAATTTTTGTCTCTTTTTTAAAATCTCAAAACAGACAGATTGACCTGAAGTTGTGTTGGGGAAGATTTAGGTTGGATATGAGGAGAAGGTTTTTCACCTGGAGGGTGACTGGGCACTGGAACACTCCCCAGGGCAGTGGTCGCAGCACCAAGCCTGACAGAGTTCAAGAAGTGTTAGCATAGTGCTCTCAGGCACATGGTGTGGCTCTTGGGTTGTCCTGTGCAGGGCCAGGAGTTGGGCTTCATGATCCTTGAGGGTCTATTCCAACTCTGCTGATTCTGTGATTTTCTATCCAGCAACGATCATCTCTCCTGAGTTCAAAGCAAAGACCTAACTGGTCTTCTCCATCCTAAGATTTTAGGGATGGGGTGTGTGCTTACTGACATGGTCAAATCAACATATTTTTCTATAATTTTCTCTTTGGAAAAAATTACTGACATTTTCAGGAAAAATCGAGACTGAGACAAATGACAAACTGAAGTCTAACAGTTATAGCCATGGTTTATTTCCAGTGGGCAGCACTGAACAGCTTTAACTGTGGCTGGCATCTGAGGAAATGAGAGCACATGCTGCAGCTTTGAGTACATCTATCTGACCTAGAGCAGGGCACACCCTGCCAGCTGAGCACAGAGCCCTACCCAGGCTAATTTGTCCTTCAGACAGAGGCTTTGTCAATGCAATACTGAACATCAATGAAGGCAGGTTGAATAGGCAACCCAGGTAGCACTGAATCTCCAGATATTTAGTAGCATGTCTGCACTAGTTCTTGTCTTGTGTCCTTCCGTTTATGGCACTTCATGTAAGCCAGTCAACACACCCCAGTTCAGGTAAGCAACATGAGATATCCTCTATTAATAAGCTTTGCCTGAAAATTGGCAAAGCTTATTAATAGAAGATATCTCATGTTGCTTATCTTAACAGTGGGTCCTCAGATTCCCCTGTGCCAGGAGAGTAATTTATTAATTCCTTTTTATTCAGTCATGAGGAATGTTGTGGCCCCAAACTGTCTATATTTGATGAACCAGCGTGAAACAGTTGCACAGAGGATTACATCTGTTGTAAGCAGCACTGTTACAACAGTGAACTGCCACACCAGATGTGTTCTGCAACAGGAATTCATCCTGGGGACTGATCATTTAAAAAATTCAATCAAGAAGTCACAATTGTTTCAAGAGATTCTACTTATATGTATGAATATTCAGGAAAAAAGCCCTTGTTTTCAACAAGGCTTGTAAATGTTCAGAAATACACTTGGATACAATAACAGGCCAAAGAAGATAGTGCATGAAAGGAAAGTATTCAGTTATTTCATAAGATAACATTCACCAAAGAGGAGTAAAAATTAAGGCATTACACTTATTCTGTGAGAAAAGTTCTAGCAACAGATCCATGGGGAAGGGGAGACCAGACTGGAGGGTGGGAGCAAGGCAAGCACAGTCAGGAACATCATAGCCAAGGGTGCTGTCCCCCAGTACTTGAGCAAGATGAGTAAAGTAGCTTGAGTGACAGTAACCACAGTCAGCCAAGGGTCTGGAGCATCACCAGTTTAAGTAGGACATTCAAGTCAGCCCTGGATCAGGATCAGTTCCAGTGAGGCAGTAACCAGGACAGCCAAGAGTCATTGATAGCTAGCCAGGTTTGTGATAACAGTGCTGATCCAAGGTCATGCCCAGAAGTTGAGTGCAGAGTGACAGGGGACAGGGATGTGGCTGTGACATAGCTCAGGCACAAACAAGGGCCTGAGCTGAAATGCAGGTCCAGACTGCAGCAGCTGCTGCTCACAGTTTTATCACACAACTCACCTAAACACAATTAACCCAAACCAAAGTTACAGAGGGGCACCAAACTTGAGAACAGACAGAGAACCCACCAGAGGTGAGGGTGCTCAAGGCCTGACTACAAAAAGAACACAACGAAAAAAAACTTAGGTGGTGTGTTTTATGCCCCACTTGACATATATTTTCAAATATAACTGAAAAAAGATCTGCTCAAACATCCTTCAGATGACTGAGAGAGAAGGAAGCAACAAGTGGAGATAGTTTTTTTGTAATTCAAGTGCATGTTCCTTTAGTTGTAACATGTGGTAGGACCCTTTGGCTTTCCCTAACAGAAGTCAGCTGATAAAGGTGTCAGATAGATTCTCCAGGGCGACCTAAATGCATCCTTGCTGTTATGGTCTGGTGTCTGAACCTACCTGTTGCACTAAAATCTATTGCTGAAGTTCATGTGACAAGTGGTAATAAATTTACCACTAGTTTTGATAAAAAAGAAGGCTATGTCTCATTGAAAGTCAATCTCTTTTGGGACTGGCTTTACCTAACAAAATTATACAGGACAAATATAAACTTAACTATCCTTCAGCATCCTAGGCTGTTTTACATCCTAGTAAAACAAACACAAAAGTATGCCAGCAGTTTTATTAGCTAAGTTCTAGAAACTGCTTTGAAAGAGGTTTTGAATATGTAAACCTTGTGTGCTACATCCATTACTTTCAAGGCTTGAGAAACATCAACACCAATTTGAAGAAAAGTGGGTAGGAAGTTTTGACTGTAAGAGGTAACATTCTTTTTAACTAATAGTGTTGACACTTAAGTATTACTAATCTTTAACAGCATTTTCCTTCTTGATTCAATATAAGAATATGGTATTACAGCTGCTATTTTGATATCAACAGCTGCCATATGGAGATTCTGACTTTAAAAAGAAAACTAACCTAGTGTATGCCAGATACTGGAATAAATGAAAAAGCATTAAAAGCTGATTTTAAATTGCAATATATTAAGGAAAAAGTGTCAGGTGATGTAATAAGCTAAAAAAATGCCAGGAAATTCTGATATTTTATTTCCACATAATGAATTTGTAATGCAAAGCTCCATGACTTTCAAGTCAAGTTCAACTTCAGGAAGCCATGTGCAAGTGTGGTGCATTTTTAGTTACAGAACACACAGTCAAATGCCAGAGGGGGCAATTCTACTCTTTTAGACTTCCTTGCACTGAGCAGTCAAAAGAATTTTAAAATTGATTTAGTTCAATAATTTTTTAGAAAGCTGCCTAATGCCATTTCATGTCCCTAGACAGTGCATGCATGTCAGAAAATTTACCTCACGTGTGGAAATCTTCATTTACTAGATTACAGCTTCCAGCTGGAAACTTCACCTGCAAGCTATTGTGCTTTTTTCTAAAACACTGAGAAGTTTATAATTTCTCATTCCCACATGTAAGCGTTTATATGACATTATCAATCACCTTCAAAGCTGAAGAAATCACTTTTCTTACATTTCATATTGAAAGATTTATTTTAAAATTCTTCTTCTTTCTGGCTTTAATTATTTCTGGCAATGACACAATTTTCAGTCTATACACATGGATATATTTCTTAAGTATAGATATTTTTCCCCTACTTAAATTTCTGTCTGAAGATGACACTGAAAACATGTTGGGAGGCAGCATAGCCAAGAAATTGTGAATAGGTGAGTAGCTTTAGCAGCATTTTACAATAATATTTAGCTGTGAAGTAAAGTAGTGAAAACATGAGGATGAAGCAGCCCTAAATAGATATTCTTGAGCATCTATGCAGCAGTTTGAATGTCCAATTGAAAAAACAGAGCATCCTCATGACACTGAATATCTCACTGTCATGCCCAGTAAGAGGCACCTGACACCTTTCTCCTGTGTGCTTCACTTCACCATTTAAAGGAGTTGTTTTGAATGAAAGGCTAAAAAAGATAACAACTAAGTTCAGGACAACATTTTTGTTACCAGGAATCAGCACTAAGATTTGAAGCCTTGAACCTCTACTTTCCCAAATGCCAACCTTCAAAACCGGCTGTGCTGGCTGGTTGTTAACACAGGGACTCGGTATGGAGCCCTGGCTACTCCCAGGGGCTGGAGTGAGACTCAGGATAGTGCCCAAGGGCAGTCAGACAACAGGCTCAGGGCCTATTTCTAAGTTTGGCTTGGCTTTGGGACCAAGAAGGAGGTGCTACACCTATGATCTATACCCTTTTCCTTAAAGAAGACCCCTACCACACCATATAATTTTCCTTCACCTCACTCAGTACAGCTGTTGTGGCTGGCAGGCTTAGAACCAGGGATGCTGAGCTCTTGTGTGAAATACAGCATTCCTATGCAGTTGCTAAAATTATCATAAGGAATAAAAGGAAGAGGGTGGGAATAGCAATTAACAGCTTACAGTTCCCAAAATGCTGATCAGAATTCTGTGCAATGCAGAAGAGACATTCCTGTGCATTTCCCCTGCTGAACATCAAAACACTGTGACAAACTGAAGAACTATGAGGGTTTCTGAAAGAAGAGGAGCAGCAGCCCTTAGAACTTAAATCTGTTGCTGGTACTGATCTTCCCATCTTCACTTTTCTTCCTCCACCTTCCTTAATAAATGCTTTAAGCATTCAGTGTTGAACATACAAAGGATTACATTTACACTGATGTTGCTAGGATTATCTTCTTTACAGCCAGAACTGCAGCAAAGGCTCCCTGGAAGCAAGCTTTCAGACACCAGGGAACATTACCCACAGGATAAAAAGCACCTTCATGGCACATAAATCCTCCTCCCAGCCTCCTAGAGGAGACTTCACAGTGTGTTCATAAGGCAGAGATCTGGCTCTTGCAGACAAGCTGAAGGATCCATTTCAAATCATAGGACTTTCGTAAGGCAACCTGCTGTTTCAATCTCTTTTATAGCAGGTAATTTCTAACTCACTACTTTGAAGAATGGCTTATCAAACAACTCAAACAAGGTGATGTCACAGAGGAACACCCTCTGTCTGCTTTGCATTCTCCCCAGCTATTCAGAGCTAGCACTTTGCTGAGTTTACAGTTTACATGCTTTGTAACCTTGCTCAGCTGCTTTCAGGCAGCTATTAGTGACAATTAGTCCTTGTCAGCCTCAGGCATAAACCCAACACCTGCCATGCATCCAGATGCTTCCTTGTGCCTTCGCAGGCATTTCTACCTCCTGCATGGCTCTGACAAACACAAGTACTGTTTACATCACATAGCAAAAATATCACAGGAAATAAAATAGACTCTCAAGTAACATGTTTGCAGTTCGTGAATAGTAAACTACACAAAGAGAAAAACCAAGTGTAAAAGAAAAGCCATGTTTCTTCTCCCATTTTCAAGTTAATACTTTTCTTCAAGAGAGAAAAGCATTGAAAGGAAAGCTTCATGAACATTCTGGCTCTTAAGTATGCCCACCAAGATATGCATTGTCTATTTCACCCCGAAATCACACATTGCCTTCTAAGTGCCTCATCTGAGCACTGGGAGCTCAGAGAAATAGAAGCAATAAGGTGCAAGTGCCTTATGGAAACCCAGGAAGGCTGCTGATGAGAGGAGGGGATGGCTTGAAGGTCTTATGGGAGCTGTAGCCAATCCTGTGGAAGCCTTGCTGTGACACATGGAGTAGATCAGCCAGGTATCTTCATCCCAGGGCTTCAGGGCCAGGGTCTCCCACTGGATGCTCCTATATGCTTTTCCTTTGTATTACACCTTCCAAGACACAATACTGCCTGGTCTTTTGCCATTTGCTGTATTAATTGGACCATTTCTGTAGAAGGGACCCTATGAAAGCAGAGACTGGTTTGATGTGAGGTTGGAAATGTCTGTGCAAAGAAGTGTATGTTCTAGCTTCTCAGTAATATAGCTGTAGGAATAAGATGTTTTTCAGAATGAAATATCCATAATTATTTGTGGATAAATGTTAATGAAAATCTTGCAGCAGTGACCGAGTACCTTTAGGTTTCAGTTTCTGGTCATGTAAACTATTTCAGCCTCACTGATTGCTTCTCAAAATATGGAAGTTTCAAAAGCAATTGATATTAAAGCGAATTTCTAATTTAGAAAACAGCCTATGATGCAAAGCTATTAAACATTTCATAAAAGAAAAATATGGACATCAAAATAAATGGAGAGACTTGATGTACAGTCAAATACTCATTGCCAGAAATGATTCCCTCCCTACCCAGCAGTGTGAACAACCACCAGGCAAGAGCTACAAGCAGGATTCTGGGGAGTCTTTCCTTGCACCACTGTGACTGTGCCAACATGATGCCTGGGAAACCATTCTGATCACCAAGCCCTTCTTGAGAAAGGGTGGTTACCTCTGGTTGGCAGGAGTAAATCCAATTTGCAGCTTTCCAAAAGGAGCATTCATTCCTGTGCTGGAGTCAGGGATTTCCAGAGGTCTTTGCTTATTTCACTTCTGGGGAGCACCATAAAGACATGGCCTCAAGATGGAGAAGATGCTAAAGGAAAATGGCTGGGACAGGGGTTTGCACATTTGCAGCACTGAACAGCTGATGATGCACTTTGTCTTCTGAACCCAGAAGGGCAGTAGAGCAAAACAGAGGACACCGTTCTGCCTCCGTGCAAAACCTTGCTGAGCTCTCATCTCAAGCACAATTTGCAGCCCCACTCTCCACACATCAGGAAGGAAATGGCAGAGAGAGGGAAGAAGCACAGAAGGGCAACTTGAATGATGACAGGGAGAGATCAGCTGCTTTGCAAGGAGAACTCAAAATGCTGAGAGGGCATACAAGTAAAGATTACAAAATCACAAAGCAGAGGAAAAATTACAAGCTTTCCACCAAATCGTTCAAGTACCAGAACTATAGGTCACTCCCTGAAAATAGAAGGGGATCAATTTAAAATGTATAAACTGCTTTTTTCCCCATGGGTTGTAGCAAACTTGTGGAATCTGTTGCCATAGAAAGCTGTAGAGGCAAAAGGTTCAAGTAGGTGTTGTACCAGGTGCTGAAGGAACAGGCCAGGACTTTCCCCTCCAGCGTCCCTCACACAATGAATGTGGATAGTAGAGGAGTACAAGTGGAATGGATGGCAGAAAGCAGCTAGGCTTGTGCTTTCTCCCTGAACAGCATTTTAAATTTTCACCATCAGAGATTGGTCTCACACCACAGGGCATTTCTTGAACTCTGGAAAATCCAATGAAATTTGCAACAGGCTTCAACTGATTCTTACATAGCACCCAAAACCAGCACTTGTGCTACAAAACATTACTTTTTGGTTTTTTAATATCTGAGAAAATACTCTTTTAGGGTAGAGAGCAAGTCCTCGAAAGCTGTTTATGGCTTTCTTAAACTCAACAGTATTTGGTGTTATTATACCAAGAAGGTTCATCTGTAAAACAAGAAAAACAGACTCAGATGACATTCAGGGTTGCCTACTCTGCTCAAGACAAATCAATGGGGAAAGGTATGTTAAGCCATTTTGAAATACATAGTAGCACCATCACCCCAAGTATGCTATCTGGCATTGTCCTCTCCTCATCTCTGTTTGCTGCATCAGTTTCTGTTTCACCTCTTTTGTTTAAAAAGTAGCTGACATGATCTTTCAACCAAGTCTACTCCTTCAGAGTTGTAAGTAAAGACTTCGACACAATGGAACCTTATGTTCTCAGTCCTATGCCCTGCAATTGCTCTTCTGTGAGTTCTTTCATCATTGGGTAGGGTTTAATTTGGATTTATTTTTTGTTATTTTAAAATTCTTTCTCTTACTCTGCATTTTAGTAGTTGTTTCTCCTTTTCCAGCCTTGGTAGACACAGGTCCCAGTCTTGTCAATCCAAAATAACTAGACTGTCTGCGCCACTACAGAAACTCCTTCCCTTTTTCCTTTCCATCTGGTCCTGCCATGGTGCTTTTTCCTAGCCCTCTCCCAGCTACATGTCTCCCAGGATGAACCACAGGCTGCAGCCAGAAGCTTCTATTAGTATTCCAGGTCTGGTGCTCATTTGTCTCAGCAGTGATTAGCTTAGCCTAATTCAACCATATTTGCAAGTTTATAAGGACAGCTCACACTGATGCCTCTCCTTTGTGCCCAGAGACCTGCCTGGCTTTTTGACTGAATGTAGAGTCAGTGAAATATGTTTATAAACAATGTAGCATATTATAAATGTATTTTATATTGAACTGAATTTATATTTTACTCACTTTCTGTGATGTTTATCAAACACTATCTTTTATAAATATCCTAAAATACATGTGACATAAAAGGTAATAGAAAGAGAGACAGAGGAAAATTAATGTCTCAAATCACATTTCAAGACACAGAATGCAGATCTTTAATTCTATCTTATTATTTATTTCAAACTGCCCACGAGGTCCACGCAGCTTGCCTATATTATTAGTCATCACTGAAAAAGTTGTTTTCTATTGGGACTATGGTGGCCCCATCTGCAAACCCAGCTTTGGAGTGAACATTAATAACCATTATGAAAGCAAGTGATCTTAGTCATTCTCAGAGTTACTTGGAACTGTGGAGATTAAATACAGTGTTTACTAAAGAAATATGTCTTTCTTTCCTTTAAGCTGGATGTCACAAGGAAAGTTTAATTCTCCAGTTGACTAGCCTAATTAGAACATTATTAAAATTTCATAGTACGTGAACCAAGAGATGGACCCAGCTCCTGACAGCAATGCTTAGTGTTATGAGCAGTCTGGTTCTCAATATTTGGAGCCCCATGTGCTTTCCATACTATGAAACCAACCCAGTAAGTGATACAGCTTCTGCAGGGTTTTTTGGTAATGACATTCTCTTAATTCAAACATTTTATATTTACTCAGTTCAATACTATTTGTCAGATATTAGGAATTGGCTATGAGAAAGCCTTTATTTTAGGTTTTATTTTAATCACATGACATTTAAGAATAACAGACATGAACAAGTAACTCGAAGAAGGAGAAATTGCCATGCAGGAGAGCAAACCCTTTTAAAAAGCTAGTTGCCTGGTGAGATGGTGATCAGCTTTTCAGAAGTTTAAGTTAAAATGACAAACTTAAGAAACCCAAAAACCAGAATCTCTCATTACCTACTTGAATGCACAGTCATAGCCTGGGCTAGGTTAAGTGCTCAGGAATTCTGCCTCCATCTCATCCCAGATCAATAAATGGAGGGGGAAAAAATCTCTAATCAAGACTGCAAGATGATTCAAAATCAGGTTTCTGGTATACCAACTGATGTGGATAACATTTAGCCTAAGATAGCTCTTAGATTTTCACTTGCTACTGTTTAATGGTTTTCTTCTGCCACTGACAGATATTTTAGATTAGTTTAATTTTAAGCCTTTGAAGTATGCTATTAAGAAATAAGTCTGACAGCAGCAGTAGCAAAGAAAAGATATGACAAAGTTATGCTACATGTTAATGGAAATAGGTCTAAGGTCACACCTTATCTTTGTGCTCTTGTGCTTCTTAATCCCATGGTTTAGGAACACTGAAAGTAGCAAAACTGAAAGGAAAGAAAAGAATGGGGAATATAAAATGCACATCATGGCAGGACAATTCATCTGGGGCTTTTTCTTACCTTCATAACTACTCCAGCCATTTTTCTGCCAGCTCTCCATCTATTACAGAACAGATGGAATTCACCAAGAGAAAAAGGGCTGTATGCTGCCTGTTAGGATGGAAGAAAAGCATTCAGAAGCCATGCTTGCATGGCTGTAAATGACAGGGATTTAATAGGACCTGTACAAGTCCTATCAAAACCTATGCTAGAAAGCTTCTGAATAGGAAAGCATACAGGAGGAAGAAATTAAGGAAAAAAGTACAACCTAAATTTCAGGGGCCTCAACTGTAATTTTGTTTAAATATTTTCTTTTATGTTCAGTCAAACATATTTTGTAATATAAGAACAGAATTCTAAAAATGGGTAGTTTTCTGTCTGCAGTAAGTGGGTGACAATATGAGTATTGAATATCCAATTGGATTATTCCAGGTAACCTGTACATCAGCAAAAGTAATTTTGTGTGATTAATCTGAGGAATAACAACATCTGCAGTCCATGTTCTAGCAATACAATTTATTTAGCACATTTACAATCTATTGATAACACCTGAACCTAACAGCAACAACCAAAAATCTGTGTGACTATTCATGATTTGAATTTGACCTGGCAAGGATAGTATTTACGTAGCATGCAGGACACTTAGTTAAATCATGCAATCAAAATATACCTGACAGAAATTGTGTATTTTAGAATATATTGTGCTAATGCATGGTAAACACCTTGCCGTGTCCAACAAGTCCTGTGCAAGAGTACAGGCTTCAATATCTGAGGTCCTTTATCATATGCTACTAAAGCTCCATTAGTTTTTGTACTTTAAATACCCCTGAACTAGGCCTTAAATTGAGCAATATACCTCAAATTAAAAATACAGCTTTCCTTTTATTCCATCATCCTCTGCGTGACAAACATAACATGTTTACAAGTACCAGGGTCTTTCACAGTAGAAGGTTGGTCCTTTAATTTATTTCCATTCACTTAGTCAAATGTCACACATGAGAACAGATTCACCAGAAACATTTCAAGTGGTAATAGCAGCCAGAAAAAGTCCTAAAGAAATGCAAATAGAGGTAAGCATAGTGAAGCAGATACCCAAATTTAGGAAATTTGTCATTACATCTATTTGGAAGTGGTTGCTTTTATAATGTCAGCAGTTAACCTCAATTCAAACAGAAAGACTAAAAAGATATTTAGAGTGGTGACCGCTTCAGATTCAACAGATACAGGAATTCAATGTCTGCTTGAGATATATGGTTCCATTTTCAACTGTGATTGTTGATGCAGTTAAGAATATTGCAAGCCAAATGACATCTTAAAAAAATTATGTCCAAGCAGGTTCAGAAATATTTCAGTTCACTCACCCAAACTGAACAATATCTCTATGCAAACAGTGCAATTAATAATGATGATGCTTTCATCAGCTTATTGCTAAGTATACTTCTGTGCTCTACATCAATCTGTCTTTTAACCCAACATTACAAAGAATCTTACATTTTTTCACTGTCCCAGTGAAGTCATATTAACAAACAAAACCACTTGCCTTTTAGACAGTCGACTCTTCAATCCATGATAAATATGTTGTTTCATTACAGATTATTTTGGCAAGTGAAGGAATCCTCCTTCGACATACATGGCGCTAAACATTCATGTGCCACCATGAAAAGTAGATGCTCTTCTTCTCACTGAGTTTCCAGGACTGGGTAATTCTGCTTAATTTTGGGCTCCTTTCAAAGACTAGGAGGGACTCAGTGCTGCAAAAGGTAGAAAAAGACATATCATTCAAAGGCTAAGGCTTAAATTCCCATTCTTTATCTCCCTACATAAGCAATGTTTTATTATAGCAACCTAGCAAAGCTGCCTTCTAGGAAGGCACAGTGCTTCTTCAGCAGCAAGAAGGATCACAACCTCTGAAAACAGGTTGCCTGCTTTAGTGCCACAAGCACAGTCCTTGCACTGCACAAACTGTTCAAGTGGTCTGTGAGATCAGTTTAATACTGAGCTGAAATATGATCAAAGTCAATCTTCATCCCGTGCATACTTGCAGCACCACATGCTGCATCACTTCAGAACTGGTACCCCACTCATTAGTGCAATCTGCTATTGTCCTAATGAGTCCACTGGCTTGTCAAGAGCCCTGGATCCTCTGTTATCTCAAACATAAAATAATTGTGTGCTTTTTAAAACTGCTCTCTCAAGAGTACAGGAAAATACAAAAGCATGGTTCGAGATGATTAATTCACAGTGAAAATGTTTGAGTAGTACATTTAATTACCTAGACGTTCTCAATTTATACCTATAAGGAGATAAAACTGTAGTCAACGCTTCTAGGAAGCAAAAAAATTTTCCAGGTCTTTGGGATTTTTAAATCTCCTTTTAGTGGATTTCAATTGCCAAAATATCCCAGTTTCCCAAAGCTGGACAGTTCTGTTACCCTGTTCACCAAAGTTCCCAATGCATGCCAATTTTTTTGATCAAGCTCAAGAATAGTTCAGCTGACACGTATCAATACTTTCACCAGCTTTAAGCCCACAATGTTACTTCACTAAAACAGGATTCTGCATCAGTCTTAAAGCAATTGCTGCTGCCTTTTGGCAACAGTGTGATTTTAACATGAGCAAAGTCAGTAACTACCTTTCCCCTAGTTTGACACAGAACATGTGGATCTTCTCAAACTAAATTTGCCATTATGCTTCAACTATGTAATAGAAATTGTAGTATATTTCATAGAATCAAAGAATGGCTTGGATTGGAAATTACCTAAAAGATCATCCAGTTCCAACTCCTCTGCTGTGGACAGGGACACTTTTCCATTAGACCAGGTTGCTCAGAGCTCCATTGAGCCTGGCCTTGAATAGTTCCAGGGACAAGACATCCACAATTCCTCTGGGCAACATGCTCCAGTGCCTCACCACCCTCACCATAAAAGATTTTGTCCTAATATCTAATCTAAACCTACTCTGAATTTGAACCATTCCTCCTTGTCCTGTCACTACAAGCCCTTGTAAAGAGTCTTTCTCCATCTTCCTTGTAGGCTCCCTTCCGGTACTGGAAGGCCACAATAAAGTCATCCCTAAACCTTTTCTTCCCTTTTCCAAGCTGAACAAACCCTTATATTTATAAAGATTATGGTAAATATTAATGCTATTCTATTACAAAAGTACTACTTAGCATTTATATGTCTTTGCTATAGTAATTTTTTTCTTTACAAAGGAATTCAGAGTTCAGGAAGAATTATATAAAATAAAAAAGGCTAGAAGAATTCCCTGCCAGTTTGATTTATTGGCATACAAAACTTAGGCTCTACCCACAATTAGCTAGCTAATATCCTTTAGAGTGTACATTTGTTTTGAAAATATAAGATAAACAGAAAATAATTACACATGCTGATGGGTAATTTCAAACAGTCTCATCATGAAAATGCACAGGTTTATCAAGTTCTCCCAGTTGTCTGGCTCTAATAAACCAAAGATTTAACTATTTCCCCAGCAGCAGTACCAAAAACAGCTACTCTAAAATCTGTTCATGAAAGACAGAGACATAAAAAGAAAAAGGGAATAGCACTTAAGGGAAAGCTTTCCAATAATTTTCCAAATAAACTCCTAGCCTCAAAACAGTTCAGAACTTAGATAATGAGAACAATAATGTAAGCTGTTAATTACTTTTTATTTCTGTGAAAATTGCAAAATATTTTGAGTGTAATTGGTACAGCTCCTCTACAATGTTACTCCAAAGGCACTAGGAGGAGCTCTAATTGCCCCCAAAAGACACTAATTTCCACCTAATAGCTATTAAAGCAGGCCCAGTTTATTGGGTTTGTTAATGCAGATTTTGCGTAACAAGTTTGAAATACACCCATAGCACAAAAATGCAGCTTTACTAGAGCTAAAAAAGACCTCCTTCAGAACAAATGTTTCTTGTTACTGTGGTCTTTCTCTGTACATATTTATCTCTATGTCTGTTGACACAGTTCATCCTGTGCACGTACTTTATGTCTTCCCTTCAGAATTTGAATGGTGATGGCTACAGGTGACTTGGCCCACCAGGCTAGAAACACTGCCTGAGTGGATACATAATAATGTACATACATTATATAAAAACCTTTTCTGGTTTGGAACAACACTATGATGACCAGAGGTAAAAGGCAAGTCTCCGTAGAAACCTGGTTTTAAATAGACATTTAAATAATGTCTTAAGCTCATTAGACACACATATTTAAGCTGGATGTGGTTAGGTATCAAGAACTGCATTACAGTTACCTTAGATTATATCTACATGACCACAAACATCTCCCCAGGCAGCAATTTCCTTTTTGCAGCCCAAAGAGCACCATACAGACCAAATCTGCTCTGTCATGTTCACTCTGCACTTGTAGTGCTCAGTATCTCTTCTATGCTGACCTGCACACTTCTTCAATACAGCACAAGCACTGTGTGCATTTGCCTGCCCAGGGCACAGAAACAGACACCTAAAGGATGGCTCCTACCTTTAGGCAGCACTCTGTACAATGACATCTACCCTCACTGATCATTCTGCTACATCTGCTGCATTTGCTCCTTGTACTTCTTCCAGAGGGTCTCTGATGCCTTCTCTTTCCAGTTTGTGGACCTGGCTTTTTTTCAGCATATGGGATTGCAAGAATTGCTCCACACATCATAGGTTTTACTCCAGGTCAAGGGTCTGAGCTGGCCTTTCACATATATGGTACTGCTGTGGTAGGCCAGCTCACCTGAGCCACCGCCATTCTGTTTCTGATAGGACTGACTAATGCATACACATAAACAACAGTGGGACCACAATTTTCTGGATGTCAAGGAACCTAACATTTGCTATTTAGCACTAACACCCCATTTCCCAGGACACTATACTGCCCTCCAGAGCTATGCCATCATAATAAAAGAAAGAGAAACCCATGTATGTCCAAAATGAACAAGTTTGGTGGGGAAGACCAAATAATTTGAATGTTGGTTTCCCAAATATATATAGTATAAGGTTGGTCAGGCCCTACCACCCAGGGGTCCCTCAGCTGCCTTGGAGCCATCAACAAAAAAACAAATCCTATTTGTTATCTTCCATGTAGAAGATCCTACTAAGAAATAAATGCCAAAGGCTCCATCACTCTTGAAAACTTCTAAGAAAGATGAATACAGCAGCTGCACTTGAGACACCAAGATCAAAAAGGTAAAGCCAAGATCCTTTTCCCAGGCACAGACACACCAGCCTACCCAAGGTTCAAATACCACCCTAAGGCTTGACAGACACTGTGTGTCTCCTTCTAACAAACTCACACAAGCACTCACTTATGCACTCCCGCTAGCCTTGACCACCTCACTACCTTGACCAGTGCATTTGTCAACTGACTACATGATGGTAAACCTTAAGGGGTTGGATGAATACCAATAGGCCCAATCCCAGGAGTGGGATCTGCTTCCCCAAACATGTAAAAGCTCTGCAGCAGTCCCTGGGATAGCTTCCCAAAGGAAATTACTATGATTTCAAATTGAAAGGTCAGTGCCATGGAGAGAAGAGCCATTTGCACACAGCTCTAATGCCGAAAGAAGCAGTTGTCACAAGGAGAGAAAAACAGTTTCAGATGCTCAGCTCCAGATATAATTTGTACTCTGAAGATTAAAAACTCTGCAGCTGGCATTAGTAACAGTCTGGCAGCCATGGAAGCTGTAGAGAATCCTGGCAGTCCTGAGGAGATGATATTTCTGCCTACATTCAGAGGCAGAAGGTATTGCTATACAGACCTGTGGTTAAGAAAACTGAATTTTAAAAAGCTGCCTAGGCAGGCTGAGAGATCAGTGAGGCCAGCATCTGCCCATGCAGTTTGAACAGGTCATCCTAAACAACAGCTCTGAAAAAGAATCTCCTCTCCAGTTGTTGTAGCATCCATTACTGGAATTTACAGCACAGATTCCAATCACCTCTACCTTGAAAGACAGGCTCTAAGCACAAATCCAGTCACCTCTACCTCAAAAGATGGGCTCTAAGACATTCCATCCTGCATTGAAAAGAAGCTTACAGGTCCAATGAAATGCCAGCATCAGTGCCCACCATGGCACTGTTATCCTCAGTGTATTCATTCAAAAGCCTAAGACATAAACATTTTCTTTCTCAGGTCCAGCTGCTGATCACTAACTGCTACTCACACAAAAGTGGAGCTTTTCTGCATTCTACCTTCATCTTGGTATCAGGTAACTCATCTCTGCATCTACCTTCAGTATCCAGAAGGAATCTTCTCATGCATGAGTGACTTGGATATTTTGTCCAATTCTATGTTATCTCTGTGTTTTTCTAATCTGCTTCTACTTCGGCTAGATAAGGCTGTAGGGAGACCACGGCTTCTGCTTCCACTAGCTTGAGCATCTTAGTCAAGCTCAACATTCCAAAAAAAAAAGCTGCTAACATGCCACCTTGTCATGCATCAAGGCAGCATTCTCTTCCTCCTTTGCTACAAGTCCTTAAAGCAGTTAATCTGGTGAATATCTACAAACTCAAGCTTAACTATATTCAGTAGACACTCTCCCAAGCTACAATCTTCCAATAATCCTGAAAATATACGCACAGGAGTAGTCCTTTAAGGCAAGTAAGCCTTTACTTACATACCTTGGAGTCAGTGGACACACTCCAATTCTTGCAGCCTACTGCTTTCACGCTTGTAGATCTGTTTTTGCAGCATCTGGAAGAACATAGCCATTACCAGAAGTCAGGAGTTAGCACAGTCAGTGGGTGATGCAAATTTTTATTTTGTCAGCTGAACTGTCATCTGTGGTAGCACAAGGTAAAGCTGAGAAAGCAGAGAAGCGGTACCTCTCTTAAGAAGTATTGCAGATGTATTGGATTCTTGTGACACTGAGCAAGAGCTGGGGGAAGGGAATTAGAATAACTTTGTGGTGTCAGAGCTGTCACACAAAACTGAATTTCAGGTAGGGGAATTCAGGAATGGGAAAGATGAAGTGAGCTGTTTGTGGGCAGGTCAAACTGAATAACACTGAGAAAATCAACAGTATGAAACAGTATAAAATAACAGCCTTTGCCTCCATCTGTCCAAACAGATTACTCTGTTGAGTTTGGTTTTGGCAGGGAATAAAGATTAAAGAGCTTAGACAGGGACTCTAATATTAAAACCTTTTCTCTTAAGACTGGAGCCACACTTGAAGTTTGTTGATGAGCAGAAGAGGGCAGCTGTTCCCTCCAGAGTGTCATTGTGCTGTTCTTCAAAGCCAAAACTTGCTGCAGCTGGCAGTAACACAATTCATGCACACAAATCAAGCTAAATAGGCCAGTTTAATGAATTTTCTATATTGACTACCCATATCAGTAACAGTAACATCCAGGGAGTCTACCTGCTGAACTACTGATAGTTTGATGCTATTTATTAACTTCAGAAGTGGTTTTAGCATAAGCATCACACTTACTGATTCCAGCTTGAACTCATTTGTTATGTGTCAGTAATTTTCAGCCACTGGCAATAATCTCCCACTTAGACTTGCTTCAGTATTGCTTGTTTCCTGCAAGAAGGAAACTTAGAAGACAGAGCTGCTTCTAGACTTCCCTTTTAGATATTAGATGGCCCAAACCTCATGGAGTTCTTCCTGGGGATGGATGACGAACCTGAGGGAACTGGCTGATGCAATTGTAATGCTACTGTATAATCCTTGATTCACCACAAAAACTGGGAGGAATGCCTGAAAAATAGAAGAAAGCAAATGTCATCCTATCTTCAAGAAGATGGACCCAGGGGACTACAGGCCAGTCAGACTCAGCTTGATCCCTTGGAAGGTGATGGAGTAGCTAACCCTGGAAATCATTTCTAAGCACATGAAAGACAAGAATCATATGGAAGAGTCAGCATGGATTCACCAAATGCAGGTCATGCTTGACAAACTTGACAACCTTCTACGATGAAATTACTATCCTGGTAGAAAAGGGTGGAGCAGTGAATATTTAGTAAGGCTTCAGTAAGTCTTTCCAACACTCTTCCACAAGATTCTCACAGGGAAGCTGCTGAAGAATAGGCTGGATGAGCAGACAGGGAGGTGAACAAAAAACTGACTGATTGGCCAGGCCCAGAGGGTGGTGATCAGTGGCATGAAGTCGAGCTGGAAGCCAGTAACTGGCAATGTACCCCCAGGGGTCAATACCAGGTTTGATCCTGTTTACCACCTTCATTAGGTGGTGATGCAAAGTGTACACTCAGCCAGTTTGCAAAACTGAGAGCATGGGCCAAAGAGCCACGCGGCCATCCCAAAAGAGCTTAAAAGGCTGGAGAAACAGGCCAACAGGAACCCCAGGAAGTTGAATAAGAAGTGCAAAGTCCTGCATCTGGAGAAGAACAACCCCATGCACCAGGACAATAGAGGAGACCCAACTAAGAAAGCAGCTTTCAGAAAATTACCTGAAAGGAGTGTGAAAAAGGGACAGAGTCAAACTCTTTCTAGATGTGCCCATTGACACAACCAGATGCAAGGGTCACAAACTGAAACACAGGTGACATTGCTTGAACATCAGGAAACACTTTTGCACTATGAAGATGACTGAGCACTGGTACAGGTTGCCTGGAGAGGTGCTAGAATCTCTCTCCATGGATACAGGGTCATAGTGTTGAGCAACCAGCTCTAAGTGGCCCTGCTTGAATAGGGTGGATGGATCAGAAGACATCCAGATGTTCCTCCCAATCTCAACCATTTTGTGATATTTATTGCTTCCCCCTCCACTTCATTGAGCCATTGGGACATCTTCTCATTGTGATGATACCTTTCATTTCTTCAGCTACCCTGACATTTTGGGACAAATTTCTCCCCAGCATTCAGAGTAGAGCCCTGGGTGTCAGATTACAGCACCACAGAAATGAGTAAAAACAAACCTGCCAGATGGTAAGGTTTGATCTGAGCAGTGCTTCAGCACCACTTCCAGGAATCATCATCTCAGGGACTTCCAAGTCAAAAGTGAATTTTTGTACTTAATAGTAATTGAGATATTTTTCTTCTATGAATTAATCCCACCGGTTTTGGAAAACATCTTTAGCTTCCACGATGTCCTGGAACTGGTGATGACCAGTTCCACAGCTGACTAGCATGTTATGATGAATTATATTTTGCACCCTACCAAGGGCTAGGTGGTTTTGACACCCACTAATTCTTGCACAGAATGAGAGTGGAAGAAGTTCCCTATGTAGTTTGTGTCATTCATAGCTTTACATATGCATAACCCAGCTCCCCCTTGGAGGGCAAAGAGCCTGGATGAGGATTCAGCAAACTGTCCACCATACAGGAATAATTTGATTCCTTGATCACAAAATCAGACATATATTAGATAGAATATTTCCAGTTTTACTATATTCTTGAGATAACAAGAAAAATTATAAAGCGTTCAAGATGTCAGTACACCATAGATTTATACAGCAATATATCCAAGCTGTTCATTTAGTGATGAACAGTTCAAGACAGAAAAAAAACATGAGCAGAGGATGTTGCTGAGAGAGGATGATGTTAATTGCATCTAAGCTTTGCAGTGGAGCATGATGGCTTTAGAGCTGTGAATAAGCCTGGAAAATGCAGCATTTCTACACAAGGCAGTGAAAAGGACTCCAAGGACAGAAACAGCAGCTGCAAAGAGAGGAACAAGTAGCATCCACAGAATTTAACTATTCATGAGATAAGTCATAGCCACAGTATTGATGTTCAAGACCATAGAAACAAAAGTTACAGCTGAAATGACTTTTTGACAGCGTGTATAATAAAATAAGAACATACAAAAACCAAGTGAATTTTTGGTCCTCTGTGTAAGGAAAAAAAACCTATTAAACCTATTACAGTCCTTTTTCATCAGCAAACATATCAAACAAGATACCAATTACTTACTTTTATAAACAAGAAGGCAGAAAGGCTTCAGATCTTTGTGAAGACATTAATAAAACCTCCCTGACTCTACCACAGCACATAGGCATGTCCCATTCACAAAAATGCTGGCTACTTTGGTCTGTAGCAGTATTAGGTTTGCTTAAAATTTGGCAACCACTCAAATTTTGCTTATTCTGTCTCCAGGAGAACAGCTCTTCTCAGAATATTTACACATTTCTTTTATTTTCAGGCTGCTACCTTCATCAGTTTTATGCTTCCACTGTTTGCCAGAGCAACTGAAGCCTGTAAAATATCATGTTAGCATGGAATAGCAGCAGTCACTAGATTTTCATGATAACTATCTCCAAAACATGTTCATGCTTTTCAAAGATGTATTCATCAGCAGGAAATGCAGACCTGTCAGCAAATACATGGTGGTTGGAAGCTCTTGCAAACGAACAATGATTTTAATTTGCTAGAGATAGTTCAACATATTTATGGAGTAATCTCACAAAGCAATATTCCGATTATTTTCAGCAACTCCTGCAAGCAACGTGCACAGTGAGCATTTTTGCCCTAATAAACACTTGCAGGCCTGAGACAAGAAGGAGAATAGAAAATTAAGATCTCAAAACAGAACCATGCTTAAAAAAAAACTTCAGGTTTACCTCTGATGTTTAGAGAGGAATGAAAAAACAATGTGAGCTTGAACAATAAATATAAGGCTAAATACAGGGATTATTGCAGCAAGTGTAGTGAGGTTGATGATGAGGATGAATTGCATGAACTTTTTGTTAACCCTCTCTACACTAAGATAATATGGATATGATAAGATGGCACATTTAAGTCCTATCTGTGAATTTTTCAATTAGCAAATAAAAAGGAAAGAACAGTAATAATTTTTATGTATTTGGGCTTCCTCCAGATGAAGGAAGGAATGATGAATCTGACTCCATGTTCTCAGAAGGCTAATTTATTATTTTATGATAGAATATTATATTAAAGAATGCTATACTAAACTATATTAAAGAATACAGAAAGGATACTTACAGAAGGCTAACAAGATAACAATGAAAACTTGTGACTCTTTCCAGAGTCCCGACACAGCTTGGCACTAATTGGCCCAAGAGTGAAAACAACCCACAGCAGAAAAACAATGAAACAATCACCTGTGGGTAAACAATCTCCAAACACATTCCAAAGGAGCAAAACAGAGGAAAAGCAAATCAGATAATTATTGCTTTCCTTTTTCTTTGAGGCTCCTCAGCTTCCCAGGAGAAAAATCCTGGGTGAAGGGATTTTTCCAGAAAATGTGAATGCCACAAATTTTGGTACCAAAAGCAGACTTTATATATTTTTTAAATTCCTAAAGAAAAGCAATCTGACAGAGACAATGCTAATGTCAAATCACTGTCATCATAGATATTCTGTTAAACACTTCTTGCAGTTCTAACCCCGAAAAACCTTATGCTTGAATATTGGCTGTATTACTTTTTTTTTTCCTTTTTTTTTTTTTTTTTTTTTTTTTTTTTTTTTTTTTGTGATAGTGACTAGATTTAGTATTACAATCATTTGATTGTTATAGAGATTTGGACAATCTAGACTGTTAGTCCATAGCCCACCAGCCATACATACAACTGGTGCAAGTTTCATTTACAGCAAAGAGACCTGTTATATATTGATTTAATCCTAGCAAGTTAGAGCATATTTGTTTTCTGTGACTTCTGACTTCATAAAGGGCAAATAGTGCCTGACTAACCCAATGGCCTTTTACAATGGAATGACTGGATCAGTGGACAAGGGAAAAGCAACTTATGTATCTACCTTAACTTCTGAAAGGCCTTTGACACAGGAAATTTATCAATATTTACATGAGCCACAATCCAGATTTGGATATTTCTGTAATCTATGTTCCACTACAAATATTTTGTCCTATATACTTAATTTTCAAAAAGTTCTATTTATGGTGGAATGATGAAAATATAGTTAATTACAGTTTCTTAAATTAAACTAGCTCTGTTAGAGATATTTTGGAGGAGTTGACTGTGACACAAAGTGCTTCACAGTCTCTCTTTATGACTATGTCCCAAGTCAAAATCTGATTAATTGTACAGTAAAAACCTTGAACAATCTCCAGACAGGCAGAAAATAGGATATGCCAAAAATAGTTAAATCCAAAATCTTCCATTGCACATACTTCAAAAGAGCTCAAAGCCCAATTTTTTACCAATAAAAAGACTAAGTCAAAGCATAATTGACCAAATAGGAATAAGACTTCTACAGCCATTTGTAACCAATGTGCTCAAAGTCAGAAAAGTAAAGCTATAGTAGCAGTACAAGGAATTTTAACATTATTTCAGTGCAGCAAGCAATACAATCACATGAATAAATATATTTGTAATAAGAGTGAAATAATTTCAGCTCATGAGTATTAAAATGAACTTTCAGCTTCAAAGACTTCTTAATGATTGCAAATCCATTTACAAAGTACATTCCCTCCACTGTTTTGTGGGAAAAGGTTAGCAAAATACAACTGCAAGGAGATGCACAGAACAAGGATTGAAAATAAATACATGACAAAAAATGAAGAAAACAGTCTTCCAACTAAAAATGAGTAACTTAAAGACACTGCAATATATTTGGAAACCTCTGACAAACTGAAAAGCAATGCCAATCAGCAAGACTGGACCAGGATTTTGGATATTGTTGCCTTGCTGCTGACCCTGTAATTCAAGTGACTGGCACAATACCACACAGAATTAAGAAGCAACACTGAATCTTTGAATATAACATACATGGTGATTAAGACTTACTGAAATTTGTCAGCCACTAATACACACAAAGTCAGCATAAAAAAGGAATTTTTTTTAAGTCCAGTGATTTTCATAAATATTTTAATAGCTTATAAAACTTGAACTGTTTTTGCTTAACTGATACTTTAAAAATAGTCCTAACAATAATAATTCATACTAATCATTTAGGCTCAAAATTTTGCTCATGTCCATTTTGTTCCAGTTTTTCATGAAATGACTGTTTTGCACATGGACTGGACATGAGCCCTACTGTGCATGAATCCTGAGAGATCAGAAATGAAATGCAAATAATTAATGAAAGACCAAGAATTTTTAATCTACAACTAAGGCATGGGATTATCCCTTAGTGGATGGAGGTTGGGACTGGCCTCTTTTAATAGAATGGATATATTTGAGATTTGGGCTTTGCAAATGAGCCATAACTGAAGAAAGAGAATTTTTGCAGTGAGAGAAGAGGATTATGGTGAGGTGGATGCTGTCAATGAGACTCTCTCCAGCACTGGACAAATTTTGTTGGGAACAAATTATTCTGTGCAGAAAAAATGAGTTATTATCAGAGGGTATTTATGAAGATTTATCTTATGGAAAGTACAGCTACGGCCAATATATTGACAATCCAGGCAGTCACTCCTGTCACAATACTCCAAAGTCATGCATCTAAATATGGCCTAATTTTAGCTTTGCAATGGACATGTTGGCACAGTATTCATCAAAAGCTTGAGGCCATACATCAACAGGAAGTCCCACTTCACTGATTACAAAAAGTTATAAAGAAATTGAAAGTCTTATTGCAGAGTATATTAGCAGGTACCAAATCTCAGTTTTTAGCATAGAAGGAGGAGGATGCCAGACCTCCTGAAACAGTTAGACAACAAGATCAAATACCCATCCAGAAACTCTCCAGGGAAATCACCATGCTTTGAATAGTAACAGAAGTCTGTGAGTCTTCAGTATTAGACTCTGGCACACAGTAGACAAAATCAGCTCAAATAACAGTGTTAAGCAGTACCTGCGACTGAGAAATTCACTGCTGGTTTGTGTTGTGTGGTACTATTGGCTGACTATCCAAGAGAAAGCAGTGCTGCATTTGTCTACACCAACACACACCTTCTAAAACCAGGTGGTGTTTAAAGACACTGACTACATCAAATCTGTGGCTGATTCTTCAAACAAGTTAAAAGAAATTTGCCAAGCAGTCTGCAGATGGATTTCATGACCTAGTTTTGTGCATTAGGGAGAGAAAGGAAAAAAAAATAGATGAAATACAGACCTACTCTTTTGGGGGATAAGGAGCAGAAAGGAATAGCTCTGCTTTCCTCCTACTCCTTAGAGGAAGAAAAGAAAAATAACTGCAAGGTACTTTGTCACTCACAACCTCATTCACCTTGAATGAGACACGTGAGATTCTCTCATGAACAGCTGAAAACTTTCTGAACCAGCAGCAGAGTGTCACTTTGCATACAATTGCAAGACTCATATGAACTCCCAACTGATTAAAACATTCTCCCATAAGTAACAGTAAAAAGTCCTTACAAGCTATGTTCATGTTTCAAAATAATCCTAAGAAGAAAGCCTGGGAGTGGCCAGACACCTCATCTACATATTAAATACCACAGAAATTCAAGTGGCTCAGTCTAGAATGAAACCCTGGAGTGTTTGGGGTAAAATATTAGCAGGGATTGCTTTCCAGAGGTTGCATGGACGAGATCTTGCTAATATCACATCACCGTGGCTGTGCCAATAGATTTGTGGCTTCCCAAACTCTGACAAACATCTCAACACTATTCTCTAGGGCATCCTATATCCATCCTTTGCTTATTGCCACAGAGTCACCAACTTAGCAAACTGCAAAGGGTCTTAGCTATTACTTTGGGGCAGAGCCTGTCTCTGCAACCATAGCAGGGGAACACCAGAGCCCTATGCTGCAGCCTAAACCATCATCACACAGAAAAAAAAGTGAATACTGAGCTACTAACACACCAGGAAGGATGGTCAGCTGCCCTTCCCTGCTATGATGAGCTGTTTAACTGCAAGCAGATGCAGCAGCACTTGATTGCGCATGGCCACTGCTCTGAGGCCTTCTGCTGCTACTGAAGCTCAGGACTGAAAGGGTGATGTGGCCTCTATGTCAGGCCCTCAACTTGACCATGCCCTGAAAGGAATCACATTATCCCAGTCAGGCCTGCCTCCTTCTCCTCAATGCAAAGCCTCTGAGTTTCCATGGTGCCAAACTCCTTTGGTCCTCACACCTCTTTGTCAGCCCCCCACACACATCATGTGGGCCAGGACTTGAGCAGTGGGCTTGGGAACAGTTGTTCCTGAGGCATCATTCCTTAGGTGGACCGGGCAATGACCAACACACATGAAGACCTCATTTTCCTTTCTATTTAAGAACTCATCTGGAACAAAGCTCATTTGAATTAATATTTTTCCATAGTGAACACCTGGCTGGCTTTTTTTTCCTTTAACAACACGACTGAAAAAGGGCCACTCATTTATTCCAAATACATGTTTTGTTCCCTGTGATCTTGCAGAGCCTATTGCACAGTTCCCATTCTAGCAGGTCCTACTGGAAGCTGGTGGACGGACCCACTAGTGCTGTAGGTATCCAGTCCCTGATATGACATAGAGGGCTGTTCAGTGGCTGAAGTGAATGCCAAATCAGTTCTGAGAGAGGCTTAATTGCACTGCAGTACTGACTAAAATAATAAGGACTTTGTACTCAGTACTCTTGTTAACAGACTGCAAGGGAAAGAAATGAAATTGTACCCTTTCATTTCCAGAGTTGGAACATCACCCACGGATGTGGTAGGAAGCCTGCCAGGAAGCCAACCACAGCCAATATTGATAACACCAAGAAAAATGCACATTACAGCAAGCAGCTGTGCTACTGGGTGTTGCACCCTTGGTGTCACAGGCTCAGTTGTCTTTCTCATGAGCACTTTGATACACATCCCTTCTTTGGAAAGAGGCAAAAGCATGGAGGACTTGGCACACTTGCAATGAGCATTAACTGAGATATTTGACTGACTTTGTTGTGGGTGATGGTTTTTATCTTACTGCTGAGATAAGAATAGCCAGTGTAAGCAGACTTTGTAGTCTATCACTACAAGTACAGGAACTACCTAAGTGTGCTCTGTTAACATGCTCAGTGACAGCATGCTGAGTATCACAATATACTGTTCACACAGCAATGCATTTACTGAAGTGATTGAAGTAGTTTTCTACCAACTGCAATGCAATTTCAATACTGCAATCATTTACACACAGTAGATGAAATTGTACCAATACGAAGTTTATACACCTCAATACTTTTCAAATCAGTTTAATAAAGCTATATCACAGTATTTGATAGTGCCACAATATTTTTTGTGGAAGATGCAAGATAATCACTATCAGGAGTAGCAATAGGGATAGCAAGCACTGTGCCAAGCAGGAAGAGAGAGGGGACTGATGCTGCAGCCAGATGTGGCAGGAGGGCTTGACCTTCTTGCCATGTGCATGCCTGGCATGAGTCCTGGCACTGGGGCAGGCACCACTTGTGCCTGCAGCAGTCTGGTGAAGGACCACAGGAAATAAACATGCCAAAGTCAAGAAAATTCTTAGGGAATAAGAAAAGTCCTCCGAGGGACAAGAATAGGAGTAGAGAACAAAGATGGGAGAACCTGCCAGAAGTTGGACTGAGAATATGCAGAGTATTTCTTTGAAGAAAAGAGGGATGCTAACATATCCTTGGAAAAATTTGAACTAGGGTTAAACCAGAGGACTATTCCCTTCCAGTCCTATCATTTGCTTCACCCTTGATTTGCTACTGGTGATAGAATTAAGAATTACTGTAAAATTAGAATAATGATATTGCCTTATCTGAGCAGCATGCTGGTACACAAAACCTTGCTAAAATAATTACTGTGCTTGATACAGTAGGTAATTTGTCAAAAGATTAATGCAGCAAAACATATTTGTACTAAAGCTGTTTCAATTATGAAGAGAAAATATTGATTAGAAGCCTCTTGCTGTGACAAGAAACAAGTTTGAAGCACTTAAATTATCAGTTTCTCATGAAAATTAATAAAGTTAACACTAGTCCTGCTACTTTAACTGAGGAAATAATGAGGATGGGCCTTGCCACTGTCATTGTTGACAAAGGCTAAACCAATTTTAATATTTTAAGAAAAGTACTTGGGTAATTAAGAGCATTATCATCTAGTACTCCTTTACGTTACTTTGAGAATGTTAGTAGTTTAGATGTTTTTTCTAGTTTGAAAAGGGCAATAAATAGATAAACAACTGATTCAGAAAAATGTCTGCTTGGTAAAGGGAATGGGAAGTTTTATGCTATTTCATTGGTAAGCTAGGACCTGCAATGGGATAGCAGAACTATCATGTATCAGTTACTTGATACAGCACCAGAACAGCTTGGACAGACATAGAAACACTGATTCTCTGATTGTCTAATTGTCAATCATTTTAGCTACTTGCAAATCCAGTGAGTGCTACTTAGAATAATTTTTACATTTAAACTAATGTAGAATCAGAGAATGTCTTGGGTTGGAAAGGGACCTTAAAGACCATCTAATTTCAACCTCCCTGCTGTGGGACACCTTTCACTAGATCAGGTTGCTTGGAGCCCCATCCAACCCAGCCTTGAACATTTTCAGGGATGGGGCAGCCAAAGCTTCTCTGGGTAACCTGTTTCTGTGCCTCCCCACACTCACAGTAAAAAATTTCCTCCTAATATCTAATTTAAATGTATGCACTCTTTCAGTTTTCAGCCATTCCCCCTTGCCCTGTCACCACATACTCTTTTAAAAAATCTCCCTCTCACTTTTACGTAGGTTCCCCTCAGGTACTGGAAGGCTACAATTAGGTCACCCTGAAGCCTTCTCTTCATTCTTATAAAGAAAATTATTTTGATTTATAACCAGAGCAAAAACATGTCCTGGACAACAATGCATTCTCTGGAAGAACTAAAAACATCTAACAAACCTAAAAAGCTTTGTAGGAATTAGAAAGTTTTTATTTTATCTCTGGCAAACCCCATAAGAATTTGTTTCTATAAACTGCCAAAGTAAATAATTAACCATATGAATAACTGTCCATATAAGAGCCAAGAACCTTCTTCCTTACTAAAACCAGTGTGAGCAATCCACTAATAACTGAACAGACAGAGAGAGGAAAAAATATATTGCTGGGTTCTGATTTACCTTGGTGCCAAATTCTTTAATTCTGCTTCAGGGATTTACACTCATTTGCATCCCCATCCTTATTTGTACTCTTTATAAAAGCTGATGACAGATAGACATTATGGTACAATGAAAGAGACCCATAAAAATTAAATTAGAAAATATATACAAAACCCTAGACATAAGCAAAAGGCCTCATACATGGCCCTGGAAACACACTGGTGCTCTATAGTAATAGCTACGGTTATTAAGAAAATACTTTAAAATGAAATATGAAGTAAAATAATCCCAAGATGAGCAGTGCTGCCCAGATCAGACACAGTGCTGGCATAAACCAGTGGCCTTATATATCCTATTATACCCAAGGTCCATGTATTCCAGCCACTCTGAAAGTGATGATTGCTTCACACTCTTTTTTTTCAAGCAGTCAGTATTGTTTTATGCTCAGCTGTGGGAGCCTCCTTTTCAAACCTACATCACTTTGCTAGTTGTCATGGCCAAGTGCTACATACTCTGGACCAGGAGGCTCCTAACCTTCCTCCTCACAGCTCTCTAACATAACCCTGAAGCCAGTGATCCAGAAATTTAGGCTTTCTATTACACCTCCTTAGAGACTAGCCACAAATCCACTTTATAATTTTTCAGCTGAGGAGTTTTTTTCCCCTTAAAGGCCTGGTCAGGAAAGTAAACACCAGCTCTTCAAGGAACTCATCAATACAATCCCCTGGGAATCTTTCTTCAGGGTCAAGGGAACTGAACAGAGCTGGCAAATATTTAAGGACATCTTCATGGAGCACACAAATTAGTGATCCCCAGGCACAAGAAATTTGGCAAGGAAGGCAGGAGATGGGAATCACTGAGTCTGGACCTGCTGATGAAGCTAAAGGGCAAAAAGTCTGTGCACAGGCAAAGGAAGCAAGATCAAGTACCCTGGGAAGAGTATAGGGATACAGTCCAGTTGTACAGGGATGGGGGAGAGGAGGCTAAGGGGAAATTGGAGCTGGACTTGGCAAGGGATGCAAAGAATAACTGGAAGGGGTTCTACAGGTGTGTAGGGACTTTTTACAAGAGCATGTAGTGACAGAACAAGGGGGAATGTCTTCAAACTGAAAGAGGGCAGGTTTAGATTAGACATTAGGAAGAAATTCTTTTCTGTGAGGGTGGTGAGGCACTGGAGCAGGGTGCCCAGAGAAGCTGTAGATGCCACATCCCTGTAAGTGTGCAAGTTGGATAGGCCCCTGAGCAACCTGGTCTAGTGGAAGGTGTCCCTGCCCATGGCTGGGGGGTCAGAACTTGATGGCGTTTAAAGTTCCTTCCAATGCAAACCGTTCCATGATTCTATGAAGTGAAAGCTTTGTCCCTTTAACAGAAGCTGTTTAATCAGCTGGATACTGGCAGAAAACATCCTGAACATCTCCTTCAGTTTCTAATTTAGAATCACAAAGTGCATCATCAGCTATTCAGCAGGAAATAGCAGGAAAGCTTACTTGGGCTTTGAAGTACTCATCTGCTCTGTTAACATATAGACCATATTGAGTATACAGCAATGCAGTGTACCCCAAAGGATGATGAGAGGGGAAAAGCAGGCAGAGGGAAGATGATTTTCAGAAAGATAAAGGGCAGGAAGTCCAGGGACAGCCATTCTTTTGAGGAAATCCAAGTCTTCTCTGGCCTCCTCTAAGAACAGCATAGTTTCAAGCTGCCTTTGTTTAACTCAAAATACCCACAGAACCAAAGGAACCATAGGCCATGTACTACTGTATTAGAAGTATTCCCACCACTAGGTGTCAGCCCAATGTAACATATGCACAAATTTCTTTAAATAAAATTTTACTTTTGTTATACTTAAATACTTATTAATGAAAATATTTTTGAAAGGCAAGTAGAGCACCTGCTTTCAGAAAGGTACATTTCATAGAATCATTTAGAGTGGAAAAGTCTTTTAAAACTATCGAGTTCAAGCATTAACCCAGCCCTGCCAAGTCCACCACTAACCATGGCCCTAAGGGCCACATCAACATGTCTTTTAAATATCCCCAGGGATGGTGAATTAATCACTTCCCTGGACTGCCCATTCCAGGGCTTGGACAACCCTTTCAGGGAAGAAATTTTTCTCAACTTAACATCTAAACCTCCCCTCACACAAGGGGACATTTGAGGACATTTCCTTTTGTTCTATCACTTGTTAGTTGGGAGAAGACATTGACCCTCACCTGGCTACAGCCTCCTTTCAGGCAGTTGTAGAGATCAATAAGGTTTCCCCTGAGCTCTCTTTTCTCCAGGCTGAACACCCCCAGCTCCCTCAGCTGCTCCTCGTAAGGCTTGTGCTCCAGACCCTCCACCAGCCTCACTGACCTTCTCTGGACACGCTCCAGCACCTCAGTGTCTTTCTTGCAGTGAGAGGCCCAAAACTGAACACAGAATTTGAGGTGCAGCCTCACCAGGGCTGAGTACAGGGCAATCACTGCCCTGGTCCTGCTGGTCACAATATTTCTGATCCAGGCCAGGGTACCATTGGATTTCTTGGCCACTTGGGCACACACAGGTGCATGTTCAGTTGCTGTTGACCAGTACCCCCAGGTCCTTTTCCACTGGGTAGATCTCCAAACACTCTGCCCCAGCCTTCAGCATTCCATTGTTGAGGGGTTGTTGAGACCAAGGTGCAGCACTCAGCACTTGACCTTGTGGAACCTCACACAATTGTTCTTGGCCCATCAATCCTGTTCAGCCTGTCCAGTGTCCTCTGCAGAGCCTTCCCACCCTCCAGCAGATCAGCACTTCCACTTTGGTGCCAACTTGTCACAAACTGACAGGAAGCACTTGATCCCCTTGTGCAGACCATTGATAAAGGTATTAGACAGGGCTGATCCAAATACTGACCCCTGGGAACATCACTTGTGACCAGCCACCACCTGGATGTATCAGCATTCAGCACCACTCTCTGGCCCCAGCCATCAGCCAGCTCCCTAGCCAGCAAAGAGAGTGCCTGTCCAAGCCCATCCATTTGGGGAGCTGTGAAGATGATGCACCTTCACTTACAGAGAGCAGTGGGTAAGTATGGGCCTATGCACAGTACTTACTCTTTTTAAAATTGAAATCCCTGATAGCTAANNNNAGAGCTGAAAAGGTTGAGGTAGAATACCTGCTCTGCCACTGTTTTCTGAAGCAATGAATTCATTAACACCACAGAGCCCCTGCTGGTGACAACATAAAAGCAGAGGGACCATTTATCAGCATTTTGTCCAGGGGTAAATCGAATAACTGTCATATCACTTCTGAACACGCTCTGTCTGAGCACTTTATGTCATTCAAATTAACACCACCCTCTCTCCAGCTGCAGGGTTAAAACACACAGAATGGGGATGCAACAATGGAAAGAATATTTATTCAGAGTATTATACCTTCAGTGATAAATATGCATGGGCTCTTCAAAGCAGATTTCAAAACCAAAAAAAGGTGGTTATAAGGTCTCGTGTAATTAAATTTTCATTCTCCTCTCTGGGGGAAGCATGATGAGACAAAACTGAATGTGAAAAAATGGCCATGACTGACATCGCTCTCTGTCAGAAATAGCTTGCAAAGGAGAGTCCCCAGGCAATACCTAATACAGCTTCTGTAGGCTTACCAGGTGGTGTAAAGCACTGCAAATAAAATAACGGGAGAGCAGGAAGAAGGAAAAAACCCAACAAAAGACCAACAACAAATAAACCCCTCAGAAAACAAAACTAAACAAAAAACCATTCAGAACCTCCCCCACAAAAACCAAAACTCACTCTCACATACATTCCCCCCCACAAAACCAAACAGAAAGAAAATCCAAAGAGTGTTCAGCCCCCCAAAAGCCCAACTGAACTGGCAAGGATTAGGGGAAAGGAACTGTTCCAGAAAAACACCTTCCCAGCAACGCAGAAACAACAGCCTACAGCCATTCCTTGTACACAGCCTCCCTCTCCTGTCAAAAAGATGAAGTTTCAATTCTGAAAAGTACTTGTATCACACTGCAACATACAGTCCTTTCACAGCTGACCCAGAATAGCTCTCTGCATCCTGATATCTCACCCTATAAGCACCATTTAGCATTTAAATCAGTGTCAACACCAAAGCTAGGAAGGGTGAAGAAATGAGGGACCTGCTACACAGCTGATAGCAAAAGCCAATCAGAGATGGCTAATATCAAGGAGAGTGAATTAAAACATGTAGCAGAAAATTTTATTCCAAACATGAAAATGTGTGAAGCCAAGAGAGGGAAATGGGCCCAAGACAAGAAAATTATTTTCAGAAGAGACATTAGAGATGACTGAGAACAGAAGGCAAAAATGGCCCCTTAACAACCCAAACCAACCTGGAGCTCCAACCTGGATTTCATTTCTAAAACAAATCCTAGGAATGGGATGAGACTTAGGCCCAGACATGGGCCATAACTCAGAAAAAAAAAGTTCTCAAGGGTCTTCTGGTGCGTTCTCTAGCAGCTTGCCCCTTCCTTTGGAGTCCCCTTTACAGCCTTATTCCAACAGAAGCTCCTATCCTAATCAACTTCTGCATGGAGCTAAAACAAAATACCGTTTTGTTACAGCCAAATATAGCCAAATCTAACATTGTGGTCCCTTAGACAGTTTCTCTAGTGGTCGAGGCATCCTCTATTCATATATTACACTGATTTCAAGAAAATATAACAATATGCCTTATACATTGGATAATGAGGCCATGGAAAATGCTAATTCAAACCAGACGACTGTATGATGTGGAATTTCAGCCTGTGGCCAAAAAGAAATGGAGTCCCTGTCCTTGGAGGTGTTTAAAATAAAAAGACTTGATGTGACACTTAGTGCCATGGTCTAGTTGAAAAGGTGGTGTTAGTCATAGGTTGGACTCAATGATCTCAAAGGTCTTCTCCAACCCAGTTGATTCTGTGACTCTGTACAGTCTTTTCAAACTATGTGCATAAAACAACACAACATGCTACAGCTGACAGATAACAGAAGACATGGAATGAACACACTGAGACCAAACAGAAAAAGAACAAATTGCTTAAATTAAAGATCTGGGGCCCTTTGTTGTGGTCATCATGTAAGCCATCCACACTCACTGATGGAACATTAGAAAGAGGTCAGAAACACATGGAACTTCCAGAGCAGAAAAACATTTAGAGGTGCTCCAGAGGTAAAGTCTTTTACCCTTTTCTCATGCTAAGAATGACATTCAGACAACTACACTTTACTATCAGACCTCAATTTTCCTACCAGACAGCACAGTCACAATCTCTAATCACTTCTACAGATCATAAAATGGTTTGGGTTGGAAGGGGACTTTGAAGACCATCTCATTCCAACTTTCCTTCTGTGGGCTGGGACACTTTCCACTAGACCAGGTTGCTCAGAGCCCCATCCAACCTGGCTTTGAGCATCCCCAGGGATGGGACATCCATAACTTCCCCAGGCAGCCTGCTAGAGTGCCTCACCACCCCCACAGTAAAGACTTTTTTCCTAGTATTCAACCTAAACTTTCTGTTTTCGAATTTGAACCCATTCTCCCCATTCATTCTGGTGAAGATATTAGTGTATCTTCATTGGATTTTCCTAGAAAAATCCAGGAAAACTACAATATAAATACTTACCAAGACTACCTCATTCTTTCCATTCTCCTCTTATCTAACTAATTAATATGCTTCAGAAGACTTTTGCCAAACTGCACCAGACTTCCAGAGACTTAGCAGAAGCTGGCATCCTATCCAATGAGCACTCCAGGGAACCTGCAGAGGAATGAACCTTGGGAGACGTGTTGGAAGATCAGTGCACCTGATCTCTAGAAGTTAGTTCCTGTATTTCTTCAGGAACCTCAGAAACACTAGCACAGGTTTTTATTCTTTGCCAACATAAGTGGAAAGAGGAGGAAACATTAACTCAGGCTCAAGCTGTCTAGCTCAGGAGTCTACAACTGCAACAAATTATTTACTGAAGGAACTACAAGGGATCCAGGACTTTGAGCCAGCTTGTGAGCTGGAACAAGCAGAGAGACTTCAACTACACAATATTTACTATCAAGGTGCACAAAAGATAGACACTGAAAATTTCAGACATCTGGTTTCAGGCAAGAGTACTGTGGTGGGTTGACCCCAGCGGGCACCAGCTTCTCAGCAAAGCCACTCCCTAACGCACCTCCTTATCTAGAGGAGGGAGAGAAAACACTGTAAAAGGCTCATGGGTCAAGATAAGGACAGGAAGAGCTCACTCACCAATCACCATTACAGGCAAAACAGACTCAACTGGGGGAAATTAGTTTATTGCAAACAAATTAGAGTAGGGCACTTAGAGATGGAAATGAAGTCTTTAAACACCTTCACCTCACCCTTCCCTTCTTCCAAGGCTCAACTCCACACCCTTCCACAGGGTACAGCCTTTCAGGAACAGGCTGCTCCACTGTAGGTATCCCACAGGGCCACAGAGCCTCGCCCCCCAAAGCGCACCCAACCCAGAAACCAGAATGACCCACTCCGGAGCCCCCCTCGGCCGCTTTCTACAGCGAGGCGCTGCTGGACGGACCGGAGACCAGCTCAGCAGCTCCATTGGGCAGCTCTTTCGTCAATCACTGTGAGGGGGAGCTGCCCGCGGGTCTGTTCTGCTCGCCAGGCGCTTGCGCCAGGCCCTCGGGCGTTTCCCAGGGGTTACCGGGGGCCGCCCGCCCGCGGGGGCCGGTCCTTGGCCGTGTCCATGGAGCGGCGCCGT
>JAYDZK010000056.1:13930438-13971573 GCA_034509185.1 Euphonia xanthogaster | reverse complement strand
GTCCATGGAGCGGCGCCGTGGGAGGGGCCGGAGGCCGCGGCAGGGCCGGCTCGGGAGGGCCGGGCGGGCCGGGTGACGGCGGCCGGGCGGCGGCACTGCGGGGCTGCAGCAGCGGGACAGGCCCGCACCGCGCAGCCCAGCCCTGCGCTCGTCCCGCCGACCGGCGGATGGGCACAGAGAGGGCAGCGGCTCGGCCATGGCCAGCGGCGGCCCCGAGGAGGGGGAGGCGGTGGCGGAGGAGGAACAAGCCCTGAGGAAGCTGCTCGTCCGGCTCCAGAACGTCCAGGAGAGGAAGCGGCTGGAGACCCTGGTGCAGACCCTGAGCGACCTGCTGGAGCTGGCGGCCCGGCAGAGCGGTGAGCGCCCTGCCCTGCCCTGCCCTGCCTTGCCCTGTCCCGCCCGCCGCCGGTCGCTAACGCGGGCTCTCCGTCTGTCTCTGTCCCCTCACAGCTCCGCGGCTCTTCAGCGGCAAAAACGTCCACGTGCCCCTGCTGCTGGTGGTGGATCTGTACCCGGGAGCGGCGGGCGTGCAGCAGGTCAGGGGCCGGCCGGGGTCGGGGCCGGGGCCGGGGTCGCTGCCCCCGCTCCGGCTGCGCTCCGCGGGATGAGCGAGCGAGCGCCGGGCCCTTCCCGGGATAAAAGTTCTTGTTCCGCTTGTTGATTTCTCCTTAACTTGCCGTGTGTCTCCTGGGCCGCTTCATGAAGTGCTCTGAGCTCTAGAAGAGCGCTGTCACTGCTGGCATTTAAAGGGACCAAGCGTTCCAGCTTATTGCAGACGCCGCTGGCTGGGTGTCTGTTTTTACCGGCAGAAGGAGGCGAAATAGAAAATAAAAATTAAGCCATGTGAATACTGTGTAATGTAGGGTTCTAAATTACCAGTGTTATCTAATATAATTTTGACGTGTGCATATTGAATTTTGCCATGGTTAGCCAAACTTCTGAAAAGCACGATTTTATACTCTGAATTCATATATATGTAGCCATATCCTTGAGACTTGTGCTAGCACAGTTTTTTAAAGGCAGGGGAATATTTTAGCCAAGAGTAAGTTCTGCAATTTAAGGTTCTGCCTACCTGCTCCTGTAATTTAGCATTGGCCCATTTGGACTAGGTGTGGCACTTGCACAATTTGATGTTATACTTCTAGTACAGCTGCCAGACTTGTCATACAATGCAGCTCCTTCCTGGCAGGCATATATTAAATATCTGACTATGCTATGCATAGAGGATGTTTATAAGCTCGAGATTTCTGTGCAACTCACTTGGTGCTTTTTTTTTTTTTTAATTTTTAAGCACTATGAATATGAAGCAGCAGTTTTTTTCAAGATAAAGCTCATTAGTTTGTAAAACCTCTGCCCAGAAGTCTAAACTTGGAAGTAAAACATCAATCATAACAAGAAGTAGATGTGAAATGATAGCACAAGACTCTCAGAATTGCATAAAGAAGACTGTGATTAACTTTGATTTTAACTCTCTTAAAATACTGCATTCTAATGCAGAATTTTAAAGTTAATTTTAATCTTCTACCTGCCTATGTTTGCAGTCATACAGTGTTTCACTTCAGAAGTTCTGGACCTCCTTTGCATTACTATGTTGTGTTGCAGTGGGAAATTCATAGCCAGTGCAAAGCTCAAATCCCATTCCTCATAAAATATCTTGAGCAGCTCTTCTTTCACGTTCAATTCTGATGTTTACAAACATTCACACTACGTAAGTAGATCTCTGTCTTCCTGCTTCATTCACTGCTATTTGTTTGTAATCTTTGTGAATAAATTCTTACTTTACAGCAGTGGTGAAGTAATGAGGTCCTGATTTCAGTGCAGTCTCTGCACTTTCAGTGATTTTTTTATCGAATAAGTAGTTAATCATCCTCCTTTTACTTTTGGCATTGTGAAAAAATTGACTCACATAAGAGAATAAACACAGTCAGAGACATACCTGAAGTGAGAATTTTCTTCACCTCCCCTCCTTAACTGGTTACAAAGCATTGTGGGTTGGTGCTGGAACTCTAGATGCTGTTCCACTAACTTGTACAGGGTTAATTTAGTAGATCAATATTGCAAGTCTGGCCCAAGTCAGACTGCAGGCATAAACCCTGCAAGCTCCTTCAGCAATAGGAAGGTACTGGTGTGGAAAGCCAGTAGTTCTTGTAAGTAAAATAAATGTCTTTAAGTAAATAGGGTAGTTTTCTGAAGTTTCTCTGGCAATGATTGGAGCAGCTTAGGAACTCTAGAGCAAAATATGAGTGCACTTGAGTAAAGAGCAGTCAGCAGAGCTGTATTGTCGTACGTGGATGGTGGGACCTAATGAAATATAAATTAATTGTGTGCTTGCAACAAAAAGGGTCAGATTTAAAAATAATGAGTTTCATTGCTGCTACCAACTGTTTCTGTATGTAGGGGCCTGTTTAAGTCATTACAAGGACATCTTCTTTTGCTTTATTTCCCTTCCCTGTAAACTTTAGGATGTCTGGTTTTTAAAAGACCCTTGCTTTCTTACTAATCTTCAAACAGCTAATAAGCTTTCTGTTACCTCAAGTTGTGATTTTAATGTTGTAAAATAGACCACATTTCAGCAGGTCAGATGTTTCCATTGGTCTTCTCTGCATCCACAGTTCTGATAAATGTTTGTCAATACTTGGAGTCCTAACAATCCAAATAAAAATGTTCAATGGGAATATAAAATTAATCAGAAACTGTTAATACAGAAAGGAATTTTCTAAAGTAATTAAGCAAGTTTTCATCAGATTTTAAATTTTGTAAGAACAGTTAGGATGCTCTTATAAAGTGGGACTTCTAAAATAAAATATTTTCTAAGGAATAAGCAGTTTATCAATTGACAGTCACCTCTACAATGTTTTTGAAATTTGTACCTGATTGACTGTCACCAATAAACTCTATTTTGCTTGGAATATGGAAAATTAGGGAATTATATATCTTCATCTTGGACTGATGGTTACTAAGGCTATTCATTGTACCTACATTTAATTAGGACTCAGTTACACAGACCACTCTGAATGTCCATAGTAAGTGATTTGCAGTCTCATGCAGGGCAAGGCAACTTGCTATCCAAGGAAAAGAAGTGTATGGAAACTGGCTCATAGTCAAGCTCAATCTGCAGACATTAAGGTTGTAATTGGCTTGAAATGTTTGTTTCTGCAAATCTAAACTGAAACAGAAACAAAAGTAATGCAGATATGGGCTGTGCTCTCACTGCAACCAAGTATGTGAAAGACAAAAGTGGAATTCTGGTCCCCAGGGAGCTGCAGCACCTTTTGCACACTCTACAGAGCTGTCAGGAAAGCTGTCTAAATTCAAGTTTATGCTGTTCCTATGGGTGACTCTACACTATGAGGCTTGTAATTCCATGTCTCCAGTCTTACTGATTGCAGGGTTAGGGATCATGCACTTTATATGAACTTTGCTGTTCACCTCTTTGGAGGTAGCCATTTACATTCCTGTTGTTGGCTGTCCCATCTTGACCTCTTTGCTTTACATAACTCTTCTGTGAAAACGTGATCCAGTTATATATAGAGTTTTTGTGCCATATTGTCTTCTGCCTTGACTCTATTCTTAAAGCACAGAGGCCTGCTTCCACCTTTTTATTTACTTTTAGGCTCAAGGAAACTCACATGCCTTGTTACAATTCCTTTCTGTAAAATCTGCTTCATCTTGACTTTTGACATTTCACAGTTCACTACTTTTCTTTCAATACAGAGGGATTTTCTTTCATCAGTTGTTTCTTTGTACAGATTTTGCTTACTGCTTCCATACTGCAGCCTATTCAGTCATATCAACCTGTAAAAATTCAGAAGAGAGCAGATTTCTCCAATACAGAAGATCAAAGAGGAGCATTTTTAGCTTTTGGCATTAATAACAGATGTTTGAAAGTCAAAGAATTTGCATTGGATGAAATAGGTAGTTATTAAGAACAAATACATTGGGTTTAGTTGTCTTTCACTCCTTATGATCTCAAAACTTCTACTGCCTTCATTACATTTTGAAAGCACACACTACTGAGGGTTGATGGCAAGAATATGAAATGTATAGTAACTGTTTATGTATCCCATAATCCCCATTTAAAACATTGAAGGCCTTTAAAAAGCTATACTTTATCCTTATGATTTGCAATTAAATAGCAAGTTGTTACAAAAACACACATTTTTCATTAAAATACACCTGAAATAGTGTAGGGGTTTTCCCTGGCCAGTGATAACATACTATGGATCACATCATATCTTTCTCTCTCAGCAACTCATTTAACTGTGTGCCCTTTATCCTCAAGCAGCGCTGAAGCAGATTGAGTGTGATGTGTTCCTGCAAGCAATGCAATCAGAATCATTAGCATATGTTTTACTTCCACCTTTTAACTTTCCATGCCATTTGTCTTGTGTTAATTAATTTTCCCTTACTGATTCAGCTAGGTAACAGAGCAGCTGTCTTGCAAAACCCAAGGATATTAGAAGACAATGCAGAAGTTCCAAGCAGAATATCTATTCTAAAATAGCTGAATTTTTGTTTTACAGATGGGCTGGTCACTTCTTTGTAAATTAATAGAAATTTGTCCAAGTACTCTACAAAACATAGCTCCTAAGGATGTTGGGAAGGACTGGGAAGTACTGGGTGTTCACCAGTAAGTATTTTGTATACAAAAAGTCTGCCAGAATGCTTGGTCATTTTGGCAGCATATATATGCAATGAAATATATAAAGTTATTACATCAGCTTTTTTGGTGCATTTCTTCACCCTTCAGAACGTGGCACATAGAGGGATCTTAGCCATGTATTTCAATACCTGGTGCAGAAAGTAAAGGAGATTGAGCCAGGCCTTTTTCAGTGACACTCAGTGACAGAACGAGAAGCAAAGGGCCCAAATTGAAATATAGAAAATTCCACCTAACTTAAAAAAAATGTGTAGAGACACATTTGACAGATGCAGTATTACCTGGATGTTTGTGTGTGTTTTTTTCAAATGTGAGGAATTATATCCACAAGCCTAAAGTAGTGTAAATCAAGAAGAGGAGGTTTTGTCACACCTGTTATTATTGTCTAAAGGTAAGTGTTTACACTGATCACCTCAACTACCTGTGAATTCAGTGGATACAGTTACCTTCAGAAGGGATGGTTTGTTCTGTCTTTTTAGTAAATTGGGCAAATTGTGGTTTGGACTTGCTCAGCACTCATCCATCAGCTTTCAAAGGAAGCCTAAGCAAGTGTTTTCTGGATGTCTGTGTTTAGATGGGATGAACACCCACACAGGTTGGCTCAATTGTTGCCCAGAGGCACAAATGCTCATTGTAGATGTAGGCACGATGCACATGGGGGTTGGTTTGGGGGCTGGGTTAGGTGTCCTCACTCTTGGGCAGATTGCTGCCTTCAGGGCTGATAATGACAGCAGCCTTATAACCCCATGAATCTGCCTCCATAGTCCTTACCACACCCTTCCTTGGAAAGGTTGCTGTTGAAAAATAGCATGAAGATGCATTTTGATTTTGTGGATATTTGTTTTATAGTATAGAATACTTGGTCAATAGGGGAATGAACTCCCTTGAAAGATGTGTTGGCAGTTTTTGTTGGAAAGCAAAAGTGATTTGGGTTGCTTCTCATGAGCAAGAAATAACTGAGCTGAAACTGCACATGCTGGTTACAATTTCTTTGGCAGCTTAAAACCTTGTTAATTGACTGAAAGTTATCTTGAGAGCTGGAGATACTGCTGCTCATTCTCAGGTCCCAGAAAAATTACTTCATGGGAAAGAAAGCATCCTTTTCAAACTCAAACTTCACTAAAGATCTGATGATAGCGCTGCTGTACATGGTTCTTTCTCAATACCGATATTTTTGCCAACATTGTATCCCTATCTGACTTGTTGACAGTTTTCCTTGCTGTGGAGAGGCTGAGTGGGGGTGTGGGCCCAGGCATTTCTGTCAGTGCCAAAGGCAGAGCAAGCCAGCTAAATTATGGCTCATGTTCCTTGAGCATGGATTGTACTATGTGAATCAGCACCATAATGAATACATGCTGTTTACAGCAAGGCAGGAAACAGTTACAACAGAGAAGAAAAGGTCTTTTTTTTTTTTTTTTCAGGAGATTTTTCCTTTTGTGTGTGTAACTATTTTGGGAGAATGGGAATATTAAACTAGAAAAAGCATTTCTTTCTTTTGTCTCTCAGCTATGATCCAACTTGACTTCACTGCAGTTATGTTTACAAATGGTAGTTTGCTATTGATTTAGGTGTTTTTGACAGTGTAATAAATAATTAAATAGTTGCTATCACTGTGAAGAGAAAGAGAATTTCCTTCAGAGTATTTGCATTATTTCCACAGGCTGAAATAGACTTCTTGAGATGTTTTGTAATGTCTTACGTTAAACTTTCCTACAGCAGAAGAAGTTTAGAAAGGTTTACATCCTTCTTGGTTATACTTGAAATGGGAGGATAAATGGGAAGGAATTCCCTGAAAGTAAATTTGGAAAGTGGATGTTACGCCTATAACTGGTGTTATACCTCTCATCAGATTTTGCCTCTCATGTCTGCTTTGGTCATCATAGCTACAACACTAGTGCTACAACAGAGGAGAGAGAAACTTGCAGCATCATAGTATGAAGGGAAAAGAGTGATTCATTCCAGCTTGTAAATTTAGACTTCAGCAAGGCAAAAAACATGGGTTGGGGTATGAAATTTGGATGAAACTTCAAGTTGCTTATGTTTTTCAAGACAGGTCAAGAATATCAACTGAAGCATTACAAACTACTGCACAGTCTATTTTTATTAGATATTATATATGCAAAGATTCACATTTGAATATTATTAAAATTGCAGAATCAAGCTCTATAAAATAAGGAAAAGTAAAAAAAAATATAGTTTCTTTAGTTTTTGTCTGTAAGTCTATGCATTCTAATTTAGTTTTTAATTACAGTTTCCCCCCCATTTTGATATAGGCTTCATTCAGTGTGATATCAATGCTTTTAATTTTTTTTTTTTTAAGAAGGGTTACAGATTTTTAGTCACTATTTTACAGATAGTAATTTGAGTAAAGTATGTTGAAAATACCTAGTGATTCTTCTGTGCCCACTTTGATACATGACCTGAATTTTGCAGTACTTGGCATTGTTTAGCTCTCCCTGTTTAACAAGTCAGAACAGACTTACAGAAAGTACACAGAGTGCAACTGGAAGTTTAGGAAATGTTTGTTTTTAGTGGTTTGTCCAGCATCATGTAAGTGCTGCAGGGCTGAAACATGGGGTAGAATTCATCAAGATGCTGTTCAAGTTCTTCAGCTGGGAAACTGCTGCTTCT
Organism: Euphonia xanthogaster; assembly: GCA_034509185.1. NCBI lineage: Eukaryota > Metazoa > Chordata > Aves > Passeriformes > Fringillidae > Euphonia > Euphonia xanthogaster. The sequence continues at coordinate 13,964,282 of JAYDZK010000056.1, read as the reverse complement.
CTTCCACCAGACCCTTGGTTGTTCAGTGTAACTGAGCTCTTGCTGCAAGCAGAGCAGGGCTGTGCTGTCCTCACTCTGTGGTGCTCCACAGACCAGTGCTCTGCAGGGTAACCACCTCCTAAATGACCCTGCAGAATGAGTTCATATAACTGACTAAAAATAAATGGATAAGTTATACGTCGGTGTTTTAATGAACTATGATCATAGTTGAAATTCTAATATTACTCCATTGGTAACTTGAAAAAATATAAACTGAAATAAAAGGTTTTTTAAAAATTATTTGAGAGCTTTTTAATGTCTTGCTAATTTCTATAACTACTTCTGTTTTAAAAGTAAATGTTTGATAAAAATCTGTGTGTGTCAATATTTCTTTAGCTATAACTCTTTTTTTTCCCCCTTTTTTTGTCTTTAATTTTTAGGCAGATTCTTAAAATGCTTACAGTCCACAAAGGAAATATAAATCTTTCAGTAATAGGACTAAAAGCATTAAATCTACTCCTCATGTCAGGTATTGTGTGCTTTACTTTCCTATTTCATCTAAGCCTTTAAAACACAGAGCTGATTCGAAGTCTGTCATTGTACATGGCAGACTGGATTTTTCTCTCTGTTTTACTCCATGAAGTCACTTGCCATTTTTAATGTATACAAAACAATAAAGAGTGCTATTTTGAACCTTTTTTTTACTAAGTAGGTATGAACTATCTTTTGGTGGTAAAATTTTAGAACATCAGTACTATTGTAAAATGCTACCTTTAGAGATAATTTTATCATAAGTTATACAAAACTGGATTTGAACTATCAGAGTAAACTTTAAGGACAGTGTTAAATAATTTTGAATTTTATGGTGTTTCAATGAAAATGTTGAGAAATAATCAGTGCAACATGTAATCTCTTCTGCTGTTCAGACATAATTGCTTTCCTGCTCTTGGAAGAAGAGGTGGATGTGTTTTCCTTGGTATTTAATGCCATGCACACCTTCCCTAAAAATGAAGAGATCCAGCAGCACGGATGTAAAGCGTTACACAAACTTTTTGAGAAAGGTATTTTACATTCTAGTTTATGACGTTAGAAAAATGTATCGATTGGGAGGGATGACAGATATTAATTTAAGGGCAATAAATGAATTTTTGCATTCCACATTGGTTTGTGGATTATGTCTGTTCTTAAATGAGCTAGCACAAGGCAGACTTTCAAGAAATATCACAAATTCTATAAATTAGAGCAATGAATATGACATATTTTAAAAAATAGAAATGTCCCTTCATTTCTAACTCCAGAGTTAACTGAAAAGATGGGATTTAATGTTGGTCAGTAACTGGAATAAAGAATAGTGACATTTGATTTTAATTCTCAAAACCAGGATTGTGTATTTAAGACTGGTAAATTTTGGTAACGTGAACAGTTCTGAAATCAAACAAATGTTTGTATCTTAGAAAAATACTTTGTTCTGCTTTTTACCCTGACAATGCTAAAAGGTCAGCATGTATCCATACAATATTCCCATTTATACTGAAAGATGAAGTCACCTTGTACTGAATTTCTGCAGAAACTTCAGGAATTGTGCATGTTACAGCCAGAAGTCCCCTTGTTGTAGCCCCCTTACTTTGAATTGAGTTTCTTGATTCAAGATAAATATTGAGAAATGTTATCACTCTGCTGTACTCCTTTGTTTCAAGATAGTCTTCACTTCTTCAGATTGGTTCTTTTTTGGCACCATTCTATATTCTTTTTTAAGTCTTTCTCCCACATGTGTGCTTGGAATAATCTTCTCTGTTCCTTTGCCTCTTCCTGTCCCTAAATACTTTTGCCCTGCTATATTTTCTCTTTAGTCTCCATAACAGTCTGAACTTCCTATGTTTTCTGTGCATGTTTTATATAAGTGCCAGATTTTCACAGATCTGGCTGCAGGTACAGATTTGCATGCCCTCTTCTTGATGGCAGCACCAATGTGACAAGTTCCTAGGATGCTCTGCCTTGTTTTCTCTGCCTCTGAGCCACCTTGTCAGTTTTTGTTATGTCAGTTTTGCATAACCTTATCTTTAACCAGATTCAGAAAACAATTCTGTTTGTGACATTTAAGAGGTGCTCTTTCTCATCCTGGGTCAGTTCCCTTATCTGTGTCATTGCACAGCCACACAGTTATGTCAGTATGAATAACAGGGGCCAGGAAGGGAAAAACCTCCTAGCCATTAAGGTAAGATATTATTAAAGTGTGGCTTTATGGAAAACAGTCCATTATAAAAAAAAAAATGAAAAACAAAGCAACAAAACACATTAAATAAAATCAGAGTATGCAAAATAGCATTCCCTAATTTTATTTTTTTTCCACTGTATGCTTAGCTTTTCCCTCACTTATATACTGTCTTGGTTTGGACTATCTGTGGAAACTGGGTTGGGACTGGCATTCTGTGAAAAAGGCTAAAAGACTTCTAAAATACAGATTCACAAGGTAGCATTTAAAAGTCAGAACTCAATTACATAAAGTGTAACCTAGAAAAAGGTGCTTATAAAGTGGCTCAGTTTTTAGTTAAAAAAGCCATAATCATGGGAGATTATGTGTACGGAGAGAACTTTACTTTCTGTGAAACATAGAGAATAGATACAAGGAAACTTGATAAAAACAGTTGTCTTTTCTCATGATCCACCAGGATAAGAATTATTTCCTCAAAACATACTGTATCTTTTGCCTTTCATTTTAGTTCCAGAAGAGCAGCTGACTGAATTTGTTGAAAGCAAAGATCATATGATCATACTGAAAGTATTTAAAGAGTTTCCAGAGAAAGAAGAGGTGATTCTTCCTGCACTTTATTCATTACATTCCTTAGCTGGTCCACGTAAGTAGTAGAAGTTATTTTCAATTCCTTTTCTCCCACAGTGTGCATCAGCTCTTGCTTTCTGTAATTGTAAAAAGTAATCTTTGTGTGATTGGAAAAAATCACTGAGAACTGGTTGGGAGTTGCCAGACAAATCACCTTCCTGTTTAATTTGGGAAATATTCTTTTTTTTAAAACGGGCTATTTATTATATTTAACCATTAAAGCATAAATCTTTCCTAAGTAACAGAAAGATACTTTCTTCCACTTGGAGTAAGTGGTAGCAATAATGCTTATCATGGTTGTAGAGACTGAAGTTTCAATACCCTGCCCTGTCATCTTTTATTACTTGAAAAATAAGGTACGTTTATTGACTAAATAAATCTTCAGTGAGTTCGAGTCACAGGTAAAGAATATTCTTGGCAAATCAGTCCCACAAAGGAAAATTGCCTCTGCAAATTCAGTGTCCAGGCCTGGGAAAAAATATCTGAGTTCAGACACCTGCTTTGGTCATTCAGTGGTGGGTGCATGTGGTAGTCTTACAGTGTCCTCAGGTGTTGTGCAGTAAGACTGGAAAAAAAGGTCTTTGTTTTCTCTTGTCTTCCAGTAGCAGCAGTCCCTGTTCTGTGTAAAATCAGATCCTGAGAAATGTGTTTGATGATTTGGGTCAATTTTTTGACAGTGATCTGATCTTGTTGACACAGAGGCAGGTTTTGTCAGCTTCCTGCTGACAAATTTAGGGAAGCAGAGACCAGGGTTCTGGTCTCCGTGTCTTTCATGAGGTGCATAATGTTGTACCTCCTGCAAATGTGTTTACTTACAAAGCCTTGCTTGTACATCCTGTCTGGCTCTATAGGAACTGTGCTCACCCCATGAATGCCCACTGAACAAGAACTAGACTGAAGTGTCCCGCATTTCATCAGACTCCAAGCTATCTAGTTCCTGTTTCTTAAAATTCTTGCTTGTTGCGGTTAGTATTCAAAAAGTTTAGTATCCCTTGAGAAAGAAATAATTTTACCCTAGCCCAAAAATTACTGCTGTTTTCTAGGGAGGAGGATGCCAGATTTTAAGGCCTTCTCAAAACAGTAAATAGTTATACAAAGCGTAACAAGAGAAGGCATGAAAAAGACCTGCTCTAAAGTAGATATTTAATACTGTCTTTTCTAATATGAAAGTTTGAAAATAGCCAGAGGAACAGAGACTACTTGCACATGAGTGTGCCAAGCTGGTATTTGTACTCTTGGTTGGTGACATCCCTCAAGAACTCAGCAAAATATATTCCTTTAAGGCCACCATGGAGAAGATAATTCAGTGTTAGGTACACATTGTAACTTATCCAGTAGCAAATGTCTCCCCATACCCTGAAGTGCAAGTCACTATTCTGAGTGAGTACCTCGCTATGCCTTCTTTCATTAATACATACTTTGACTTGGTTCTGGCTCATGTTATAAGAAATTGTAGGATAAGGATGTACAAGAACTCTTTAATCTCAGTAGTATTTGTGGCATGAGAAAGATGCTTTGCTGCTGACTGTCCTCCAAGATGGAGTAGTGGATCACAGAATGTTACCCATCTAAATGGCGGGCATAGGGAGCCAGCCAGGCTTGGACACTGTTTAGCAGGAGGAGCAGTCACCTGAAGAGGAAATTTACCTAACGCTAAACCAGCTGGGATGAGTCTCCATACAGAGTGCTTATATCTCATCATCAATTGTTGAGAGAAGCTGGATGACCGAGTTTTGGTGGTTAAGATTAAATGAGATCTGTTTCACCTCTTTTTCTCTACCTTGTTCTGGGATGTGGTGACTCGCTGCAGATGTGCTCTTGCTTGGATCATGCAGATTTTAACATGCAGTTTGTTATGCCGTCTCCATAGAGATCAATTTTGGAATCATCTGTCTATTTTACTATATTCATAAGTATCACCTTTGAAATCATAACTTACTGTGGAATGATGCAATACTGTTTGTGGAATGTGTGTTTTCAGTTGAGAATGACATGATAAATGGCTGTCCTATTAAAGCATTGTGAAAGGTACCTTCCTTCACTATCAAATAGAGTACTTCAGAAATGCTTCCACTCAGAGCTGCTTTTTCATCCAGTAGGTTGTCATGATTTAGTATTTAGAGATGCATTATTTTAAAGATTTGATGCTCTTTTAAAAAGGGTAATTATCTTTAATAATACAGTTGTGAATATTTCTCCTATGTTGTATCCAGGGAAGCCAAGCTGCTGAAAGAACAATTAAGAAAATTTATAGAGTCAGCAGAGTAATGCTAACTCCCTTGAGCTGGTGGCAGGACTCCCTTCATTCATTTGGGCCAGGATTTTGGCCAAGATTTCTTGGGTTCATATTCTGTCTCATACCCTGGATAGAAATACTACAAGGATGTTTTAATACACTATATTTTAACTACCATGATGCTGGTTTGCCTGAAATCACTATATGTAAGATCACTCTGTCCTCAGTTGGAATGGATACATTCTGTCTTTGCATGGGCTCATGTGATTGTCCTGTTGGTTTCTGTATCTGGCCTGAGTAATAAAAAGTAAACAGGGTGAGAGTGACCAAGCTCTGGCACAGTTTTCTTGGAGGGGCTGTGAAGTTTCTATCCTTGGAAATACTCAGAAGCCATCTGGACAACCTGCTGTAGGCAGCCCTGCTTGAATATGTGGATTGGACACAGTGACCTTTTAGCTGTTGCTTCCAATATCAATCTTCTGTGATTCTGTGAAATACAGGGTGTGCAACGGCTTTCAAAATATTGCAGGAACATTAGATGAAAATTTCAGTGCCCTCAGGTACTGAACAACAGGTGTGCAGTAGAACTAATTGGTATGAGAATAATACCTTCCTAACTTGCCCCCTAAAAAAAGAAGGAAAACTCAGAAATACTTGATTAAATCAAATAAGTTACTACAGAATAAATTTAATGGGAAAAAAAATTCTAATTTTTTTTCTTAATTTTATGCCCTGGAAATATTACTGAAATATTGTAAAATGTGTGCTTGGTTACAATCATGTTAGAAACACTGTTTACAAGATTGATATAGTATTTATAAAACAGCTTGTTCACATTTAAGAAAAAAGCTGCCTAAGATTAGTTTGGGAGGAGGTTTCTGTTACATGGCCTGATACAGAATGGGAAAAAAACAGAAATGTTAATCTGAATTTTGGCTGCACATTGAAAGCCATTGGCTAGATAGCAAGAAAAATCGTAGCAGTCAATTACCATTCTCTAGGCGAGAAAGTATTGTTTTAATGAATAGTTTCCAAATGTTCATCATCATTTTATAACCATATCAAGAAATAAAGCCACCTTTCTTTCAAGACACAAGGTAAAAATTACAATATAGTCACAGTTCCCTAAATAAATCTATTTAGCTAAAGTCTGAATTAGAATCCAGTCAACTTTTTTTTTCCTCTGTTTTAAGAAGCAGTTTTTGTTTCTGTTTCTTTCTTCAGCCAGCAATGTTGAAGTGCTGATGTCGGGAAATGTTCGCTGCTACAATGTTATAGTGGAAATGATGAAAAGTTTCCCCAGCAGTGAAACAGTTCAGGAAGTGAGTTGCTGTTTGTTGCACAAGCTTACATTGGGTAAGTTCACAAAGTTGTTTATGTAAAGTCAGCTTATTCTGACTATGGAAAAGTTGGAGTTAACTGGGTGTGTTTACAGACAGCAACTGCTATTCCAGTAAATCCTCAGGGTGGTGCATAGATCCTTGTGTCTAATGAGGACCATGACCACAGGCAATATGGTGTCCAATATATGTCCTTATGTGGTAAATGTAAGTAACAATGAGCAGCTGCCATAAAAGACTCAAGTTAGAGGGAAGTAATGAGACAAAAAAGGGTGAGAAGCACAATAGGAGAATTGGAAATCAGTAGTCTGATTCTGTATAAATTTACTATAGAAAAGAAGAAAATTACTTAGAGATTTCATTTTTTGAAGTGCCAGTGGTGAATGTGTGAGAAACAACTGGTGCTAGAGAATTAGTTGAAAAGTATTCTGTAAAACTCTAGCCTTCCTCCTTGCAGTGCATTTGTCCACAGAGATCTGTGCTGCATTCCTGGCAGTGATGATGCCTGTCTTGGGGCCCCCCTCTGCTGCAGCAGGGAATGAATCACTGGGTTCTGGACTTGCCTTGACTTGAGCAAAAGTACTTTGGTTGTTTGGGCTAAAATGGGCTGGTGTCACATTAAGAGAAATTATGTCAGTGGCAAAAAGTTGTGCCTCTTAGCAGCTCTCACATTTGCAACTGTAATAAATCCATTTGAATGCTTGCCAAGAACCACGTAATAGGAAGTTCAAATAAAAATAAATATATTTTTTCCCCTGCTGCATGCAAGCCCACTGTGAGCAGCTGCCTGAGCACCCCTCAGTCCATGGCTGGCTTTTCTTCGTTAAGAGTTAGACTTCCCAATTTTTGCAGGTGGTAGTCTGAAGCTGCTGCAGATGCTGGTACCAGTGCATGACTCCCCATAATAAAGTTGGTCCTATCTTTTCACCATCTGTTTCCACTTCTTCATGCAGACATGGTAGAAAATACAGATCAGACCTGAGTGCAACCTGGAGCAATTTCCCGTTCCCCTTCAGAAAGCCAGATAAGATTTTTAAGGAAATGTGATGGCTGCTGAGGTGGTAATTGCAGGGTTTCTTTGGCAAGCGGTGATGCTGACCTTGAACAGTTTGCGGTGCAAGGCTAACTGAAGATAGGCAGGGAAACCAAGCACTTGTGGGGACACAGCAGCTTGGTTGACAGGCCTTGATCTTGCTGTGAGGGCAACCAGCCTGGTTTCAATCAGATGTTTGCCATGTGTTTATGCTGACCAACAACGAAGAATGACGGAAAAGCAGCCACAAGATGCATTTTCTTCTTTGAGCCCTTCATCTTAATAAAGAGCTGCTTTAGTAGAGTTATGGAAGAGGTGTTCACAGCACCATGCAGTTATGGGAATTTTTAAAAGATGTAAAACTGTTAGGTGCTCCTGGAAATACTCTTGAAGATTTTCGTATGTATAGCCAGCATTGTTTCCCAGATTATTCTGATGGACGCTGTCTTCCTAAACCCATGTTAACTGGCAGTGAAATGGTAAAGTTAGCATGTACTAGCTTCCAAAATCATCATGCATTCTTGCTAATCTGGTAATGGCTATCCTAGATTTGACTGTCTTTGGAATTTTAACTGGCTGATGCCGGTTTGGCCAGCCTGAGTCCAACTGAACTACTCGTCACATAGCCTAGCTTTATTAATTTCTTTAGGTAAGTAATGCATTTACACAAACATACCTTTTCCATTAAAATATGTTAAGAAACAGCGATGCTGATATAACATGACCACACAACTGATCTTTCACATTACTACTCTGATTCTCATTTTTGCTTATCAAGATTGTAATGAAATTGAATATCAAAATAAAAGCCATAGCTATCAAGCCATATTTGACAGACTGTTGGTCTGTTATTTTCTGCATAATACTTCCAAACAAGGAAGTTGTTTGAATTTGCTTGCTTTTTGGAGAGTGCCTTATATTCAGCCTGTAATGCAGAATGCTGTACAACTTAGAATAGTTGTTATGCTTTGAATATATTTATTATCTGAAGGCTTTATTCTGTTGCAGAAGGACTCTAGTCCATATTTATAATGCTGGCCTTGATTTATTTAATGCGGAGGGCAAAACCAGAGAGTAAACTAGGGTTAAATGACTTGTGTCACAGGATAAATCAAATCATTGCAGGAATTCAGGACCAGGACTGCATTTGCTTCCTGGCAGGAAGTCTGCAAGTGATATACCAATTGTATTTTTCTTATTTTGATGACAGTGTGTGTTTCATTTTGCATTAAACTTCTGCCTCTTGTAAAAAAAAAAATCCAAAAGGCCCACACAGAATGTAGATCCCAACTTTTTTTTATCCTTAACCTCTTCTTTCCACAAATAAAATGTTGATGTCAAGCCCTGTAGTAAGAAAAACAGCATTTGTTACAAAGTTTGTGCATTGTGTGCTGAGAAAGTTATGTTAAATGCATGTAAAGCTCTAGATATGTGTTTGTATTAATTTGATATCTTATCTGGTTTCAGGAAATTTTTTCAATATCCTTGTATTACATAAGGTTCCAGAAGTCATTGTGAAGGCTGTTACAACATATCCTGAAAATGCAAAGTTACAAGCTGCAGCTCTCAGTTGTTTAGCTCTTCTAAGTGAGTAAATGTTTGTCTACTTGTAAATTTTTTCACTCTAGTAATTTCCTGTAATAATTTCAAACTCCATTTCTTTAACACAAAAGCCTCAGGCAGGACAGCTTGAACAAAGCTGGATTTCCTACATGATTACAGTTTGCTGTTTCACTATAATAAGTCTGTGTTCATATCATATGCCCAACATCTGCACCGTGTTCAGAGCTGGTAAGTTATGCTGACAGAGCTGAACAGAGCAAACTGTTTATTCATAGACAAATTTTGGATAATCCCTTCTTAACATAAAGTTTCCAGTGATAACAACACTGATTTGATGTTGTGTTTGCCAGGTATGACAGTACTTGTATTATGGCAGTTGATAGCAACAAATGAGTGCTTGTGCTTGAGTTCTGCAATCAATTAAAAGATGTAAATGTTTTCTTGAGTACAGTTCAGACAGTATTTAGTTAGCTAGTGGGAAAAAGCTAAGAATCTGATCCTCTTTGTCCTTGTAATTGTTCCATATAAAAGTCAGTAGAAATGCTTTTTAAGAGTCCCCAAAATAGCAAAAATTAGATATCAGTACACATTGCATTATGCCTCAGATATTATGCTCAATATTGGTATTTCTTTCTTTGCCTTAATTGCTGAAAAAGTCACAGGTAGAAAATTATATATTTCAAATTCTATTGCACTTTCTGAGCTATTTCTCTCTTAGCAACTGTGATTTGCATTTGTTTTAAACAGCATTGCTTCAGAGTGTAGATGGCTCTGTAATAAGTGGTTCCATGCAAATGATCCACAGTTATATTTTTATATTTTATGTTTGTGGTATTCTCTACGTAAATACACAACAAAAAGAGGTACATGCAGGTCTTTTCAGAGCCAAAGCCTAGGCTGATCTGTAACTATGGGACATTTACTACACTACACTTAGGTTTTTCACTGCCTTTGTAAACTTGAAGACATTTCTCAAGTCTGTCTCAGAGTTTATAGCAAAAGATTTCTCCCTTCCACGAAAAGGCTTATCTTCCTGCTGATTTTCACACATTGCCAGTGTGAGTGCCTCCATGACTACCAAAAGGTTAAGACTTAGGTGTTTTATTTTCACAGTAAGAATTTATTGTAAATATTTTATATTTCCAGCTGAAACAATATTCTTAAACCGGGACTTAGAGGAAAGAAAAGAAGAGGAGGAGGAGGAAGAAAAGTTATGCTGGTTGGAAGCGTGTTACAGAGCATTAGAACTGCACCGAAAAAATACAGATGTGCTGGTGAGAAATTATGAGTGATGGGAATATGGAAAGACTGTATTATGTATTAAATAAAATGTTTAGAAACATGCTTTTCTCATCTATATCCTCAGGCAAAAAAAAAAGGCCGTAATGTCTGGGTTAGATTTAGAATAAATCTTACCTTTCTTGCCTTTCTTTGTTTGTCTTGAGAGGTTTTACTTCTTCAGATCAAATTTAGGTAGTTAAGATGAGGCTTATACCTGAAACTTTGGCCATGCAAAGTTTGTTGTTTACATGCCTCTTTTGTATCCAGCAGTCAAACACAGGCCCATCACCAGAAGAATTAATCTTGTTCTAAAATAGATGTCAAAATGCAAATCGAATAATGAGGCTGTCACACGTTTGTAACTTGGGCCTATCTGAGCTGAAAGAATGTTACAGTGTACATTTTGTTCTATTTCTACATAAAGTGCCTTGTACCTCTTTTGTGAACTGAAAAGCAGTCAAGCTATATAAGTTTTTTCATATAATTTTAATCTTCTAGAGGTATATTTTCTTAATCTTTTTGTCTTGGTTTATATTTAGGAGGCTGCTTGCTGGGCTTTGAAAAATCTGTTTCTGTATCAACGCAACCTTCATGAGAAGATTGGAGATGGAGATAATCAGTCAGTGTTGTCTTAAACTGGATTTTTGGAAATGAAAAAAAAATGAGTGTCTGTTATTAAGCCATTTGATGTTTCACTTTTCAATTACGTTTCATTTTATAGTAAATGAAATGCATGATGATCAACCACACCTGGGAAAGTTTCTTCCAAAGTGTTCTAACCTTGACTCAGGAAAATCTGCTAGTGTTTTCATAAAGGGTCAGAACACAGCCTATTAGAGCTAATTTTTACAGTTCATGAGGAATTTTGTCTTCAGTTGCAATAGGGATAAAGAATGTAAGAATTGGGAAAACAGACAAGATTAAGATACTTAGCATGTAAGGAGTGTAGAAAAGCAGTGCTCATTTTCCCACAAAACAGATGAAAAGGCATTGTAGAGGGAATGCTGCCTCATTAGGGAGAATCTACTGGGCATGGACAAGACACAAATTTCCATTTTACTTAAACTATTTCTCAGAGTTCCTTCTAGTCACTCAGTTTTTGTAAGCCTGTTCATACTCTTTCTGGACCTCAGGTCCCTTGGAAAGCATGGTTCCAAGGAAGTCAGTGAGACTCAGTCTAGACAGAATTGCATAGGTTAGAAAGGGTTTTCTGTCAGCTGTTGCTCTGGAAACATATTAGAGACCAAGAGCCTGAAATTTTCATTATGTTATGTAATACCTCTTTAAGAAACTGAACAGCAGTTACGAAGTAACTACTGTAATACAGTCAATGTGCAGTGATTTGTTTCTCTCTGAAAGGTTCCCAATAGACAGAGCAGTGATGCTCTCCATGCTGATGCACTCCTCTTCAAAAGAAGTGTTTCAGGCAGCTGCTAGTACCTTGGCAATTTTGTCACAACAAGATGGTAAGGGACTTTAATTATCTTTTCTTTCTCATTCAGCAGAAAGTTTTTGCAAAAATTTTAAAGATAATTTAGTGTACTGTTGAGTGAATACAGTACTCCCTGTGATTAGAATATTATGTTGTTGTGATAAGTGGGAAGTTTATTCCTTGCTTTGAAAAAGTTACTGTTGGCTAGTATCAAAAAATATGAGGAAATGAAGAGCTCTCTGCCACGTTATATGTTGCAATTGCTACTTTTTGGAGCAGGAGACATGAAAAAAACTGTGCTCTCTTTGTATGCTTGTTTAAATATTTATCACATGTTTGAATTTCGTCAAGAGCAACATTTGTTGAAAAATCACATGAATAAGGACCACAGCCCAACAAATACCACCTTCTTGCTTAACACAGTCCTGTTGACTTCAGTGGATCAAATTGTGTAGAAACTTAAGCACGTGCATGACAGTTTTCAAGATCGCTTTACTCCTGATTGTGTCCCTAACATGGTTTCCTAACTTTTTTCAATTTGCAGACCCCCCTCAAAATTTTTCAGTGGAGATGTGGACCCCTGAGTAGAGTATTTAAGCCTACTGACAGTTGACCTGCTTTTATTAGATAACTTTCACAGAATCCTTTGAAATGGTTATGGACCTCAAGTGGTTTGCAGACTGCACATTGAAAACCACTGGCTAGATAGGAAGAAAAATCCTAGCAGTTAATTACCATTCTCTAGGTGAGAAAGCATTGTTTTATCAGCAGTTTATTGAGCCATCCAAGTACATAAAACCTAACACAGAAAAGGTTTTATAATTATTTATGAGATCAATATGTTCTATATTGAGAAATGGATCTCATAAATGTATCCATACTATTGTCATATGCCAGATACTTTCATAACACGTTACTGACAAGTGGGCCTCTGGTTCCTTTTGGAAGTCTAAAGCAAGTTTTTCTTCTTTTTTTTTTTTAATTATTATTTTTTTTGTTTTCCCCCTGAATGGATGTGCTTACAGCAGAAATGATAGACATAAGGAAGCTTAGTAAAACCTTCTGGCATGATGCAGTATTGCTTGAACTAACCATCCGAAATGGATGTCCTGAACTAGGAATAACAAGATTTGGTGCTAGTAACTATGATAATTTTAATAATGTTCTAATATTTATTTGTTACAGTTATAGCTACAACATGTGCTTGGATATTTGAATTTGCAAAAAGCGAATTAACAAAGTAAAGAGAATTAATAAATATAAGTTCATTTTTAAAGTTTCATTTTGGAAGTTAGAAGGTTTTTTTTAAGTTTTAAGTTCTAGCTTTCCTGCATGATCACAGAATGCAATTACAAGGAAAAAGTTTAAGAATAAACTTTTCTGAAAATATAAGTGAGGCTATACATCCTTCTTCCCATATGTTAACTTTACCTGAGTAAAAATAGCAGATGTATAGAAACTTATTAGACAGTCAGAAATTATAAGGTGTTTGATTAAGCTATGCAAACATAAGTCAGCTTCAGCTCAAATTGTTTACCATTTTAATTTATACTATAATAAATATGTCTGTTTGATGAGGTGAAAACATTGAGAAGAAAAAGGAGGCAAAAAAAGTTGTGTTTGAGAACTACACAGAAAAAAAAGATTTACTTATAGGATGCTTGCTCTTTTGTGTTTTAGTAAATATTAGGAAGACACTACTGGCAAAAGGCATACATATGAATGTTTTGGATATAATGAGGAAACATCCACATTCTCCTGAAATGGTTGAAAGTGCCTGCAGGATTCTGAATCATGTTTTTGAAGGAAGGTAATACAATTAGAGATGCGCGTCCACTTTCATGGTGAAGGGTTTTGAGATTCTGTGCCAAGAGTGATTACATTTAAGTTGTTGACTGGTAGTGAAATTGACCACAGACTCACAGCCCTGTTTAAGGCATGGAATTTGGTAAGCCCTGTAGTCAAATTCCCAAGTGGGTGTGTGTAGGGAGCTGCATGTTCTTCCCTTCATGGTTCTCGCGCAGTGAGATTCAAATAGACAATCTCTGTGTGGTCCCCCCTTCTGTTAGCCGCACTGAATTGCATTGAGAGATAAGAAATTTCCCACAAAATTACCTCTGATTATTAAAATAGCATTTTGTTAATATTGCTTTCTTGTTGGCTAGGATGCAGTTATTTACATAGACTGAATTAATGGAATGGCATGAAAATAGTTTGCTATGATGAAGAAAAGTATCAGATTTATAGTGTTCCAAAGGGTTATCACACAGTGTTAATTAAGGACAAATACATGTAAAATTTGGAAATGCATTCTTTTTATTTATTTTTAGTTTCCCTCATCTGGATGTAATGACAGCAACAGTATCAGAAGTTGTAAAAGCCATGAGGAAACATGAAAAATCACTCTGTGTACAACTGGAAGCACTTCGAGTCCTTTTACACTTCATGAAGCCCAGTAAGTCATCCAGAGGCATACACCAAATCAGAGAATAGAATCACATAGCTGGGTTTTAGTCTTTCTTATCTAATGAGACAGCCTTTAATGGGACTTCAAAAATTTATTGCAGTTCTGTACATAGCCGAAAACAGCTGTAAGTCTTTAGGAACATACAAGATGGGAGAAAATATTTGAGATATTGAAGGTAACAGACGAAACTGATCACTGCTGATTTCCCCTTGATTTCATCATTGAAGAGTTAGCTCCATTCCTTCTAAGGAATTCAGGGAATGAGTGTGGAGCTATCAGTGTCATTGTGGTTTGCATCATCAATGCCCTTTAAGTGAGAGCAAATCATGATAGTGACATTGTTGTACCACAAAATGCAATTGTTTTGGTAGTGTCTCTTGAAAGGAACATAAAAACTGGGCAGTGATCTATACATTTAAAGATGTAAAATATACAGTTATATACCACCTTCTATCAAAAAGGAGAAACCAAACTGACTAGTTTAGTTAGAAATTCCTTTCTGAAAAAAAACATCTTTATCAGCAATCCAGAGGGTGGAAAAATGTTCTTTATTAATTTTATGGCTTTAGTAGAATTTTGGAAAAGTTTTAACTCTTTTTATCACTATACTGCTATAAATCTTGCTTTTTTATTCTGATATTGAGTGTAGGAGTACAGACATGGGTACTGATTTTTTTTTCAGAGCAACTTTTTGAAAGTATCTCTCAGCAGTTTGAGCTGAACATTTACAAAACTAATAACTCTGAAAATAGTAACCTGATCAATATGCAGACTGATTGCAGGTTTTCAGTTTCCTTCTATTATTTGAGTTCTAATCCTAGTACTTTACTCTTTTTTTCAATGAAGAGCAAGGTTTAGATTTGATAAATGTGTTCAAACATGGAGGCAAGGCACTTTACTTGCCAGTATCCTGGAAGTGAGGCCCTTCTAAAGTGTAATCAAACACAGAGAGCACCAACTGGATGTTGGAACTTGCAAGTTAATTAGGAAATAAAAAAGTAATTCATGGGAAAAATAATAAACACAATAAATATGAATGGTGAAGTGACTTTGAAAGAATCTCTGGGTACTTTCTGTAGTGTCACTTGACTGCAAGTGCCAAAAGCTACAAGGGTAAATCTGAAAGACCTTTCTCTGTTTTTTTTGTATATACTCACATTCCACTTAATGTCATCTCTGTGTAAAACGTGTCCTATGATGTGCTGCCAAGTGAGCAAGAACAAATAGTTTATAGCTTCTCTATAGTGTCTCCTTACCAGAAGGAAGAGGCATTCTGAAGTAGGTATCAGGGAACTCCATAGCTCAAAAAAGTAATGGATTGCAATGTTCCTTAGAACAGATTCTTTGGCATGGTTTTGTATTTTCATAGTAAGCAGTGAGCAAATATGTGGTGAAATTTTCCTTTCAAGCACAATGTACTCATATTACAATGTAAATCTGGAGGGATTCCAGTCTCTGCAGTACAGTGTTCTGAAAGTACCATAAGATCTGAAATATGCTCTCTGAGTCACCTCAGTGTTCATTTGATTGTTAGATTGTATTATTATTGGGTTAATGGTGAATGGTGGGGAGAATATGAAATCTGCTGTTCTGAGGAAGGCTGTTGTCCATTGTTGCAGGTGCAAAGAATGAACACCAGAATGGTTCTACCAGAGATGTGGGAGATGCTGCATTTGCACTTACAGAAAAAGTCATTAAAAGCCAGTGTCTTTTGGAGGGAACTCACTCATTGGTGCTTAATGCTTTAAACAGGGTATAGTTAAAGCTTTATTCTAATGGATTTTGTCATTATTTTACTCTTGAAACAGTGAATCATTTGTAAGTTTAAGTTCTGCATTGATTTTCCTACTGATGTTATAGAATTAATCTTAACTCCCAAGTTTCATTAATCTTTTAGAGTTTCTTCTTACTTAATTTTCTAGAGTGTATTAGATGATTCTTTATACAGTAATTCCAAAGGATATTTATTAAAAAAAAACAACAAAACAGGTAGGGTTTTTTCAAGGATACAGTTTATTTGGTATTTCTATTTTCTTAAAACAGACTAGTGTATATATGAAAAGTGTCCTCATGCCTACACCTCAGCTACACAGAGAACTGAGTGGACAACTCAGTTGTCTGCATTCTTTCCACTGTTCAACTTTTTCCAGCCTCTGTAAAATAGAATGATCACAATATCTTGAAGGAGAAGCTGAAAAATGAAAGGCTGAAGCAGACTCAGTCTATGCAAAGGAACATTGGGAACTTTCCGCTGCAAATTAACCTCAAATCCTAGTGATTGGAAGTGTTTAACTTCATGGCCTTCAGAAGAATCCAGTCTCTACAAGGTTTTCAAGGTTCACATTATCACAATCAAAATGTAGCAATTCCTAATTTTTTAGAAGTCCCTCTCTGGAATTTTAAGCTTGCCAGACAGATTCAGTCAAGGAAATTTATGTCTCTTTCTATAGAAGTCAGAGCAAGTAATGTATCAGTGAGATAGTTCTAGAGTGTCTAAAGGACATCTTGACCTGAAGATATCAGATAGAGAAGTTAACAAAGGAGGTAAAATAATTTTTGCTCCCGAAGGTCTTCCATATTTCGCGATCGTCCTGATTGCATTTTCCAATGCAGCTGGTTTGTTGTTTCGGGTGCTACAATATCAGCCAGAAGGGCTAGAAATTGACACATTTAATTAAAAACTAGAGACAGAATAAGGAGGAAGAGATGGACATGACTCCACTGAAGTAATTCTGCAGATTTGTGATGGCTGCAACACTCTCTGTGACACAGACCTAGACCTCATCTAGGTTTCCTCCATCTAAAGGTGGGGGGTGGTAATAGGTATGTTGCTTCATATTTTTTCTTTTAATATTTTTCAGTTGCCAGCATGTTTATCACTTGTTCCGGTTATTAAAAAAAAAAAACACCAAAAACCAAACAAAAAACCCCATATTTTTTCCATTTTAATCGCAAAGGAAGTACATTTTCTCCCTCTGCTTGACCTAGAAAAATGGTATAAACTTATCAATGAGAATTTGAGGGTGAAAAATCCAATTTTTCATCAGAAAAGTAGCTAGGGAATATTTTCAGAATCAAAGATGAAAATCTGAGCAAGTTATGAGCAGATGAAACTGATGTTTGATAAGAAAATCTTTTTGGAATTGTGATTGTTGTTATTTATTGTCACATCAGCTGTAACTTCACTTCAGAACAACACTCACTTGCTGTTACAGAGCAGCTTTAAGAACAAGCAACTCCTCTGTTGCCATTGTAAGCAGGACAATCTTGATCTGATTTTATCTTCCTTTCTCCATTAGTTTATTGGAAATCCTAGCATTCAGAAGTGTGGATTAAAACTGCTTGGTTCTGTTGCTGAGTGCACTGGTGCACTGGAAATTTTAACCCAGCAAGGAGCTACTGACACTGTGCTTCACACCCTACAGATGTATCCAGATGAACAAGGTAGGGAAGGTGTTTTGTCAGCAGAATGAGAATGGCATGGTAGGAGGATTGTACCAGATCTGTTGCTCTCTTTAGTGCTGGATGTGATGTAGGCTGCATGGCAAGAGAAGGCTGCAGTGTTGCACAGTCCTCAGATTCACCCACACTGTAGTTACGCCTGGCCCTATAATAGCTCGTGCAAGTAACTTTCTGGAATGTTACTGAAAGAGTACTTCAGTCATGGGTTTATTCCACTCAGAATGTCTGAATTATCAGTGTCTGAATAATATTTCTTTTTCTTATAGACATACAGTGTTTGGGTTTGAGTCTTCTATGCTCTTTGATTACACGGAGGAGTTTGTGTATTGCAACCATGCACGTCCTGTCAGCAGTTCTGGTTTCTACTCTGCGACGATTTAAAGAAGTCACTGAAATCCAGATGCATGTATGTGTCATTTCTGTCTGTGAAGATGAAAACAAAACTCAAAACCATAGAAAATTATTTTAATATAGTTATATTTAGGTATAATTCCTTATTTTACTTACTTGATTTTGATTTTATTGAAATTACTAGATTAGTATAAAGCTTTGTAATTAAACAGACATTTGTTGTAGAGATGGTTTTCTTGGAGGCATATATTTAATCCAGAATATGTAAGCATAGGTTAAGTGTTTATCTAAAACTTCTGAGATCTGCAAACTAGAACAAATTTCTCAGTCATGATCCATCATTCTGTTAATCTGTAACCATTTCCTGAAGTAACCATCATTAGAGTACTGATTGCCCTTCTTTGAAAAGTCATAAAAGATAACTTAGTTCCCAGCCTTGTCACCAGGGATAAACATAGTGTAGGAATGCTGTATTTAAGAAAAGATATTACTGGAACGCTATCAGACTTTGGACCCACATCCGTATATGCAAGAAGAGCTCTTTGTCTGGAAACAAGCATTTAATCCTTGTGTAAAGTTCTGTTTCCTCTGCTTCAGAAGTTTTCCCTGTTTGTTACCAGTTTCAGTTTTCTACTGGGATAGACGTGACATCAGCTTTCTGTGAGAGTTTCTATATTTCTATTTCAGATGAATATGAAAATATTGCAAATAGAGCCTCCCTTCTTTGCTGCTGTTTTTTGCCCAGCCTTTCCACATTTAGCTTAGCAACCAATATAGAGAGAAATAAAAACAATATGCTTTATAAGGAATAAGGAAGTTACTTTAAGTGATTTAGTTTCAATTGGGTTTGGACAAAGAGTCCATAATTTACCCAGTTCATCCTTCTAGGTGGACTTTACTTGCAGAATCACGGGATAATTTTGTATTTCTTCTTAGTTATTAGATACAACTGTTAATTTTTTCATTTAGTCTAATAGTTCTTTTCAAATTCAGGGATTACAGAGCAACACACTGGAACAGGGGATGTATCTTGATTCTCCTTAGAAGGAGATTGTTTCCTCTTTACATTTTCAGGAAATCACAAGTACATTTGTCACTGCCAGGCAGGATGTTGTCAGATATAATGTTGCATATTTGACTTTTCAAAGTGTCAGTTAATATCTGTTTAAGTAGGTCAGCTAAATAAGCATGAAACTACAGCTGTATAATCAGATGCTATTTCTGCCTTCTCTCCAAACTTCTCCCATTTGTCAATTATTGCATGATTAAAAGTAAGACAAAATATTAAAGCACGAATCTTTTGGTTGAAATTTGATTTTGTTGTTTTAAAGTGGCACTTTTTAACACTGTGCTTCTTTCAATGTTCTCATTGTGTTCTTAGGGATTTCATGCAATCTTGGCAATTCTTGGTTTGTCACCTTGTTTTGCAAAGCTGCTGGTAAATGAATCATTTGACACAGTCATTTTCTACCAGATGTCTATGTGTTTCACTGACCAGCGAGATCAACAGGTATCTTCTTTCTCTGACAGTTCCACAGCTGAAAAATGTTGATGCTTTTTTTGTCCTAACTTTTATTGTTTGTCTTCCCATTCAGTTTCAAAGCCTGTGTTGTAGATGTTTTGCTAAAATAGCTGAAAATGATGAGTTAAAAAATACAATGCTGGAAAAAGCATGTATGGAGTACAATAGTATTATGGCTGAATGTTTACTTCTGCTGGGAGCTGATATCAATAAGAAGACAAAGACAAACTCTTTGATCTATCAGGTAATACATGGAAATATATATACAATTTTATTGCTTAAAAATTCGTGCTTTTGGGTTCCTTTCTGTTGCCATGTAAATATTTATTTGGCTGAACACAGAGAACAGAGACGTTACTCCCACATGCCCACCAGTGCTGCTTGCTAACTGTGACCACCTTTAAATTTAATTTTTTTAAGTGATTTGCATAAGCACTTCTTTATTTTGGTTCAGTGTCAAAGTTTTAAATAGTCTGAGAGAACTCCACCAATACTGGCTGAAGGGACTTAGGAAGTGTTCAGTTCTGCTGGTAGAACTTTCTGGGTGATGAAGCACAGCTGGGTTTGGAACTGACCATCTATTCATAGAGGGTGAGGTAGGCAAATAAGTGTAGGAAACCACAGTCGACTTATTGAAGTAGCTGAAAGTATTTCTAGAAAATGTTTTCAATATTCACAATCAACACTGGTCTGTGTAGCAATGCAGGCTTGGAGATTGAGAGGAGCTGACTGAACCATAGAAACATAAAGGTTGGAAAATACCTCCATGGAAGTGAAGTCCAAATTTTGGCTGAAACCACCTTGTCCACTAAGCCAGAGCACTAAATGCCACATCCAGTTGTTTCTTGGACACTTCCAGGGATGGGGACTCCACCACTTAGGGTTTCAATGCTTAACCACCCTGCCAGTGAAGATATTCTTCCTGATGTCCAGCCTGAATGTGCCCTGGAGCAGCTTGAGGCCGTGTCCTCTTGTCCTGTCACTGGTTGCCTGGGGGAAGTGGCTGATCTCTACCTGGCTACACCCTCCTTTCAGGTAGTTAAAGCCAGCAGAGCTGAGCTCCCTATCATTAGGCAAGACTTGGTGAGACTGACTACTGTTGCCTGTTCATTAAATACCCAGATGATAACCCCTAAGTGTCTATTTTCCACTAAACAGATAAATAAGTGGAGTTGCAATAGGCCACATGCAATAACCAAAGTAGATAAATTACCATTCATTTCTGCCTTAAAATTGTGTGTGCTCATGACAAAAATTACAATTGCAGATCTAAAGCCTTTGATACATTTGGGCAAAGCATTCATGAAAGTGGGAATTGGTACTCAGGCACCTTAGGAGGCATATGCTCCAAGGAGTAAGGAATTGCATAATTGAGAAAGAGACATAGTCCTAAAAATAAAGTCGCTCTGAATTTGAGACAATTGTCTTAATGCAGTCTGAGCTGTTACTTGAATGCTTCATATTCTTGGTTTGTTTTAATTGTTTGTTTTAATTGCTTTTCTCTGTTAGGTTTGTGAGAAAGGAAGTAATGCTAAATTGGTGGAATTGTTATTAGCCAGTGGTGCTCGAGAGCAGGATGTTCGGAGTGCTTTGACCATCAGTATAAAGAGAGGAGATAGCCAAATCATCAGCTTGCTCTTAAAGAAGCTTAGCCTTGATGTCACCAACAGCAGTATTTGTCTTGGAGGATTTGGTTTTGGCAGATTAGAGCCTTCATGGCTCATTCCTTTGTTCCCAGATAAACTTACTCAAACAAGAAAACAGAGTAAGTATATATAGAAATCATTGTACAAAATGTGTCAATGTATTTTGATGATACTATGAATGTGTTTTAGGTGAAGACTTTCAGTTCAGAATCTTTTCATAGCATTCGGTTTGCTATAGAAATTTGGCAAAACTTGAAAATAAATAATTTTTTTTTAACCTACTTAGATTTCTTGGAGATTATTTTATCTTTTCCATTTCTTGTACATATAGATGCAGGTTCTGCACTGGCAAGGATGGTGCTCAAATTCCAGATGAAGAACATTTCAGAGGATAGATCAAGAGCCTGCTCTGATCCAAACTTGTCTGAAGATGGAGTGGACAGAAACTATGACTGGAATTTCATACCTGACCCATTAGTGGACAGTATTTTTCCTTTGAGTGATGATATTGATAGTGAAGGTAATTGTTTTTCTTTTCTTTTTTGCTTTTACTAATCCAAATCTAAGGTACTAGGGCTAGACTATAGCCATAAATAAAATAAAGTTGTTTATTTGTATTTGAGATTTAACACCTCCCATGAAGAAAAAAACTTATATTTAAAATTTTGTTTGGGGTAACATTGGAAAATAGTTTGTGGTATGTGCTTTGTCTAAAAACCAAGACCTTGAAGAATTTTACCCAGTTTTACATTTAGAATTAAGTTTGTCATGCATTCAGTGTTTTTTAGAGAGAAAGGGTAAGATTCTTGCAACTGAATTTCGATTTTGACTTTGTCTGTCTGTTTCTGAGCTGCCTTCATAGTCTATGACAAAAAGTAAGAGCTTCAAGAGCCCAGTTCGTCTCATCATGAAGTCAGGTGTATTGTGATCTAGAAACTCCTCTGTTCCCTGGGTAGTCTGTCAATAAAGTTCATACAACCAGATCTGGTATAGAGGACTATGTTATTAACAAATAAAGCAGGTGAAACATGCCCTATCCCAAAGATAACTAATTGATCAGAAAATGTAAATGATGGGTTTAAGTTCAGCCCAACACCATTCTTTGTAACCAGGACATTTGAATGCCTTTAACTTATAGAAAGGCAGCATTTATGTCTATAATACCAGCAACTTCATAATGAAAGTAGCCTTAATTATTAATGTATCTTTTTTGTTGTTCAAATGTTGCACTTGTTTTAGTACAGCTGGTTACTTAAAATCAACACAGATGAAGAATTTGAATTTTTGAATCAGAGAATGCTAAGGAACTATTTTATTCTGCTTTGTTGTTTTCCTTATATCATTCAGGACCACTTTTAATTTCTGAAGGTCTATTTGTTGCCCCATGTAGAAAAGTTGTTATCCTAAAAAATTGCAGGAGTGATTTTGGGAGTTTTAAAAGTAGCTTTGAGAAGAGGGACATCAAATGTCTCCAGATAATGACACCAAATGTCTCCTGAATCACCAAATCCAGAGTGACATTTGATGTTTCATTCTCAATAAATGTGGGAGTACAAATTTATCTATTGAAATACAACTCTTTTCTATTTTAAAAAGTTATTTACACTGAAGTAGCAGAAACATGGGCTATGAAACATGCTTAATAATCCCAACCCAATGGAAACTTTGTATCATAAATCACCTGCAGGTCCTACTTGAAGAATGTCAAGTGAGTATGGCCCCTCTGCTCTAAAATGCACTGACAACATTCTTGGCCTATTGCTCACAGAATTGACCAGTGAGATCTTGCCAGTATTGATGCCTTTGAAATGCATCTTGTCTTTGTATGTCAGCATCTATAGTACAGTTGAATTCTGAGCCTCATCTTTAAATACATTTTCTTACCTATTTCTGTTCCTATGTTCAAGGAAGTGAAGGTTCACTTTTTACAAAGAAGAAGTCCAATTCCATTGCAGTTGCTGATTTATATTGTAGGGAAATGGCATGTCAGAGAGGTTCTCCTACTTTGCTGCGACATTCCTACTCTGTGGTAAGTCAGATCCATGCTCATTCCAGGTTTTTACGTCCATCTACGTAGCCTACTCCAAAATTGTTAATAATCAAGAGATAGGAAAGGTCATGTAACCATATGGGCTTTGTCTCACTGTTGCCATTCAGTGTTTCCTTTTGCTGTGGTGCACTGTGTGGATGAGTTTATGTCAGAAAAAAATTATGATCACTAAAGAGTAGACACCCTTTTGAAGTGTTCAAATTTCCAGTCTGGTGTTCAAATGGAAATACAGGAATCATGGGCTCAGTCACAAAGACTTAACTTCCCCTTAGTGAAGCCGGTCTTCAGTAATGATCAATGGAGAGAGACTGATTCCCTAAGAAGACATAAGGAGACAAATTGGTGGCATTGAAGTCAGGTTCCTTTGGAAGAAGCTTGTCTCTTTCCATTGACTGTAAAGGGAAGCTGGAGTGATTGGCTTTCCTAGGGAAGGTTATGTTTTGTAATACTCTGCTCCATTCTATTACTGCACCCTAGTGAAACTCATTCTGGGTTGCCAGAAATGCACTACTTCCATTGCACTTTAAATCTACCATTCTTTCATATTTCATGGATCAATATGTTTTATAAAGATGTGACCTATTGTTATTTTGAGTTCAAGTGTATAGTTTTTTGGTGTTCTCCCTACAAGCTCTGATAAAAAGAAATCACAATAAAAAGAGTTTTACTGAATTTGGATGATTTCAGAACATGCATATGTTCCTAAATGCTTTTTCTCTTGGATTTTGCAGGGACCTGGCTCAGATTATGAACCATTAATGAAACAAAGACGAAAATTCTTGCTCTCAGATGAATCCCCCAGTAAGTAAACTGTACAATTTAAGGTATATAACAGATTTTGCAGCCTTAATGCTTTCACAAGCATAGCATGCAAAGATTTGAGACACATTATGTATTTTTCTAAGAGGAGGATACATTTTGGAAATACTACAGTCAAGTACAAATAATGCATATATAGAGGTTTTTATTTCTTGGATTCCACAAATAATTTATGTAGGCAATGAAGTTTCAGGAGTGCCCTTATTAGCTTTCAAAAGCTCCTTCTGTTGTGCAGTGCATAAATATTCACCTCTTCCCCTTCCCTACTGTCTTATAAATTTCTGTGCCTTAATAGAATTCTTCATGGATTTGGATCTTAACCAGTATCCAAACATTCACTCTCTTCTGCATCTTTAGATCCCAAGCTAAATGGTTGTCATTTTACCTAAGTGATAGTGATAAATTAAATCATGGTATTTTCACATTTTTGTTTTAATAGAAGGCGTCTCAAAATTGTCATCACATATAAGATCATCAGACAGTCTTTCTTCATTGATCTCAGAGAAAGAATATATTAAATCACTAGATCTTTCATCAAATGAGCTGGAGAACATTGATGCCATCAGCCAGAATAGCTGCTTAACTAGTCATCTGGAACACCTTGAGAAACTGGAGCTCCACCAAAATGCTCTTACAAACATTCCAGAACAACTGTGTGAAGTAATTCTGCATAATTTTTTTTAACACAAGTTGAAATTAGTTAAAATAAAGTGTTGATCTCTAATAATGTGATCCATATATAATGTATCCATAGCAATATTACTCAAGAATATGGGTGTATATTTTGGCATGCCTCATATATTTATTTAACTTTCATTTAGTGGATTCATGTTCATTTAGAAATAAAAGCATTTTCATGGGATTGTTTTGAGTAATTTACTGCAGAGAACTGCTTTAAGATGTGTGATATTAAGTAGCAGAATAATAGCAATGGAACAGAGAACTGCAGGCAATTATTATCTTAAATTTTATGAAATGGAGCTAATTGTTTTTGAATAATGCCCTATACTTTATTTTTTTGTAGAAATATTATAGGTTACACTGGTATGATTGCTATTTTCTGCTACTTTTCCATGTGAGATAAATATAAATAAGTTAAGAATTTGTATAGAAATATAACTCAAATGCAAACATATAAATTCATCTTTTCTTTTAACTTTTTACAAGCAAATTATCCTTTTCTTTCAGAACTTGAAATGCCTGACTTACCTGGATTTGCACAGTAACCGATTTACTGCTTTCCCGCCGTACTTACTGAAGATGAATTGTATCGCAAACCTCGACATCTCGCGAAATGACATTGGGCCTTCCTTTGCTTTGGATCCCAGCCTCAGGTGTCCAACTCTAAAGCAACTCAACCTTTCATACAATCAGCTGGTGTGCACTCCTGAATTTCTTACAAGTGTTGCTGAAAATTTGGAACAGCTCTCACTGGAAGGGTGAGTAGCATGAGTAAATGGACTGTAGCATAACAAACATAATAGGAAATAATAGATTTGTCATGCAGAATGATGACTCTTTATAGCATGTAAAGGATTGTTTAGTCACTGGTGAAACACTGACATTGTCTTCCAAATGTGTAAATTGCTACAGTTTTTGTAGTAGGATTGCAAAGTACAAGGTATGGGAATGACTTTGGGCCTTGTTGGAATCTAGATTCTGTTGGAATCTTATGAAACAGCATTACTGTTCCATTAACATACTAAATAAGTTGTAGTTCAGTTTCTTTCTGCTCCATACTATTAATCCACAGGTCTGTGTAGTCTGACATACTCATCTAGGTTTTCTGTATACACAATACAGTTTCCACTGCATTTCATATGCATAAAAGCTTTTCTGGAAGTAGTAGTAGTAATGGAATTTTAGGTATTGGTATGGATATGTTTTAAACCGCAGAAACAGGTTAAAACATTTAGCTTTTTGTTTGCCAGCACTTATTGTCATATTTCTTAGTGAGGTAATTCATACCCATGTGGAATTCTTAAGAATGTGATTGGTGATAGCTCTGTAAACTGCAGAGACTGTGTCATTCATTTCCTGCAGTTCATGCTAAATCAGATGGTGAACTTTGTTAGTAATACTACCCTGGCATAACAATGGATGGATCTTTTATCTCTGTGGTTTTGGTATCTTTCTCTTCCTCTTACTAGTGTTCTTCTCCCCAGAATACATTGTGTAAAATTATATACTCATCCTGAATTGCATTCCATACAGGAATTATTTTTTAAAAAATTTTGTAGGTTGTTCGTAATTCTGTAATATTGCAAACACATACTTTTAGTACACAGAACCTCTCACAAATGCAGCAATCCTCTTTGCATGGGATTGAGCTCCAGTATGTAATCAGAAAATTAAACCTTGCAATACATTTTGACACTTGGTCTCCAAATTAATTAAACTGATTTTAATATCAGTCATGTTATTCCAGGTCGCCATATGTGCTAGTGGTTTTGCTGACTGGTCAGTCTTTATGTAGATAAAGTTTTATTTTTGCTTTACTGGTGTAAGGATGACTTTGTCAAATCAACACTACTTTCACCTTTTACCTAATAGTTTCTAAAACAAAACATGGATTGTCTTTTTCCTTGTTGTTATCATAGAAACAAGATTTCATGCTTATGTTCGCCCCTATGCTTGAAAGACCTGAAAATTTTAAACATTAGTAAGAACAGTATTTCATCCCTTGCTGACAATGTCTTCATGGGCTGTACAAAACTGGAGCAGTTCAATGCCAGAATGAATGCTCTTGGTAAGTATCTGTGAAAATAGGATTCACCTTCTAGAAACTATTTCAAGTCACAAAATTCCTGTGCCACCAACATTTGGAGTCTTGGAAGAACAGAAAAGAGTAATACCACATGTATTAGTCCTTGCTTATACAGTTTCCTAAGTGTCAGCTTTTGATCACTGAAGCATAAAGTATGCTTCCAGTCATTTGATCTGGCTCACCCAACTCCTCTTGTTCCTGCATTTGGAGTGGATGCTGTAAAAATGACTGAGTGTACTTGAGATTGTACACGCTGCTGAGGAAGGTTCAAAGAAGAGAAAATCATTGAGATTTAGCTTGCAAATCTAGTACTAATACAGGTTTAATACTGTACTGTAATACATAGATGCATCCTGGCTTGTATAAACAGCAGTGTGGCCAGCAGGAGCAGGGCAGGGATTGTCCCCTGTACTCAGCACTGGTGAGGCCACACCTCAATCCTCTGTTCAGTTTTGGCCTCTCACTTCAAGAAAGATGTTGAGGTGCTGGAGTGAATCCAAAGAAGGACAGAGGAGCTGGTGAAGGGTCTAGAGCACAAGTCTGATGGGGAGCCTTGCAGGGGAACCTTAGCACTCTCTACAACTGCCTGAAAGGAGGCTGCAGCAGATAGGGTTGGTCTCTTCTCCCAAGGCAATAGGACAAGAGAAAATGGCCTCAAGTTGTGCCTGGGGAGGTTAGACTGGGTATTAGGGAAAATTTATTCACTGAAAGAAGCACTGGAATAGGCTGCACAGAGAAGTGGTTGAGGTATTTAAAATCTCTGAAGCTATTTAAAAGACATGTGAACGTGGCCTTTAGGCTTTAGTGGTGGACTTGGCAGTGTAGGGTTAATGGTTGGGCACAATAGTCTTAGAGGTCTTTTCCAACCTGAATGATGCTATGATTAAATATTTGCCACACCATAGCCATCACTATCTTCAGAACAGGAGAGAATGTTTGGTTCAGTTGCCTGCATGCAAGTGTCATTTGAGATGCCCTGAATCATCCCCCTGGGCTTTCAGTTTCTGGTCCAGAAAAAGCAGATCTTCCATAGCTCCTGTGTATTATCTTCAAACCTTGTGCACACAGCTCAGGTAGCACAGGGCAGATCCCCTTCACTAGAACCCAGTGTTAAGGAACTAAAGTTTCTTTAACTCAAGCTTGAGTCCATCCAGAGTGTGGGTCAGTGGCTTAGCATATTTTTTGTAAAGGTGTCAAAATCACTTTATTTATGCAAAATAAAAATTATACAAATTGGATTTTCAGTGATACTGTGAGAGTTCATAAATTCATAAAATTCATAAATTAGAATTTATTCTTTCAAGACAAAACCTTCCATTTAGAAATTACTGTCACATTATTTCAGAAGGTAACACTTAGAATTGCATTTAACACAGCTGAACGATTAGACTAATTTTTATAAGAATAATAAGTGAATAAGACCCAATAAATCCTGGGTCACATGTATACTTGCAGTACAGTAAAGTGTAAGTAAGATTAATTTTAATAATATCATCTATCATAATTAAGATTATTTTGAATAATATAATCTATATATAATCTTTAAACAAATCATACCTTGTTATCCTTCATCTCACCAGGAGATGAAGGATAACAATGTATGATTTGTTAAAAGATGATATATTAATTAATTTTGGGACTTTAGTTTTTAATAAGCTTTAAGAAAAAGGATTTGAACACTGCCTTTAGTAGGTGATATCTTTGTAAGAAAATGATAGACTGACCTTTTAGTCGGTCTAAACTCCAGTCTTTAAAATAATTTAAACCATTCTTAAAATGATAGCATTAACCCCTTTTTCTGCTCTAGAAAAGGTACCTGACTTGTCATCCAGCATAACAAGTTTAAAATTATCCCAGAATTGTTTTATTAACGTTCCAGAAGCAATTCTTCTTCTACCACAGTAAGTTACTCTTTTATTCATTGATGTTAATGTCAAGTTCTTGATAAAGAAAATCCGATGTTGTTATGCAGAAAATTCTGAATGGTTTACTGATCTTCAGGGAATCCTCACTGGTTAAATACAGATATTGGTAGCTTGTAAACTGAAGACAAATAAGTCACATTTTCTTCATGATTCTGAAAAATTCTGCTCCTCAGATTCAAATCACTATTGTTGAAAATATATTCCATGACAGCTGAAGCTGACAATTCTTGCTGAGAATACTAGAATCAATCTCATATTTACTTGGAACCAACAATAAAAATACAGTTTTTGCTTTTTGAGTTCTGCAGACTTTTGCACAAGACTACTGAGATTGGTTTTTCACTTCCTAAATAACATAAGATACTTATTCTCAAAGAAAAACACTTCCTCCAGAAGGAGTTGTGGTAAAGAAGCATGTGATATTTATTTTGCTATACATTCAAAGCATTACTTATGTGAAAATTGGATTTTGCTTTTTTTATAAAAGTTGCTGACATTAACAGATCTCTAGAATGAGATTGTGGAGGGAGTGCTTGGAAGGGGTGATCCCATAGGTGTGAGGAGATGTGATTGCTGAAGGCACCATAGAGAGAGCAGATCCACAGATTTGGGAATTTATATTAATGAAATTAACATGATATTGCACATTTTCAGCGTGCTAACATTCACAGCTGCAGATTTAATAGATATGTTGAAAAAAATGCAGTTTTCAGATTCTGCATCTCCCAGCTCAGAAAAATGAAGAAGGTATTGCATGCATTTTTGTGTGCTTCACAAACAGCATGTTTGTCCAATAGGTCTAGGTGATCTATGTAATTTCTGCACATACATGCATTTGCAAACATACCTACTTGTATTTGGATTTCAGTCAGAAATCCATCTCTTCTGATAGCTAATCCACTTGTTTATTAAAAATTAATACAGCTTTGGTTTCAGCTAATCTGGGTTTTATTTTTTCATTTGCTAACTTCTCTCTTTTTTATTTTCATGTTTTTAGTTTGAGATCAGTAGATTTAAGCCAAAACAAGATCACAAGCCTGCCTGGACCGATGCAGTGGAAATCACTAAATTTAAGGGAGCTGTTATTTAATCATAATCAAATAGATGTCTTGGACTTGAGTGAAAAGGCATGTGCATGGTCTAGGCTAGAAAAGCTACACCTCTCCCACAACAAGTTAAAGGAGGTAAAGTGTAAGATTCTACCTAAAGAAAATTTAATTGCTTTTCAGTTGAATGCAAATTTTCAATGTTCATTTGATTTTTGTGTCACCTCTCATACAATTGCATTGTGTTCGTGAAATGTATGTAAGTGCAAGTATTTTCTTCCTCTGTGAAGGAAAATTGCTATGTGCTGTTCAGCTTTTCTGCCTGGAATGTGGCATATAATCAGTTTGTATACTGATTTACTAATAAGGTCTTTTCTCTCTTACTGTGGGATATTAGACCTGTTTATTATAAAAAAATTAACTACAGCAGTAAAAAGAATACCTAGTTCTGTTAAATAATTAATGTATTCATGTTCCTCATTTTTTTAACATTTAGTTGCCCATTAAATGTTATTTTATTTAGATTCCTCCTCAGATTGGCTTCCTAGAGAACTTGACTTCTCTGGATGTAAGTCATAATCCTGATTTGAGATTCTTTCCTGATGAAATGGGAAGACTGTCCAAAGTCTGGGATCTTCCTTTGGAAGGACTTCATCTTAATTTAGACTTCAAGCATGTGGGATGCAAAGCCAGAGACATTATCAGGTTTGTTGCCCTATTTTTCTTGATATTCCTGGTTTGTGGTCTTGGGATTTGCAGTAAGCACTGAGGAAATAACATGCTGTTTTGAAAAGACACACTGGTTTGTCATGTGAAATCCAGCATGCTGTTGTGTGGGAGGTTATGATAACAACACAGACAGATAAAACAGAGTGGTTTAGACCATACTAGTATTACTTCTTGAATTTGATGCTTCCACAAACTGCAATAAATTGGTGCTTACAAATTATTTGTAATATGTTTATTGTGTTCCCCAGTTTCTCTGTGCACTGCACAGAGCACTTTTTTGGGATAATTACAAAGCAAAAAAAAGATATATTCTGAATTAAACTTTAGCTTTCAAACCAGAAATTAGAGTAGACACTTAAAAGAACAGTAATATCAAACAGATACAAAAAATTTGAAGAAAATGGTATGGTTCTAGATTTTTCTTTGTTCTTGAGTTCTGTTCATCTTTTTCTTTGTTATACACTTCTGTGTGTTTTGCAAACTTTTTTCTACCAGGTTTCTTCAGCAGCGACTGAAGAAGGCTGTGCCTTATAACAGAATGAAGCTCATGATTGTTGGAAACACTGGCAGTGGGAAAACTACCCTGCTGCAACAGCTCATGAAAAGCAAACGAACAGAACTGGGCTCTCCAAAAGCTACAGTAGGCATTGATGTAAAAGACTGGATCATTCAAGGGAAAGGCAAAATGAAGAAGGAG
The DNA here is from genome assembly GCA_034509185.1 of Euphonia xanthogaster. Classification (NCBI taxonomy): domain Eukaryota; kingdom Metazoa; phylum Chordata; class Aves; order Passeriformes; family Fringillidae; genus Euphonia; species Euphonia xanthogaster. Next base: position 13,933,098 of record JAYDZK010000056.1, on the reverse strand, counting down.
CTTATATTAAATGTGTGGGACTTTGGAGGTATTTCCTGAGTTAATTTTCCTTTACTATTGACTTTTCTAATATTTTAATGCAATACTTATTCTTAGAGTCAGCCTGTGGTAATTCAAACTGGGGACAGTAGAATCACAAATGTACACCCAAAGTCAAATGACCACTTATAAATTAGTGGATTCTGTAAATTAGCAGCCAATCCCTCAAAGCCTCAGGAATTTCTTAGCACCAAATGTGGTTTGCCCACTCATTTCAACTAAAATACTTAGAATAATAATTTCAGAATAGTAAGAAACTGCTTGCAATCACCAGAAGAATGTTTCATTAAACTCTGTTTCTCCATTTTGTAGTCCAGGTCTCTCTAGGCTCTACAATGTCACAGGTTTGTAAGGTCACAGACAACAAAGCACTTAGGGTGAGTGTTTGAACCTTGTGTTTCTGGAAAACTTTCTAAGTTTGGGAAGTACAGAAGCACTTCTAAAATCCAGGGCTAATTGAGGCTGTAGAAAAGTTATTTTTAAACAGAGGTCTGTCATCATTTAAATACAGTCTATCACAATGCATAAGCACAGACCAGTGCCATTCAAGCTGGATGTGCAGCTTTACTTGTAATTTTAAGTGCTTAATTATGTGAATTTATTATGTGAAGTTGCTGAAAGTATAGGAGAAAGGAAGGGAAGAAAGTAAAGGGAAAGAGTGAAGGAGAAATTCAGTACTGAAGTTTTAAAAGAATCACTACCTTTTAAGTTGTCTATGCAGCAACCATGTTTATCCAGTTAAATCTTACACTTGATATAAAACCAGTGTATGTGTTTTAACATTAACTTCAATCAGTGAGCTACCACAGAGTGCCTTTCTAAAATTCATAGTTTTTATGGTTTCCTGTCAAATTATATGAATTTCTGCAAACATTAATTTCACTTGTGAACTCGTGGAGATGTTCAGTCAAGGAAGTACTAAACAATGGAAATTTTTTGATCATTAGGACAAGAGGAGTTCTACAGTACCCATCCTCATTTCATGACCCAGAGGGCTTTATACCTTGCTGTTTATGATCTCAGCAAAGGACAAGCAGAGGTGGATGCTATGAAGCCATGGCTTTTTAACATCAAGGTAAGACTTACAGAATGGAATTCTCCTTTCCAGGGAGCTGTAGGTGAACAGCAAATTAACCATAAATATTTATATAGGGGAAGAAGAAAAAAAATTCTTCAAATAGTAAGAGCAGTAATATTAAACAAGAGCTGAAATACATCATGTATTGGATATGACAGTAATTTTAGACATAGAAAGACATGATCAGCACCATTTTGGACTTAAAATTGTACAAAGTAATGTGGAAAAGAATAGTTTGTATATTCTGGCAATATTTTGAATTTACTGATAAAAATAAGAAAGGAATAGCATTAAAGAAATAATGAGTTAAACTTGTATTTTTCTTTCACACCAGTATAAATTTTGGGGAAATCAGAATTGGACTAATTTAAAACTGACTAGATACAGGCTTGAAATTATGCTATTAAGTGTATGCTTAGTATCCTATTATTAATAGGAGTTATTCCAGAGCTGTGGTAGGGAATTGACCTGACAATCTGCCTGTGTATTTGTCATTTTTTCTAAGTGTTTATCTCCATTTATGGAGCCATTCCATGGTGAGTGAGCATTACTTGTCTTTTCTTTTATAGGATGCTTAGCCATGACTGGGCAATACACTCACATAAAGAGTTTGTTTACTGTTCCTGTTAATGAACTTGTCTTTTCCACTCTTTTTGTCTTGGGCAGTGATTGCAATCAGTTTAGTGTTGATGAAAATCACTTCTGATGTGTTCTCCTTTGCTGTGCAGTACCTGCTGATGTTTCCCTGCTGCCCTGATCCAAAGACAGCTAGCAAAGTACCATTTCTTTTGGCTATTCCATTTTTTTGGATGTTCTTAACAAATAATGTCCCTCTATTTTACTGCCAGTAGTGTTAATCTGCAAAGAATGAAGTACAGATGTACATTCCTTCCTTTTAGAAAAAGCTGATTTTTTTTATATTTCTCTTTTGAAATAGCTCTCTGAATGTTTGACTAAATTGCCCACATTTTTTGTGAATATAGAACTCTAAAATCAATATTTGCTATTGAGTTAATCAACAGTATGGATCTCACTAACAGGCTCGAGCATCAACATCCCCTGTGATTCTTGTTGGCACTCATCTGGATGTTTCTGATGAAATGCAACGTAAGGCCTGCATGAGTAAAATTACCAGAGAGCTGTTGAACAAGCGAGGCTTCCCAGCAATCCAGGATTACCACTTTGTCAATGCCACAGAAGAATCTGATTCCATCATCAGACTTCGGAAAATCATCATAAAGGAGAGTCTTCACTACAAGGTGAGATACATACTGTTTTAATGTTAAAAATATTCTTGTTTTACTTAAGGGAATGCATTTTTGAACATTAATACATATTTAAATAAATTCCTATGTGATAGAAAAGTCATCTTGCCTTCTATAAAATGTTACACACAGCAAAATAATGAAGGAAATTCGTCAGGTTTGTTTTAATTTGATTTTCTTCCCAAAAATTCAACTTAGTAAAAATACCAGCTAAGTTCTTTTTTCAAGCACTAGGGCCATAAATCAAGTATTTAATGAAAAATCAGCCATCAGATCGG
>JAYDZK010000056.1:13896523-13930338 GCA_034509185.1 Euphonia xanthogaster | reverse complement strand
TAAATCAAGTATTTAATGAAAAATCAGCCATCTTTGTCTTACAAAGAAATTTCATTACAACCTTGTTTTCTTGGGTAGCATCATGTAATTACAGCAAGTATTGCAAGATTTCAGGGGACAGGAAATAGGATGTTGTGGTTTGTGAAAACCAACTGATTTCTCATTTACTGATTTCAGTTTACATAGCATGAAACTATTTCTATAAAGAGGAAAGTGAATTAAAGCAGGAAAGGAAGACCCTGTGGACTGAGTGATCCTCCTAGATTGGAATATCTGCACTTGTAATTCTGTTGTCTCCAAAGTCATCCCAACTCATTCCCTGCTCTATCCTTAGCCACAACATGAAGCCTTAAGTGTGAATGAAGAGACCAGCCCAGGCATGGAGCTTGTAGAAAGATAGGATCTTATCTGAAACAAAAAGAATATACCTTTTTTTTTTTAATTTATGCAACACATTATTCATATATGTCATAGCACATTAAAGAGAAAAAGTAATGTCCTGTGCTACTTAAATCAATGGTCAAGAGCTTCATAAATCATACCAGAACCCAAATTTCTTTCAAATGACTGCTTGGAAGATTTTGTAGAGCAAATGATGTATGTATTCATGACTAGCCTCACAACAGTGGAGCTACAAATGAGTTAAAGTATACACACCTCTCTTGTTTCTCTCAGGAATTAGGTACTTAGCCATATCCAAATTCTCTCTAACTTCATTCCACTGTACAAGGAGCAGCTAACCAGTCCTGAATGGCAAGGAGGTGTCCTCTCAAGTGAAGTGGGTTAATTCCTCCTCTCATGCATCCAGTAGGCATGAATTGAGCTGGTGATTTTATGTGGCTCTATGTCTCACCATACTTATTGAACACCCCAGAGAAGTTCTGCTTTTTGAAAAATGTTGTTCCTTTAATGTCTACATCTCTTGAGACTATGACTTAAACTGGTGTTTAAACTTCTACACAGATGTAAGGTGGCCAGAAGGAAATGAGATAATTACCATAAATTATGTAGGTAATTTGTGAAAGGAATGTTACAAGGTATCTGCTTAGAGATTAGACAGCGTTAGTTAAGTGTTCAGCAGTGTCATCAAGTACTCCAGAGTCTTTGAAATTACACAAGGTACTAATTTCATCTGCACAAGGTACTAATTATATTTTTGACACATTAAAAACATCACAGTACATTGGTGAGAGAAAAATTACAGTTATGAGGCCAGTTTGTAAATATTGGGAAAGTTGTTTCCCATTTCCTCAATAAAGTTGGTAGCTCAGCATGCATGGAGAAAGGAAAACCTGACTGGGTACTAGTGATTACCAAATATCAAGGGGTGTCTGCAGAAAGGAACAGAGGCTCAGGAAGCAGGCACAGAACACCCGTTTGTGTCACTCGTGTGGCTAAATTTATTTAATTCGATTCTCTTGTCCACTGACTGCCCACCGAGGAGACTTTTAATCGAGCTACTACCCTCTTCCCCCCCATTTACCTAAGACATGGCCACAGATATTACATAGTACAAGAAGTATAGGTTTTTATTAATTTGTCCATTGCTTTGTATTAACTGAAGATGTATGATAAAATCTGCTCATACAGTGAATATTTTCCTTTTACTTTGAACCAAAGCTTCTCTTTGAAATAATGTCTTCAGAGAGACCTCATTTATTATTTTTTATGTACAAGTAATATGGAAATATTTTCTTCTCTGAGTAGTTATTTACAGGAAGACATTATAATTCTGAAAGAATAATTACTTACATCTACCTTTCAGAAGCCTTGTTAGTCAGTAAATGAGTGTTCTTGTTCCTTTCTGCTTCTATTGAGTGGACATAAATTTTATATCTTAGTTTTATTTTCTTCATTTCACATGAATAAATTAATACATTTAAGATTATTATTCATAATTTTACAGATCAGAGATCAGCCAGTGGTTGGTCAGCTAATTCCTGACAGCTACCTGGAGCTGGAAAAGAGAATTTTGCTGGAACGTAAAAACGTCCCAGTGGAATTTCCTGTAATTGATCAGAAACGCTTGCTGGAACTGGTACAAGAAGGCCAGTTACAGCTGGATGAAAATGAACTCCCTCATGCAATTCACTTTCTGAACGAATCAGGTAAAATATTCTCTTCAATGTATGTTTTTTAGCACTTTGTTGTAAATCTGCAGCTGACAGATCTGTACATGATTTTACATCTTTCACAAGGTAGCCACAAAATGGTAAGCTGAGGTGTATAAGCTTGGATAACATCAGTTTGTTAAACCACATTTTTAGGAAGGGAATTCCATGACATGAAGGATCAGTACTGTAACAGTTTATATCTCTTGCTCTCTTTTACCCCTCCTTGAAAACATCCTACTGCCAGTTAGGCAGCACAGTTGCTGAAGAAAGATGCAATTGCTCCAATCACTCAGATAGAATAGTGGTTAGAGGAATACATGTAACAGCCTATCTCAGTGCAGTACTAACTTCCTGAGATTAAATAATAAACCACACAGATCTTAGTAAAAAAGCAAGTCAGATTAAAAATCTAATGAAAATTCTGAAACTAAAGGTAAAGCTGAGCATGCTGTGCTTGCACTCTACTGTTCTGAGACATTGACATCAATATAGCTGTATTTATTATTTAAATTGTTTATGTCAAGTTATATAATAAAAACAGCCCAGAGTGGAGTGCTTACTTTGCTTAATATTGATCTTGAGCAATGCATTGCTAATTACAGTATTCTTTGTGCAGGTGTTCTCCTTCATTTCCAAGACCCAGCACTACAGCTAAGAGATCTGTATTTCGTAGATCCAAAGTGGCTGTGTAAAATCATGGCACAGGTCAGACTGAACGCTTTTTGTGTGTGCATTTATGGTGTATTTTCCCCTGTCTAAAGCCACTGTAACTCATCAATGTTCCTTCTTCACCACTTCTTTATTGTTTCATGATCTAGAATTTTCTCAAGGACCATACTTTTTTAACCTGGTTCTTTCTATTGCTTTCTGGACAACTGTGTTATTGCTTGTCTGTTCTTAAATTGTAATGTCCTATATCATTTAAACTGCAACAGACACAAGAATACATGTAGAACAGAAAAACCCCATGGATGCAGGGTAATCCTGCAATATGTTGCCACAGGTTGGGATGAAAGCTGGAACTTTGGGCTAAAGGCTGTAAGAATGGGGAAAAATTGTGACTGTATACTAGGTACAAATGGCAGAGACAAGTGAGTGGGTATGAAGTTGGAATGGGAGAGCAGACTGTTTAAGTGAGACCATCATTGAAATGTTGATCTAGAAACACTCTCAAAACTTATTATATATATTCAGATTTTCTAACCTCTGAAACTTTCATCTAAGGATGAATGTATGCCTGAAATTGTTTCACTTTTTTTAAAAGATTCTGATGGTGAAAGTGGAGGGCTCTTCTAAATATCCTAAGGGAATTGTGAAGCGTTCAGATGTGGAAAAATTCCTTTTGAAAAAGAGCAAGTTTCCTAAAATCTATATGTCACAATACTTCAAGCTTCTGGAAAAGTTTCAGATTGCTTTGCCGTTAGGAGAGGACCAACTACTAATCCCAAGCAGGTAAGCAAGGAGCTAAACCCACAAATGACAGCCATAGAGATAGATCAAAATTGAAACCTGCCATCAGGCTAACTAGTTTCACTGATCATCAGAGCAATTTGGTACGTGAAAGCATGACATACTCTTTGTATATTACATTTTAGTAAATGCTTTCAGAAGAGATATGTTAAGCTGATCTTGTAGCAGATAAAGCTTATGTTGTATCAACATGGTGGGTAAATGGAAACTATAAATGATAGAACACTTTATGAGGATAGTACTTCTTTTGCAGTTACCACGTTTCAAGACTACAGCAAGAAGGTTATAATTTAGCTTCAGAGCACTGTGCCAGCATTACAGATATTTACTGAAATTTAAAAGATAACAAAACATTTCCATAACTTATTTGCATGAAGTGAGAACCACTGACAAGTTACTCAGAGGCACTGTCTCCTTCAAAAAGTGTACATATTAAATGTGGTGACAAAAAAAGTGTTATGACTTTGAATGTGGTATTTTTGTTTTACCTGAAGCAGATAACTCAGTTTCTCTGCCTCGGTTACAGATTTCCCTAATGTGTTTAGTAATGTTTATGTTGCCTAGTGGACAGAGTGTTGCATGGCTGCACTGATTAGGATTTTTATGTCCTTCAAAGCCCTGAGATAGGAAGATTTTATCTGAATATCTTATCTACATATATGCCTCAGATTTTTCTCATATTTGCATTAAATGTCTAATGATCCATTAGTGAGGTACTGTTGTGTTTAAATTACAGTCAGAACTTCACTTTGACACAAGCAAGCATAATAAACAAACATACTGTTAGCTCCCTTACCATCTGAATCATGCATTCATTAATAAATAATACATTTTACATTATAAATAATATATGTCATAAGCTCAGATATATTGCATCATCAAATACTTTTCTTCTTTCAGCTTGTCTGATCACAGACCTGTTATAGAGCTTCCCCACTGTGAAAATTCAGAAATTATCATCAGGCTTTATGAGATGCCATACTTTCCTATGGGATTTTGGTCGAGGCTCATCAACAGGTTGCTTGAGATATCTCCTTACATGTTATCAGGAAGAGGTACAAATCTTTATCTTCAAAGTTTGCCTTGAGTGCCCACACCCACATGTTAAAGCTTTAGTCCTCAACACTGTTTTGCTTTAGCTAAATTCTGAACTTCTGAACTTCACAAATGTAAGAAAAAGACAGTGGTCATTTTTGTAATTTAGCAATATCCAGGAACAGATAGTGCCTGATCTTGCAGTTGTGTGTAAAAGGAGGTAAAGGTTGTAAGTGGTCCATTTCTCTCCTTCACATGCTAGAGATAGGGGAAATCCTCCTGTTTCCTGCTGTTTGCTTCCACAAAGAGTACAGGAAGGGATATGTCTTCCACACAGAAAAACAAACTGCTTTTCTTCAGGTTCATTAAGTCTCAAGGCTTTGCTTTTATCAGAAAGAGGGGCTATGTCTTTACTTTTTTCCCAAGAATTCCATGCTCTCATATGGTAATACTCTACAAATATCACTTGTAAATGCCTGATTTTCTGGCATTTGGGTTTCTTCTGAGCATCAAATTCCAGTTGCATCCTTCTATTTCATCAGTGTGTGAGAGGAAAATTTTAAATCACAGCCTTTTTTCATATTTTGCCTGAGATATTATGTGCTTGAACCTGAACATACCTAAGCATTTCTGTAATTCCTTCTAGAACTGAACACAAGTTGACATATATTTAGTTTTTGTGGGGCTGTGATGCCTGCAAGGTTGTAACCTTAATTTTGTTTGCTATTTGGGTAAGTATAAGCCTACAATCATAATTATATATTCAAAGTACCATGAATTATTCTGAATATTTTTAAATTGACATTCATATTAGAGATCAGACTTCTAATCTAATTTTGTGTTTTCTAGAGCGAGCTCTTCGTCCTAACAGAATGTACTGGAGACAAGGCATCTACTTGAACTGGTCTCCTGAAGCTTATTGTCTAGTGGAATCAGCAGTATTTGACAGCAACCCAGACAGTTTTTTGAAAATTACAGCACCTTCTTGCAGAAAAGGTTAATTATTCCTGAGCCTGAATTTTGCTCCAGTTTGATTGCAGCTTGGCATTTTGGTTTGTTGTGCTTTTGCCTTTGGAATATGGAATTTGTCTTTGCAATTAAAAGTACGGCAGACTGGGTCTGTAATTTCCCTCTTTTTGTTTCTTAAAGGGTGCATCCTTTTGGGGCAAGTTGTGGATCACATAGATTCTCTCATGGAAGAATGGTTTCCAGGTTTGTTGGAAATTGATGTTTGTGGTGAAGGGGAAACACTGTTGAAGAAATGGGCTCTGTACAGCTTTCAAGATGGTGAAGAACACCAAAAAATACTACTTGATGACTTGCTTAGGAAGGCTGAAGAAGGTATATATTTATGCCATTTGGGGTATATAGAGGTACACTTGTATCTACACAACTACTATGCAACATCCCCTTTATAGCATTTGGGTATTTCATGTTATTTGAAAATGTTTCATTTCCATAAGAAAAAATTACAGTGTAAGTCAAAAGCAGCTTGGGGTTTTTTATGTCAGAGCTGTCTAGTATATATAAGAATAGGAGACAGATTGCATCTACTCTGTGTAGTTATATAAAAATAGCAATAATGCAAAGAATCATTTTGTCATAACACTGATTATGCAGCTTCAATCTTGGAACTGAATCCAGCAGATAGTAAAAGTGATATTTGATCCCTTGGTTGGATCACATAGCACAGTAATTTAAAAGACAATATTCAGTATGGCATTCTACATACTAACAGCATTCTTTCTTTTTACAGACAGAAAAATGATGTCTTGGTTAGTGTTACGTTGCAGCCATTTTTTTCACATTTGATAGGTACATATATAGAACCTTGAAAATACTTCAACGTGTTAGAGCCAAGATTTTTAATGGTAAACTTAATTAGTATGTATGTTTGTGTGCATGCATATGTGTATATATATACAAACATATATGTAAATATATAGGCACATATATTAATCTTATTTTAGGTACATTGATCTTATGCATTTTCAGAGGTCCTGATGCCTTTCAGCGCTTTTTCACTGATTATCTTTTTTTTTTCATTTTCTCTTTTGTTTTTCTTAGGTGACCTTTTGGTAAATCCAGATCAACCAAGACAGACCATTCCAATTGCTCAGATTGCTCCTGATCTGATACTGGCTGATTTGCCTAGAAATATTATGTTGAACAATGATGACCTGGAATTTGACGAAGCTCCTGAATTTCTCTTGGGTAAGCATTATTTTGTAGGGTGTGGTTTTTTTATAGAGATTATGTAAACAAATGTATTGAAGTCAGTTCTGCAACATATGAAAAGCATTTTAGAGATTTATTTTCTGAAGAAATGTATTATTTTAAGGTATTCTGAATTTCAGGTTATTGAGTTTTGAATTTTCCATTAATTTGTGCACTAGGACACTGGTTTTTATGTGTTTAGTTTACTGATCATGAGTCTTAACACAGATGATCCATATATTTTAAAACTGAACCCTTTCAGCTATGATTTTTGAGAAATGGTTGTTATCCTTTTTAATAGCACTCTTCAATGTTATTGTTCAAAAGGTGATGGTGGCTTTGGATCTGTGTACCGTGCATCCTATGGTGGTGAAGAGGTCGCTGTGAAGATTTTCAATAAACATACTTCCCTCAGGCTCCTGAGACAAGTAAGAAATCCTGCCTTTTTTTCTGTAGTGCTGCTCTTGGAATACCAGCCCTAGCAAAGAGCTTTAAAAGTTTAAGTAAATTGCAAGTCCTCGCTCCAAAACATTCCTCAGTTTACTTCAGATGTAGAGATTATGCTTTTTGCACTATTTCATCTGATTTAACAATTTACAGGAGCTTGCAGTGCTTTGTCACCTCCACCACCCCAGTCTGGTGTCTTTGCTGGCTGCTGCAATCCGTCCCCGGATGCTGGTGATGGAATTGGCCCTCAAAGGATCTCTTGATCGTTTGCTTCAACAGGACAATGCAAGTTTAACTAGAACACTTCAGCACAGGATAGCTCTACATGTAGCAGATGGCCTAAGGTAAATGTGACTTCTGCATTGCTGTAAAACAGGATAAAGATGATATACTGCTAATGAAAAGCTTCTGTTCTCTCACATCTCAAGCAGAATATTTCCTGGGTCAGACAAATGCTTGTATTTTCATGGTTGATTGACTGATATCTAATGTGAACTTTCATTACCTGTTATTTTCCTACTAACAAGTGATGCTCATATAAGTAGAGAAATTGGAAGACTCTGGATGCAGTTTCCATGTGGCTGTTGATTTCTTACTGAAATGTCAAAGAAATTAATTTAGTGCATTTTTCAAGTTCTGAAAGTCATTTAATCACCTCACCTCTTTGCAGTGGGACTTCAAAATGACCAAACCTCCAAGAGGGTTAAGCTTAAGGTTCTAAGATGCATTTTTCAAACTATCAGTGACTCTTCAGATAAAACTTGGTACAAAAATACTGCAATGTAAATAGTAAAGTAGTAAACAGTAAATAGTATTTCAGAACAATTCTAAAGTCATTATCCAGAAAGGCTGTGTCTTGTTGGTGATGTTTGCCATTTTTAACACAATATTTCATGTTTGAAAGCACAATGTACTGTTACAAGAATAATGCACTCAGTGTGTGTATACAGATGCATCCCTAACTTGTGAATGCTTTCAGTAAATATTTTTTGATTACTAGGTACCTGCACTCAGCAATGATCATCTACCGTGATTTAAAGCCTCACAATGTGTTGCTCTTTACCTTATATCCCAATTCAGCTGTTATTGCAAAAATAGCTGACTATGGCATTGCCCAGTATTGTTGCCGAATGGGAATAAAAACCTCAGAAGGCACACCAGGTATGGAAATAGGATTTGATTTAAAGTCCATTATGTCCAAAAATAGCTAATATATTTTTAATGTAGTCTGTAAGAAGTAACTCAAATCTATATTCTAGTCAAAAATCACAAGAAGTAGTCCTAATCATATTACAAGTTGTGATGCCAGATTTATACCTCTTAGCCATTCCTCCTGTTCATGTTTTAACACCTTTTAGAAGAATCAAGGAGTATATGAAATGTTTAAAAAGAGGAAATTAAATTACATGCATTCATAATAATTTTTTGCTGTCTGAGTTTAATATGATTATTGTGATATTGAAATTATACTGCTAACATTTTTTGCTTTAATTTCCAGTAAAGTGTACATAAGTCTTAATTTTTTTTAAGGCAATAAATATCTTCACTCTTCCCCAACTTTAGAGAGAACCTATTAGCTTCCATTCTAAAGCCCTGAACAACTCAATCACTTTGAAAAGTTCCTTTAGGTCTTTTAAATTGTGGTTGGGAGTGCCACTTCAAGTGTTAAATGTTAGACTGTCAATAAAGACAGCAGACTTGCCCTTGATTTTCAACATTCATTGCTAAAGTAATTATCTTACAGTAAAAGGGGCAGGAGCCCTGTAACTGATGTATTGTCCCCTTCTTTTATACTTACTGCTGATATTCTTGGACATCTGCCAAATACAAACTATTGCCAGCCCAGAAATAGTTTGATGTTTTTCCTTGCACTTCCTGTGCCATTTTTATCAATAATTGTTTACTTTTTAAAGTACAAATATGGCTTCATCTTGACATGAAGCATACTTATTAATCAATGATTTATTTGCAGGATTTCGAGCGCCAGAGGTTGCCAGAGGAAATGTTATTTACAATCAGCAAGCTGATGTTTATTCATTTGGCTTGCTGCTTTATGACATTTTAACAGGAGGAGGTAGAATAATGGAAGGCTTGAAGTTTCCAAATGAATTTGATGAATTAGCAATACAAGGAAAATTACCAGGTATGCCTTGTTTCTAAAAGTTTTAGGTTTTGTCCTGCCTCCTCCAGAAATAGCATATATTATGAGTTATGTTGTATCTAACGGTGATCATAGAAGGAGACTTAGAAAAATACAACATTCTTTATATTTCTTCTGCATTGTAATCTGTCATTAGTGGCTGCTGGAAGGAAGATTAAACAAGCTGTCAGGCTGGACATGATGTAATCATCTGGACATTAACTCAGGACAACATAACTTGGGCAACTTCTGCCAATGTTGAGAGCTGTTGAATTTTTATAGCACTACAAGCTGAATGTCTGGTGTTCCTATTTATCACCCAGCAATAGTGGGTATACTCATGAAACATTGTTTAAGGAATGTTTTGCTCCATTTAGGAAAGAACAGCATCACTCAGTCTGGCATAGCTTCTCCATTATGAGAGACAGAGTTTTCATACATTTCTGCTCCTTAAGGAGAACAGTCCAGTTCAAAGCTCAGTTTCCCGCCCCCTTCCTGAAGAGGATATCCAGGAACTGATGACTAAGTGTCTCTCAAAGCAGCTGTATTGACTGTATTGTAAGCCCTGTGGAATAATTGAAGTATTAGTTTCTGGAGATAGTACAGTTCCTTCCTCCTAGGCTCATAGTTTGTATATTTCCACCAGAAGAGGGGCTGGCTGATCTCACAAGCAAACAGTGCCTGTCTTTTGCTGCACTGAATATGTTCATTTGCAGGTATTCATCACTAATGTTACCTCTGTCTGAGGTAGGACTGGAATATTTGCTGTGGATTATGATCAACTAAAAGGAAAAGCAATACAGGCACCATCACGAATGATTTATTCTCAGACAGTTCAACAGCTATAGTCTTAAGATACATATTCCAAGTGGGAATTTAAATTTCCATATCTTGTAAATGCTATATGGAGTTGCTTATCTATTTGCTGTATCTTTTATTGGAAGTTCATCTGTATTCCATATACTCAGAAGAATAAATGTGGAAAATAGTGTTTACAGGAATTTGAGAGACTGTTGACTGAAGTGCCATAGCCTTGAATGGAAACACATAGCATTAATGGAAACACAGCCCATGTATATCTGCAATTCAATCCCAGGCACAGAGACATCAAAGAAAAAGATAAAGCAAAATCCATTTCCTTTAACTGCTATTAATTAAAAAGACTCTAGTTCTAGCATTTCATGCTCTAGCTATAATGACAGATGAGCAATTCCAAGCTGTTCATGCTGACATTTTACCTAAGAATGTGATATTTCTTAGTGCAGCTCAGTAAGAAGTTAGATGAATTCTAAAAATAAGGTTAGTTAGAACTATGGTAAGTGCTGGTTAATAAGTTATGTAATTTCACATTCTAGATCCTGTCAAAGAATATGGGTGTTCCCCCTGGCCTGAAGTTGAAAACTTAATTAAAAAGTGTTTGAAGGAAAACCCTCAGGAACGACCAACATCTTGCCAGGTATTACTTAGTTTATTTGCTTTTTTATGATAGATGACAGTACAAAGTTGTGGTTTCTGAAAATGAATCAGACATTAAGTTAATGAGAAGCACAGGTTTCTTTCTGTTGTTCTTTTCTGGAATGGAAACTGCCATGAAATATTGCCTGCTCTCACCTTCCAGAATAAACTGTTCCATTGAAATCTACCAAGCACATGTTCTAGCTTGCTATTTTCCCCTGTGTTGCTGTGTAGCAATTGGAATGAAACACAATTCAGATTACTTCTTGGTCTTTACTAGAGCTATGCAAAAAGCCTTTGTAAAGTAGTATCAGTGCAGTTACACTCTGTTCTGTGGCAGTACAAATGACCAGAGCTGCTGAGATACTGTGTCCAAATCTAAGAAATGCTGTTATCTGTTGTTTGTTATTTATTGCTGTACAAGCCATTGTTGTCACCATGGGCATGCTGTGGCTTTCCCTATAGGTTTATGAGATCCTGAATTCTGCAGAGCTTATCTGTTTGATGAGATATGTCTCCATACCTAGCACATCTACAGCAGAGTGCATGGTGGCTGCCAATCAAAGCTGCAAGAAGGCAGGAGTCTGGATAGGCAATGGGAACACAGAAAAGGCACAACTTTCATTTGTTAACCTAAACACAGATGGACATACTTGTGAGGTATGTGGGAAAGTTGACATTTATTCTGTTTTTTCTGGCAGACAGATATATTTCAGAAAAATTAATTGCATTTTTACGGCAGGATATTACTTCTGGAAAGCTAAGCTTTGAGAGAGCAAAGATTGCTCTTAAGTGAGTCATCACTGTATCCATGAAATGAAGTAGAAAAGCAGTTGCTTTTTACTCTCTTCCTGCTATCCAGCCTAAACTTTCTCATAATACTGTCTACTACTGGATTACTTTCTTCTACTGAGATGGAAACTATTTCTAGCATGGAGACTACAGAAAGGAGTTAATAGTTAGGCAGACCTTCATATCTCTACCTCCTTTTTACAATCCAGGTTGTCTCAACAACTTCTCATTTCCCACAAATGCCATCTTGTGCCACTTTGGTGATGCCCTCCAGTTCTTTTAATTTTATTTTTTACCTCTCAGTCCTATCCCATCAGCAAAGAGGAAAGGTTTTACCCAGGACTGATGTGCTGTGATGAACATGTGTGCCAGAACTGAGCATGATTCATCATCAAAGTTGTTTCAGTTCTATTTCCATCTGCCATCTGTTGACCATGATACATCTGAATTGGTAGCTTTGGTATAAATTATATGGGTTGTTTTTCTAAAAATAAGATGAGAAAAAGAGGTATTAGCCCACTATTTTCATTGTTAGTAATTAGTACTGCAAGAGTTCAATTTTTGTAAGTTCTAAATAACTAAAAGAGTATCTTTTTTTGGTCAGCATTCAGCTCAGAGATTTTCCTGTGTACTGTTTGAGGGGGTCCTTCCCAGCACTTGGAAGATAGGTGGCCCAGTTGATAATGTATTCTGCTAATAGGAAATTAGATTTATTAAAGGGGAAGATAGGCCAAGGGTTTGTCCAGAATCCAAGAAGATTGTGCTATATTTTTATCATCAGTAATTTCTAGCATTTACCGTTACTGAAATAATGACCGAGTTGTTTTTCTTCTTCTTTTCTGACTCAGGATATTGCAGACAGTAAAATTATAAGTTTGGCCTTAGTGACTCTTCCTACTGAGAAAGAAAACTGGATTGTAGCAGGAACCCAGTCTGGTTCTCTGTGGGCAATTAACACAGAAGATGAAACAAGAAGACATCGTCTGCAGAAAATGTCTGATTCTATCACTTGTTTATACTGTAATTCTCTTTCAAAGCAAAGGTATAAATGAATTTTAAATGTTTTGGGTTACATTTTGAAAATACTGCTAAACTGAGGTGTTCAGAAAATGACATCTGTACACACTGCACTTTTGTTCTGACAACTGTTTATTTTGCCTGTGTTTCCACTTAATTTTGCACCCAGCGCAACTCGGGACTACATTCATGATCACAGGGGTTGTGTTTGCTTTTAGTGTTTAATTGAATACTTGAAATACTAAAGACTTCTCATTTTCATTTTTCTTACCTGATTAAGGCACTTCTAGAATTAATTATTTTATTTTATTTCAGCAAACAGAAGAATTTCTTCTTGGTAGGCACAGCTGATGGCAAACTGGCAGTTTTTGAAGACAGAGCAGTAAAGGTAGACAACTTTGCTGTCTGTTCTACAGAGTGTTATCAGTAATATCTAAAGCAGCTACCAAGAGTGGCTTTATTTCAAGCAACTTATTTTTAATTGCTTCTCTAAAACTAAAATTAGTTGCTTCTCTAAACTAAAATTAATTTTCTATTGCAGTCTGAGATGAACTGCACACTTTACAATAACTGCTATAAACAAAAAAGTTAAGAGGTGGAAAATTCCTTTGAAAGGCCTGGAAAACTGTCTAGAGACTGACATTACTGGCTGTTGTTAAGAATATTTTAACAGAATATTCTAACAGTTTTGACCTCCTTTATTTATTGCTGTAATAGCTTCTTTTTCCTCTCATTTAGTAAATTTTTGTATAACAGCTATGTTCAAAAATAAAATATTGCTTAGGTTTTCTGTAGATCAGAGTTCTGCTCACAGAACAGATGAAGAAATGCTGGGAGCTGTTTATATCATCTGGCACCTGAAGGTTTAGTTCCTGACCATGCATTTAGAGCAGTTATGGAGTTGCAGTGCGTTTCAGAATTAGAATATGGTCCAGTGTAGGATGTCTTCAAAGACACTGATGTATCTTTCCAGCCAGTCCTTGAATTGTGCCAGGGGTTGCAGAAAGTGTCAGTCCCTGCTCTGGCCTGTTTCTGCTCTCAGGCTGTCTCCTATGGGACATCTATAATGGGAATATGGTGCTTTTCAGTCAGTAATGTTCTGGAAATGTTCTGGACCGTCAGAAAATCTGGATGAGTAAATTTAATTCACCAGGCTGTGTGGCC
Source organism: Euphonia xanthogaster (assembly GCA_034509185.1). Taxonomy (NCBI): domain Eukaryota; kingdom Metazoa; phylum Chordata; class Aves; order Passeriformes; family Fringillidae; genus Euphonia; species Euphonia xanthogaster. The sequence continues at coordinate 13,916,487 of JAYDZK010000056.1, read as the reverse complement.
TTGTTTTAACAGCATTCTGAGTGTCTGCATCCTCCTTGTTTCTAATACAGAATATATTTTTTCTTGCAGTGTAAGGGTGCTACACCTTTGAAGATACTGACTATAGGAAATGTTAGCACACCCCTGATGTGCTTAAATGAATCCTCGTGCTTATCTGAAAAAAATGTAATCTGGGGAGGCTGTGGAACAAAAATCATTGCTTTAACCAGTGACTTTTCTGTTCAAAAGCTCATTGAAACAAAGACAAGTCAACTGTAAGTTTTGGTTTTTATAAGTGATGTTATTTGGCTCATTTGTTTTCATCAAAGGTTTCTGACAGTACTTTGATGTAATGTCTTGTTCTAGAGCTTGTTCTTTGAGTTTGCTTGTTTCTGTTCTTTTCTTTCCATAATGCAGATCGAGTATCAGCGAGTAATGTTAAAGTATTTGTTGCTGCTTTTAAGCAAGGAAATACATTTTTACTCCATAAAGGATTGATGAAGTCAATATCTAGGCAACTGATCAGTTTTCATCTCTAGTTGGTCTAGTCCAGGCCCTGTTTACTTTATTTAGAATTACACATACATATTTATCATAGTATTTGTCCTTCCATGTTTGTTAGTATGATATGTGTGTATATCTTTGCCCTATATATGTTTAATCACATCTGATTGCTGACTTCTCACTATTTAGAAATTATTGACTGAGGGTTTGGGAGTGTTTGATGTAATTCTCACATGGACAAATCCTACTCTGAAATTAAGGGGAGTTTTTCCTGAGCAGGGAAAACAGTGTTTAATGAGAAAGATTTATTAATAGACTTTGAGCATTGATGTGCCTCCAAGGATGTCAGCAGCCTAACTCTGTAACTGTGAGAATTTATGTTGAACTGTAGGAAGATTAAAGCAAAGTCTTTCAATTGTATCTTAGCCTAATTTGATTTTAAGGCTGAATGATTCTGCAAGAGTCAAAGGGAAGCAAATCCCACTCAAAGTAGTGAAGATTTTCTTCTAGGTATTTTCTATGTATCTGACTGGAGTTCTTCTCTCTTCTAGGTTCTGTCATAACGCTTACAGTGATGCAAACATTATTTCAATAGCAATAGACAAATCCATCTACTTGGCAAAGAAAAACAGCCATTTTGTGGAAATCTGGGACAAGAAGACAGAAAAACTTTCTGAATTAATTGACTGTGCACATTTTCTTAAGTAAGTGGTTTATTTCAGATTTTTGGCCTGGTGGATAGGAAGAGGAATATCAGATTGCTTTCTCTAGCATGGTAGAAACCTGCCAGAAGTAAGGCATTTGTCCAGTTTGTTGGGCAAGTGTGGATTTCCTATCCTCTCTTTTGGCCCAGAACTTCAAAATATTCCATGCAGAATCCCACTTTTTAAAGACCCTTACTGTATTTCCCAATTTCTCTGTGATGTCATGAAGGCTCATTTAGCTCAAGAAAGTATTTTACTGTCCTTTAGGTACTAAGGCTAATCCAGTTACTTCCTGCATCCCCTGAACAAGAATGTCTTTTCAGTGCAGAAATTCAGTAGGAAATTAGATTATTATTAACTGTGACAACTTTTTCATTTGCATTTAAATGGTTCCTCTGCCTTAGCATGCCACATCCATTTCTTTTTTATGGTGAGGTTAGGAGCAGGTGGGTGTGTTCTTTGTGCTTTGCTGTGACATTAACCTCCTGCAGACTGGGGGAGAACTTAGAAGTGTTCCTGCCTTCCTTTTAGAGGTCTTCTGAAGCAGACCAGATGGCTCTTTGGAGTCCAATAGTTTTCATCCCAGTTTGTTTGCATGAGAATTTTGGTTTTGGCTTGGTGAATGATTGCTTAAAAGTCTGGCAGTCAGAGTGTCGTTTTAGTAGGTGCAGAATAGGCTGCCACCAAATTCCAATGCAAATTCTTTCCATACTTATAGGAACAAAGTGGAAAAATTAAATAAGGAATCGAAACACAAACTGGCTTATTCTGGAAGAGTGAAGACCATTTGTCTGCAGAAAAATACTGCACTGTGGATAGGGACAGGAGGAGGACATATCTTGCTGCTTGATTTGTCAACGCGTCGTCCTGTACGAGTTATAGACAAGTTCTGTGATTCTGTTCGAGTCATGATAACAGCTCAGCTGGGTAAGTAAAACCTTCAAGTGATGAGTACTTTGAAATCACTGCTAAGTTTAGGTTTGCTCTGTACTGCTTGTTGTGGTGTTCCAGGAACAGATTAGCATTATCCAGGACTTGTTCATTCATTCTACTCCACGGCTGCCATCTTCCATCAGTGTCAGACTCTAGGGTGTAAACTGAACACCAGGAGGCTGAATACCGGTGCCCATATAAATCAGCAGCTCTTCCCTCACTTGTCGCTGGTCTGCACATGAACTCCCCACCTTACCTGCATCCCTGTGCTGTACTTCAGCAGAGCTCTCACCATCCTCTGTCATGAGTCACTCTGTCTTCTCTTACATGTGTCTGCCTTTGTTCTTTCTCCATCTCAAGTGTTACACTTCTGCCTTTTCTCTCTGTAGACTATATTGGATTTTAATAATTTTCTTTTGCTTATTGGCTTATTTTCATTGCTTATTGGCTAGTTTTCTTCTCTCATCCTCATTCAGGAACGGTTCTTTTAGATTTGGGTCACAGGCTGGACTTGGGGTGTGGATTTGTACAGATGTGCTGCTGCCATTATCAGGGACAGTTGTTTTGAGCTGCTGTAGGCAGACAGGAGTTGTGAGGTTTCAGTGGTGACCACCAAAAGCCACAGGAATGCAGCTGAGGAAGAGACACTCCTTTGCTGTTGAAACTTCCTTCACCTGTGCACTGTCCTGCACCTTTCCCAAAAGTAATAAAGGCCACATAAACTCAAGTTTGTGGTACTTCTGTTGCGAATACAGTCAAAATACATATTAGTTCAAAAAGTACTGTGTGGTACAATATGTGGATTCCCATTACTTTCCACTGTGCTTTGGGAAAAAATCTGGAGTTTCCCTGTCAATGTTATTTAAAGTGTGTTTGCTTTCCAAAAAAAACCAAACAACCGAACACTGAAGTTGTTGTGAATTCAGCAGCACACTATAATTCTGCTCGCAAATATCACAGTCGCAGGCTGTGGATGTTTTTTCCTTACCATCAGGAACTTATTCTGTGGGCTGTTCCTTCCTTTCTGGCACCAGAAGAATTGGTTGACTACAGTCAGGTCATAGTGCTGGCAACATTGTATGAGTCAAACATACCTCACCTTCCTCTGACTTTCCTTTGCCTGAAACAGCAAGTGTTACAGAGTCAGAGCCTGGTGAGAGCCCAGCTGTTAATCGTGTCAGCTATAGCACAGCATTATCATTCCATCTAGTCCTGATAGCTGCAATGTTAGTATCATAAAGGGACATTTAATTTTCAGCATTTTGTAAAGAATAGTTGCTATGAAAACACAACAATTTTTGCCTTGCTGCTGTCATTGATTGGGAAAATACATTGTATAGAACTCGTGTCAACATTTTTCATCAAAATTTTGTTTATAGAAAAATTAATATTGAGGAGTTTAGCTGCATTTGCACAAATCTCAAGAGCAGCAAATAAGATTGATATATGCAGTTTGATGTGCAGTTTTTTTCTTTTGATTGTCTTTTTGCAGCAATTATTTATAAGGGCTAGGGTTTTCTTTCCTAAATTCAAGGACTCGGTTTCTACTGGAATCTCTGAAAATGGCACTGAGGCTGCTGAGCAGTTTTTCAGCAGTACCACATTGCTTATATGAAATAAGAGAAGATGGAGAGAAATATTTTTTATAATATTTGTGTGAAATAGTTTCATTTAAGGTTAAAACATGTAATGTCAAGCAGAGGTAAATATTTCAGGAAAAAGAGATTGCCAGACTTTGAGACATTAATTTTATCTGTACTTAATATATGAATATGGAAATACAATGTCATTTTCCAACTCTGTCACCTAACACATTGATGTTCAATAGGCATGAGACTTACCATAGAGAATAATTTAGATGTAAATCTGTAGTTTATTTTGCAAGTGCAAATTTAGATTTCTATATGGTAAGACAGGACCTAGGTCTAAATAAGAAGCATTATAGGTTAGTTCCAATCGCTTTTGTAAGGAGTATGATAGGATTGGCTATAGAAAAAAAAATTGAATTTATGAAAAATCTGAGCATGGAGCATGTGTATGGTTCCCACCATCCCTCATGTACTACAACCAGATTTACATCACTCTCACAGGATAATATAGTGCTGACCTCCTCAGGGCAGGAAAAACCTCTCTCTACCTTGCTGAGGTCCCGGGGCATGCTAAAAAACTTCCCAACTGCAGCTTTCACAGTTAAGCCAAACTCCAGTCTATTTATGCCCCAGGACCTGCTCTCCTCCTCATCTTTGCCCTGGGAGCGTCAGGCTCCGTGCTTGAAGCAGTGTGAGGCGTGGTGCTGCAGTGGGGTGTCTGCACAGAGGGGGCTGCTCCTTCCCTGGCCTGCTCCTCACCAGGAGGAATACTAGGCTGGGCCCTGTATTCCTCTGAAAGCCAAGGGCTCTCCACCCTCATGTGCTGCCAGTAGGAACAGGGAGCTGCTGTGGCTGGAGAACACGTGACAGCTTCTGTCTATATTTGCAAGACATTTATAGACATGTCTTGTTGGAAATAAGCAGGAAGTTGATATTGAAACACTGGCACATTCTGTTTATCCTTTTGTGATCCAACCACTCCTGTCTTACAGGTCTTTTCTGTGTTATTCAGCAGGCACCTTCTTATGATCTATCCCCTATTTCCACTTCCTACCCATATGCCATCATAAGTTTAAAACTTTTAGTTCATAGTTTTTACTCAGTTTTTTGTCATATTTGGTTGGCTTGTTTTCATAACTGAACTGGTAGGTTTTGCTGTGCACTGGGACTGACTTCACTTGCAGCCTGTCCTTTTGCTGTGACATCTGTTTCCTGTGACTCCACCACCTCTGCCTGTGCTCTATAATAGGGTGCTTTGTTCTTGGCCTTGTTCGGCAGGCTGGTCGGCTGATCCTGTGCTTATGCCTTGGAACCCCGATAAACCCTGACATTAAATGGAGATGGGAACTATATTGTCTTTGTGTCTGGGTTTTTCATGGTTAATGATTTTGAATAAAAGGTCTGATTGATTGAACTCTACTTTCTGTCCTCTTATGCTCTAATGCCTTGATGCCATTTACTCTTTCTGTCCTTAAATTACAAAATGCACATTGAAATTAAGATTTGACATTTTATTTCTTTGAAAAAGGGAGTCTCAAGAATGTGGTCCTTGTTTTGGGATATTGCTATAAAAGTGACACCGAAGACAACAAATATCACAAAGGTATCTATCTGAATTGTGTTTTACTAACTTGTATTATTAGTGGAGGAGACACTATTGTGCTTGACTACTCACTGAGAGTGAAGAGTTGATCATCATTTGACAAAATTTTATTGAAACACTACTATTAAATAGTTTTTGTTTTCTTTTGCATATCTGGGCTCATACAAACTGAAAGTAACTTCCAAAAATGCATCTGGGAAAGCCACTGTTTGAAGGATACAATACAATTTGTTGCAAAACTGTATTTGGAGAGTAAATGTCATTGTCTAATTGGAGAATGTATCAAATGGATTTCCAGAGGTGTCTGTGCTAAGTCAGGAATTCCCAGTGTTTTCATGGGTGATATGAATGAAAGAATAGTGAATGTACTTTTTGGTTTTGCAGACAACTCACAGCTAAGACAAGCTCACTGTAGGGCAGGATTAGAACTCAAAGTGACCCTGACAAGTAGAACTAATGGTCTGGAAGGAAATAGGATACAATTCTGTAAGGACAAATGCAAGACCTTTTATTTTATTAAGAATGATCTGCTGTACCAGCATGAGGAAATGATCAGCTTAAACAGCAGTGCTGCAGAAAATGGGTCAGAATTGATCAGAGGCTGGTCATGAATCAGCCCTGTCACATGGGTGCAGATGAGGCAAACACCACTCTCACACCATGAAAGTGGTGTCCAGAAGACATGAGCTAATTCTTACACTCTGCTGGGTGCTAATGTGGCCTCTGCTGGAGGAGCCTAACCATTTATTGCTGAATGATCTGGACTATTAGGAATATCCAGAGGAGACAAATGCAACCTGCGAGGAAATGTTGCAGGGAGTTAAACTGGTTAATATAAATAAAGCTTAGAGAGGACACGATAATAGGCTTCAAATATGTAAATGAAGAGTATTTACATTTTATATGATTGTATCCATACATACATATAAATTTAAGCTTCTTAATTCTATAAATAAAGACTTCTACATATTCCCTGTGGGTAGGATAAGCACCAACAGGTTTCTGTTACAGCGAGGGAGATTTTGGTCAGACATCGGTAAAAGCTTCCTGACAATGAGGACAGCAGAGTGCTGGAAGATAGAAGAACTGCATATTTAGATTTTTCTAAGAACAGTTAAAGTTGATGGTCTGATCAATGCCCTTCTTCATCTTTATCTCATCCCAATTTCAGTGACTCCTAAAAATGTGGCAATGACAGTATAAAGTTAAGGAGGGCAAGTGTAGATGAGCTGACTGAAATGAATCAAACTTCAGAGCATTGGGTTTACATTGTGGTATTCCCCAATTCCTGTAACCATAAGAACATTTATTGGCTTGTTAGCATTTTTACTTTATTTAAGAGTGACATTAATTACAGAGAAGAATCAAAAACTCCAGAATCCTTGAGGCCTTAGATTGTAAGCCTCAACTCATGTAAGTGTTCTCAGTTGTCCCTATTCCACTAAAAACAGAGTGAATTCTTCATGAATAAAGAGTTGTTTGCATGAATGGAGATTGAAGAAGTGACCTTTTTTCAGTATATTCACTAGCTTATGAAATCAGTTTTTATTTTACAGTGAATGGGGTTTGAATCTCATAGGCATTTAGGGTGTATCTGCTTGGAAAGATAGAGATGAAATTTTAGCAGGCACCTCAGTATTGGCATTATCTGTAGCTCAGGTCAGTTTCCTAAGGAAAACGAGCATCAGAAATGTTTTTTTCAAGTACTTTTGAATGGAATACTCTAAATATAGAAACTAGAGTGCAAATAATTGTGCAAGTACAAACAGCTTGTAACCCATAACTGCATCACCTCACACACAAAGTGTCATGGAATTTGTCTTCTGGGTCCTAAAGATCATGCTTCATTGGGTGAATTTATGAATAATTGAGAACAAGCAGATAAGCAAAATAATTTCTCATTATGCAATAACTCATGTCTGTTGCAGTTTTCAAATTTTCTTTTTTTTTCTCCAGAGTTACAATCCTGCGTGTCAGTGTGGGACATTAACCTGCCCCATGAAGTGCAAAACCTGAAAAAACACATAGAAATGAGACAGGAATTAGCAGAAAAAATGAAGAGCTTTTCTTTGGACTGAAAAGTCACCCTGCAAGTGCCATTTTTTTTCTAGTCTTCCATCCTAACATACTGTGCAATATTTACAACTTCTTCCTGTTGTTTTTAACCTAAAGCAGGAAGAAAATTACCATGAGGGTATTCATAGGATGCCAAGAAAGAAGTTATTTTTAATATTTGAAAGGACAGAAAACTGTTAAGAATTTCTGATTCTAAAATGCTATCATGGATTTGTTGTTTACCTGTGAAGTTCTGCTCTCCGCAACTATGGCTCAACTTAACTATAACATCATTCATCCAGTTTTTGATCCCAGCTAAACTGGCAATAAGCCAGGAGATTAAAAATGGCTCTAATTTACTTCATTATCTCTATGAGTTGACACTCTAATAAGAAGCAAACTTTAAGCCTCTGTGTGTTTATTGCAGTTTGCGTGTATGAGTTTGCTGTTATGATTCATGTTTTAGTAATGTCAGAGTTCGTGACCCTATGAAAAAACATCCTCTTTTATCTAACAGCAGTGTTTAAAGGAATATGTAATTACTACATTACTCTTTGAAAACAACAGGCAGAATTGTCTGTGTTTCTTTCATGAATAATTGACTTTTTTTTTCATTATGACCAGAAAAAAACCCCCTTGTGCTACTATAATAAAATAGCTCGAAATGAAACAGACGGTGAGGCTTCCGCCCGTCGGTGTCCTCGTGCAGCGCTGCAGCCTGCCCGCTCCGAGGAGATGCAGTCACACCGCTGGGAGCGCTGCCAGGCACGTAGCTCTCTTGTGCTGCTCTCCTGGAAGAGAGAAGAGAAAGCACAGGGGCAGCGCTCTGATCTAAATGCTGCTATGACTTGCTCTTAGTCCAACTTGCTTGTTTGCTTACCTCAGTCTAAAAGAAGGGGAACTTTTGCTTTGATTTTTCTAACGTGCAAAGTTTCCACTTACTCATTCTTGTTGGAATTTGTGTTGTTTTGGGGGATAATCAGGGGAACCTTGAGGAGTATTAGAACTGGCTGCCTCTTCCAAATTTGTTTCCACACATCATCATTCAAGAGTCACTTTTTGCTGCTTTCTGGCTGTAAGTCCAAGCTGCTGCTTACAGCCCACACTGACCTGCTCTAAGGAAGTGCCTTGCTTCTGTCCTCCTGAAGACAGACACTGTTTTCTTTTTTTAATATCAGAGAATCCACAGGATGCTCCCATCCCAAAAATCTCAGGGAGTGGAGCATCCAGAGCCCTTCCTGAGTCTAGGGAGCTGAACAAGGTTGAGCAACCAAAAAGTTCTCAGTTTTTGTTTGCTGGGTTTTTTTTTCATGGTTTTTTGTTTTGTTTTGTTTTGTTTTAGAAAATTACATACTGGGACAACAGCATTTCTTGTGTCCAACTCTAGCATTGTTCTATTTTCTGCCAGTTGTGGAATGCATACTCAGGATTCTTTTCAGATATGCATCCCAGTTTCTATGAATTCTTGTAATATGTGTACTGAGAAGAATTTGCTATTTATATGGGATTTTATAACTCAAAATATATATTATTTTAGAATGAATATGGTTGGGGGTTTTTTTAAAGAAAAGAATATATGCATTGTGATTAAGTTTATTTGTAAGTAATTTTGAAATGCAAGGCTAAACATTTCTATTAAAACTGTGCTTTGTTAATAATGTAAGTCTACTTTCTCATCATTGAATTTTTAAGGAGAAGCTTTTCTGTGCAGCTTTTGTGGCATTTAATTCCTTCAGGATGATGCAAAATCCTGGCTTTGTAGGTATTATTGACACAGCTGCATTCCTGCTGCACACTGCTCTGTTGCAGTGCATGTCTTGAGCCCTTTCCCCTTCTCCCTGCGATGGGACGTGACCTGTAAGGAGAATTATCCCTGCAGTCATTCCTCACCTCTCCAAGACTGGATAACATTGATCTATAGACTGAATTGGGTCATGCATTCAGTACTATTGGGAGGGCAAAAAACAAAAGAAACAGCAGCCAAAAGAGAGCCAGAACCTCACTGCAAACCCAACTCAACTGGCCACTGCTGATTTATCTGTGGCTGGAGAGAAAAATTCTGTCATGGTGGTAACTCACTGGGACTGTTTAGCAAGACAGTGCTCATTCACACAGAGCACAGTGATCCCACTACATCCTCACCAAATGCTTTTTAGTACTGCAAGAAAATATTTAGAGAACATCTTGTCTTGGTGCTTCTTCTTTGAAGCACTCAGGGACTGGCATCCCCTACCCAGCAGGCACCTGCCACCAAGGGCAGGAACAGCACCACTGAAACCTGCACTATAAGAAAACCTGCTCCCAGGAACATCTCTACTGACAAACTATAAGGAAAAAGGGGAAAAAAATCCATAACTTTGTGTTCACTCTGGTTTCAGTGAAGCTGTTTGAAAACCAGTGGAAGCTGATCACATAAGAGGACAAGTTCTGTCAGATATAGTTTTTTGCATGCTTAGGATAACATCCAACATGTGAAAACAGATCACCCTTACTTCAGAGAAGAGCCTGTTTGCCCATGGGAAACAAGCAAGTGGTGTGGTGTGACTGAACACCTGAGCTGGGACAGGTGAGTAACCCCATGTCCCTCACTACCCTAAAGGCGTTTAAACCTAAAGGCAAGGAGACTAAACATACATGGTGAGCTGAATGCTTGACTGGATAGTGTTGGGGATTTTTGAAAGTATCCTTCCCCTCCTGTGCTACTGACTTTAATTAGAGTAATTATTTTTTATTGGTTGCTTGCTCTGATAAATTACATATGCAGATTCACCTGGTCATTAATTGTAACCTCATTTCTTTTACAAGCAGTTCCTGTCAACTCCACTGTAAACAAGCTGCACAGCCTGATTTAATGCACTTTTGGTATTATGTCCTCTGAACTCTCACACTGCCTCTAGTGTCCCATATTATTACCCTATTACTTCTTCATGCACCACTTTGGGGCAAAACTGGGACACATAAGGGAGGAGAGAGAATGAGGCCTCTCAGGTGTGGTTTAACCCCAAACATGGGCGTTTGCAAGACAAATAATCCATTTTACAATGAACACTTCAGATACCAGAGACATGAGAAAGTAGTCAGGGAAAACAATGAGCCTCAGTGAATGAGGAAAAGACAGTGACACTCATATTTTTCTATTAGTCTTTCAAGTAGAAAAGCATGAACAATTTTTCTCACTTAATTTCTGGCTTTTGTCATTAATTTAAAATATCTGGAAAGAGCTCCCCTTACCTGCCTTAAGAGAACCAAATTTCCTGATCAAAACTAGCAAGTATTCTGTTATTTCTGTCTGGATTAGTTCTTCATCCATATTATGAACTCATCCCAGGACTGTACTGACCTGCACATTCTCTTATATAAAGCCTTCTTCATGGCCTTTGAACAGGTATAACTCACTGGCTGCCAGCATACTATTTGGTAACTTCTCTTTTTTTTTTTTTTTTTGTTTGTTAGGTAGGCATGTGTCTTTGCAACAATTAGTTTATCAATACAGAGTAGCATAATCATATGAAAATGGAGAATCATACTTATTGCATCTCTGTAATTTAAAATTCATTATTTTAAGAGAAAGAAACCACAAGATGTATTAGTTATTGTCATATTAGAAAAGGGAAACCTCATTTACCAAAAATTTAGAAGTGAACCCAGGTGAAATTTCTAACAGACAGTTTCAGGAATGTTCTTTGCTGCACCTGTGAGATGAGGACAGCTGTGCCTTGAGCTTTAGGCACCTCAGCAAGACTCCTCAACACTTACACTGGTCCTTGTTTGATTAAGCAGCAGAATTACAAGAATTATCAAATGGTGATACAACTTTTTCCCCTTCAGTGACCTTGATGCTGACTGGTACCTACCTTTTTACAGGGGTTATTTGGACTGAGCAATAAACTGGAATAATTTTTTAAGGTTATTCAAATTTATGATACACCAATAGATCAATTCAGTAAACAGTAGCTTTTAAACTATACTGATATGATTCTAGTAAAAACATGATGAAAGTCAAAAAGCAAGCATAGGTCTTTTCTTTTTTCCCTTTCTACTGTGTTGCTTTGCCTTTCTGCTGCCAGAGGTTTAAGTGCTGCTGTCAGTCCCTACAAAAGCTGTCACTAATTAGTGAGGAGAGACTTAAAATCAATGCGCTGTCTTTGGCGTATGTGATTATTTACTTCACTTCACCACAGCCCATTAATGTTACTGACCTGAAAAGTTAAAGCAGACAGAAGAAGGGAAAGAAATGAAAATTTCCTGGGGCCATTTTAGTGTTTTACCTTTTCTGAACCATTTTTTCCCCGTGCTGTGTCCTGGCCCTGGCTCCTGACAGCACAGCTGTGTCTGGGAGAGGGGCAGGCTCTGCTGGGGGGGGCTGTGACACCGCTGCCACCCAGCCGAGAAGCTCTGAAACCCGGGTCGGGAGAGAAAGCAAGGGGGGAAAGAGAGAGAGAGATAGAGAAATAAATGGCAAGCAGAAGCTGGCAGCGTCAGTGCTCGGCAGCCGAGCCCGCAGCGCTGCGGGGGCCGGGGCCCGGCTTTGGTGCCGCCAAGTGCCGCCTCACGGATCCCCTCAGGGCCCTCCCCAGCGGCGAGGTCGAGCAGAAAACGCGGCCAAACGCTGCCCGGGGCTCAAGGCTGCCTGGGCAGGAGTGAGCAGGCTGGAATCCCCTCCAGCGATCCCCTCCAACGGGGCTGCATCGCACCGGGAGCTTCCAGCTCCTCCCTGTGCCAGCACCTCCCGTGCCGCAGCAGCCCGGCCTGCCCCGGCCGCCGCTCCCTCTCTGGGGCGCCCCGGGCCGCGCTGGCCCTGCACCACCTCGCCTCGGCAGAGCTGTTTAACCGGGCTGCAAAGGGGACACAGCCCTTCACGGCAAACGCCCTTTTTGGGGGAAGGATGAGGCACAGGCAGTCACGGCAGGGAGGGAGCGGCCCGGGCCAGCCCCACGCAGTGACCGGGGAGCGGGGCCGCAGCTCCCAGGGTCACACGGCTGCAGCGCCGCCGCCGCCTCCGCTGCTCGGGGTCCGGCCGAGCCCAGCCCGCACCGCATCGAGCCCCGAGGACACAGCGAGCTGCCGCAGGCCATGGAGAGGGACCCATTGAAACAGCTGGCACTTGTCACTATAAATACAACAGTGTAAGGTCAGGGAGTCTCACTTCTGCTTTTTCTAGCCACGACACCTCTGCAGTTGCCTTGAAAACATCTGTTTTCTGTGGAGTTACAAGAAACATCCACCCCTGCCACCATCTGCCAGGCGCCTGGGCTCTGCAATTTGGACTTTAAATCAACTGAGCTAAGGCTGAGGCCCAGAAATGACAGCTTCATACCAGTATCCTCAGAGATCACAAGAAATAAATATTTTTTAAAAGCTGCAGGACGCTCTCAAAGCTATGAGGCATTGGATGAGCAGCAGCAGAGGCTGCAGTTTGCCACGCAGAGGGTGGGTTCAGGCGCTGCTGGTGGAGGACTGAAAGCCAGTCCATTCCTCCTGAGGTGATGTTTGCCATGTAAAGAGTATTTTCTCTCTCCACAAGCCTCCAGAGGCTGCTACAGTGACCACTCCTTTGCATTAGTCAAGCACCATCAGGTTCGAGTGAAACTCAAAGGATGCTGTTAAAGCACATATGCGTAAGTAAAGGTTTAATGAGCTTCCTATTATTCCAGTGAAGTTCAAAATTTGCAAAGTGAATTTCTAGACTTCAAGGAAGGTGCCCACTAGAGCCCACACTACCGGCTAAAGCACAGCAACAGCAGCTCCTGATGCATGCAGAGCCAAAGGCTGGGGCCACCCTGCCCTGTGCAGTGGCCCTGCTCAGTTTAAATGCCACTGTTGTTCACAGTCACGTTTAATAACCAACCACCAGCCAGGGAATTAAGCTTTGGTAAACAGTCTTTTTCAAATGTAATCCATGAGTCAAAACTCAGCTCCTCCTGCTTTTTTTTTTTTCCCTTTTCCAAAATAGTTCTCTGTGCTGAGCACTCTACAACTAGACAACCTCATGGCAAAATACACTCTCACCTTGTAATTACAGGAAAATTTTCAAGGGTAAAACCCAACAACCCCAAACACTTTCAGTTCCATTTTTGTGGCTATTACAGCTAAACCCAGCAAGAGACACAACCACCTGGGCTCTGCAGGGACTCAGAAGCAGCTGCTGCAGAGCAACTGGTCCTGCTGAAAGAGTCTGAAATCTGCTTTGCTGGCCAGCCTGGCCAGCAGCTGTTTGCCATGGCCTCCTGTCCCCATACCACACCAGGGTCCTCCTGACCCCAAACCAGTCTGGCTTTCTGTTTCATTCTTTCACAAATAAAATTACTGGTCCTGCAACTCTGCATATTTCTATATGCAGAGCATAACAAAAAAAAAAACCACAAACCAAGCCACAACGACATTTTGCTTGAATTTTGGTAAGTGGAAGCCCCACAGAGACATATGTTTTCCGAGCATGCCTTCACCTCTAACCCAGGGGACGCTACACTACCCAGCCTTGAAGATTCATGTTTTGATAATTCATGTACCTGCTCTCACAAAACTCCTCTGGAAGGCAGGGAAAGGTGTCACTGCCTTTCTCCTGGGCCAGCAGCAACTAGAAATGCTTTGGAAACGATGCTAAGCTATGGCAGAAAATATGAAGTATTTCACATGCTTTTATCTAAGTCAGCTCAAATGCATGCCAGTGCTCTAGCAAGCACTGTGTGGAAGGGCAGATGGTGGACAGACCTGCACCATCAAACCCTTGCCAGTGCACAAAAGGCAGTAGGCAAAGTCCCTTAAGGCTCCTTGAAACATTAATTGCTAAATATTAACTTTATATTGCAAGCATGGACATTCTCTCTAACCAGCAGGTCCACTGCCAAGGCCAAATATCAGACACAATTTGCATTCACTGAATATTGGCAGAAAAATTATGTCTTTATAAGAATGTCTTTATCTTTGCACCAATCTGAGTAAGGAAGGTGCAAATAATCCCCAGCTTCAGGGGTGCCTTTTAAAAACAGAGGTTTTAGTAAGTATCTCCAAACTAGCTGTTCTCCTTTCCCATTGTCCCAGAAGAAAGCTGCAGCACTTGGCTGCCTCTGAAGAAACAGGGAGCAAAGAGCTTTAGTATCATCAGTGCCACTGGAGATGTGACAAGGTGATCACATCCTCCTGCTTCAGTGTCACTGCATCATTACACAAGACATCCGTAGCAACAGATCTTCTCACAAAGAACTCAACAGCAAAAGGACAAGGCAACAGCTGCCTCCCTGACCTTGGTTTTGTCTGTTCAATTAATCACAGCTGCATTTACACACCAAATATAATCTGCCTCTGACCCTTCCTAAGCAACTATGCCCTCTGCTTAGGGCTTGGTTTGTCAAATCAGTCCCTGAAAAGATTAAAAAGATCCTGCACAGGGCAGGAAGGAAGGTCATTGCTCAGTTCTATGCAGACTGATTGCATCAGCACATGTCTCTGTACTGCCATGGACCCCAAACAGCCACCGCAGGCAGAGCCAGCAGCTGCAGAGAAAGGCTGAGCCCCATACCTGCAGTACAGGTCCTCACCACAGAGCTTTTGAGAGGAAAGAGTTGAATTTTCTTTCAAATTACTTCCCTGTTTCTAGGATAAGAATTTCAGGGGAAAGCAGGTTGGGTTTACTTTTTTAAAAAATGCCTGCTACATCTCTTAACCTAATCCTTTTCCAGCTACAGACATTCATTTCCTCCCCATCTCTCTACTAGCAAGAGTTTCAGAAGATCTGCTAGGAAAGTCAGGGACAAGAATGAAAAGAGCCTGATGTAGAGAAATTTCCATTCCTATACCCACTTCACTGTGTTCTTGTGGTGTGTCCTGCATTAGGCACCAATGCACAAAACAAAGGTGGTAAGAAAGATGGCAGCCATAAAGTACAGCGGCATTCATGCCAGCCTGACTCCCACAGCCTCCCCATCACACTGCCAACCCACACCCACTGCAGCCCCTCATACACAACTCAAGAGCACAGCACACTCACCTAGAAGCACTGTAATTATTATAAGTTACATTAATTTACCCCTTCTCTCAGCTCACAATCGATTTTCCCCCCTGATGTTCTCTCTCACAGCTGCAGGTTTTGATCAGTCTGCCTCTGCCCTGCCAGTTTGCTTTTCCTGACTTGTCCACAGAGCAAGTACCTGCCCTCAACAGCCTCCCTGCACACTGAAATCTCAACCCACCTTCTGCTGTACCATAAAGCAGCAAGCCCTTACTGAGGGACTCCTGCAGTGCCAGGGATGGCTACAGTCTTGCCTTTTCCTTTCTCTAATCAGAAACCTTTTGCCAAGATAATTCCACACTCAGGAAGTATCGTCATAATTCAGAGATTTCATAGTAACTTCTTGTCAATGCTGTGTGGTGCTGGCTTGCAGGTGACATGGCCAAAGATGGTCTGTTCTGTTAAAAACCCAGATTGGTGCTCCCCCTTGAGCCATAAAACTGTCACTGGAGCAAAATCTGTTCCCATCCCCTGCCCACGCCTTGGGTCTGGCACGGGCTTCCCACAGCACGGGGGTGCACTCGAGGGCCCCAGGGGACACCCCTCCCAGGCACAGCATTTCAGGTCTGAGAGGCAGGCATGGTGACAGGGCTCTGCTGACAGCCTCTCCCTGGGGGAGCAGGGCAGCAGCAGGACACAACCCAAACCACACTGGCTGGGCATGAGGAAGAGTTGTTGGCCAGACAGACACTGGCGTGCAAATGGTGTGCTGTGAAAACACCTGATAAAGGTTAAAATTGTCTTCCCGTGGGCTCTCTCTCCTCACCATCGTGTAAGAGCATCACATCAACCTCTGGGCTTCTGTTTCCCTTGGGACACCCATTCCTCCCATTTTTTCATCCTACACTCACTTTTGCATAATGTAAATAAATGTTACCCAAAAGAAAGTCCCTGCAATAAACTATTATTTTCTCCAGGACTTCCCTGCACATGCTGGTTAAGGTTCTGACAACACATGGTACCAGGGTCAGTGGTACTGCTCCAACTACCAAAGTTGCTGTGGAGAGAAAGCAAACAGCACAGGGTCAAACTGATCCTGCATTTACTTTGCAACGCAGCACCTCACATCTGATCATAAATTTTCTTCCATTAGCAACCAGCCCTCACACAAGCTTTTTTTAGATAAAACAACATGAATATGCCACACAAGGATTTAAGACACATCAAGATGCTTTGCTCTTTTATGTGAGAATAGAAAACATTTAAGGTTCTGCTACAGAAAGTCAACTGAGATCAGTCTCTCCCACCAGTACAGTCTGTTCCAGGCAGATAAGAAACAAGTGTTAGGAAAAGCCCAAAGCAGAACCAGTCTCAGCAGAAGTAGGGAAGAAACCTCAGAAGGAAATCCCAAAGAGAAATGTGAACCAAAGAGTTTCTCAAGCTGCTGGAGTTCGATTAATCAATGTTATAAAAACAAAGCACAAAAGAGAAAACTTCAAACCTGGCTGTCATCCCCAAGGACCCAGCTTCCTTGAACTTTTTTCTCAATAGCCAAATTCAACAGTCTTTCCTTATTTCCCACATTTTATTTACTATTTAATTTCTTTTTAGGAAGCCCTTCACTTTGCATAGCAAATCAGCTGTGTTATTAACACCATGCTCATCAACAAAGTCCAAGTGTCCTAGAAAGTACATTAATGAAAGTCAGCAAAATCTGACAATTCCACAGAGATTTTTATTTTTCTGTAATTAATCCTCTTAATTAAAATATTAATTCCATGGTGAGTAAGGCCAGGATCAGCATCATCTTCTAACATATTATTAAATCAGTTTTACTGAGAAGGAATCATATTAATAATTTTTTACACTGGTGGAGTAACTGTTCAACCACAGGTGTACACCAGTAGTTCAGCAGTAACATGATGTTCCATTTCCCAAAGCACCATTTGCATTAATAACATTCTTTCTCAGTAGCCTATTTACAATACAATATTGCTCTCTCCATTTAATTTACAAAAACCTTAATGAACAGCAAGGATTAGTTCTGCAGATCCTGTCTCATCACCTGTCTGCAGCAATATGATTCAGATTCCCTGAAGTCACCTACTACCAGCTCCACACCCCGTGCCTGGCCTAGCAGACTTCCCAACCAGCCTGAACTGGCAGCTTCTTGCCCCCTTCTCCCTTCCCCTCTCCATTTCCAGGATGTGGATGCTCCCATGGCTCCCACATGAGCAGCACAGCTACAACAAAGACTCCATCAGAGCAATTTCTTTACCAAGAAAGAGGCATACAAAGATTTCCTGACTTTTTTACTAGGGAGTCTTGGCTTCTATCAAGACCACAGTCAAATGCCTTTACTTTAAGGGCTTCTTATTCCAAGTCCAAAAGCTGTCCAGGCTGGAGCACATTCTTGGAGTCTTTAGGTGCTTCTGCACCAATGCCAGAAGTGACACTGCTGGCACAGTGGCTGTGTGGAAACACAGAGGAGCTCCTCTGCTCCACGTTTCTTCCACTAAGGAACGGTGGGGCTGCACAAAGGCAGTGGTTGTGACCAACATCACAGCTCAGGCTCCACCTTACTGTTGTGTTCCCATCTTCTTCAGGATTTTCTAGGATCGCTCCCTAGCTGTATGAGACATCTGAGCCCTCAGCCCCAGCATTATAAAAAAACAAGAAAAGCCAATCCCCCATTTGCACACTTAAGAGAAACTCCAGCTCTGTTACTGTCCCTCTGTGGCTGCTACCAGCCCTTCCACACATCCCACTTGTACTCTTTTCTCCTTGGGGCCTGCAGCCTTCCCAGGCATCACTAAGATGCTTCCATGGTCACAGGTAGCCACCACAAAGACGTTCAGCTCAACCATGAATACTGTATTGGCAGCAACACTCCTTCGCTCTCCAGAAGATCATCCACCTCACTGGTCTCACAATTTCCTATGTCTCCATGTGCACTCAAAGACAAAAATTACACAAATTGTTTTGTTGGAGGTTTTTTTTTTTTGTAAAGGCTCCAATTTTTGCTGCCCATCAGCACTGTCTCGGGATATTGCACAATGTTTTCTTTATTATAAAAAAGTCTGTATCAGGCAGGAAGAAAAAAAATTTCTCAGGAGGCTAATGTGTATTATTGTCTGTAATTAGAGGTAAGTGGTTGCTTGTGTGGCCATCAGGAAGGGGAACCTGGTGAAAGAAAAACAAGGCGTTATTAATGACTTGACCAGAAACAGAATCTCCACCCTCCCTCCTCAAAAGCACACATTTCTTTATCCTTGCACATTTCCTGGATGCCTTTTACCCAGCCTCTCACAGAAATATTACACAAATTTGGTTGCCTTCTTTCCTCTCTCCCCTCTCACATAACCTTGCCAGCTGGCAAACTTCAACCAAGTTTGAGAGAAAGGCAGAGGTCTCAAAGGTATCTACAGGCTTAAATGGGAAAAATAAAAGTAATGTAAAATCAAGTAGTTGCTAGAGAAGCAATTTTCTTATTGCCTCAAGAAGGGAAAGGTGAAGGCTCAGCTCTTTCACGCTGCTTGGCAGTAGCCTGCAGAGCAATAAGGAACACCACTGAACCCCCCCAGCACACAGTGACTCTTCTTCAGTGGGCAGACCAAGCAAAAGGAGATGTGAAACCAAAACCAGGACAGGGAGACCGACCAGACCTGGGAAACATGTAATTTTTGGAGCAATATGAAAATAAAAATAATATAGTAAGGACAGTGAAGGGAATGTAAGACATCTAAGAGACTCAGCTGCATTAATTCAGTTTGTTAGAGAACTCTAATTCCTTACGTTTTAAGTTTTGCAGCTATTTTTGAAAGCTGTTGAATCTCTGCTAATATGAATGTCAAGGGGAGGGTCTATTGCAAATATCTTAAGTTCTATTGGGACCAAGTCCCAAAGCTGTCCTTATCATCCATCCTCAGCTGTATAACAGAGAAATACTTAGAGGAAGTTCTCCTTACCGATGTGGATCTGTAAGAGCCCAGTCTGAAACGGCAAAAAATAATTTCTGCTACAAATCTTCCAAAGCCATGTAAAATTCCTGCAATATCAAACAAGATTTAAACAAACAAGTAGTAAAAAAATGTATTATTTCTGGAAGCATTGCAAGAAGCTATGTACCATACTTATATAGGACACAGTGCAGTAAACCCATACATAAACCACTGAGAAATTAACATGAAGAATCAAGGGCAGGGCAGGGCAAAACTCTAACATTCGGAAATGCATCAAGAAAGCAAAGCTACCAAGTAAATGTAATTCCCTCTGCCAGCTTTCATGGGCAAAAATACATCGTGTGGGACAGAAATACCTACTTTGAAAAGCAGCTCTTAGTTTGAAGCCTCTTTACTGAGCTCTCTTCCAATGAGAGCCAAGGAAAGAAATAACTCGTAATCCAGACTCCCTGTAATGTCTTGACCAGTAAGTGAATTGTGCCTTTTCAACTTAGTTTATTTTCTTTGATAAAGTAAATCCAGCAGTATACTGACAAGGAAAATCTTCCCAATTACTTCAGATGGAAATTCTATCTCCACTTTTGTCAGTGATTTAATTACTGGATCCCAACAATAGGAAATACACAGAATATCAGTATGTGTGTGTGTGTGTACACACATATACAGATATCTATATATCTATAGACA
>JAYDZK010000056.1:13878827-13896423 GCA_034509185.1 Euphonia xanthogaster | reverse complement strand
ATCTATATATCTATAGACAGATATAGCCTTGCTCTTTCAGAACTAAATTATCTTTGCTATAGTTACCAAAAAGGAAACAACAGGCCCTCGCAACACCAGAAATGCCCTACTGGGACACCAAAACTGAGTAGCATTCATGGCACCTTTCAATGCACACAAACGGACACTTTGTCTTAAACCTATTAATAGGGCTCCCTGTAACTCATCCATAGCAATCACCAGGATAAAAAAAAAAGGCAATAGAACTTAAGAAGGAAGGCACTGATAATCACCTGTAGTTGAAAAAATTCCCCCAATAATGCCACAGAGCCTCACTAAGAACTGCCAAAAAGGCATGTGTTCTTCTGTTACCGTCACCATAAGTGAACTGATGTCGTATTTCATGAATATTCCTGACACTCCATGGCTGCCAGCTGCATGGTTAATTACTCTTTCCTGAAAGAAAAGACAGAAACACTTGTTAGTCACACTTGTTATTAGTCACAAGAAAATCAGTGCTACAAGATGGGATGACAGTGAGTTATTTAATCAGAGTGAGGAATGAACAGAAGACTGGGGTGTATCAAGGCCACTTTGATCAGCACCTTTAAAAGTCAAACATCATGAACTAAAAATTTACCTTCTTGGTCACTGGTCTGCTGTGCTGCATATCAATATTCACTATTGTGCTTTGGTACTATTCTCTCAAGACTTGCTCACGTGGTCCTTTAAACAGGATTTTTATAACTGGATTGGTGTTGGGTCCTATGAGGAAAATGCCACAGTCTTGGCCTAGCCTGTGAACTCAGGGGAGTGCACTGGTGTAATACTTGCCACAGCTCTTCCTATTTATCAGCCACTAGGAATCACTTAACTCAGTGTGAGACCTTAATGGCATTTACTTTGTTCAACAACCTTAGCATTGACACAATCCCCAGAGGATTTATATAAATCAGAGAATACCAGGTTGGAAGGCACCTTGAGGAACACTTGGTCCAACCTTTCTTGGCAAAAGCCTCTTTTCAAACTTCTTGTCAGTTACATCATATCAGACAACAGTCACACAGCAAGAAATACACATCAATAAATAAATAAACACCCCAAACTCACTATGACTACCCAGCACCTCAGTCCTAATCTGAGAAATTTCTAGTTTCTTTTCATTTGCCAAATTCTCAAACCAAAAGATACCAAGGAGGAGAGTGTGGCTGCTATAAATACCTACTTTTTAAAAAAGGTTTCAGGACAGAACACACCCCAACATAAGCTTCTTTCAAAAGTCTGCTGTCATTTTAGTGTTAGTGAAAGGTGCTGATAAATGCACTGCCAGGTAAATCTGGCTGAAAATACATAAGGACAGCAGAAAAGAACATAACAGACTGAAGACAAACTCAGCCATGCCTAAGCAAGTAAGAACCAAAAAGACAAGATACACAGGACTGAACAGAAAAGCAATATACCACAGCTCAATTTCTCTGTATATTTAACAGTTTGTGCTCAAAAAACACACAGAATATGGTACAAAATAAAAAGCAGAATACCACTTTGGAAATTGTAGGTTAAGCAACTTCTTCAGTTAGCTAACATTGTCAAAAACCATACTGCTTTTTATGCTCCCACACCAAAATTAAAAGGATGCCAAAATAATGTATCAGTAATAATAACAGGTCCCAAAAACTTTGCAGTGGTTAAATAAAACAGACCAATAGGAAATATTTCCATATTTCAAAGCATGACAACTGTCAGCATTTGGAGGTGGATGATCAGTCATACTAAAAAGGAAGAGAAGACTAAAGGTAGTTAAACAGACCCTTGCCACTGGCAAAGTACAAAACTGTACTTTTGTTTGTTTTTCCTCTGTTATTTCCCTAAGCCTTACTGGTCTTCTGAGGTCAAATGGTGGAAAAAGAATACAAAGTTAAATAGAACATACAAAACTCCACCCTTAAAAGAAACAGAATTTTTTTCTGCAAACAATTTTGATTTGCTTCCAGCTTCTACTGCTGCAGAAGATTGAACTTCTAAAAGTCTTGCTTAAATCTGCTAAAAATTACTCACCTTGCATCACATAGCTCAGTGAAGCATTGCTAGAATTAAATCTTTTTAACACAAATAACTACAGTATCTCAACCATCAAGAATAGTGGAGAAGATTCGGCCCACACTTCTCAAACTCTG
This sequence comes from Euphonia xanthogaster, assembly GCA_034509185.1. Classification (NCBI taxonomy): domain Eukaryota; kingdom Metazoa; phylum Chordata; class Aves; order Passeriformes; family Fringillidae; genus Euphonia; species Euphonia xanthogaster. The sequence continues at coordinate 13,894,267 of JAYDZK010000056.1, read as the reverse complement.
CTTCCCCATGTACCCAACACTGGTAATTAAACCTCAATGCATTTCAGTTTGAGCCTTGGCTGTCTGACCACCTTTTTCCATGTCTGCACATGTGCCTACACTTTCAAAGTAAGTGCACAAAGGTGTTCAGTGAATTGTTCTTCTTAGCAACCTTTCTCAGCTCATCTAACAGAAGTATTTGGTTCCCTAAGAGTAAACACAAATAAGCTTTGGAAGCAAAAGGGTTGCCTACTGAGGTAGCAAGAGCAAACAAGTACACATAATGGACACTTTATCTCCATTATTTACAGGACCTTCTCCAAAATAATGTGTGGTTGTAGCAATTTTTATAAAAATACATCCCCACTAAAAACTGAAGAGCTAACTTAGACTGGACAGTTAATTGAAAGAACCACTGTTAGGAAGAGAAAAAAAACTGAATACAAGACATAAAAAAAAGGAACAGTAAGACAAGCTGTTGACTGGCTTACAGAAGTCTAAGGGATGCCTTAGTTGTTGCAGATTGTGCAGAGAAAACACAAAGCAGATTGCTAAACCAGGAGGAGGTGGGAGTATACTGCATTATGAAATTCCTCTTCATTCTCTCCTTAGTCCAGCTTTCATGAGGTCTGGAGCAAACCTTTCCCTTCAGTGGCCTGCATGTCTGAAGCTGAACATTGAGACATCACCTCTATCCTACTTCCCCTACCTCAGTATTTTTCAGAAGCACAACATGGAATTTTGAGGAAATAAAAAATTATTCTCCCTTGGAGAACATCACAAGCTGTAAATACAGTGAATTTCCATCCTACTAATACCCACATTTTCTTTCAGCCCAAGGCTCTCTTCTCACTTCTCACTTTATCTGTCATTTTTAATTAAACTTTCCACAAAGATTTTTTTCTTTGGCTTTTGTATAAAAGATGAAAACAGAATTCAGTATCTGAGAATAAGACATCTAGCCAGTACAGGCAAGGCTTTTTTCCTACTCACAGCAGTCTTTAAATTAGTACTTTATGATATATACTATGCTGCATTAACTACCCTTGTTAAGGATTCAGAATTAAAAGCCTCTCAAAACCCAGAAGTAGAAGCTCTCTAGTCTTGAGAGTAATTAAATTTGGTGGTTCAACAAAGGTTAAACAAGACAGCTGAGACACTTGGTGTGTGATCAGTTTTTCAAACAAACTACCTGTTTCTGTTTCTTATGCTCCACAACCAAGTTCAGGATATTCAAGCAAGGAGCATGTTGGTTGGCTTCCCACACGGATAAAAAGCTCAGAGTGAATTAACCTACACACTAGGTTACATACCTTAAATATTGGAGGATTTCACCACTACTGCTATTCCAGTAAAGTGGAAATTACTGTCTATCATTAATTCTAATATCAGAGTCCAGATTTATAGACACCAAACATTATTAGAAGGAGTTTGCATGTGTCCACAAGCACATATATATATATATATATATTTATTTTTTTCTACCACTACTGCTGTATGATTTACAGATGAATCTAGTGTATTAGAATGTTCTACAGTCTCTTCATGCTCAGGTACTTTTCAAAACCATGGTACTATGTTCACATTTGAACTTTTGTTATGAACAATCACTTTTAGATTTTTTATCTCTGTTTTTTTTTTCTTTCTTCTACTTACCCTTTCTGTCACTGAAAATTGATGAGTTTCTGCTGAAATTTTGTATGTATGGAGTTTGGTTGGCACAACTGTGATAAAATATTGGAACATCTGATTGTCTAGAAGAAAAAAAAAATCCTAGACTGTTGAATCAGGAATAGAGTCAAAGGCCATCTGAGATATTCACAAATAAATCACAGAAATAATAAATCAGCTAAGCCATTTGCACTAGGAACATTCTTCAAGTAATGCCAGCACTGCCAAAACTGCTTCGGCACCATCTGCACAAAGTTAGTTTCCATGGCAAACACATATATCCCATTTATACTCAGAAATTTACATTTTTTCCATGTAATGAAAAGACTCACTAAGGTCAGGCCACTCAAAGCTTCAAATGAAACACACAAGTAGTGTTTTCCAGGGCTCTAGAACAAGTTTCACACTGTCACGTTTCATGATGTATACAAATCTCAAAGTGGTCTGAGTAGATTTTGGCCATTGAATTGTATCTGCAGTGCTGGAAGCCTTTCTAAACTGGTTACATATTTTCTCTCCATTCTAGAGCCATCAGCATGCTCATGCATTTGCTCTTTGTGCAATTCCCTTAGGGAACAAACACCATAGACTGAAGCAATGTAGTCCAACTACACTAAACCATTCTGGCTGTAAGAGCCAAGGAACTGATTGGCTTTGAGACAACAGTGGCTGTAGAAGGTTCTGGGCTTCACTCTCACAGGGAATGCCAGTGCTGGGATTAGGCAGGTTACTACTCTCATTTATTTATACATGAGGAAACAAAGTGCTACACAAACCCATCGTGCTTCATCACAAAACACACTTTGGAAGGGACAAACCAAATACAGGAATGGAATTCAAGACTCTGGTGCTATTTTTTAAACCAAATCAGGCTTATTTTTTCCCCATCATGACAACAATCAGATCTATGATTCTCTGCTGTAACATACTGCTGCAATATGGCCAGACATAGTGTAACTTCAACATAACAAACCTGGAAAAAACCACAAATCACCTTCAAGGAAACAGCACAGAACAGCAGTTCAGGTATTAGAAGGAAATGACATTTAAGATGCCATGTAGGTAACTGAACAGGGCATTGCTCACTACCAAATTCAGCCTGACACACTGCTTGTCAATCACAGCATTTATGAGAAATGATAATACTTGAAATGTAACTATTGGGAAATTCAACAACGCGAGATGTTTTTTTAAACACACAACACTTACGATCTGATGCAATTTTTTCTGTTCCATCCAACGGATTAATAATTCCTGGAATAAGCTCTCCAAATGACAAATGATCTATTCTATGGGAGAAGTTATAGGCTGAAAGACAATATAGAGAAATGAAGCATTTTTAAACGGTGAGATTCTGTACTTAGAGAAAAAGATACACCCATTTCCAACACTGAAATATTCTAATTAATGCATTTACCAAAACACACTGCACACATCATTGGATCTACCCACACTTCAAAGAAAACTCAAATCCAAAATATTTAACAGAAAAGTTAAATTTTTCTAGAAAAGAGCTTCTGAACCAAATCGTAACTATATTTGCATCAATGGTGAAGATGAACAGAGTTATAATTTTATAACAGAATTTCTAGTTGGCCAAATAATTCTATTATTCTACAGTTCATTTTCTTGTAAGCAATTGCATTAAAAAGATGAAAGTCAAGTAAATCAAATGTACAGAGGAAGAATAAGGCAGCTGCCAAGTCACTACACTGCCTATTTAGCAGGTACTTAAGATGTATAAAATTATTAAAGTTGTGTTAACATAAACTCATGGGCAGACATTTGGAGGGTTAACCAACCGTAACTGTTTTATTCAAGTTAATTTTTCACAGTAAGTCATCTTTGCTTCACATTAAGTAAGGCAGCAAAACACATTTAATACCTAGACGCATAATCCAAAAATTAAGTTTCTAAGGAAGAAGGCTAGAAATTTTTAACCTTTTAAAAAGGTCTTCAAGCAAGACGTAGTTTGGACTGAAATACAGGAATTTCACATGGTATCTATGTTACACCAAAGTGCATCTGAGATTCCAGTGTTATCATTACTATAGAAGCAACCCAAAGATAATCTTAATAATGTTAAATGTATGAAAGCGAATTGTTATGGAGTCAGATCATTGCAAAGAATATTCTTCACTTTGTTTTTGCAATGCAATTGCACAGCTAGAACATCTTTAAAACAGCAACCTAACCTGAACTAGGAGACAGCACTCTGACTGAAATGAATCATTTTGGTATGGAGATGACAGAAGGAACTTACACTCATGGCTTACAAGGGCTGCCAAGTGTGCATGGCCTCGAGGGTGTGGTATTGCCCTGAAGAAAGCAACAAATTTTTTATGAATCCACAGAGGACTATGTAGAAAAACTGCCTTCCTCCTCTATTTCAATAAATACTTTATAAAATATGTACATATTCTCATATGTATAGCATAATATATATATGCTTAAGTACATTTAACATACATACATACATATATATAAAGATATGTATGTATGTTTTAAAGACTGATATCTATTGTGTATATCTATATAAAACCTAAATATGACATTTTTATTACTGTCAATTACAGACAGACTGAACAGTAAGGTCAGGAATCTTGGACTCACCAAAACCCTCTTACACAAAACTAGTGTCTTGCATTTTTAGAAATATCAAGAACTCATCAAGTCACTACATGTCTGGAAGAGCCACCAAGTCCTATGATATGAAAAGCTGCAGAACTGTTCAAGTGACTAACAAAAGTTTGACCATATTTGTTCACTCTGTATTTGCTCTCTGACAAAGCACTTCAAGAGTTTCCATCCTATAAAACACTGAAATTCGTAATTACATGCAACAATGCACTGCACTGCATGGTTTTGGCAATTTATGAAGAAAATTAACAGTGCAAGAATAGGTATCACATAGGAAAAAATACCAAGCATGAGTACAGAAGGGTCAATAAAACCCAGTCATTAACAGAAGCATAAAAGCACACACACATATACATACATGCACTATATAGAATGTAGAAGTTAAGGGATTTTTTTATTTTCCAGAATTGGACAGAACATACTTGCCCACAGTTATGTGAAAGTTCCCTGCCACTTTATTGACATAGAGATGACCATGAATTCTGCATGCATCTGGAGACTGTAATGAATTATCTTCCCTGTTTAAATAAAAACAACATTGGAAGTATTGAGAATATCCACTGTCTTGCAGAAATAACAGCAGTACAGTTAGACCTCTTTTTCCTAGCATAAAGATACAGCATTATCATCTACCTGTCCTCATTGCATTCTTCTGGAATTATAGCAGAGATGGTGGAAGGGAGGGAAACTAGTAAAGGTCAGTTTAATGAAATCAATGAGCTTTCATTCATACTTGTATTCAGAGATCTGGCCTACAAGGCTGGCTTATGATATCTGAACACACAAACAGAGAACATTAAACCATCCCAGGGATTTATATTTTCCCACTTCCTTCTACCAAAAATGGCTCCTTAGGAAAATTTTAATGCTACAATGAACAGAACTAAACACATTTTCGTCACATGAACAGCACTGTAGCCAAAAGCTTCCACTCCTTACTCATGTTGTAATGTCCACAACACAAAATCTATTTCCAAATCTGCTCTTTAGAGGGAGATGAAAACCAACTTTTTTTTAAACACATCTCAAGCATAAATACCATTTCAAATGCTGCACTAACAAGCAACACAGAGGCACAGAAGGATTTAATGAATCTAAAGACATCAAGCAAATGAGAATAAAAGATTTTTTTGAGCCATCTTCAGGCTTGCCTTAGGAAGGAAGAACACATTTGATCCTCAGAAGGGAGATTACAACACAGGAAGTGTGTATGGCAGCTTTGGTGTTTGCTTTGTTTTATTCAGTATTTTTTTTTGCTAAGTGCTGTTTCTAAGTGGAGAGAATTTCAGCTTTCATGTAGAAAGAGTTTTTCCCTTGAGGGGAAAAATAAAATCACATAGCATCTAGATTCAGCAGACCAAACATTCTATGCACTAATCTCTTAACATTTCTGAGTAGCTAGAATTAAGTGTAAACAGCAAGCTCTCTCCACACAATCTTAAAAGTGTTATCTTAGACACGGGAATTAATTAACAAAACACATGTGTATTCAAAGGCTACTTCTTTTAAATTTATGAAGCATTATGACACAGCTAATAACAGCACTACTTTTAAAAGCTGTGGACAGAAAGGTAGTTTTAAAAAAGACTCTTGTTTAGTATTGCTGTGGCATTACTAATTCCCATTAAGGAGGAGGCATCAAATCACAGGGAATAAAAAGGTATGTGCATATATTTACTTATGTCTATATCTGTACATGTAAGTACACACACAAAACCTGGAAACCTTCTCCAGTCTGGAAACCCCAGAGGTTTTCATAAAACAACAGCTCCCCAAAGCAAGTATCAAGTGCACTATTATAAAATTCATTACAAAGCAGCGAGATCTTTTCTTACAACCTTGTCTTGTGGGGGTAGGGTGGAATCATAACCACAATAAAATGCTAAGTCTAATTCACAGGGTTGGAGGAAAGCACAATAATTTCACAATTTCACAAAATCCCAGTTTTTCTTACCGTGGTGGCAGTGCTGTAGAAGCACTTTTAAATGCACTTTTGAATATCACATCTTGAAGAGAGTGTTCTTCCTGCAGCCTACTCTGAATTAGTTGCAGCATCCTAAAGATTAGAGACAAGTGTAAAAGCAACAGTAAAACAAAATCTAGCTACACAATTCATCATTGGCTTCAATTGCAAGTTGCAAGTCAGGAACTTAGCAAAACTGACTGCAGTAATAAAGCATTTTATTAAACTTTGGGAATAGTATTTTATACAGAATTTAAAGCTCAGGTGTTCAGAGCAGTGTTTTACCAAAATACTAAAACTAGGCAGACACCCAGATAAGCACTATTACAAGATTACCACTATAGTGGGCACACTCAACACCAAAATATTAAAGTGATAAACACTGTGTCAATTAAGTTATAGGAAATAATTAATTTGTTTTTGCAAGAATGTGCCAATTTGTAACAATGGCTCAGCCTTGACATTTAGATAAATTTTACACATTTGATTCCATGATTTTAACTTGTGCTATCAAGCATTCATTTGGAAACAGAAGCTGTGCAGTTGATACATCTTGGCTTGCAGCTACATGATCCCATTGAACAGTTAAGTCCGAAGCCAATCTTCTTCTTCCATAACAGAGATCTTAAATGATGAGGAAAGCAAAGTAACTTAGCATCTTTTTGCAGGTTTGCATTCTTAAATTACAAGCGGGAGCTATTAGACTCAAGACAGAGCTGTGTCATGTACTTCTGGTGTACTTCCAAGTCACCTCCAGTACAAATAATACAAACCATAAACATGCCTCTCAGTGCTTTACCTTTGCAATTCTTTTTGTTGTGGTGTGAGCTCAAATGGTACCTGAAACAAAAATAACACATCTAATAAAACACACAGAATGCATCCCTTCCATGAAACCCAGAAGAAAATTCGGGTGTGGGTATAGAGCTACAATCAATTTCACACTTGGTACCACAGAATAGCTTATGAAAGGACTTCGCAGTATAAATAATACATTTTGTGCTCAAGTGTAAGAAGTTCTGTCCCTTCCCACCCAGAATTGCAAAGGAGCAATCTTTGAAAGACAAGGGTCCAGGTGCAGATTGCATATTTCTAGGCTCATCCCACATGAAGCACTAGAGACAAGCCACCAGACCTGCTATGCTTCATCAGCATTACAGGATCACTACTAACATCTGTTCACCAAGTTCAAACCCAAATATTGGTTAACACAAATGTACTCAGTAAATTCACAATTAATGCTCAAATGTACCTAGAAGCTAAGGCCAACAGAGATCAACTACAGAATGTTCCTCTAAGAGGTTGGTGGAGAAGAAAAAACACAAGCAAGCAAACCAGCCCAGTAGTGCTTTGCACCAAGAGGAATTCAATTCTTAAATAAAAAGGTCAGAATCAACTTACTGGTTCATAGATTAACCCATCTGCAGAGGCAACCATTGTTTCTGCTAAATCCAGAACATCAGCCCCCACATCTATTTTAAACAGGGAGAAATATTAAGCCACACAGACGATCAAGGACAAGCAAAAAAAAATTCAAGTTGAAATGAAGTCTCACAGTGATAAACTTCAGCATATGTTATTGTTCCTTCAACCTATTTAACCTTCAGTATCAGCTGATGGACACTGACCAAAAACTCTTCATATCTGCAGTATTTTCTCACTGACTTAACACCTACAGAGAAGTTGTATGAACCACACATACAAGCTTTCTAGGATCTGCTATGCATAAATATTCTCTCCTGCTTTACAAGCACTGAACAGAGACCAAGACTAGTCAAATCAGTTTATTTGCAAAAAAGTTTATTTGCAAAAAATAACCAAAAAACCCACTGACATACAATTAATGCTAATTACACGAATTAAAATTAATGCAAGGTTTAAGCTAAGCAACAAAAGTGTGTCCTGAAAATTTGCTTGCATTCCTGCTAGAAGTACTATTCTCTCTTCTCTCAGTCCAGGACAAGCAAGACTGAACACAATTTAAGTTCATTACCTAAATTATGTCAAAATAATACTGACTATTGCCTTTAATAAGGAAGGCATCCCTCTTATGTTCAACAGCAGGATGAAATTATGTGATGGTTTCAGCACTGTTAAACAGCAGACCAGCTTAATATATCCCAAGTTCATAAATAAATAGAAATTGTTATAAATTTCTGCTGCTGATTTGTGTCTCACAATGAGCTTTTAGAATTTTTCAGCTAATGAGAGACTGAACAACAGATCCTGTTCTTGCTAACAGACAAAGCAAGGTTATGCAAGATAAGAATGAGATGGTACAGATATTCTTCTTTACATTTCTTACATTTCTACAATGAGTCATATGCCATCAAGAATCACTACATGCCATTAAGATCAGAAGAAATGACACTGGTAAATTATTCTGAACAATATCCAACTATATTGTGAGCAAGTGTGCTCCCTAAAGAGGATTTAAAGTGTTTAAAAACTTTCATTGATGGAATACTTACATTGACACCTCATGGCAACTGTAATATCAATATTGATCCTTAATTTACTGGAAAGAAAAAAAAAGGCAAAAATACATTAAGCAACATTGAATATAAGTATCAAGAAAAAACTCTCAGACTACTTGCAGAAATACAGTAAAGTACCAAAATTTATACTAATAAATATAAAGCTGTTTAAAATTTGGGTGAAGCAACATGGATTTTTAGAGCACCTTAAAGCACTTGTGACTTAAAGAGATAACCTCCATCACACCAAAAGTCTGAGTGTGTGGCATTCTCCAATATTCTGGGCATTTCCTATTGGTTTTCATGTTAGTTTCACAAAAGTAATTTAAACTATACGGAATAAACTCCGTCACTATAGTCACAGAGTTCTGTTCTCAGGGAGCTTCCACCAGGACTTAGCTGACCTCAAGCAAACCACACAAGCAAGGGTTTCAACACTGATTCAACTTGGATCAGACAATGTCAGTAGAGAGGAGAAAAGCAGTTAAAATAATACCAGACTCCACTGGCTCAAACTGTGAAGAACCATAGGCTGAGTGATTAGCCCACAATCACACTGGGGAATCTGTAGTAGGACATACTCCATACCCCGTAACAGTCTCTTAACTGACAGACTACCCTTCCCACGTGATGGCTTCACTTGGGATATAGCCTACTTTAGCAAAGACCTAAATGTGAAATCCCAGCTGTCTGAATGGATTTACTATCATTTAAGTCTTTTATGCAGCTCCTTCAAATTTTTCCTCTTTTGTTTTCCATTACAGAAACCTTCTTTATTTCTGATGTGCAAGACATCCAATTAATATATGTATCTTTAGCCTGTTACCACAGCAACTACCTAAAAGGCTCTTAAAGTTAGTTCAGTTCAGTTTCAGTCAGTTCAGTTCATGGGTGCCAGTGTCAAACCATGACACTGACACATAACATTTAAAGGTGTTCAGGGCACAAAATCTGCATTAACTTCACAGGGACTCCTGGGTGCCTGACCAGCTCTGGAAGACAGACAAACAAGTTCTGACAGGCACATGAAACCAAGAGCAAACACATCTTCAGGGGAGCTGTATCTGGAAACAAAATTAGTAGCAACCTCTAGATAATGCCATCAAAGTTCTGAGTGCTTCAGGCTCACCTCCAGCAGCACAAAGTACAATGGCAAGGTACTAACCACATGAACTGGAGAAAGCCTCCAGCCACAGGGGGTAGGTTTACCTACCTGATGCAGAGTTACATCTTACAGTGTTCTCTGAATTGTTACCAAGTAATTCCCAAGGGAGCTCCTTCAATAACAAACCTATACTATTTTGACTTCTTCATTGCAGAAATCTCAATTTATCTTTTTTATATATTACATAGTAGTAAAAGCCCCAAAACAATCGACACATGAAAAATCAAATCCCTGCAGTATTTAATTTGCAATTTCAAATATGAATTGCTTTCAAGTCACATGAACATTTTAAATCTATTCTTTCTTGGTATGCAGGCAACTAACATTTTAAAAAGAATTATAAAAAATAATGTTACCTAGTAAAATCCTTGTCTACTTCATATTCATATTTCATCCATGTGTCCCGGTACACCATGAACTCCATTATAGTCAGGAAAGCTATCGTTGTAAATGCTATCAGAGAAACTGGTCGGAGGAAAAAAAAGTAGAAATTCAGACTGTGAGAAATATTATTCAGAAACGTAAGTAGAACAAAATTCTAAGAATTCCAGAAGTTGAGCATTACCAGTACAACACCGGTATCTTTGATTTAAAAACCCAAAACCTGCTCTCAGAAAGTTGTTTTCATAATGATAGTATTTGTTTTCAGACAGAAGTGGAAAAGAGTAAGTCCTACCTTTGCATCAAGAGAGTACTTTTAAAGTAGTCTCTTGGAATGATTAGGAGGCTGTGAAATCCCTGTATGGAAAATCTAAGAACACATATCAAGCACACACAAATCACTCTCAGGGATGATCTAGGAAAACTCAATCCGAACTTCCAACATGAAGGAAGAAGGTAGTGCATCTTGAAATTCCTTCAAGCCTCCACTTGTCTACAAGTTAAGTTTTTACAACAATATTTTAATATCAAGTTTTACACTCAATAAGCTAGCAGACAAGATAAATAAGATGCATTATATTACTTGTGTATAGCAGCATAGTCATGACTCTGACCCCAATATTTCAAACAAGTCTCTCTCTGGCAACAAGCAACAGGCAGCTATCCATTCCACCAGTGAGTGAAGAACCTGAAATTATTTTTAGGATGAAAACTAATTGGTGTATTTTAGTGGTACATGTGCTTCACTTATCTCCAAGGCAGCCTACTCATCACATTTGCAAAGTTCTAAGTGCAAGGGGAAGATCACCCTGCTACACAGTCAGAAACACAGTAATAGATGCTCAGAAGCACCTGCTATGCCCCTTGTATTAAATCATAGCTTTCATAAGCTTGGAAACACTTCAGTTATGAAGCATAGTAGCAATCTGTACAGCTTATTGGCACTGTAGGTTTTTCATTTACATTCTGTGGAATATCTCTATGGAATCTGTGAAGGACAACTTGAGAAAAAACAAGCCCATTGTTGATAGGCTTCGACTCCCTCCACAGTGGTCCCCAAGCCAGAGGTGGGAGCAGAAAATAAAGGCACTGTCCTTGGGGATCAGGAAAGAAGCTATTGGCTGTTGTATCGATCAGCAATGTTTCCAGTTCCAGCTTTCAGCTGGCACTATGTAACAATCACAGATATGAAACCCTTCATGTCAACTGCACTAATCAGTTAATTATTCTGGCTCTCAATTTCCTTCTGGGACCAGTAGGCCAGGCTCACCCCGGCTATGCAACAATAGGACAGCTGGAGCCATATCAGCTATCCAGAGCCACACAAACACAGTAAGAGCCACAGCTGCTTTCTGGATAATTCTGAGCAAAGTCTGAGAATAGAGTCTTGGTATGTTTTAGATGCCTATCACATCAGAAAGTAAGCCTGACACTTTAATCCTGAATGAAGGAGGAATACTATATTCAGATTTCACAACAGCACAGAAAAAGACAATCCTATATTGTCACTTATAAGGTTACTGGGATAAAACCAAAGAATGTTAAAGTAACTTCTGGTGTTAAGAAATCCTTAAGGCACCATTCACCAAAGCAAAGGTCTCATGCAGGATGGTGTTGTACTACAAAAAAAGGATTCTTTAAGCATTTGTGGTTTTATGCAAATTACAACATAGAAACAATACACTTGTTTCCTCAGGAACTGGGACTGACACTAACAAAGAATTATTTAAATACTTCTTAGACATTATTTAATATACAATAATCCTTTAATTATTAACTGTGCACTTGAGGAAACAGCAAAGTAATATAGAACCTTCTGATATTTCCTTCTACACTATAAGAGGCATAGCAACTTCAAAGACTTATCTGTGGGTTGCAATTGCTTCCTCAACTTTTTTATTCAACTGAGTTTCAGGCATAATCACACACAAGAGAGATTTTTGTCCTCTACTTCTAAGTGCTGTCAGTTTCCTATCTGCAAATAATTCCAAGAGTCCAAGAGATGAAGTCGCTATTTTCAAATCAGCAACCTCTAACTCAGCTCAACTTAAAGACACGATTTTATGGTCAGATACATACCAAAAGGTCTTTTTTACAGTTTCAGCTTTTTCAGAGAAGCTCAAGTGACTAATAGGGAAAGCACAAGCACATGTCCTGGATTAAAGTGTTTAGTTCCTCAAAGGGTTTTCCTTACTCTTAAAATCTAGTAAACCTTCAAGAGAAAAGCATTAGAAAACTGCTATTCATTCTGATGCTCAACTTATCTGTCTCTGGAGAATATTTTTCTACTTTTGCAAAAGCATAGTGTTGAATCCCACCATCATTTCAGGTTATGCTCAGTCTCATCCAGCAACCTGACACCAAGAAAAGAGCTTGATGCGACACCAAATGAGAAAGTTTTATTACAGCCTTGGCACAGTGCACTTCCAGTTGCAACTGGTTAGAAGTTTTTATTTCTAACTTTTACATAGGGTTCAGTCTCACCAGCTTTATACAAAAATCTCCCTTCAGAGAGACTGGATGAACAGATGGATGCATCAGCTTGCATAAGATCTTTACTTGAAGGGATGAGCTCAGTCAGCTCACCAAAGCATTCAAGAAACCAATTTTGGCTAGTTTCAAGTGAACAGAGATACCCGTCTTCCTCATGCTGAAGTTTCTATCAGTATCAGCATCTCATCAAGGCCTACCTGTGCCTCCGCTGGCTGAAGTCTCCACATAGCTTTCAGGAACCTTTGGAAAGGCATCCAATTCTTTCATCAAATTCAAGGTCTTCTTCCGATTCAGTCGCCTCATCTTCAGCACACTCCTCCACCTCCTCCTTCATATATTCCCTCTAATGTGAGAATAAATTGTGATTAAAAGACACAAGCAAGATTGCTCAAACTGACTGGCTTTAACATAAAGCAATAATAAGGCCATTCAAACCCCAGAAATATGTTTTCAAGAAATACATGCTAGACAACTGGATGGTCACTCTTACTTCAAGAAAATTGTTAAGATTGGCCTGGACACTGGCTGCTTACAGTCCAGCCACATCCAGCACATACACCATTTAATTATTAACTTCTTTCTCAATTAACTTCTTATTGGTAGTATATATCACATAGATATATATCACATTTTAAGTTAAAAAAAAAAAATCAAACTCAGTCCAGAAGTAAATTTGCTAAACAGACCTGACAGTGCACAGAAGCCAGTGACTTAGGAGGAAATATCTACCAGGCTGCATAAACTTCAGAGGATGTCAGACAGCTCTGGGCTCCTACATTTGGCCAATGTAGGCACAAATTATATTTTAATGGAAAAAAAAGGTGCATTTCACATTTTTACAGGTGTAGAATATTATGATCATAAAATTACCATATTTTGTCCTGTATAAAAATACTTCCCGAAGCAAGTCATGGATCAAATTCTAACTCCATCCTTCAGAATAATGTCTGTACATGATATGATCTCTGCCTGGAGTCATGTTAAGCAGCAAGATGCTAAGAAAAGCAGCTTGCCCTGGAAATACCGTCTAAAACCATTTCCAAATCACGCAAATATGCTCACAGCCTGGTCCTGCCAATACATGGCAAGTTTTAACAAGTTGACACTGTTGTTTTTCTTCTGGGGAACTGCTGAACTTCACCCTGAATTTCTGAAGCTATGAAAACCATCATGCATTTACTGAGAATATGTCATCTTATTGTTCCTTATTTAAACACTATAAGGTGGGCAAGCTAACCTATACTGCCAACACATGAGACAGCTCTCATCATCATCTTGTGGAAAAATCTGGGAACTCATCTACCCTGTTTCAAGAGAACATCAATTCTCTGGTATGTCCTAGTGAAATTACTCAAGATCTATTCCCTGCTCTGCCCCTTCTGGCGCTTAGCAGGCTTTGTACCATGTAATAACAAAGCAATAGGCTCTACTGGAAATGAAAGTTCACACAAGAAAAATCATCTATGCCTGAAACTTTCTCATCAAACAAATTGACTTCAGACACAGACTCTGCACTTGGTCAGGCTACAGAGATCAACAAAATGGTACCGTGTGTGTTGCACAGGATTCAAAGAAACCCCAACTGGAGTGGGCAGAGAAGATAAATGCTGGAACAGGCTTTTAGTTATACAGCATTAAAATAATAATCAGGAAGCACAGATAAGGCAAAGCAGCTGCCTGGACACAACTGAAGTCATAACATTAGTTAGCACAGAGGAAACACCAGCGGGGCTTGCCTGTTATCCTACACGTATAGCAAGGAAGTCAACATAGCACCCTTTCATCTTCTGCATATCTCCCCTGCTATCGCATGTGTATGAGCACACCGTAAAGAGGCACAAGATAAACACAGGGAATTTGAGAGCACTTTACAAAAAAACTTTCTAAATCACCCTGCATGAGTAAGTATGTGGATTTTTGTAATCCAGTTAGAAATATGCAATCTGTTCATCGGCATCTTTAATCTCACACAGACTCACTTGCAGCTACAAACCGAGATGGAGACCTGATGCCTTCCCCCTGCCCATCTCCACACATGTGCTACAGACACACCAAAAATATGGAGTCCATCGCTATGAAGGTAAGGTATTATGAACCCAAGAGCTAATTGCGTTAAGAAACATCATTAGTATTATTATTCACGATAAATAAGGGACAAAGCACAGCACAAATGCCACTCAAGACCAGAGGCCCGTTCGAAGCCACGGCAACTCCGGTCCCAGGTGAGGGACTCGGGCAATTTTCTCTTCCCCACACGACTTGGCAGCGAAGCCGCTCCGGCGCGTCCCAACAGCAGCTCCCACGGGCGCGGAGCGGACCCACGCCTGAACCCCCTGCCGGGGGCTCGGGCCCGGCTTCCCACGCCGAGGGAGGCCCCGGCCGCCAGCTCGGAGCCCTCACACCTCTGCGGGCCCCGGGCGATCCCCGCCGCCGCCACGCACCGGGCAGCCGCGGGACGGGACAGGCCGCGCCCCCGCCCTGCCCTACCTCTCGCTTCTGCCGCCGCTGCCCAGCGCCGCGGGCGAGGCCAGACGGGGGAGACGAGCCGCAACGCGCTGCCCGGCGCCCGCCCCGCTGAGCATGGCACCGCCGGCCGGGGCGGGCTCGCTCCGCCGCCGACGCCCGGCGGGAGCCGCGGGCCGACGGGGGCGGCGGAGCGCCCCGCCCGCCC
>JAYDZK010000056.1:13857979-13878761 GCA_034509185.1 Euphonia xanthogaster | reverse complement strand
CGGGAGCCGGCGCGCATGGACACGGCGCGGGCCGGGCCCCGCCGGGGAGCGGAGCCGGCTGCAGCCGCGGGCTGAGCCCCAGGAGCCGCAGGGAGTGCGGCCCCGCGCCGCTCGCAGGGCTCCCTGCACAGCCCAGCAGCCGGTCCCGCAGGCGCGTGGGCTCCCGGGCATGACAGTGCCACCCCGACGTGCTGCTCCGGAGAATCTGTGACCGTGCGAGGTACTTAGTGATCTTTTAAAGCGCTGGATGACAAGTACCTTCCAAAGCTAACCGATTAGGGGCTGTCACGCGGCTTGCAGTGTTAATACTGGTTTGGCCACTATGGATATAGAAGCAGGCAGCGTTTGAAAAGAGGCAGTATCTTGGATTAAGAAGAAAAAGGCTTTAAGACAGTGGCCTATAACAGTGGGGAAGGAAAGATTTTAAACCCACAAGCCAGTCTTCAGACTTGAAGTGAAAAAATTAAGAGGGCTTACGTATCCACAAAATCTCAGTCCTTTTCCCTGTGCTAGTGGAATTAACTAATAGGCACTGCCTCTCCACAAGCTTTATGCCTTAGTAACTGCAGCATTAGTTTATCTCCAAATTTTCCCTTAACAATCCTAGCAAGTCATATCATGCTTCTGCCACCCTGCCCACAAGCAGCTGACCCAACCTAGACACAGCCGAAAAGGGAGCTCTCCCAATATCTTCCAGGGCATAATGACATCTTAGATGATATCAAAATTATTTTAAAAAGTTGCTCAATATAAGGTTTTAAAGGAAAAGAAATGATACTGGACATCTTCATAGATCTGAAAAAAAAAATAGAGACTGAAGACTCCAGTGTTTTTGATAGCAAGACAAGCAAATAAAACCTACACCCTAGAAACACAAATAGTGGTGAATTCCACAGCATTAATTCAGATTTGCTCTTTTTAATGATTTAAAGGTAAAAGTAGATCAATGACAAAGGAGTTTCAATAGCATGCCAAAGTATACACAATTTAAATTAACTCTTTGGGTACCTACAGCATTTGAGAATAAAAGGAGCCTGAAATAAGAAAGGAGTACGAACAGATTCAGAGTATTTTGTGCTTTTTAGGGATAAGCAAGAAGGAAGGAAACAAACAAGTAGCAACATGCCAGTGTTCTCGCTGAATTGTGATCAGTCTGTTTCCATCATTTTAGGAACTATAATAACTGGATCAGACAGTCAAAAAGAAAAAAAGAGGAGGGGGGAAGTATGGTATTACAAGAGATAAATAACCAGGCTAAAAATACGTTTACTGTACATTTGTTCCCTCATTCAGAAAGAGCAAGCAGCTTTAGGCACATAAAGCTCTTACTTTGACATGGCTAGGTCCTAGGGTATAAAATCCCTTAGCCAGGGATTTTTCTGGCTAAGCCCTATTTTCCCTTGAAATGCTCTTGGCACTGAGGCTTGGAAGGAGAAGCTGATAGATCTGGTTATTAGCTGTGCAGCAGAGATGCTCAACAGATGTTTTCACAGGCAAACAATCTCATCTGCTCACAGACGAACATGGGCTCAGCCTTAGTGCTCAACATCACACTGAGATCTTTCTTACAGAGAAGTGGCACTTCTGCCACAAAACTGCTTGCAGCTTTGCACCACTGTAGTCTTATTCATAACTACAGATGTCTCCATGCGATTTTATGAGGGAAAACACAGGGAAAAAATTCAGAATTTAGGAAAATCAGAGAAAGTTTATATAATGATAACACTGTCCATTACACTACCACTATGTGTTTGACTGCACTGTGCTAAAGAGACACAACAGTAATTGCATCAAGTACCAGACTACTCCAATTCAAACCTTGCTCCTTTCCTTACACCCGTATGTTTTCTGCTCTCCTGATCACACCTAAGTCATGGCAGCCTATAAGCATCTGCCAAATAACCTCAGGAAACCTGACAAGGAAGAAATTCAGCTGCCAAGAGCAAACCATGCAGGTAAGCCAAGAGGCTGCCCCTCCGCGGCTGCTTTACATGTTTGATTCTGTTCAGTATTTAACAAGATCCCAAAGCACCCCCAGACGTAAATGCAGCCACCTATGCAAAAATATGACTGTCTTCCCAAAAACCCCAGCACTTCTTAACACTGGTGATTTATGAAGTCCTTTGATGTGTGCAAAGAGAGGAAACCACATCTCACGCCTGTATGGTTTAGCAAACCACAAATTACGTAGGACAGGAAAAAAAATCGCAGGAGTATGGGCTATGAAGAACATTGATATCAAAGACAATAACAAAGAGGATGGTAGTAGACCAAACAAGAGAAACAAATGTAAACATGCACAGATATCGCCCACCTGCGCTTCAACACACTTCAGCATTGGTTAGAAAGCTGTAAACCATGCGCGGGATATACAAACTAAAATCAAAACCTGAATAAAGCATGTAGAGACTACACACAAGCCCCCATCGTTTACTGCTGCTACAGTTGCCTGCACAGGCGGTTCATGATAGCTGAAAAAGCACTGAGTTAGCGCGAAAGGGCGAGGGAAAGGCTGGATAGCACGAGTGGGATCGGCCAGGAGCGCCTGCAGGGGGTGAGGCGAGGCAGGGATTCAGAGAGAGAGAGAGCAGCCGCTTTACCGGAACGTGGAGGCATCGAGGTGGCATTTAGGAAGGAGAAGGAGGGGCAGAGGAAACAGGTGCAAAAGAACGAATATGGAGATTGAACGGTGGGAGTGGCTGGAAAAGGGGTGGAGGAGAAGAAAGTGCGGGAGGTTGAGAGGTGAGGGCTGAGAAGATTGGAAAGGATTTGGCATAAGGGAGGGGTAGTGACGGGACGACGAGGGCGGACAGCGGCGGCCGCAGCGTCCACAGCGTCTGTGAGGGGCGGCCGTGAGGGGCGCCCGTGAGGGGCGCGGGCCCCGGCGCCTTGGAGCGGGCTGGGGCGGGAGCGCCCTCGGCCAATGAGGAAGATCCACGCTCCAGGAAGCGGGAGGAGGCGAAGGGAGCTCCGGCCGCCCAGGGCACGCCCGCTGCCCGCGGCGGGGGCCGGTCCGGAGCCGGGAGCGAGCGGGGCGCGCAGTGCCGTACCGTGGGTGGTCACTGCCGCGGGGTTTACTCGCGGGCTGCCATGTTCTTCGTCTGTCTAGCTGCTGTCAGTAAAAATAAGCTGTTGATGGAAGACTTGGTCTTTCTATAACATCAGTTTTCCAACTCAACCCGACTTCTGGTCTTCTAAAGAGATCCTTTTTTAAATTGTCCTAGTGAAGCTTTCTTGGTATAGGGTCTCAGAAGAACAGTCCTGCTCACTGAAAGGAGGACGATGTTAGAACCTCTGAGGCAACCTGAAGCAATCCCATTCCCCATTGTGTAAACAGAATGGCTTTCTTCTACATAGTGGCCACTGTTTTCATACATAATTACTTACTACTACAATTTGTTTTTTAAGATAAATAATCCTAATTCTTCTATAGAATATTTCTGTGACTTAGCTAACATTTAAGATGCAATTATATATTTCATATATATGGCTGCATTGCATATATACAGCATATAAATATATATTGCATATGTATATATTGCAGCAAATACAGCTGTTTCATGAAGCTCATGGGGAGCTCACAAGTCAGCTGAGGTAAGAACTGTGTCGTGTTACAGCGAAGTACTGTGCAAGCTGTGGTTGAAAAATGTTACAGCATAGTCTTCTTGGGTTTTTTGTCCTTTTCCTAAGAGTTTAAATTGTTTGGTGCAGACAGATAACCCACTCGAAGTTGTGTCTTTCTTTCAGCAGAGATTTGCTGTATGCTGTTGATAGATTGTATGGTATCTGTGGGGAGGAAAAGATCATTGCTCACTGAATTGAGTTCCTGTTCAGATTACAAATGTCAGGTTCTAATAAACCCGATCTTTCACTGCTTGGCTATCTTTAGTAATTAGATCATGATTACAAACTAGAAATATTTTGATAATTGATTAAGTTACATAAAAATGCTAATCCTTCCATATAATGTTCTTGAATTGTCTAAATATAGCACACAAGGCCATGAGGAGACAAAGACACACTAGCATATGTTGTGACCTTCAGTATTTCTTTTATTTTAGTGTTCTATTTTCTGTTCTTTGGAACACAATTTTCCTGAAAAAAACACATGACGATTAATAAGCAGGTTTCCGAAAATCTCTTTGAAGCTGTATTTGCAAATATACTATGTTTTACTCCTTTGCTGCAAGCTTGCTCAGTCGCAGCATAAACTTATTATTGAAAAATATCACTAGTCTTAAAAACATGTATGGTAGGAGGTATTTGGCCTTCTGCAGGATTAGCTGGTTGGGAATGGTGTTAGCTGTCATAGTGGAGGGAGAAGAACCATTTGCCTTGATAGAGGAAAGACATTGCTATTCATTAACTGCATTAAAGACACTAAAGTCTTTCTCAGGGTTTGGGAGAGGTCTGAATAAGCCGTATGTGAGGTGATAGTGATACTAGTGTATTCATAAATAGTATGACATGGTCTTACTAGAATTTTATCCAAAAAAATCCAAGTTGTAGTGACACTTGTGGTGTTAGAATTCTATACTAGTAGTATACATATAAGGTGATGCTTAGTCTGCAGAAATCAGCATATTTCGCCCAAGTTATTGTATACTCTGTGTAGTATGCGCATTTATCTGTTTGGGCTCTGTAAGTGTTGTAGACAGGTAGGATTATAAAAGAAAGGCCTTATGAAATCAGGCCTCACGCTGCTAAAATTGCCAAAGCTGGCCTGTCATTTCATCTAAGTGCAGCTAACAAGCAATTTGCAAGTTCCCATGTGAAGCTATGTTGAGAATGAGAAGTTCCCTTAACACAACAATCTATTCTGAGGGTGAAAAACAAATGCACCTGTGTGAACAATAAGATTTGTCCCATGGGAACCCACAAAGGAAAAATATAAACATATCTAGAGAGAGAACATTTGATAGACATATACAATAGCCCCTAGTCAACAATGAACTGAGTTTCACTGTATTGCTGACCAATTAGGTTGAACACAGTGCCTTCCGATATTTTCTATATATATATGAGCTTTATGAATAAAGAATTTGCTTTCTGCATGAAGAATATTGGCTGATTTATTCCAACATTTAAGAAATTAGACTTTTGAATTTTCTTGTAAGTTTTTCTCATGATATTCCACCACACGGATTATAAGGAACTCTTGACAAATTGGTATGAAGTTTTGCTTTATAAAAATATTATTTTGATTTTTATAATAGAGAACATGAACTCCATATATTGCTGAGGGATTTTTAAATTGATTTTATCATGCTTGTTGCTTTCTGTAACAATTTGAATATGATTGGTAAGACCTGAACCTTGAAAAAACAAGAACTGGTTGTTAAGCTTTATCCAGCCAAAGCGTAATCTGGCAATTACCAGGGTTTCAGTTTTCAGGACACTTCTGCAAGGCAGTCTGAAGGGGTCAGGATACTCTTAAGTGAGCAATTCATCATGGGCCTCTATAGGTCCAATGCATTCTAACTCTCCAAATAGCCACTGTATTTCTGACTTGTCCACTCTGGGAATGGAGACCTTGTAGCCATGTGGGTGGATTGCCCTGGTGCATTTTTAGCCTCTGTTCCTGCATGGCAATACACTTTTATGAACTGCTAGCACATGGCACTTTCATGCCCATCTGTCTAAACAACAACTTTCAGCTACAACTTTGAACATATTCTCTGTAATCTCCTGCCCAGCTTTCTTCACATCTTCCTTGCCCAGAGTATGTCTCTATGATTGCCTATGGACCTTTTCAAAACATTAAATCTTTTTGCTGCCAGGGTACCTGAATCAGCTGCTTGTCTTCTCTCTCCCCAACTTCAAATTGATCCTCACTTCCCCAAAGCTCTGGTCCTTTTCTGTTTTCTGTTTCAGGCTACTTACCCTGTGAGATATATCAGAGACCCTGAAGTGCCATCTGGCTCAGGGTTCACAGACACCGACTCCCTTGACCCTGCTGCCAGGACCTTGGGTAATGGTCACAAACTACCTGGTGAGAAAGGACAGGAAGCATGAGCAAACCAATTGTTGTTGAAATGTCCTCCATATAGGTGGTCAGCAGGGGAAAGATTGCTTCCTGCCTTCTTCTGATGAAAAGGAACTGCCTCAATAATGGCTTTTTAAAGTAAGAGGCATTTCCTGCTCCAACTTTGCTGCTGGCATTTTCTGTGCTTGGCTGGCTTTCCATCATACCCAGCTGCTCCTTCCTGGTCATGACAACACTTTCCTTCCATTTGACAAGAGAAGATCAGCAAAGTGAAATAAGACAAATTTCTTCCCCTTTCTTCCATCTGGTATAATTAAATACTTGAGAGAAAGCAGGGCTTATATATTCTTGATCCTGGGGAGAAATATATGGTCCACCAGTTCCCAACTTACTAGCATGCAATGTTCTGGCTTTGCTACTGTTATGTTGGTTATATGGTTAGGGTCCATGACAAAATCTAATTATTCTTCTCACTTATGTGTGATTTCTGTGGGATGCTGCCTGTGTTTGTACAGATTTGGGTGTTACAGGATAGACACAGTTAAAACTAAACAGCCAGGAGTCAGCCAGCTATCATTCTGTCATGCTTTTAGGTAATTAGCATGCAAATGTTGGGAGATTTCACGGAATCCCAGAATAGTCTGAGTTGGAAGGGACCTAGAAGGATCATCAAGTCCAGCTTTTAACTGGATGGCTCATATGGAGATTGAACCCACAACGTTGGCATTATCAGCACCATGCTCCCAACCAACCGATACCTCTGGAAGCCTTTGTATCAAAGCTCATTTGGGACTGAAAATGAAGAATCTCTAAAATGTCAGTTTAGCTGTTTATATTGCCAGGATATTTATATTTACAGGATCATCTGACTCCTGTCTGCTCCGTTCTCATTCTTCTGCAACCAGGAATCTCGTGGGTGACTGCAGAAGAGGGGCTGTGTAAGAATGCTGGCTGGTGCTCAGCCAGACACCGTGCCTGTCACAGGGGTTGGTAATATCACATTTACCAATTATTCTCCATGAAGACAGATCTTTCTGAAGATTTATTCATTTCAACCTAAATGTGCTTTTCCTGTCTTCTAGTGATATGTGCTACTTTTATTTTTCCAGTTATATGAGAAGGAAACCATTTCTTACAGCCAATGAAGTAAGGAGAAAGGTGATTTCAGTCCATTTCTCTTTTACTAACCAAAATGAATGTAAATGAACCAAAATTGTTGTATTCCATGTCAATCTGAAACATAATGTTTAATTTTGAAGTCCTTGTAAAAAATAAACAGAAACTATGAAGGCAGATTTCTTTCATTTCAGAGACCAGTAGTTCAGGTGCTCCCCAGGAGGGTGGAAAAGGTGATTTCACTTTGTGCTTCTGACTGAAGGACTAGAGCCAGCGGCTCCAATGGAAACTCTTTAACCACTGAGACCTGGTAGCTCTTCAGTGAATGCTTTTGATGCTGCTGTCACTGCTGTTGTCCTCCAGTGGACATGATCTCTCTGCTGTTTGCACTTCTCAAACTGAAGCTGTCATCCTCCTGTCTTCCAGGTTCTCTATCTGATGATCTCAATTTCCTAGGTTTGTTTGGGGGAGCTTGTGGAATTCACTGCTTTTCCTTTGATTAATTTTTAAATTGTGGTCTTTTGGCTTCTGATTTTTTGTTTATTCACTCCCCCCACCTCCACCAATAAAACCCCCCAAACATACATCTGACTTCCCAAACAGACCATAGTATGAAAGTTTGTTGCATTAGTAAGAAAATCTTTCTATGCCAGTGGGCCAGGGGTTCCTCAGGGGCCAGAGAGATTTTCTGAGCTCAAGATAATTTCTAAACAACATCAATTCAACATATGCAAAAGAATTTACTTTTACCTAGAGAAAAATAGGACAATTTAGGCTGACATGCATGAAAAATCTAATAATAGGGACATAAAACAGGACATGGCTATAAATTTGGACAAATAAAAATAGGGCAATTTTTCTTAGCATTTTCAGCAGTACAAAGACCATTAGCAGGATAAGAGCACTGTTATGCCCTAATAACGGATACTGTGGTGCAATAAGCTTGCCAGTGAGAAGCCTCATGTTTAAGGCTGCAGTAACATATTCCTTTTTATTTTTCTTTCTAGTTTGCTCTTCCATGCTTTCATGCTCAATAATCCATTTTTTTTCTTCATAAATTTAGGGAGAACAACTATATCTGACTAATAGGCCAGCGAAGCAATGAAAAATTTAAAATTTCAAGCCGTTGTTTATTGATATGAGAAGGTTCTTAGAAGGAGTTCTGTCCTGTTGTACTGCATGGACTCACTGAGAAAACTTAACATGAGACTGCCTTTAGGTATGTGACAGATTTCTCATCCTCCCAGCCCCTATTGCCAGCAGGGAAATGTCAGGACCTTAGGAAATAACATGAAACATATATCTTAAATATATATAGCTTGACTAGCACTTTTAAAATCACACTGGTATTTTAGAATAAATACAGTCTTTGTTGTGCTTCAGGAACGTTATTCTCCAGTTTAGTACTCCTGCCAAAACCACACTGCTGCTTCTCCCTCCCACTCCTCCAATTGGAGGTACAAAAGACGAGGCGCAGGTTGAGATAAGAGCAATTTACTGGAAACAGCAATGAGATAAGACAGCCAACAGTAAGAGCAACAATAATAACAACAGGGGTATATAAAGGAGGGAGTGATTCACCTGCAAAAATGCTCCCCATTAACTCCTTGACAAATAAACCATGCTGGAGGGATTCCCCCTGCCACGTTTACTGCACTGAAGAAAGGAGAGTCCTCACCTCCTGCCCCTGGCAATGACCTGAGCTGGTATTGAATAGTATCAGGGTCCTGGCCACTCCCCTCCCATCTACTGCAAAAGATTAACTTGTCCTGGCTAAAACCAGGACAGTCTTTAGTGTTGATTACTACTAGCAATGCTGTGCCTGCCAGGGAGATAATATGCAAGTTGAAGCTACATTTCTTGTTTGTGGTGGAAAAATCAAAGACTTCAAACTTGCACACTAAAGGTGAAGGGCACTGTGGGGTGCTGTGACTGTAAGAAAAAGAGGAAACGTCTCATTAATTACAAATAGACTTGACATCCTTTTGAATTGTGAAAAAGCTCTTTAAAAATATTTATTAAATACAAGTTTTAAAGTAGCTGTTTCCTTCAGAGTACACAACATGGAGGAGCAGCCAGCCAGTGAGATGTGGAGGTGAGGAGGCTGAGGGGTAGGGTAGCCTTTCTCTCCTGTCACGTCTGAGTTCTGTAGCCTATCCCTCTGCTGTCCATAGCTCTCTCCTGATCAGATTTATCAGAAAAAACCCTTATTTTACCTGGTTGTAAACTTACAATTCATTCTGGGTTTATTATTCAGTGCTACATTCTCCCAATATGTAAACCCACAAAAAGCTCAGTCTTTGACTTTGAGAAATTGTACTTTAGGCATAAGATATAGTCTTGAAGAAATGAGGGCAGAAACAAAAGAGGCAAGAGAGAATGTAGGAAGATAATTTTGATTTTCACACCATTAGATTTTGTTCAAGATTTTGGCCATGGATGGGATTCATCTCAGTGCATTTTAGTTGCTTAAAATACAAACATCTGTCCCAAACTAAGGAGCTGGGCTGCTCATGACCAAAGGAAAGCAGCAGATACCTCCAAAAGGGGATTTGTCCCTCCCTAAAGAAGGTGGTAGGATGAACTCTGTGGGTTTCCCTGTCTTTCTGCATTGACATGAAGGAAGCCCAAGTGGTTTGTTTAGATTAAATACTTACTTTTCATACAGCAAGAATAGTCCTAGGCTCAAATAACTTCATTTCTTGAAAAATGTATTGAAATTTTAAAGTGGTGGCTCTACTCCTGCCCCTTCCCTCACCGCAGGCTGGTATCTGTGAAGGGAATACATGCTGCAGTGCTGACAATTCCCATCCTTTGTGTGTACTGAGGGTATGCCTTGGGCCTAAGCAATGACAACCCTCAGACCTGTGATAACTTGAAAAATCACACACCAGTGCTATCTACCCTCCAGCCAGCATGGGACGAGTGATGCATTATAAATCCAGATCCTTTACCAGTGCAGAGATTAAAGAAGCAAGAAAGAAGTTTCTTAATCCCTGCCTCAAGCAGTTTAAAACCTCCTTCTTGCTTGGGGTCCTACATAAATCAGAACAGAGGACTGGCTATATTCTGCAAATAAATCTTCCTTGATATTTACTTCTCGCATAAATTCTCTGTAACAAATTCTGAATTCCCCATGAAATACGTTAATAAAATATCACGAGTTTATAATTTAGTAGCATCATAGTAATAATACTTTCTTCAGTTATATGTGTCTCTTTCAGGCAACATTTGACATATTGCCTTGCAGATAAAAAGAGAAATGAATATCTTAATATATCATTTAGTCTTTTTCCTAATACCAAAACCCACTCAGTATAAACCATCTGTACAATAATTAATCATGCATAAGTGCAAACCAAATGCAGATTAAATCAGCCTGAAAAAAGTCTCTCACAAGTAATTTCTACATGCATTTGAGGAAAATAATTTCAAAAAAATTAAGTATAAAAATTATTTCCGCTAGAGTTAATAATTGTAATAATGAAAAATCTTCCTTTCTTTTTTTCCAAAAGAATAGGAACAAACAAAAGAAAAGGCAGTGATTAATTTATAAAACATATTTTGCTTATATAGAAAACCTTCTGTTTAAGGATGTGTGATGATACTTGACAGGCAATCATGAATTAAGCCTTACAAACAGTCAGAGGAGAACTGATAACAAATATGTCACCTCTAAAATTGTGTATCAAGGCAACCTGCCATTGTGAAAACTGGAATCACAGTGCCACACATTTCAACAAAGACACCAGAAAACAGTGGCCAGTTCTGCACATGAGCTGTTGAACACTATTTCAGAGCTGCTCCATCACTGTGTTGCCTATGACTGTGCTGTACCCCACACATCAGTGCTGTCCTGTGCTTGCTGCTGGGGACAGTTACAGGCAAAACTTGTGCTGAACTGCAAAGCCATGAGTCAAGTTGCCGCGTTGTCTTCAGCTTTAAATTGATAAAAACCTAGTGCTCACACTGATGATCCAGAGTTTGAGTTATTTCAGATTTGGCTCAGTATGTCCACACAAGTGCAATCACAGCTGTCTGGCAGGCAAGTTTACAGTCACCTCAGAACCCCAAAGAGCCCTCCAGACCATTCACGCTCCTGCTGGGAGGAGCTATCCGTTTTAGCCCACGGTCAGATAATCCAGAGCCACTAGACTTCTGATGTTAACTAGTTATAAAGACTTTGATATTTGATTTCAAACCAGACCAACTGAACAGATGTTTAATTAATCAACAGACAAGGTGTTGTTTGCTAGCACTTTAAGAATCCCAGCCTTCTGTTTTCAGTTGCATGAACTTTTTCTGCCATGAATTTAACCTGTCACAATTGTCTTTCAGTGAATATATTTGCTGATGCCAGAAGCAGAAGGAGTTCACAAATCAAGCTTTTGACAGGTTGCAGGCTGGGTCTCATTCTCACCTACACCTTGGTGCCTCGGGGGACGTGCTGTCTTCTCCAGCTGAAGTGCACAGGTATGCCTTTGCTTGCTTCCCTCACTCAGCTCTGTTCATTCCCAGCTGAGACACTTAGCTGCCTGGAACCCAGGTAAGACCTCTTCAGTATTTAATTTTCCTGTAAAGCACGGAACCAAAATTTGTTGGGGTTTTTCTAGTCCTTGTTTGTCCATTAAAGGGAGTGAAGTTTAGAGAGTTTTTGTTGTGTGTCTCAGTGTTAAGGTAGGGATTGGATGTGTAACTGCCAAGATTGCTCACCAGGGGCACCTGTATTTCACTACAGTGCTGTCACAGTGGTTGCAGCTTAAATCATCTCTGAATCTGTCCATTATTCTGACAAAGTATAAAATTTGAAGTCCAACACGGGGAAAATATTTGCTCAGTGGATCTGTGGCCCAGTCTCTCTGTAGCCAGGCACAGCTGCATGGATGCTCACCAGCATCAACTTCCAGTCGCATGCCAGGCTCTCTGTGGTTGAGGTAGGTGAAAGTAGCTACAGCAGGTGAGAACCTGGTGACCCTTGCTAGCTTTCCCTGCCTGTGGTTGCTGAAGTACTCATCTAGGCACAGCTGTTGTGTCATGTGCTGCACAGAGCTGGGTGCACCAAGCCCACATGGAGCCTGTAACACCTGAAGTGCTTTTGTTTATGTTCCCACTACTCTGGGGGTGTATTTCATTTAAGCTCACTCTGTACAGTGAAGGCTGTGTGAAGGTGAGGAACAAGAATGCAGCTGGGAAGTGGTGCTTGGGGCATGCTCATACAGGGCTGCCCCAGCAGCTGGAACTGTTTCAGGGTGCACCAGCCTCACTGGTTCTTACAGGTGGAGAAAGGTGGAAGATGCAAAGATAGGGGCAGGTTTGGTTTGGGAGTTCTACTTGGTGGCAGTATACTGGATTGTCTTTTATACCCATGGCTGCCTTTTGTTTTTCCAACAGTTTTGTGTTGTCAAGTCTCACTTTCTTCCAGGTAAATAGGAAGAGGAAGGATGTCATAATGCCACAATCAACCTCTCTTGGACTCATGCTGAGTTTCCCCTGTACAATTTTTTTTTTGCATTGATGCTGACATTACCTGGTTTTCTTCACTACCCCTTAAGATGCACTTATATCAGGTTTCTGACCAAATTCACAGCACCTGATATCAGGCACTTCTCAGTGGCATCTTCATTAGGACCTCTGACTATCTTTTAAATTAATGAAAACAAACTAGAACCTCCAGAGAAAGAGCTAGATCTCTGCAAACAGCCCTGCTGAATCCACTTAGAATTTTTTTTTTATTTGAATACCATAGTATTTTAGCTGATAGAATTCTGGTTATATTTTATAGTAAGTGTGGATATGTTTTCAAGGTCTTCTCTGGAAGCCTTTGTGAAGTGCTTCTCTGCTTTCATTCCAGTTTCAGTGCTGATGTTTCCATCATGAGATTTTTTTTCTCCTGCAACTAAATCAAAGCCAGGGTTTCCTTTTAGTCTTTATATTTTTATTACGTCTCTGTCACTTCACTAAAGGCTGGTTCTGGGTACACCTGTGTGCCCTGGTGAGCAAGAGAACCAAGTGATGGACCAGTTTTTCTCTTGCAGCAGTACCAGTCAGAGTTTGATGGGGAAGCATGAGGCTGGGGCTGGCCATCCTGTTACACCTCAGTAAGTAAAGATGCTACAGTGACTCAGGCCAATTTTGAAATATTATCATGTGATTTACACACCTTTCCAAGATTTTGTTAAAGCACTTCTTTTAAGAAAATGCTACTGAGAAACACGTGACAGTGAATCCTTATTCCCCACTCTCCTGCCAGTGGGGGACCTATGAGATATGATATCTTTAAGTACAAAGAAAACATACATGTTGTAATTGAGTCTAATTCAGGTCCTGAAAGGGGAAATCAACATCTGCTAATGAATAATCAGCAGGGATTTGTATAACTAAAAAGAGCAGGCTAACTAAACATAGGCACTGCTTTACATCTGAAGAGTCATGTCACTCATCATCTGAATTATAGCCTGAGCCATAGACTGAAATTTGGCTATAAATTGCTGTATTTTTACTGTTGTAGTTGTATTTCTAGTGTTTTGTGGGATCTTCAAGTATCAGTTGTAGGGGTTTTTTAACTGCACATTTTCTGACAAGTTGAGCCAAGTAAAGCTGAATGGATATAGCCTCCAAGGTACCCATTCCTCTGCAGAGTTTCAGGACAGAACTTGTTTAAAAGGAAAAGCCCTGTAAGGGAAGCCTTATTATAATAGGGAAGATACTGAAAATTGTTTCAGGCAAAACAAAGAAGAAGTCCTGCAATTATTCAGAGAATTCAGAATTACTCTTTTAATTTATTAATGACCACTTCATGGGGTCTGACAGGGCTCTGACACTGGACTAGGGATTCATTGCAAATTAAAAGAAAATCTGGGGGATCCCTGATATCAATCCTGATCTCAATCTTGGTCTCATTTCCACCATTATAACTTGGAACACTTATTTCAACAGAAATAAGTGGAATTAATTAAAATCTGTCTCAATTCACAGAGTCAATTGAAATGATCTTTTGTAGGATTGCTGGCACTGGGTATGTCAGGGTGGGAAGCATAATAAATTATTGCTCATGGCACATTACTTTCCAGTAAAAATGCCAATGTGCTGAAAATTTAAGTTTTAGCATAGATTTGCAATATGCTAGCTATATTTTTTATTATTATTTTGCAGCTGGTGTGTTCATTACTGAAGTTCTTTAAAAAATTTATAACTAAGAACAAAAAGGGTGCAGGCAAAGGATAATTGAGTTTTCTGCTTGTGTTGGGATTAAACTGATTTTGTCTGGAGAATACTGCTGGTTACACAAAAGAATTTAATCTTTCTTTGATCTTCTGTTATGCTCAGTGCTGATAAGACCCCAGCATGCACAGCATGACTGTGGTGCTGGGTCCTGCCACCCAGCCCTTGGGGACCTTCTCCAGGGCCGCAGCAAGCAACTGACAGCCTCATCAACCTGTGGGATGAGCAGCCCTCAGAAGTACTGCATTATAGGCTACCTAGAGGTTGGTTTGCTCTTTCTTTTTTAATAAACTGAACTCTCTTACTAACCATATTCTCACTCTTCCTACTAACCTTATTCTCATCTGTACAGGGAATTTGCCCAGGAAGTTCCTGTGGGAGTTATCTGAATAATTATCAGACAGTGTGACACTAAGTCTGGTGGAAGGCTGTGCCTCGCTGCAGCACATATGGAGGGTTTGGCAGCGAACAGCCTCCACAGTGATGTGTATCTTCTCAAGGGGGAGAAACATCCCTGAGATGCACAGGGATTGAGCACAGGAATTTCTGAAGAAGCTTTGCTCTGCAAGTCCTCTTCCCACTCAGGCCGCAGAGGTGAAGCCCGTGGTCTGTGTGTGTGAGCGCAGGGATCCCACAGGCTGCAGGGCCTTCTCCAGAGGATGTGTCTATATGGTGTTGAGACCCGAGGCAGCCTGTTAAGAGATTCACACCATACACTCTTCTCTCTTTTGATCTGAATTGAGGCCAATGTTGCTGAAAGCAGAAAGCTGCTTCTGAAAAGGGAAGACCTAATGCTGTGGCCCAGGCTTTGGCCATGTCGGTGGGTTAGCAGATCCAAAATCTGGCTGACCAGAGTAATGCCTCTCACTCTCTGTCTGCAGTGAGGAGGGGAACCACTGCGTGTATGGAAGGTGTCATCCCAATGAGGATTCCCCTGTTGTACATCCTGGAGGACTTGGCCCCACTGAGCTAATGAATTGTCACAAATAGAAATATTGTCACTAAATAACAGCCTAGGCTGAAGAGGAAGTTAAAATACAGCTTAATTTATAAGCAATTGAAAATAATTACAGTTTATGACCTTCTAGCTTAATGTTGTGACACATTTGCAGAGTAAAGTATGGACATGGAACCAAGCACTGCTCCAAGTTGCACATTGTATCCACAGTTTTCTGCAAAATGTAACTATCTCTTTGCTAAAATAGCCTGAATCCTCTTTCTGGTCCTAAAGCTGGATGATTGTCTTTTATTATTGCTTTTTAGGAGGAGATAAAAAAGCAATAAAAAAATTAATATTTTCACTTGCCTGTACTTATCCTTTGAATTATGTAAATACAGACTCATGGAAAGGAGCAGCTGTTCTGCAATAATCCCTGTGATTTAATGCTGCTTCAACATATCTTGACCCCTGGTGGCTGTCTCCTGAAGAGGGTGAAAACTATAAACTGCTTTGCAGAGCTTGAGAGAGAGAGACCCTTTGTCAATGTGTTCTGTTCCATCAGCTTGCCTTAAACGTGTTGTGCACCTACAGTGCATCAGTGCCACTTCACTTTCAATTTGCTTTCTCACCAGCCCATTTTGAATTCTTTGCTGGAGGCAGACCAGGAAGTTTTGCATCTTACATCTTGTAAACCAAAGTTCTTCCTCTCCTCTCCTGATGACCTGTAACAGATTTCTTAAGAGCAAACCTTACTCATGAAAGTGGGTATTAGTCAATGTGGCAAGCTACCAAGAGCAAGGATTTAGCTGGGATTCAGATGGGGAAAAAATAAAATTCAACTGCTTTGTGTTTGGAAAGAAGCACTGCAAGTAATTTTTAGTCTGTAATATGTCTTACTGTTTTTAAAATGTAGGTTAAGTGGGTTTTAGCTCAATGATTGGATTTGCTACTTACATATGTTTTGAAAGGAAAAGACAGGACACTCAGTGTTGAGGAGAGTATAAAGCTGCACAATTCAGAGGCAAATGGGATCTGCCAGACATAGACATACACATGCTTGTCCTTTGGAGCAGATTTTTATGGAGCAACCTTAAATATAAGTTGCCCCAGTGTCATATTGTTTGTCTATAAAAACTAGAGTATGAGAGTGCATGGTCCTTCCAACTGCTTCAACAACCTGAGCTCTCCTTACCAGAGCTTTGTGAAATGAGATGACAGAGTATTTTTTTTTTAATTTCTTGCTCTTCACATCTTCTAAAATGTGCATTCATACATTTGTCAAGTGTAGTATAGAATGACTGAATATCATACATAATTACCATGTTTAAAATACAGTAATTATACCTGTAAATCTATTTCTCTTCATTTGTTTAAATGCAAATAATTCCCAGGTGATTTCATAAAGCAAAGATGTTAAAACCATTCCTAATTCTTTGTGGATCCTGAGTGTGCCACCCATCTCCTTCTGGGTCATTTCCAGCCTCCCAGCCATGGGCGCTGAACTCATGCCTCCTCCTTCAGTTCCCTCTGGGAACTGTGTCATCCCCTCTTCCTCCTGCCACTGTCCCCACCAGCCAGGCACACAGCTTGGGCATCACCGTCTGCTGTGGCTTATTCCGGCATCCTCACACTATGCTCTGCCCAAAGCTCCTGGAGTCAGTCTGCGCAGTGCATCCACCCCTGCCCACCTTGCTTGAACACTTCCCTGGGACCCTGCTGGCTGTGATGGCTGCTCAGGCTCTCCACATGCCCCAGCACAGGCCATCTCCCAGCCCAGCATCTTAACCTTGTCACCTCTTCTTGCTCTCCTGCTCAATCCCCATTTTATCACCTTAAACAGGAACTTCTTGCCCTCACTATCAAAGCCTCTCATTCAGAACTGAGATATCAGTTAATCATCACTATCTTCATCTTTTGCTTGTAACACCTTCAAATGTTATCCTTGTATCCTGATTTTCCTTTTTGGCATTGGCTTTAAACTTTCACTTTGAAGTTCCCCTATGCTCCAAAAGACACTGACAGCAGTCAGGTGGTGGTGTCATCCCAAAGCAACTACTTACCTGGTACCTGGTCTTACTGAGATCCCTTCTCCACAACTGAAAAAGTGTAATGTTTATAAAGTGTAATTTTTAAGGAAGACCATGACCAACACTTACTGTGTGTATGCCTCATGCATATGATGGCTCTCTTGGGCTTGTATATGAAAAACCTGAGTGATTAAAAGCACAGGCATCGAAAGCAACAGGTTCTAACTTTGCAATGACATAAATATATGTACATCCACTTAATTTTTAGTGAAGAATCCAAGTTAAGCTTTTATTCTGCTCATTTTGTTTTCTAGTCTGAAGAGAAGTGCTTTCTCTGTGATTCCAGATACCCATATAATCCCTATACCCAGCACAACAGTCACACGGTCGAAAATGTTATCACAGCATTTAAGCCTGAAAGGAAAAAAAAGTGGTGGCAGTCAGAAAATGGTAAGTTCCTGAGAGAAAATATCACTGCAAAATGTTTCTGTGGGATTTCTTTACATAATTGGCTTTCACAAAGTTGCCTTCATGAAGAGATGGAAAAAAAACCTGCTTCTCTTCTCTGATTAGGTAATACTGAGTGATTTAAACCCATTTGTGTGTAGCAAGATAGGATTTCAGGAAGTCTGTGTTTCTACGGACAGGTTTTGAACTCAGCACCTCCAAGAGCTGACCAGAGGATGTGTGGCAATGCTGGGTTATACATGAAAGCCATGTATTTTCCACAGGGTGTCTTCCCTGACAGAGAATTTTCATTTGGGGCAAATTATACAGATGTAATGTAATGACAGTCTGTAAAACACAAATACCCGTTTAAAAAAATTATTTTTAAAGAACTGATAGTTTAGGAAAAAAAAATAAATAAGGCCTGGCTATCAGCTCCCTTATTCTGATATTCCCAAATTCCTTTTCTGCAGGGCTGTTCTTGATCCATTCATCCCCCAGCTTGTATTGATTCTGGGGATTGTCCTAACCCAGGTGTAGCACCTTGCACTTGGATTTGACAAATCTCATCAGACTGCCAGAGGCCCACATCTTGAGCTTTTCCAGGTCCCTCTGGATGATCACTGATCCTTCACATGTGTCAGCAGCACCACTAGGCTTGGTGTCCTCTGCAACTTGCTGAGAATGTGTGCAATCCCAGAATTGAGGAAGATAGTATCCTTACAGCTTCTCTGGGAAGACATGCTAGGAGGAATAACATTTACTCTGTCTTATTTGACATACAGTGATTATGTGAAAAGCATTTGACTGGTTGGAAGTTAAGGCATAGAAAAATAAGATAATATGTTACCTCTATTTTGAGTATCCAATTGAAAATCCATAAGCCTTGTTTTTTTCGGGGAATTTAGCAAGGATCTGTCACCAGCTTTACTGGACACCACAGCCAATAAAGCTGTGGGCCAGCTGTGAGAGCTTTCCTTGTTCTTTCTATCTTTCTTCTGGGATGGGGTCTCATGCACAGCCTGGTCAGGAGGAGTCCTCAGATGGTGCATGCAGATGTGAAAAACAGGGTATCAGCTGAGCTCCTGGAACTCTCTCCAGAGAGTGGTGACTTCTGGAATTTCTTTCCATATTCATTGCAGTTTTGCAAGATGCCTGGTGCAGTAGTTCTGCTCATGACAAATTTCATATCTGGAAGTATAGAAGGGGTTTAACAGTTCTGTTCAGCATTAAGAAAACACCTCATTTTATTAGTTCTCTTTTTCTTTCTTAGCAATAAGTGAATTATTTGAATGGATTTTAAAAAGTAAACCTAACTGGATATAGAAACACACAAACCCAGAATCCTACCATGACCATCATTTACAGTCTGAATTATGTGAGCAGGACCTTCAGCCACCTCCTGCAGTCTCAGTGACATGCAGCATTGCTGGTGACAGTGCCAGGAAGGCAGCACATTGTATTGCCCCAGAGAGAGAGGTCCAGCTGCACGGGTTTGTGTACAGAGGATGCCCTAAAGGGTCTATCTGCTCTGTTGGAAAAGGTATCTTTAAATCCTTCATGGGAAAACTGTGTCAGCAACGCCTTCAATGTACACATTGTGCACTTCATTTTCATTCTCTTTTCAGGCATTGACCATGTCAGCATTAGATTGGACCTAGAAACTTTATTCCAATTCAGCCATCTTATCCTGACCTTTAAGGTACATCTTTTACCAGAGCTTTTATGTAATATTATACACTAATTAACCACAGGAATAAATTGCTTAGAGAGGCAATGAAAGCTCCCTCTTTAGAGGTTTGTAAGAACAGGTTAGATAAACATCTGTCAAGTGTTGTTAAATTATAGTTGATCCTGCCTTAGGGGAGGAGGATAGACTGAACAGCTTCCTATTTGTGTGCCTTCTGAACCTATTTTCTATAAATTCAAGAATTAAAACTGAAAAAATACTTTGCAAAATTACACTCTAAAAATGTAGGACATATCTGAACTGCAGTTGTTCTTTCAATTTAGTTCAGTTCATGTTTATCAATTATGATCCAGATGATTACAATTTTTTTACTAAATTCCTAATTGTTATGGTAAACTTCCTAACTTAGAAAGTAATCACATATCTGTATGAAATGTTATCTTTCCCTTTTGCTAGAGAGAGGTTCTAATGAGCTTTTTCAGAGACTCCTGTAACCATCACAGTACCTCTAATGAGCCTATAAACTCTCAAATACAAAATTTTAGCATCCTTCAAAGAGGAATATCGATGTAACAACCCCTGAGGTGTCTTATTAATGCTGGCTTAGGGAATTCTTGAAATGTTTCTTGCAGACATTTCGGCCTGCAGCAATGCTGGTTGAGCGCTCTACCGATTTTGGTCAGACCTGGAAAGTGTTTAGATATTTTGCGCATGACTGTGCAGCTTCTTTCCCCAACATCTCTTCTGGTCCAGCAAAAAGTATTGGAGATGTTGTTTGTGATTCAAGATATTCAGACATCGAGCCCTCCACGGAAGGCGAGGTACGGTCAAGTGTCTGCTTGTGTGAGTTCGAATCAGTTGTGGAACTGAAGGTCTCTTGTCTTTGTCTGCTAAAAGCAGAGGCCTGTCCTTTGATCCCTTTGGTGGCTGCTCATCCCATCTCTAGAGCTTTATTGATTTGTTTTGCAGGTTGTTTTAAAAGCTCTGGATCCCAGCTTTGAAATAGAAAATCCATATGTGCCATATATCCAAGGTATGGACGCTACATGTTTTGTCCAGAGACACTTTGCTGGTATTTTTTGTTTTGTACACTGAAAGGGTCAACAGCTCAGTTGGTGTAAGTCAATGATGTTGAAATTAGCTACCTAAAGATCTTAGGGACACATTGTATTAATAAATGAAATGGGCCAGTCTTCTTGTCTAGTCCTGGGGGTCTCGGATGCTCGCAGGGCTCTGCAGGCCCGAGATACGTAAAAAGTCTCTGCTGCAGCCCGCGCGTTCAAAGGATGAGTCGAAGCTCTTCAGTTTTCGGTCTCGGAATTGTTTATTGTATCTTATCTATAAAATTTTTTCTT
>JAYDZK010000056.1:13842414-13856006 GCA_034509185.1 Euphonia xanthogaster | reverse complement strand
GAACCTCTCCGAACCTCTCCGAACCTCTCCGAACCTCTCCGAACCTCTCCGAACCTCTCCGAACCTCTCCTCTCCTCTCCGAACCTCTCCGAACCTCTCCTTTTTTGTCACCTTATCTGCTCTCTGTTCTCACCACATTACAGGTCCATGGGAGATGTATCTGCCACCATAACACTGAAGGTTTCTCTTGTGAAAGATGTAAAGATTTCTACAATGATGCTCCCTGGAGGCCAGCTGAAGGGACACAAGATAATGCTTGCAAACGTAACTCAAACATGATATTTTCCTTTTTAATAGCTAGGAGTGGGTGTGGCACAATCCTAGTCCAATCCATAATGGGATGGCCAGGTTTCTGGGAGGGAGACTTTTTCATGCCTCATCCAGAAAAACAGATTCCTGCATCCACAGGCGCAGTGTTATCCTACAAGAGGAAGAGCTCTGTTTCACGTTCTTGTTCTTCATACAGGAAAAAAAAAAAAACAACAAAGAGGGGGAAAAGCAGCTAATGCAAAAAAGATCATTCATTGGTTTGCATGGTGTTTTTCATGTGAGTGAAAGAATTTAGACATAGCTAAATTATTCATTTCCACAGTAATGAGTAATGCAGTATACACAAGGATAATATATTAGGATCTATAACAAATATTCAGCTAGAGATTTCTTCAGCAGAGCAGTGTTCCCCACTGCATATCAGACATACTCACCTGCATTTCCAGGTTTAGGATACAGTTCTGTCTGAAGACTCCAGTTTTTTACCCCCAGCTGTAAGACACAAGGCCTGGGAATAATCTTGCTGGGCACTGAAATCCTCCAAGTAACCAGTAACCCTGTGTTAAGTGTAGACAGCAATGTGGCCAGAGCACAGCATTTCCATGGTGTGAAATAGCCCGCTGTTTGCTTTGGTTTCAGGTTGTAACTGCAACAGCCACTCCCGCAGGTGCCACTTTGACATGGCCGTGTACCAGGCCAGCGGTGGGGTCAGCGGTGGCGTTTGTGAGGAGTGCCAGGACAACACCACCGGCCAGCACTGCCACAGGTGCAAACCTTCCTTCTACCAGGATCCGCTCAAAGCCATCTCAGATCCTCAGCCGTGCCTCCGTAAGCTTCCCTTTTTAACCTCTGTGCGAGTGACTCAAAACAGGGCTGTTCTGTGAGCGCTCAGGAACTCATAACCACCGAATGATTATATGCAGGTGCTTTTATTGGAGAGCTCTGGGTGTCAGGGTACAGACCCAAATCTGACTCCAACATGGGTTTGGGATGAACATGTTTTTATACCCTTATCATTATATAACTACCTATTAATTATTAAACTTATATTATTCTATTGTATGCATTGATTTTATCCAAGCATGGATTCTTGTAATTTCCATCAAAACCCCCAAACATACATTCTCATGATTCTTGCTACAATTAAACAATAATTATATCCAATTACCAAACAATCATTGCATTTAACAATGATATCATTTATAATATAACAATCATATAATTTATCATAGTCATTAAATGATTATACAGGTGCAGTTTCGCATGATCCAGTAAAGCCTAACGTTTTCCCAGGGCCTACCAGGCCCAACCTTTCTTTCCAACTCTCCTGAATATCCCACGATTTTAGAAACATTTTATCCCTATATATCAGTTCTGGTTCCCTTTGCTCTAAACCCTACGGCCATCCCCATGCTTAAATGTCCACATGGTTGTAAAAATGTTACCAAACCTCTAACATCAAAACTGCCCTACAAAGTAGCTGCATGACAATATCCTCCAACCAGGTTGTGAAAAGAGCTGCATATTCCAACTCCTTGCTAAACAGAGCTTAGAAATCCAGCAAAGCTATCATTTTTCTTGAACAAGGTCAATATAAATATGAATAGCAGTAGTGATGTTGCTTCTGTGACCTTCAGCAGTTACAGAAGAGGCTCCAAAATGATGGGAGGAGTAAATAACTTTTGCTAGATATCTGCCATATGCCCGAAAAATAATCTTTCAGACATGAAAGCTCTTCTTCTGAAAGATGACCTAAATTCATTATTAGTAGGATGGAGAAAACACTCTGAGTATTATTTAATTGTAGCAATTGATTGGCATGAAAAGTCCTTAAGGAGGCAAGGCCAGATCACCAGTAGCTCTGTAATTGCATTTTCATGCTTACATCTACATGTGCTTTTTTTGTGTGTCTCCCTGATCCTGCCCGCAGCATGCAACTGTGCCCCCGAGGGCACCTTGCCCGAGGGCGTGTGCGAGAGCCGCACGGACCCCGCGCTGGGCACGGTGGCGGGGCGCTGCCCTTGCAAGGAGAACGTGGAGGGCGCTCGCTGCGACAAGTGCAAGGCAAACTACTACGGGCTGAGCAGCAGCGACCCCCTGGGCTGCCAGCGTATGTAAAACACCTCTTCTAGTCTCCTTTCCAAAGCGTTTTTAAGGCATGGAGGTAGTTGAATGCACACATCCACACTCTAGTGCTCTTGTGACTTGAGTCACAAACTAGCCAGCTGCCTACTGTAATTTAATGTCTACAAAATTCAAGTTTTCTGGTGCAGCATCCAAGACTGAAGCAATGCAAAATCACTTTCAGAATGCATAGTATAATATAACAGATATGGCTATTGTTTGTAGAAGGGTTATTAAATATGCAACTTAATTGAAAAGGGATAGTGAGATGACAGGAGCTGCTGCCTTGCCAAAAGAACTTCCAGCCAGCCATTCCTCTGAGAAAGGCTTGGTGAAAGAACATCCCACCCCTGCCCAGGTGCACTGTGGGTTTGTGATCACGTTGTGCCCACACCAGGTGCTCAGCCACACACAAGAGCTGCAGTGCAGATCAGCACACAGCCCTTGGCAAACTGCTGCTGAGGCCTTCTGCCAGTGCCTCTGCTCCCCCCAAAGAGGGACCCACCGAGGAAATTGTCCATTTCCAAGGCAGTCTGAGGGCTGGAGGGTGCAGGGGCACGTTCATCTGCAGAGTGTCTGTGTGGATGATGGAACCTGCCTGTCATGCTGATGCCACAGCTAATGTAAATGCCAGTCCTGGGCTGTCACTGGGCCCTGCAGAGGTAACTGCGCTTTTCTGTCTCTGCAGCCTGCAACTGCGATCCCTTGGGCACCTTGCCCTTCTCCGTCTGTGATCCTGCCACAGGAGAGTGCCTCTGCCAGAGGTTCACCACAGGGCAGCGCTGTGAAAGATGCCTTGTATGTACTCAATTTTTGGGTTTGCTTCTGCATGTGGTTGTGGAAGGCTTCTCACCCATCTCACATCTTTTCATTGCCAGAAAAGTAAACAATTAGTCAAAATTCAAAGTAATTTTATAGCTGTATGCTCCCAATTTGCATTGACACGTCTGTTTTTCTTTCACTGCTACCAAATATTTGTGCAATTAAATTGCAGGGGGAGGAGCACTCCCAGGAAAGAAAGGAAATGCAAAATTATGTCCTTGATCCATTTTAGCTGTTTACAGAGCAATTTACTTGCACAAGTGGGTAAATATCTGGCTCTTGCTGTGGCTGAGTGCCCCTGCTATACAGTAAGAAGAGCAATCTCCCATGGCCAAGCACAGTAATGCTCCATTGTTCATCCAGCAGAACAAGTTTTGTTTTGCTTTGCATATTTAAACATTTGCCATAAAAGAACCTTTCTTTTTATACCAGGCAGGATACTGGGGTCTTGGCAATAGCTTGTATGGCTGTTCTCCATGTGACTGTGATATTGGTGGATCCCAGAATAATTTGTAAGTTAAAGTTCTTCAAGTTCTTTCTTGGCTTTAATTTTTATAAACTCTTAGGCTACATTTTCTGGTTAGGTTAATACAGTCACAGTACAGATAGGAAAATAGAATGTAGATGGAATTTCGTCATATACAAACAGTGTAAACTTGGGTGGAGATCTTGGAAATTTATTTGTAGTAAAGGGATTTACCTATTTCCTTTGAAGCCAACCTTAAATCTGGTTGAGCCTAGATGTGTTTAATATGAAATATAAAACATATGCCTTCAGAGAACCAGAGGCCCTAATATTATTAGAAATTAGAAGTCAGAGGTGAGGTTTTTAACTTAGCCTCCTACTTTAAATGCTAGAATTTTTTTTCTGGGTCCTATTTGAAATGTATGATTTTAGAAGCGAGGTTGGTTTTAGTTAGGCTCCTCCAAAAATCTGTTGGGCAGGGTTCTTCACTACTGCTGTTAGGCTTCAGACAGAGGACCACACAGTCCCATGCTGTAGAGCAGCTCCTTGTGGGCAAGTAAATCACTTGGTGTGTTAAATATCCGTGTAAGCATATAGAAACATTCAGTATCACATCAAAGGTCCTTCTGATCTCATGTCCTGCCTCCATAATTGTGGGTGACAGATTATTAAGAATCGTGATAGAGTGATTCTTATAGAAAAAGATACAAGAAATGATACAGGAATAGACAGTAACAGATGCTCAGGAAACAAAAGATCAGTGCTTAAGGTATGGAACAAAGACAAAGGAGGTTGTGAACTCTGAAGTCATGGAAAAGTAGCTTTGAATAAATCCAGCATCAGAAACAGAGGAGGTGGGTGATAGGAAGAAGTTTAGTAATGAGGTAATCCAGCAATGGGAGAAATTAAGCAAAGGTGGAACGAGGGTGGCTGTGAGCTGCCCTCATGCTGTGAGGACCCAGCTGGGCCACTGTGATGTCCTCCCTTTTCCAACTCCTCCCGCAGGTGCTCACTGAAGGACGGTCAGTGCAAGTGTCTGCCCAACATTGTGAGCCGCCAGTGCAACGAACCGGCTCCAGGATTCTTCTTTCTGCCCCTGGACTATTATATTTATGAAGCTGAGCATGCAAGGCCCCTTTCTGGCTCTGCACCCCTGGTCGGTATTTGGCTTTTTAGATGTTGTACTGAGAGGGGATCATTGCAGTGGTAACATGGGAGCTGAGGCTGAGGAGGAGAGCCCTTGCTTGGGGAGCAGCTCTTTAGCAGGAAAATGCAGAACAAGCCCCATGGCCATTGTCAGTTTGTCTTTGGTTTTCATGGACATGACTATTCCATAACTGTGGCTGTTAAAAAGGGACAGTCACTACAGCGTGGTATGGCCTGCAAAGCTGCCCTTGCTTCTTCTTAAGTGCAGGCTGGTCTAGGATGAATTAGAGAAATAAATTTAATTATTTAGATTAGAGGAAAGTATTTGAGTTGCCAATAGCTCTCATGAAATGTTTTATTTCTGGAAATCTCCAACAAGGGAAGAATCAAATTACTCTCTGCTCCATTGGACTAATTCCTGCTGCCTTATATAACTGCATTGATTGTAGCCTAATTTCCTCAAGAATTTGGCATCCATCTGTAATGTTTTTAGAAAAATTAATTTTTTTCCCCACCCTTCAACATGGAGGTAGTTGTTCCCCATGCTGAGTGCAACATGGAATGCATCCCTTCCTCTGTCTATGCTTTTGCTAACATTTTTTCTCTGACATGTATAGACACTATAGATAAGGAATAATAAAAAAATGTTTATTTGCATGTCGCATCCACAAATATTTAGCTATAATCACAATCAGTAATTATCCTACAGTCCAATAATTAAATGGAAAACAGATGTCTGGGACATAGCTTATGAGGGAAAAGTGCAAGTTAATTTTAAAGGAATGAGGGAAAAAGATTTCCAGCAGCTGCTGGGCCACAGTTTAGAGTTTCTCCCAGTGAGAATAGATCTTGTTTTAAGAATGTGGACTTTCATTTACTTGCTTACCACCCTTCAACATTGTTGAGACAGTGCTGATCCTGTTTTATTACTTCATAGGTTCAGCCAAGCACTCTTCCAAGGTGTGACATCTACTTCCAGAAAAAAGGCTATGAGTTCATGATTGAAAATGGAAAGATTGTGTTAAACAGGAGCAAGAAACGAACTGTAAGGAAATCTGGACTGGAACAGGTAAATTAGTACTTGAGTAGTTACTTAAGTTTACACCAAATAATAAAAATTTATTTTGTGAGAAGGGCAAGGAAATGTCTGAGCACATGGGATTTGCAGTCCTAGGCATTTCAATCCTGACACAAATCAATTTTTTGGTACACAGTTGGGTTGGACACTTTATTATTCACACTGACAGGCTTGCTCTGCTATGTCTGGTGCCTTTGTAGACTCAAGTTCCATTAATTTTTGGAAGAGAAAAGTCCTTATGAAAGGTAAACTTTTTCTTTGGTTGCAAGACATTTTCAACAAGTTTACCAAGACATTAGCAGCATGGTACCTCCTGCACTTAAGTGCAGCCATTGTAAGTACTGATATTTATGTATCTAGCTTATAGTGGAAGGGTCCAGCCATGTATGGAATCAGACTTACTCAGTTTAAGGTTTGCAATGTGAATGTTTGGAGATGCCAGATATTCAGAGGTGAGTGGATTATTCGAGTCCCTCTTATTGCTGTTGCTGCAAAGTTATAGGAAACTTTCCTTTAGATGTGTCCCTAAATATCCTACCTTTGGGACAGTTCTTAGATTGTCAGTCTCAAGGTTGTTTAGAAAATGAGATAAATGGCTAAAATAAGTAAACAATGTGGCAAAAATATTTCCTTTCTTTTTTCTGACTTTGTTTTGTTGTAATTTGACTCTGTGTGTATTTAAAATGCCGATGTGTCTCTGCAGGGTGCAATGCAGTTTGGACAGGACTTGGATTTGGCCGTGGTGTTCCGGCAGCCCAGCGCTGGTCGGGCTGTCACCTGGACAGGACACGGCTTTGCCCGCGTGCCCAGCGGAGCTGGGCTGAGATTTGCCATCAGCAATGTCCCCTTTGCTATGGACTTTGATATCACAGTTCGCTATGAGCCTGAGGTACTTGTGATATCTTGTGTGTCTTGTGATGTTGTGATAGCTGCAGGGTCTGTTTTGTGAATACTAGGATGAGCAACTTGTCCTATTCTTTATATCAGAAATTAAGATTGCTTGGTTTTTCACCCAGTAACAAATTGCCTTACCAACCAAGTCATATGTTCTCCACTGACCCCCTTAACCCTTTCCACTCAAATATGAGAAATCTGCACTAAAAGTTTTTTCTAAGCATTGGCCAAAATTTCGTCCTCTGAATGTTTCTCTTTTGGCACATTTACTTGGACTGGACTTTTACTCAAAAATCAGACACATGGAAAATGCAGTTCCTTTTAGACAAGCATCATGTATTCCTAGCTGGGTTTTTTGGGCAGTAAAATGTGTACAGGCAGGACTCATCTGCATAGATATTTATCCAGGCCCTTTGCAGGCATCCTGCTTCCCAGTTGTTCCATCTGGACTCTGAGATGTGTGAAAATTGTAGGAAAATAGCCAAATTACTATTTTTTGCCTGGAGAAGATTTCTTAATGATGATGACATGTCTAGGGAAATCTGTTAATCTGAATCTGGTTAAACTCAGGTCCTTACCCATGTCTTCAAAAACACACGCAAGTGTTTTATTGGTACCAGCTTTTGTATTCTCCTTACTCTTTTGCAATTCTCTGGGTCAGTTCCACAACTCAAGATTTTCCTGCTGTCTATTGTGTTCTGTTCTCTGACTAGCACTCTGAGGGAAAACAATCTCCCAGTGTCTTAAAACTTGGGAACAATTTTTCAGTGGGCTAGTTTGAGGTAGCTTTTTCTGTCTAAGGATTGAAGAGTTGGGTTTTAAATACATTTGATACAAAGTCTTTTATGTTTACTATTTCTTATTAGATGTGTGAGAAGGCAGCTAATGAAGGATATCTCCAGAAAAATACTATGCTAAGAAAAGAAGCAACTCCAATGACTCTAACAGAGCTGTTTCCATTTGAACCAGCTGAGGTCCCATTTCCGTCTCTGCTTTTCATTATCTATTGCAAATACAATGAATTTTTCACAAATAACATTGGTTTTCAGTGCTGTAAATGGTAAAGGGAAAGTCTGTCTTGTCACTGCAGTGTGCAGTGATTCAGATGGCTTTCATTTACACTTTCAAAGAGAAAGCAGGTTTTTCAGATACAAAATATAGCCATAATTTTTGTCTTTTGTTTATAGTTCTTGGAAGACTGGCTTGCAAGCGTTGCCATCCAGCCTGCTGGTATCTTGTCAAGTCAACACTGCAAAAACAAGGTCCTTTCACAGGAGCCACATGAGTTGCCTCTCCCGGCTACAAAGAGGTCTGACTGTTGCTGTCTTTTTGCCTGCAGATCTTCTGTGTACAAATCATTTACTGAAGCACTGCAGAGCAACACATGTGTGGGATAGTGGGAATATCAGAAACACATGTGTGGCCTTTTCTGTTGCTGGCACACCACAATACTACACAGGGTCTAAGGATGAGTCTGATGCCCCAGTCCTTAATCTGGTTTGCCAGACCCAGGAGAACAGCCCGAGATCCAGCTGGGGTTGGTTGCTCTGGTGAAAATCCAACTGCAGCTGCTTCAGAATAGAAAGGAAATATTGACTTAAATTCACTGTCCTAGTCTACTTTCAAAACGAGCTTTTCAGCTTGGACCTCTGTAAAGAATAGAGAGAAGCTAAGAGGATGTGACCAACGTCTTGATCAAATAGGGGCAGGAAAGGACGAATATGAACAGTGAGTTGCAAACCCCCTTGCTAGAAGCAGTAAAACCTGCCATTTTCAGTTTAATCTCCCCAGGATTAAATTGCATTTAGTGAATCATCTGGCAGAAGTCCTGCAGCTTTCCCAAAGCCTGCAAGCATGGGG
The DNA here is from genome assembly GCA_034509185.1 of Euphonia xanthogaster. Taxonomy (NCBI): domain Eukaryota; kingdom Metazoa; phylum Chordata; class Aves; order Passeriformes; family Fringillidae; genus Euphonia; species Euphonia xanthogaster. The sequence continues at coordinate 13,847,346 of JAYDZK010000056.1, read as the reverse complement.
CTGGGTGTGCTGCTCACTGCAGCAGGGCTTGCTCCAGGCTGCAGGCATCAGTTTGCAGGCACAGCATTCAGTAAACTTGCCTTGTCCTGACTCCTGGCTATAACTGTGCTTCATTTCTGCTAAACAGGATTGCAATTCTGCAAACTCCAGTCTGCCTGGAGCCAGGAACAGAATATTTTGTGGATGTATATTTTTCCGAGCTCTCTGCCTCTGACAAAAAGGCAAAATCATTCATCTTGATTGACTCAGTGAGTAGTTTTGTCACAAGTCCCTTGAGGTTGTATTTATACATAGTGATATTTTTTTGTGGACTTATTAGAAGTATTTTTAAATAAGGAATAGTGTGTTTTAATAGAAATTCAGCTTCTGTTTTTCTCCATTGGCATTGTTTGCATATTTTTGTATGGAAAAGCAGAATTGTATCTGGTTAAATATTCATGGAGCAATACAAATCATACCTGTTGCATACGTTGCATGTATCTCTATCTGTTGCTCATTGATTATGAACACAGTCCATATGTATGTACTGATAAGGATATAAATTTGTACAGTTCCTCATCACTTAGGTTTTTTTAAATATCTCTAATTTGTTGGGATCATGGATATTTTTAAAGATTATATTGGAAAAGTAAGATTGGTCTTGTACTTCCTGGGAATCAGGTCTAGATATTTCCCAAATTTCCATCAAGTCAGGAACTGGGTGTTAGTTTTGGGTCCTTCTCTTGAGAATAATATTTTTAGGTCTATTTCTCGAATTATTCCTGTAGAACTGGACCAGGCAAGGGCTGGCTATACTTGGACATAGAACCTTCAGCTGATTTTTTCCCTATCACAGTAATACAAGTAAAAATTTTGGCCAGACACTGCTTTTGGAGTCACTAACACAGCACAGCAAGACCAGTTCTGAGCATATATCAGAGGTCTTATTATAATTTTGGTTTTTTAAACACAGTCTCTCTTATTTGAAGAACTCAGGGAATGTTTAGACCTTGATAATAAATGTGAATTTCGATGACAGAATGGCACAACTGCAGATTTGGAAACCCAGTGCTCCAGGCCTCTGTCATTGCAATGGAAGGCACATTAAGAGAATGTGGGAAATTCTGGTTTTCAATATATCTAAGCAAAAATATTTTCTTTTCTCTCTTAACAACAAAGCTTGGACTTATTCCCAGAATCGGGTCTGTGGAGAACTTATGCAGTGAAAAGGATTTAGATGAGTACCAGAAGTATCACTGCATTGAAATTGCATCTGAAGTTGGGCCTCACGTCCTGCCCGAAGCGTGCGCGCGGCTCATAGTGAGCCTGTCAGCCCGAATCCACAACGGCGCCGTCGGTAAGGACCAGCCTGCACAGGCAGCTCTTCTGGCCAGTTGCTGGCTTTCCCTTGAGTTTGCAGGATATGTTGACTGTAGAGCTCTGAGCCTGCAGTGGTGTAGAAGTGAAGCTGGCCAGCATGTGATATCCATGGATGTGCAGGGTATATCCTGCTGAGCCCTGCGTGGGCTACAAACATTTGGTGGCATGAATCTCAGAGTTCATCACTCCTGATGGGCTTCATGAGCAGCATGAGAGAGGGACCATGGCAGTGTTTTTGTGTCTTCTGAAAAGCATTTGAATCAGATGCCTTTACCATATGGCCAAGGCAGTAATTTTCCTTCTTTTCTGGCTGCTCTTAAATGACAGAGAAGTTTCTAAGCTCTCTCTCTAGATGCTGTAGGCTAGCTGAATGCCTTGGTAAGATTCCAGACATGACGGTACATAAGTTGGTGTACTGAAAGAGATTCACCAAGAAAACCTTGATGATATTGTAGCAAAAAGGCAGTGGCAGGTGGGGTTTGAAATTCCTAGGCAGCCTCCTGGACCCATCATTAGCTGGGCTCAGTAGCTCAGGGAATTTCCCAAGTATTTATCCCAGAGAAATGGAACTTCTCTGCACTTCCAGTAACAGGAGAGGCATTTCTGGGCAACTTTGCTGGCCAGCTTCTTTCAGGGAGCCTAGCAGCAATGCCTCCAAAGTGATAGCATCTGCTTGGATTGGACAATTTTTAGCATTGATGCCTCACTCTAATATCAAGCAATGAGGTCATAGCAGTGCAATCAGGGAACCCCTCATTTAGGCTTGGGCTGTGAAAACTTCCTATTGGCCTGATTCCTAAAGTGACAAAATTCTCCCAGTGAAATGTGGCTCTTTGGCTTTCTAGTGCTTTCCAGAGCATCCTGGGCAAACCTCTGTGGGTTAGTGGAGCATCTTCACCCAACAAGTTAGTCCAGCTGTCCAGAAGCAAACAAACAGTACACAGATGCGGACTAAATACAGCTTGCAGGTTATGTCCAGTGCTTCAGCTAGATGCAGATTTATAGCAAATCTTTCTAGACTTCACAATGTCTTTATTTGGATCTACACTTTGCTGCTCCCTTTCTGTCCTACCCCAAATGTGTATTGAAGGCAATGCCTTGAATGTGACAGCTGCAACACCAAGACTTGTGCCGGCACCTGATATACCATCACTGTTGGTGCTACACCATCAAATGATCTAAACTATGGCATCATCAGTTTAGTGAACCACGAGAAGAATAATCAAGCTCTTTCCTATCTATTTTAAAGTGTGAAACCTGCAAGCTGATGAGAGCAGTAGAACTCCTTGACAACCAAACCTGTTTTGATTTTCTTTCCCCTTGCCAGCATGCAAGTGCAATCCCCAAGGGTCGCTGAATGCCAGCTGTAGTAAGCTGGGGGGCCAGTGTCAGTGCAAAGCCAACGTCGTGGGACGCTGCTGTGACACCTGCTCTGCAGGCAGCTATGGCTTCGGCTTCCATGGCTGCTACGGTGAGTACCTTGCAGCCAGCACCACTACCAGTACCACTAGCACACCCCAATGGTTTAGGGCTTTGAATCCCAGATTCTGTGTGAAGCAATAGAAAAAATGTTCCCACGAATAACAAATTTTCCATCCCTGCTGCCTTTGAGCAGCGTCAGCAATGATTTGGGTTGGCAGGAATGCTTTAAGGACACAGCTTTGCTTTCGGTGTTTTCCAGCGTGCGAGTGCCACCCGCAAGGCTCGCTGAGCACGCTGTGTGACCAGGTGACGGGGCAGTGCTCCTGCCGCCAGGAGGTGGATGGCCAGCGCTGCAGCCGCTGCCTGCCTGGCTACTTTGGCTTTCCCCACTGCCGCCCCTGCCCTTGTAATGGCCACGCGGAGCTGTGCGACCCTCTGACCGGAGAGTGCCTCAACTGCCGCGGCTTCACCGCTGGAAGCCACTGCGAGAGGTCAGTTCATGGGCACTGCTGCAAAGCTCCAACAGACTCTGGTGGTCTCCAAAGTGCCTATGTAGCAGGGGGCCTACAAATGCACCAACAGGTCTTTGACATCAACGACCTTGACAGGCCATTGACATGTAAGCATGAAGCTGGGCCTGGCTGCTGAATGTCAGGTACCTATTTCATTACTATTACCTGTTGCATGTGGGAATGCGCATGCAATGCCTGTGGCTGGACTGCAGCCAGGGCATGCACCCAGCATTGCAGTGGTGAGACATGGATGCCATGGCACCATGTACTTGGAGACATGCACAAAGCACTGTGTGTGGGATAAACTGACTCCTGCCAGGTTCCAAATTGCCAGCTTTCAAATTTAAAATTCAGCACGAGGCTAGGTAAGAGGCTGAATATTGTGCTGAATACTCATTTTAATACCTGCAATTACCTTCAAGGAGTTTAGGTAAACGTGCCCTCTTTGCTAGTTTTATTAGTTCCATGTCACCAGAAAATTACTTTTCCCACATGTTCGAGCTCCATTCAGAGCACTGCTCCTCTTTTTTGTTTTGTACACTGGCAGAGGTATCACAGTTCAACATGGACATCGAAATTAAGTGTGTTGAGTTTGGTTTGGCTGGACTGTACCTTGTCATTAATTTTTAGGAGATTTTCCTCATGAAACCTGTTGAGCATTTCCTGCAGTGCTTTTAGACTATACAGTCTTTGGCTGTTCTACATCTGCTTGTAGATGGCAAAAAGATTTAAAATGGGAGACTGAAACACTTTTTGCCCTGTGGCTTTGCAGGATCTCCAGACCCCAGGGGAAGGATAGCCAAGTCTTTTAGCCTTGCCTGTATACAAATGAAGAGCTGTGTTCCCATTTGCCATAGTAGAAGAGATCTAAGACTGAGGATGCTCCAGAAGCCTCTGTGTAGTCGTTGCTGCAGCTGCAGGACTGCGGGGGGTTGGGATGTGGAGACAGCAGTGGTGGGCAGGGTGGTTGAGCACCCAGAGAGCCCCAAAAGCCCCCACCAGTTCGGGTAACAGCACAGGCACCAGCATCTTGAAAGAGCCATTACTCCAGGTTTGCAGAACCTGTTAGACAGAGCATGGCTCAATACATATGTTGCATCTAAAATATGCAGTATTCTCTGAGTACTCTTGAGGAATCATTGCTTTTTTTGCCTGTGCCAGCACTTTTTACTGTCATGCCAACCACTCTGTGCGTGTGTCTGGATGGAAATAGATGAATATATGTGCTGATAGGTAAATATACAGAATTTTTATATGGCAGCTTTTAGCTGCCTGTGCAGAGCATGTGTGATATGCCATATCATAATCTGGGGAGAATCAGGAACGGGACATCATGCCATGATCAATATGATCAAGTGAAGCCAATTTATTGCAAAAAGCAAGCTATATTTATACTCTATACTGTTCTACTGTTCATGCCTCAAGCTAATACATGATTGCTTAAATCCTTCTGTGCACACGTTTCAAGCTTTCAGTTAATTTTAGTTAGGTTTTCTTCTTCATGTGTCTCGCTGTGGTTTTCTTGTCTGCCTTTACATCCTGAACTGTCTGCTGCTGAGTGTGTTCTTCTTTCGTGTCCTCCAAGGGCATTATGACCTTACTCAGTTTCTATGAAGACTGGATTGTGCATATATATATA
>JAYDZK010000056.1:13802689-13842370 GCA_034509185.1 Euphonia xanthogaster | reverse complement strand
TATATATCCATTGTCTTGCAAAAAACCCTCAACAATAATAATTCAGTTTAAAATTGTTCCAGAGTAGGTGAAAGTCTTCACAAACATTTCTTGAAAGGAAAACATATGTCTTTTTCTTTTTGCTTCAGATTTTGAGAATGCAGCTCTGATTTTACATTTTAGAACACCTTTGAAGCTCGATATATCTCTACCAATTGATGGAGATAGCACTACAATGATCTGGAATACTAATTTCAAAATATACAGTAAACTGATTCACCTGCATGAAGCACTTGACAATTTGTCCTGCTTTGTGTTGACTGCTTTGGCAGGTGCATGGATGGCTATTATGGAAACCCTCTGGATGGAGAACCCTGCCACCCATGCATGTGCCCAGGGGCACCTACAAGCAATAGGTATTTTGCACGTTCCTGTTACCAGGACTCCCAGTCTGCACAGCTTGTGTGTAATTGTCTCGAGGGATATTCAGGTATGAAGTAAAATAAGGACTGTTTTTGATACTACTTAAATTAATGTAACAGGAAAAAAAATGATCATTCTCCACCTGCCACGTGTTCAGAAAATGACAATAATAAAACTGCTAAGAAGAGTTAGCACTCACGTTTACTGAAATTATGTGGCTAAGTTCTGACTAGGAAGAATGGGAATTGTGCAGTTAGTGTTTTCAAAAGGGATTCACCTATGTGGTTACAGTGAAGTCATTTATTGTTCTGATGTCATTCTCTGGAAATCTCCTTTCCAGGGGCATTACACTAATCTGGTGGGGAGAGGGGGGGAGAACTGCAGTTGCTTGTTACCTCTGAAAAAGAAGCATTGCAAGCCCAAATGGGAATGATTAGGGCATCAAAAAGAGCTGATAAGATTTCCTAATCAGAGAAAGTCTTCCTCCATATAGAGGGAACTCTTTGACATTATGCCTTAAAGTGACTGCTTCATGGTTCAAATAGTCATTTTAGAAATGGGATTTCTGTTCTCAGCTGTCTAAAATGCAGATATTTTTGCAGCAAACTGATTCCTTATTTCCTAAGATCTTGTTGACTTAGGTTGAATTCCTGAAGGGAAAGCTGAAGATATTTCCCTTCCCTTGGGCGTTAGAAAGATCTCCTCTGGTGGAAGCAAAGCTTAATGGGAATCACTGCTGAAAATTAAACCAATGTTGTCATCTTTACTTAGGCAAGGTTTCTTTATAAGTCAAGAGTGGTTTTGCTTGAGTAATTGCTATAGGGTCAAAATTATTCATGTTTGTGTTCACCCAGGGGACTTCTGTCCTCACAAATCACTGCACTCCTCACTTTTGGACTTTACTGCTCCTGCTCCTTTCCAACAAGACTTGGTCACCTCTGTAGCAGCATTCTCACTTTCTCAGAGATTGAGAAAGGCTCTGGGTCCTGAGGAGCACAGTGAAGGAAGAGAGTCCTTGGCTGAAGATGAACCAGTGGATGTGGTTTCAGAAACAGCAGTCTGCCCAGAATGGTTTCTGAGATGCAGAGGATGCACCCAAATCAGGGCAGGCATTGAGACAAAATGCAGTACTAGTTGTAATGCCAGCAAGCAAGGACAGAGCATCAGAGTTCATCTGAGCTCCTGGGTACCCCCCACCCTCCAATGCTGCTGTTGGAGTGAAGGGCCAAGGAAAATCCTGCAAAAATGGCTAACCCTGACTACTGCCATTGAATGGACTTTGATGGGAAAAGGTGTTTGGAGGTGTTGTATGATGGGGCACCTAATTGCTCTTACTGAAAGGAATTCCTTGGTATGAATGACTTGGGATGAGAAGGGTGTCTTTCCATCAGATTTCAGTGGGGAAGATACAATTTAAACTGTTCAGAGAATTAAAGGGCAATGATCTCAAACAGGTGGATATTTTCCACTGGAAATGTGCATTTGAACAGACAGTCTGAATCTTTTAATAATATTACTGGAAATTACATGTTTCACTTGAATTCCATCAGCCAGCAATATTTTTACCTTCCTCTGACAGGCAATCAGTGTGACAAGTGTCCTAGTGGGTTCTACAAAAACCCCAGCAGCCCTGGGCTTGACTGTGCACCATGTCCCTGCAATAACAACATTGATTTGACAGACCCAGAGTCCTGTAACAGGGTCACTGGAAAATGCAACAAGTGTTTACACAACACCCATGGAGAAAACTGCCAGTTCTGCAAACCAGGTTATTTTGGCTCAGCCCTCAATCAAAGCTGTCAAAGTAAGTAACAGCACTGCAACTGTGTTTTACTGCCAAGAAAATGTTTTTTAAAAATAGGCCATAGGGAAAGGCTAGACCTTGGAGGGAGGACAAAAAGTAGATAAATAGAGCAAAATATGAAAATCACAAATATATTTCTCTATTTACTAAATATAAATATGTCAATGATACAAACAACATGGCATCTATTAAATTCTTTGTCATCCAAGTCTCACTAACTCTCATACTGAATATCATTCCTAGGAAATACTCATTTGTGAAATGAAAGCAGTACTCTCTGTTAGAAAAATCAATATGCATTCAGCTTCTTCTGGAAGGAATCAAAAGTAAAGGAATCAGTGATAATTGTTTATCCATGTTGCTGGCTGACGCCAGCTAAGCTCAGTTAGAGCTCAGTTAACCCGATGATCCCTTACTGAACTTCCTGCCTTACCAGTTGTTTTATTAAGTGGCTAGAGTGAGAGCATTCAGGCAATTGAAAAGATTCCATGAGGACACATCAGTAATTCAGCTCTTTGAACAGAAGAGTAGGAGTGTAAGGAAAAGCAAGGCACAAGCTTCTTCCCAGTTTTTCTCTAAACTCATTTTCACAGATGTACCTGATTGAGGATTTAATTTTTATGGCCAAGATAACTATAAGTATAGTCAAGAAACAATTTTTCTGGGAATCTGTAAAATACAGTCCAAGCCCATCCTTTATTCATTCCTGGAAGATGTCTGTTAGAAATTGTTAAGCAAGAACTTTTGGCTCCTCACAAGGAGGGCTTCTTATCTTACTTGGCTTACTGGGGATTCCCACACTGGATAATGCCTACTGTAAATCAACTTATCATTGCCCAACATATTTAACATTGCATTCGAATAAGATTCAAAATACACTGAGCCTTCATTTTCTGTGCCTGTATTAAAAGGGTTGAACATTCACAGTAAGTTTTCTCAAAGCCATATATAAATTATTACAGAAAGACAGGTAATGTGTATGAGACTAAACATGTTCAAGGTCAGTAAAAGTGAACCTGCAGCATGGGCTTTATATCCAGCTCTGACTGTCCATCAGCTGTCTGTATTTCTGTCTGCTGTAGTAATTGTCCCTCTTTTTCCAGGCTGCAGGTGCAATCTGGCAGGTGTTCAGCCTGCCATGTGCCCGGGGGGGGACGCAGCCTGCCTGTGTGACCCAGCCACAGGAGCTTGTCCTTGCCTGCCCAATGTGCTGGGTGCCACGTGTGACCAGTGTGCCTCTGGCTACTGGGACCTGGCTAGTGGAAAAGGATGTCAGACCTGTGGCTGTGATCCAAAAAACTCCCAAAGCAACCAGTGCAACCAGGCAAGAAAATTACTCTGTTTTCCAGGAACCAGGGTGCTGGTGTTTTGACATGGCAAAGTGGGGACCCTCTTATAAATGAAGATTGCTTTTTTGCCATATACCCTGAAAACAAAAAATTCTTTGGAAATTTGTAGTTGGTGCAATCACACTGTGAGTCATTAAATCAAAAGTGTTGTTCTGATAATGTGGCTTTGCAATTTCTCTTTGCATGTTGTTTCTTTGTCAAGTGGATCTTAGAAATACATTGTAAAAAGATGTCACAGGAAAAAGCTGCCTCATAACTATGCATATAGGGAAGAAGGAAATCCGAGCTTGGACCCAAGAGTCTGATGAGTATTTTTTAAGTGTTTATTTTCATAAAGTAGCAGCTGTGGCCATTACATTAATCAAGCCTCATCTATCATACTACTAGAGTACCTTTTCTCATCTTTAATTCCTGTGCATATTTCAGGGCTAGAATGTAGAAAAAATTAAACAGCATTTCAGAACAGAGAGGTGAAATTGTGGTCCCATGGAGTCAACAGCAATTTTGCCATTGACTTCAGAGCACCAGGAGCTTATCCTCAAATCTTGCTGATGTGTTTGCACATTTTTCTTTCAATATGCTCTCTGTTTGTTCCAGTTTATTCGGTAGATTTATTATTTTTTATATCAAATTTAGTTCTTGACCTCAAAGAACTACTAGCAGTTATCAAAGTTGTAATTCCCTGGGGATAAATTTAATAGCTGAATTTCAAAATATTTTTTCTAGGGCAACATGCATAATATACCCTCAAGGTTTTCAGTTACAATTGATATATTGTGTAGTTTACATTGAAATGTTATGATGAGTTCTTAAATCTAGCAAAAATAAAAAATAATTGTTTTGCAAAGGAAAAGAATCCTCTCAGATCATTGTCAGAGGATGAGCTCTCAAACAGCATCAGTAGATTGGATCATACAAAATCTCTGACATTGGTGAAGCTAAGCAATTTCTCAGAGTGCATTTTGTTTTCAGGACCTTCAGGAGGAAGGTAGGAAAGCTGGGCCAATGCTGTGTAAACCGTGGTGTTCAAAGACTGTGGGCAAGCAGTGTTGGTGCAGTCCTTGTACAGCTGAAATAATGTAAATCCAGCCCAATGGCTCTGCTGGAAGTTATTCCACCCTATCTGTCTTTACAGCTTACAGGCCAGTGTCCATGTAAGCCAGGTTACAGTGGAAGATGCTGTAATGAATGTGAGGAAAACTACTTTGGCAATCCCCAGATGCATTGTGTTTGTGAGTATTATTGTGTGGGACACCTGCATTAGGAATTGCCTTGACATAAAGGCTTACCTTTTATATTCACAGAGGAAACAGGGCATTCATATGTTTGTGTGTATGAGAGGGACAGTCATATGTGTGTGTGTATGACATGGACAAGTGTTTATATTATTTATCTATATTGTTATTTCAATGGTTAAGATGGAAATCAGAGATGAAGAAGAGCCACTACTGTGCAGTCCACCTTGCTTTAACTCAAACACTGCTTTGCTTTTATTATCTTGAAATGTGCCTTTTTCATGCATTAATCCCACAGAAAAGGAACAACTGGATGTAACCTGCTGTTCCTTTCTTGCAGCATGTGAGTGTAACCTGGAGGGGACCCGCCAGCCCACGTGTGACAAAGCCACCGGCGCGTGTAACTGCCGTGCTGGTGTCACCGGCCGGCTCTGCGACCAGTGTGGCCGTGGCTTTGAGAAGGACTTTCCCTCCTGCCCTCAGTGTCATCTTTGTTTTGATCAGTGGGATGCTGAAATTTCTGCTCTTGCTCAGACTGTGCAGGGCTTAATGAGGTTTGCAGCAAAGCTGGAAGATAAAGGAGGACGAATGCCCAGCTGTGACATGCGCTTCAAAGCCTTCGAAGATGCCATTTCTGAAGCTGAACGCATTTTGAGACATCCTGTCCTTTCACTGGAGGCCCTTTCAGGCATCAGGGATTTTCAGGGCTACCTTCAGTAAGGGCTAGGTTGCTCCTGAAAAAGTCCCTTAGCTGAGAAATTGTCTTCCCCCCAGACTCCACCAGCCATCCCTACATATCAAGTCCCACTTCTGATCAGCACACAAGTGCTGGTCTACTAAGTCACTGTTTTCAATAGATCTGTGAACAAAATAATCCTTAATATATGCCTAACCCATAGAGACATATACTTAAATGCTGGAATTTTCCAGTTCATACTAAAGGTTTTCTAAATAAGCCACATAATTAAATGTTTTTGCTTATTTATAAATGTATCTCTTGCCCTCTAAAATATTGTGTAACTCAGTTCTAGTTTAAGAACAATCTGGTCTGACTTCTGCATAACTGTCTCATCCTCTTCAGACAAAAAATTGCACAGATGGATCCCCTTCACAGTTCACCCTTTGAGTTTCCTGACCTTAACAAGAGCATAGAAGATATAGTAGAAGAAGCCAACCTAGTGTTTGAACTTCTACAACAAAAAATACATCTGCATCAAAGTTTTCAGTACTTGAACTTCAAAGGTAAGTCAGCAATGAATTAAAATGGGTGGACATTTTCCCTGAAATTTTGGAATGCTTTCTCATCATTAAACCATACAACATTTCAAAGATCCCTTAGCTTCCTATGGTAGCACAAAAATGTTGACATTAATAACATTTTATACTGACTTTCCAAATTCTCTTTTGTCTTAAAATGCTATGATTTCTGGCATCCCAAATTTCAGATGGATGTGCCAGGGTCACATCAGTCAGAAGCCTCAGAAATCCAAATGCTTACATCAGGATATAAAAGAAACCCAGTTTCACAGTACAGACTCACATGCAATGGAACAGCAAAGGATTCCCCCACCACGTTTGACTCCTCTTGCTCATAGACATACTTAAAGAATCTTGTACAGGAACAGTTTATTTAATTAAAGCATAGTGTCATAGTGCAGCTTCTTAGTGTTCCCATGGGAAAATACTTGACTTTATGTGGGACAGAAGTAGCTCTCCATCATCAAAAAATGTGAAGGCAGAACTAAGCTCCTTGGCATTTTTGAAGGAATCACATCCTCTATGTTTGAGATAAGTATAGTCTCCATCAGCTGCTAATAGCTGTAATGATGATGTTCCACACTGGTTTCTGGAGCAAAATGGGGCTGTATCAGGCAGGGATCTTGAACACGTGCTACATCATCCACAATGGCAGGAGATGGTCAGCAGACTCCTCTCCACAGAGAATGCTGCCAAGATATGAATCCCCAGAAGATAGGGTGCTCACCACAGAAGACACAAATTACAAGCAATGCACTCCCACTTACAGTTCCTCTGTGTTTCATTCAGGCAAGAAAATCTTGGCCCAGCAAGTTGGGTTTTTGTTTTGTTTTGTTTTAATTTTGGGGGTTTTTTTGGTTGGTTGTTTTTTTTTTTTTTAATATAAAAACAAAGGAAAAAGAAAAAAAGAAAAAAGAAGGAAAAGTCAACAAAATGCAAAGTGGCGGGAATGGGAGAGGGGAAAAGAGGGATTAACTAAGATTTAGGGGTCCCGTGCGCTGTTGTACTTGGCAGTCCCCTGGGGCAGCTCCTGGGCTCAGGTCCCTCTGCAAGCAGCCAGCACAGCTCTTCCAGGCTCCACTTCTCCATTCAACTGAGCCTTGCACAGACAGAAGGGCAGAAAGGCAAAGAAATAATAAATCCCAGGGAGGTCAGTGGACACAGAGCTGAAGCTTTCATGGTGCTCTCTGGTCACATTCCAAACCCACTTCATCTTTTGGCCTCTGGAGACAGATAAACAGCCCTGTAAAAAGCACATGGGAGTGTGGGGAGGGGAAGACCTTGAATTTAAGATGAATTTCCTATCAAGGCCACAAATATTCATTGGTTCTGCTACCAAACATATAATAGCACAAAAATAACATTTCCCTCAAGATAAACAGCTTTTCTGATACCCAGGAGAGAGACTGGCTCCTCAGCCCATCTTCCTTTTGGAGCAGCAGCACATCCTATCTATGGCTCTGTCTGCTTTTTCCTCTCCTTTTTGCTGGGCTAGATGCACCATCTGGGGCACATCTGGCACTTGTGCCCCAGACACACACAGAGAATGAGCTCCTGCCTATGTCTCTGTGCAGAGGATCAGGAGTTGGAGTCTTCCTCACAGGCATACATTCAGCTAGATTACCTGGCAACATCAATATCTAAGGATAAATCAAAACCACTGGAAAAACCAAGATGCAACTGCCCTTAAAACAATGTTTGCAGTCTATGAGATCTCACTAAATTATGGCTTTCCAGCACTGGCTCCTGGCTTTGCAGCAGCTGAGGTGCAGTAACACAGGGAGACAATCTTCCTAGGCTGTAAATCAAGCCTGTGCTAAGACACTGTGTTTAATGAAAAGGAACTTGGAATCTCTACAGCTCCATCAAAAACCAAATGTGGAAAATACATTTAGGCCACTTAATGGAGAGCTGAACCACCGTGAAATATTCCTGCAATGGAATTGTTGCACAGAAAAAATCTCTGGCTTAGAAGAGACTTAGCAGTCTCTTGCCAGGTATTTTGTATTAAGAGCTAACTTTACACTGTGTATTGTTTCCAAGAATTACAAGATAAATAAATAGCCCTGGTTCCAGATGATAACTGAACATTGTTCAGCTTCAATCAAAGCACAGCCAAGGGCTTTAGAGCCTGAATCAAAGCACACAGGACTTGAGTGTCTTGTCTTTAACTTCAACTCATAACCGAGTCAGTTACCAGCACAAAGAGAGATGTTAATCAGAGACTTCTTATGCTTTTCACTGCTGACACATCAATTCTGGCTCTGGACATATTTCTGCCTAGGAATGTGGGCACAGATCTGGGCTCTCCAGAGATATGGGAAACCTCAACAGCAGCAGTAACAGCTTTAAATTATGTGTGTTGCAAAGGGTCTGAATCCTTTTCTCAGGCTATTAATCTGCAAAAAATGTAATATTCTCCAACCCTTTTGAGCCTACTTAAGGAAAAGCTTTCACTAACCAAACAAGATTCTTGTCGGAAAGCATTTTTAGCCTGGCCTATTAGCTTATCACAGATGTGCTTTTTTTAAAATTCATCGGTTCTGAAACTGGATTTTCCAGAGACAAAAAAGCCCTCATATATTCCCATTTGTAATATAAATTTTGGTCTCACTCTAGCAGACCACTTACCTCTTGGGTGCTATGCTGAGCAGAAATGATGGTTGCTTTCCTGACTCACAATCAGGCAGCTGATCATTTCATGACAACTGGCAGAAAGAGTTTTCCTGCCTAAAACATAATAAATGTCAGGAGCTTTTATCCAATCAACAATGGCAGCAATGCATGAGCTACTGATGAATGCAGATCAGGAGCAGTTAGTGTCAATAATGGTATTTCCTTTATACTTCTGTCTATTCTGTTGCCTTCTCAAACACCTTGGCATCCTGTGGATGACATAGGATCCACCATTTTTTCATCTAGTTTAGCAGGTTTTGTGAGCATCAATAACTATTTCTATTTGGCAACTGGATAAGTAAAGGATTAAAAGGCTTGGCTGAGGAAAAGACAGTTCCTGCCCTTCCCTGCTTCCCAAACCAAAATGCCAGTGAATCACCTGTCACTCAGCAATTGTCCAGAATTCAAGTAAATGCACAAACTGAATGCAACCAAATGCAGTGGTACTAAACCCTATTTCTGTTGGTACAGAGGCCATCAGCAACATTAGGAAACACTCTGAAGTATCTTTGCTGGCAGAACAGAGGACCAGGGGGACAGCCCCTGTTGTAAGACATTCAGAGTACACCAGGAATGATGCCCTCGCTATGTTGGACCATCAGGTCTTAAACGCAAGCAGTGTGCTGCAACAGCTCAGAATGATCAAAAGCCCTGACATCCAAAACCTGAATGAAAAGGTAGGTGCTGTGGATTTTGAATGAAAGCTAAAGAAAACCCAAAACCAGAAAAAATCCTTTTTTGATGTTGTAGTAAGTTTTTTTTTTTAAAGGGTGCTTACATACATTTTTAAGTCTGGAAAATGGCATTTCCTTGCCACAGCCAATCACATCAGAACAACTGCACTTCTCAGCTGTAGTTATTTCCAACCTTCTGGAAGCCATTGTTCCCAGCATAAGGAACTGTTTAAGCACTTGCTAGTCTCAAGAGGTCATCAGAGTAATTTCAGAAAGATTAAGGCAAACCTCCTCCATGTGTAAGTTAAACTAACCAGAGTGACTTTGTCCCGGAGTGGTTGGGGAGTGCTCACATATCCTTTGTGTTGCCTCTGGGAAAGAAGGGGATTTCTGTTCTTCTGCAGGGCAGCAGTAAATACCTGATAGTATCAATTCATGATGAAGCTGGAATACATCATCCACCTAAGCCTATAGGTTCCATATCTGTGTCAAAATACATGGAGGACTAGACATGGCACCTTGTTCTGTTAGAGGTTACTTGGATCCTTTAGAAGAGGCCATTGAGCCATGGGCTGGATATAGTTAGGGAATGGTTTCAGCCCTTTTGCTAAAGAAGAGTGAAGCAAGGGTCTCGGTGCAACACTTGGAGCCTAACAAAGGGCTCCTGCAAGGATGCTCAGAGCCATGGATGCTGCCATTGCATCCTCCAAATCAGAAGAGTGGGACCTCTAACTGGCAGTGATACCCAACTTCATAAAGACCAGATGCTGTGTCTTAGGGAATATCCTATCCTACATTCAATGTTCATATGATGTCAAACATCTTCCTTCCCTTGGGAGTGTATCTCAGGCCCCCAGAGGAGTCCTGACATAAGCATCTTCCCTCTTGCAGATCTGTGGTGTTCCGGGAAACCAGCCATGTGCCACAGCAGCCTGTGGGGGAGCTTTGTGCCAGGACAGTCATGGACTAAGGCAGTGTGGTGGCCCAGACTGCAATGGAGCTCTTCCTCTCTCCTCTGAGGCCTTCAGGAAAGCTGAGGAGACTGCTGTGATGCTAAATAACTTGACTACTCAGCTACAGGAACCTGAGAATCAGGTGCTGTATATCAAACCTACATTTGTTCAGTGAAATGGATGGAGGATGAGATTTGGGATGTCACAAATCCACAAAAACTCACCTGCTCTTTGGACAAAGAGTGGTGACAGAGTGGTGACTCTGTCCCAGCATCATAGACCTATCATGATTCAGTACCAGGTGGAAGCCCTACAAAGAGATTGGCTTTATCTAGATCTTCCTCATTGCTGCTGATATCAAAAGTCATGGTGCCCTGTGTCTATGGGAGTAGGTGGCTTCAGGCTAGAATTGTCTAAATTTTTACTGGGAAAGATTCAAATGGCACCATTTGTCAGTAGCCTGACAATGTTATTGCAGTGGGATTACTGCTGTGCATGGCATTAATCTCTATTTATACAACTTCATACTATTCTCATATTTGCCAATAAATTACTTTTGAAAATAATTTCAAGATGAAGCTTTTCTGCCCCCAGTAATGTTTAGGAGGGCATCAATTAATCGACTGTACTGCACAGTAGCAGTGAAAAGTAATTCAAGCAAAGTGTGGCCAACGCAACATATGCCAAGGAAACAAAACAGACAAATCCCAAAGCAGCAGTAAGGAGTCTGTTCTTGTTAACAATCAGAGATGATGCCTGTTACAGTTATGGGCAAAGCACATTTTCCAGCAGAAATTACTTTCTGCTGTGGCTTTGTCCTGTCCCTGCAGGATGCCTGGGCATCCATTTCCTCTTTTTAAAATGCCCTCGACACTGCATCCCAGCCAGCCGGCCTGGAAATGAGCAATTGGGGCACCGCCCTGGGGCCGCGGGACACGGAGAGGCGGCAGCCAAAGGCATCGCCGAGCCCGGGAGCGCCTGCCGGGCTGCCGGGACATCGCCTGGGCTGCGCACAAGCCTCAGGCACCTCCGCGAGAATCTGAGTGAACTATTCTGAGATATTTCAGAAATAAAAACATCAGCATTTTTCTCGTTGCATGGGGAAAGACCAAATCTCTTCCCTCTGCAGACCGCAGACATACCTGGGCCATTCTTGAAGACAAAGCCCCTACCAAAGTAAAATACCATTGAAATTTGATAATTAGTCTAAAGTTCTCATTCAAGTTATCAAGAATACTAATTTAGTGGTGAAACATAACTTTTAAAGACAAGCCTTGAACTCTACCTTCCTTGTGTCCTTTTTAACTGTTTTTTTAACAGCAAGTCCAGTATGAAATGACAAATGAAATCACGTTTTGTCTAATCAGATCTGAATCTGATAAGATCTGCTTAGCTCTGAATCTGATCACTGACAAGCTACAGTACTGCAATAACTGTCAGTATTCTTTTTTTGAAACAGGAGGGGGCTGTGGTTTAGCAGTGGTTGCAGAGAGAAAAAATTGCTTGATTTAGGCTTTTTCTGAGGTCAGATGAAGCCCAGGATGTAGCAGCTTCTGGAGTTCCCCAATGAGATCTCTTACTACTTTTCAAAGCCACATCAAGTGATTCCAGCTGAGGCCTGGATCAAAATTACCTTTGTGTCAGAGCCCAACTTGCAAAGCAGTGGCAGATAACCTCCAGAAAATGGCACTGCTATTTCTAATAATATTTCCAGGTTAAAAGCATTAGAAAAATGGCAGAAGACAGCAAACTGAAAGGCTCACAATTTAATGGGCAACTGGAGACAGCTATGAATCAAATTGAGGTTGATGGAGAGATCACCAAGGAGTTCATCCAAAAAGTGAAAGACTTCTTGTTAGGTAAATATGCAATGTTCTTTTTGACTCATTTTTCATAAATATATATTCTAATATAATACAGCGTAATGGACAGCCAGAAGATGATCTAGCTGTGTATGCATGAAATTTCTCATCTACATCCTGAGCTGTGCAAACTTTTTCAATCCCTTTGTTCTAGTGCTTCTTTCTCCCAGGTGACAATACTTTGTATCAATTTTACAATATATCGGTACATTCTGATTATCATCTTTTATTACTGAGTTTAATTCCAACTAACTCTCTGTTCCAGGTTTATCTGGGTAAAGGACTACTAAGGTAATTTAGTACAATATATAATGGCCAGGCTTGTCCAATGCAACCTCAAATTGTTATTCCACCCCCTTCTTCCAGCCCATAAATAGAGGCTCTCGGTAGGGAGCGTGGGAATTAGGACACATCCCACTCCATCCTCTCCATAAAGCTTGAGGAATCAAAGGATTCTGGTAGAACTTCACAGCTCTCATAAAAAAAAAAAATAACAAAACAACCGTATCTATCCTAAAAATGTTCCACTCTCAGGATTGCAGAAAAATGCTGTAGGAAACAGATCCTCATTTTTTTTTAGCAGATGCACATCAAAGAGTTCAAATGTGGCAGGATTTTCTTTAATCTCTTCAATGTAGCTGGTCTCATAAATTTCTATGGATTGCAGTCTTTTGGCATTCATACCTCTACGTCCAAATGGGAGCAAGGGCAGAGGACAGAAGACTTCTTTTGTTCAGAAAAATTTACATTGTTTTATTGATTTAGAAGATTTAGGTCCATTTGATTGCCTAAGAGTCTCAGATTTCTTATTGATAGCCACTGAAAATTCCATCTTTCACTCTTCTTTTATGTTTCTTAGTAGATAGACAGCATTTATTAACAATTTTAAAAGAATTTTTTCAAATCTTTGTTTTGTTAATTGAAGTTTAAGAACAGGCACAGCTGGGAAGCATACAGTTAAACACGAAAAATACATTAAATCTGCTGTACTTGACATTGATGTGAATGGTGATTCTGGATGAATATATTTCTACAGAAAATAGCTCTCAGGGATGCACTACTGTTTGCACACTAAATGTCTCCTATTTAATTCTTGCTGACTTACTCTGGAGATTAATACAACTATTTAACGTATCCCAACTGCTTTATCATACAAGGTCTTGTCTATAAATGGAAGTGAACAGAAGACAAAATTGATGATGTGACTTCTCAAGACATTGACTACACTGTGTGTGCCTCTGCCTCTTAGCAAAAAGCTAGGACAAACTCATTTGTAATGGGAATTGTCAAAATATGAGGTTTTTCTATGGTAAATTCCCATCCTATGCAAGTCTGACCCAAGTTCCCTCTGCAGCTTAGCCTTTCTCATTAACCAGCAAAGGAACCACTTTCTCAATATTGTGGCAACTCCAGGGAAGGGATTACACCCACTGGCTAGCTTGGAAATCTCCATTCACACCCCAGCCTCACCAGCACCTCTTTGATCTGTGGGCCAAGGGAGAAATGGGCTCTGACACATCTAGCTGTGCTGGGCACTGATTTAAAGCCCTCCACGGGCTCTGTCCTACATCAGAATTTTAATAACTCAGTTCAAAGTGGGTTCAAATCCTCATTTCAGCCAGTTCTGACAAGCCTAACAGCAGTATCTGGAAGCATAATATTAAATTACAAAATGTTGGAGATAATTCTCTTACCCCCTTGCTGTGCCTGTCAGCTTTATTCTCCCACATAACTCAAAGGGTAGGCAGCCATAATGACCATTTACTGGGAGGAAGGAGCTACTTCAGGATACTCTCAGCTCCATTTCTGTTGCAGATGAGAGTGCACCTCCAGAAGACATTGAGAAGGTGGCAAATTATGTTCTGCAAATAAACCTTCCCCTGACTCCACAAGAGCTCACAGGCATGCTTGGCAAACTCCAAAGCATTATGAACCATTGTGAGAAGTACAAACTGAATAATACGAGAAATGCAAGAAGGGAGGATGCTCAGACACTGCTGGTGGAGGCACAAGAAGCTGAGTAAGTAGAGTATTCTCGTGCTGGTGTGCCAGCCCTGGCTGGGGTGGCACTGTGCACAGTAGGACTGCTCCATTCCCCTGGCAGTAACACTGGAAGGAGGGTTCAGATGGAGATTCCACCTTGCCTTTTCCACAGGGCCTCTCCAGCAGGAAGGAGCCACTGCCACTCGGGCTGCACCAGCCAACATGCTGAAAGGAACCAGCTCCTGACAGCTCCTGGCTCCTCTGCCTGCTGAGTCAGAGAGGCCAAAGCAGCTCCTTAACTCCACCTTGGACCTGTGGAGCATTACATCTGGCTCACTGGGTGGTTTGAATAAGGGTGAGAAAGACCCAACAAGATAAAAAACTTGTTCACCCATGAGTCTTCCCTACTAGCTGGGCACCACCAGGCAGCCAGCAGCATCCAACCTCACCCTGAGTACAGCAACTCAGGTGCTCCCCCACAAAGTCCTTTTCTGAGGTTTTGCTTTACCAATTTACCACAATTTTAATGGTTGTTGTTGGACTTGAGGAAACATTCCTGTATGTCAGCATGGGTGCATGTGAAACATGTTGCTTTGCTCACCACACCATGATACTACATACACTTCCCTTTTTCCATTTTAGCAAAGCAGCTAAAGCTCTTCTGCCAGTGGATGAAATTAATAATAAACTAAAAAATGTTGTGAAGTCTCAAGGACACTCCAAAAGCACCATCATAAAGTCAAATGAAGAGATACAAGGCATCAGAACACAAATCTCTCAGGTATCTTGCTGCAAATATTTAAATTTATTTGCTAGATTTATTAGAAAGAGATACTTCATTCTGAAGTTTCTTAAGATAAACTTAAATAAACAAAACCAGAATGTGACACAGATATGACACCAATTCTATACTGCTTAAGTGTCTCCTAATCCATTGACAGTCCCTCATTACCATGCTCCATAAGCTGGATGGACATTTCATAAGAAATCACAGCCTTCAATTGCTCTGTTTTAGGCTGAGAACCAAGTGAACAAGACAAACAATAAACTAAATGACTTGTCAGCCAAACAGACTGAGATGGAAGATGAAAGTGCCACATGGCAGGCAAAAATGCTGATGAACAAGAATCAAGCTACAAAGGCAAGAGCAGAGGCAGAAGCAGCTCACAAGCAAGCCCAGAAAATAAATAATGTAAGCCCTTCTGTCACATGTTAAGGGGAAAAAACCTCCTCCATATTTAACAGTATTTTTGCTTCAGAAGCATTGCCATGCTGTCATAAAAACTTAACATTTTCCTTATGCCATGCAGTGTAAAATGCCATGGTTAAGAAGAATTTGTGTTTTATTTTAAGGTTTCTGGCATACACTTCTGTTTGCTTGAATGACAGAAAACATACACATTTCTCTGGCTACTTCATGACTTTTTTTTTTTTTTGCACTGTGTATAAGACTTGTAGTCACCATGGGCACCAATAAACACAACAGAACAAATCACAAAACCAGATATTAACATACATGAGTGATGGAAGCACCCTGACAATTCATCCTGTGCCGTTCTCCTTCAGAGAAAATTGCTGTGGGAGTTACTTGGAGTTTTTGATTGGCTTGGTGCATTCCAGTAGTTCAGTTTTTTGAAAATGCAGCTAGAAATTTGCTAAAATGGCAAGAACCAAGTACCCACACCACAAGCTTGGAACATGGCCATACCTCCAAGTTACAAGAACTGTAGACAAAATCTAAACTGCAGCCTCAACAGCAACCTAGATCAGCAGGGAACAGATTAGCCAGTAAATATTACTGCAATTGAAAATGTAAAAACCCCAATGCTCTTACAGATAAGTCATTAAATTTGAATTAAGCCTTATGGCAAAATGAAATTTACAGAAAAGCCCTATCAACAGAAGCAAAACCAGCATAAACCTAAATATCTTAAATAATGTTTTCTTTATATCCTTGCCCTTCCCTCTCCTTTAGATTACTCCACTGGCAGTTTGTTTCAATTGATTTCTATCACATTTTGCAAAGCATTTTCAATGTCTACAAATTAGGATATAGTTTTTAACATTTAAGAGAATGGGGAATCTAAACTTTGGTTCAAGGAGGATGTTAAAAAAAGTATTAAAACTTCCTTCTGTACACCAGATTAATTATGAGATGCTCTTAAACTAAGTAATGGCATTTCGTTACAGGAATTTACTGACGTTAAAAGAAAGTACACCATTCTTCAAGAAAAGCTAAAAGCCCAAGGACCTCCAAAAGTAACACTAGAAAAAGTGAAGCAGTTGAAAGAAGAAGCAGAAAAACTGGCTGAAGAGACTGAAAGGAAGATAAAAAGAATAACAGGTGATGTTCTCACCTCCACAGTGAGTGGTAAACACTGTATAGTCATGAATTCAAGGCTAAAGTCCTTGCCCACAGACACGAACACACTAAGTTCACCCAAAATTAGGTTTAAAACAATTTACCTGGTGAAAATCCCTGCCTGAAGCTACTAATTTTAGAAGCAGTTGAATTGATTTGGCTTATGTACTTTTTCTGACTTAAATAGATTGCTAAGAGCAAAGGTTAAGAACTGACCACACAGGGACTTGCAGTGATTTTCTTCAGTTTAAAAACAGGGCTAATGCAAAACCTGCATAAAACCTGGCTGCAGATTTAGCTGGAGGCCCTGATTTATGCATTTGCTTTGGGCACTTGGACCTTCTATCCTTCCTCTATGCTCTGTCTTTCCCCACATCACCCAGGCGAGGGCTTGCACGACAGAGCTGTAGGGCAGCTGTTTTCCATCAGTCCATACTTGTTCCCCTTCAGGCATTATCTCTGAGCAATGGCAGAGCAAACCAGCCACAACTACCAGCTTGTGGAGACTGAAACTGACGTACCCTGAATCTGGGGGGCCATGACTGTCAGGCAGAGGGGTCATGGGCACTGCAGACAGAGCTGCTGTGGCTGTCCCAGCACCACTGCTCATACAGGCTCAGAGGGTCACCAAAAAGGAGGAGCACATCTCATGTCCCTGCACACAGGGAACTTAATTCTCCTTGTAGTGGAGATCTGGGCATTCCCACTGGGAACCCTTAGGCCTAGGATCCTGCCAGGCTCAATATCAGAAAATACCATGTAACATCAGCAAAACTGAAGCAGAAACTCTATCCCAGGAGAAAACCCTTCAGGACGGGATCCCAATAAATATTTTGAGCACATACTTTGAGGAAAGGCATTAAGATCATCCAAGTCACTCCAAATGCCTGAACGATAAGGACATTAGAAACAGGCAGTGAATCCTGCGAGTTAACTCATTACCAATATGTTTACATTGGTGTAGCTCCACAGGAACCAGCAGAAAACAGTTACACAAGTGAGGGAGACCTAAGCCCATCACACCCAAATTGTCTAGGCTTTACACACTCTGAGCGTTTCCATTTAAACCAAGTCCTTTAAGAGCTCCATGTCCTGTCCCATCCTAGCTGATGGACAAAAGCACATGCTTAGAAATTAATTTCTTCAAGGCTATCATGCTCCTCTTGCTATCCAGAAGCCAGACTTTTCCCTCCAGTTACACATATAACATTCCCCATTCAAAATGGACTTATTGCCTCTAAAACTTACGGGTAAAGAAATGCTGCTAATCACTGGATTTTACTCATACAACAAATGTGAGCATCATTGCTCACATCATTGCATGTCTCTGCTTTTCCAGATTTGGAGAAGAAGCTTCAGGAACTGAATCAAACCAAACAAGATAAAGCAGAGCAACTGAGACAACTAGAGGAACAAGTGATAGCCATTAAAAATGAAATCATGGAGCAGGAAAGCAAGTATGCAACATGCAAGAGTTAGGGTCTGAACAGACCATCAGGTAAAATGAAGCTGAAATCATCATGATTACCACATCCTGAGCATCCTGGCACAGGCCACTGTCCCCTGGAAATACATCGGAAGTGGCCTAGAGAATAATGTAATTTTATCTTTTTCTCTTTTTCTTCTTTGGTCCAGTTGAGTTTATATGGAAATAGGAAATACCTTGTAATAAACCATCTGATTTAGTAATCAGGTGTAGTCTTTGAGGGAGCTCTACAATATACTTCTGTGCACAGTCTAGGGCTTCCTGTGGTGGGGGGGTTGGAAATGTCTCAAAGACAGACTCCCTACACCCTTTGTCTTCTGCCAACCCCCACAAACCGTGGTTGTGCCACGACCCTGCACGGGGCTGCCCAGACTCGGATGGGGCGATGCAGGTGAAACCCTGCGGGCTCCTGCAGCCGCCCCTGATGACAACCAGCAGCACTCCCAGGCATTGTCACTGCTCCAGCCCCATCTCCTCACTGAGGCAGAGCAGGGTTCCCCCACCAGAGCCCTGACCCAGCGAGGGTCCCGCTGTGCTCCCTGGAAATGCGGCGGGCAGCAGCTCCGTGCGGCGCCGGGCCGTGGGCGGTGGGCGACAGAGCCGATTCCCCGCTGCCCACTGGATGGCAGTGCTTAGATGCTTAAAACAGAAAACAACTTAAAAATCTTTTCTCTGGCATTGGCGCTCCTGCAATCCACGGTCTTCTTATGCTTATAAGGGGTTTCACGCGTTTTTCATTAATGTAACCAGCAACTGGAGAATGACTCAAGCTCTTAGGTTTAAGCTGTGAGTCTAAAGGGCCAGAAATGCTGAAAACCAGCATTTCTCTGCTCTTGTTCCACAACGCAGCACTTCACAGAAGTCAGGGTTCACTCCGCAATTTCTTTTAGCCATCAAGAACACATGAATTGGCCTAAGTTTTAGGCTGTAATTATTTTTTTATATATCAATAAAGAAGGACACTGTGGTTAAGCAAATGTTATAGACGTGTCAGAGTTTAAAAAAGACTGAAGTGAGCTACGCCTCAGTTTCAAACTCCCACCCGTGGTATACATACTCCTGCAGGTCGCAGAGCAGACTAACGATGGGTTTTCCTCAGTCAAAACCAGTCCTGTCATTCCTGGCTGGACTCTCCCACAGCGAGGGACTTCATTCCGCACGGTGCTGCTTCAGAGCTCGGAGCCCAGACCACATCTGTAAAACTCAGGAATGCTCTGCGGGAACACAGGGCTCTTAACATTTACCCATGCCAGCAGCACCCGTGAAACAATCTTATCGATCCAACGGAGATAAACACTGCATAGTTATCACCCCGTGTTTACAAGAGCTAAAGTAGCAGTGGTATGCGCTGGGGGCTGGGGTGGGAATTGCTGGCAGATGAGATTTCAGAGGTACTCCTCTAACTCGAACCAGCTGTGCTCCAGGGCAATGTGTAACATGTATTGCACTGTGACACATTCTATTGTGAAAATAATGGAATCAAATTATAATTCTGATATAATCTAACAAAGCCACCTGAACGCAGGAATGCACGGAATTTGTGGGTTAGCATTTTCTGAATTTAGTACTTAGGAAAAATCATCTATGAGGTGTGAGGCTTCTTTCTAAGTTGTTAGGCTGATCAGATGATTGTATTTAAGCTGACTTTGACATGATGAAATCAAACATCTCTGTTTTACTCGGAGCACACACCAAACTGCTCACATGCAGGTCTCCAGATAGTGAAGGATTTTTCTGCAGGTTTCAATGCATCTGGACTGCACCTGGAAGAGGCAAATTGAAGCTCTTTGACAGAAATTCCCAACTGCATATAAACCAAAATTATTTCATTCATGGCTTTAAAAATCTGAATTAACAAGTAAAAAGCTGAAAGAGAACTTCCTCCTAAAATCCACTGTTGACTATGAGAATTGCTGAATGGCTTTCCCCAAGCTGCACGGATGAGAAATCTGTAAACACAAGGCAGTTAAACAGGGCTGGAGAGGAGATGTATCCATGGGGGGGAAACAGAAATCGCTGGAAGGAAAGCGGAAGCAGGAACAAGAAATTCAGCACAGAGTCTAACCTCCCCTCCCTGCCCCCAAGCATGCTCAGACACACAAAGGAAGCAGATCCGATGGAACCAGTGGCCACAGAACTCCAAATCCATCCTGTGACAGCTTCAGAAGTTTACAACTGTGCAGCATTTCCCATTGGAAGTGACACAAAAACTTTCAAAGTGTTTTTTCAAAGTTAATTTGTGGGGAAAATGCTGTCTCTAAATAAAAAGCACCTATTTGTAGTTCCCCCTGGACCTCTTCCTTGTGGGCAGAAATGGCTTCAGAAAACTGTTTCTTGAAGAAGAATTGAAATAAGTTCCCTGCTGTAGAGCATTTTTACTTCAATGGCATTAATCAAAATGCAAACGACACAACCAAACTGACATATAAAATGTTTATATTTTTAAATATAAAAATATATTTAATCAAAATCATATCATCAGCTCTGTCAACCAGGCATTCGACCACTGCAGTGTTTTTAGAACATGGGTGATCAAGTGGGTCCCGCTGGGGTCAAATTCTGAAATTTTGTTTTTTGAGACTTCCAACCATGCACCAACATGGACACTCCAGGGAGATAAAGGTCGTTCACCAACCACAAGGATAGGGCACAACACAAAACTGAATTTTTATCATTTGAAGAATCAAATTAAAATACTCCCACTCACTATTTGTCATGAGCACTGCAGAGAGGGAGTCCCCTGTTCCTAATTACTCACACACTGAGTGTGGTGGTTTCTGTTATGTCTGAAAGAATAGCACAGTTATGGGTGATGGTGGCCACCCCAGGCTGTGGCTGAAGCTCCAGCTCAGCCCCTGGTGTTGCATGGCAGGGTCACCCCCAGGCTGGAACAAAGCACGTTTTCATGCTCTCTGTGCCAAGGCACAAAGGAGCCTATAGGGGAGGACAGGACTTCTACAAGGCTATGAAACAGGAAAAAAATGAAAGGAGAAAACTTCAAAAAGTTGGAAAAATAAGGGACAGAAAAAGTCCAGTGGCAATGAAAGAGTTGCACATGGGATGATGCTGCTGCCCATCTGCCATGGGCCAGAGGAGGCTCTACCAGCAGCAAAGTAAAACATTTTCTGTTAGTGGGGGGATAAAAATGTTTGCTGTACTGAAGCTTAAAAAATATAACAGGGTTATGAAACTGAATTTGTTTTCTGAATTTAGAAGACCACATTGCAGAAGAAATTTAGAATATTACAATTCCTGCCCTGTCAGTATAGAATGATTTAATTTTTTTGGATTTCTTTAATGAAACAGCTCCACAAGTTCTTTAATCCAGAGTCTTGGGTTATGTTTCAAACCTGGTGTTTAACCTTTAGGGCAAGTCACTTGGTATCTCTCTGTTTCTGCTTATCCATCTGTAAAATGAAAACGAACATATTTACCTACCTCGGCAGGGCTTGCTGGGCCAGACAGACCATGATGTGTTTTCATTCTGGCACTGCAAACAGTGAGGGCAAAGTGTTCTTGGGGGGCACTGGTACCTGGTAAAGATTTACACAAGTACACGTGTTACACGTGTGCAAGCAAAACCTGGGTATATAAACCCAGGCATTTGTCCCAGCCACATCCATCCTTCATACAATCCTAGGCATTTATTTAACAGTAAACATTTTCCCTGGGTGCTGAGGGAACTCTGCCGCCAGCCAGTGAAGCCCCCATGTTCCCCAGCAGAGGCCAGGGCACTGACGTGGGAGGCTGGGGCGCAGGGGCAGCTCCAGCACAGCCATTCATTCCTTGCAGCTGCCCCAGGGCCCCTGGGAAGGCAACAGCGCCGTTTGCTCCCAGGGAATGTGACACAGCCTGGCAGCGTCTGGTCTAGGCTTGCTGGGCCTCTCTGCCTGTGCCAGAGCCAGACCTGGCCATGTATGGCAGCCACCATCCCCAGGAATGGCACGCCAGAGCCACATGTGCTGGCACCACAGCACTAGGCACAGTGGGGCTACTGAGCCTTGCGTGGGTCAGTTGTCAACCCCCTGGTGCTTTGCTGGTTTTGGGCCTTACCACACAAGTATGCACCACTGTCCGTCCATCCATCCATCCATCCACCCATCCATCCATCCATCCATCCATCCATCCATCCATCCATCCATCCATCCATCCATCCCTTCACCTCTGAACATGAACTTGCCTTCCCCACAGACTCACTTCTCTTTTGGCACATGCTCAGGCTGAGAAACCAAATCCCTCCCTGCAGGGCATATCTCTGCAAAGTACACCCCATTTTCTCCTTCTGGATGAGTTGTCAAAAACCAGTCATGGTCATTACCCTTCGAGTGTGCTTATGGCTCCTCAGGCTGCCTTTCAGCTGGATTTTAAGGCTTCTTCCTGTACAGCATGACTGTCCCTTCTCTGGTCAGTAATGGATGACCTAATGGAGCCTTGCTGGACCACACTGTCCAGCAAGTACCCCAGCTCACCACATGCCCCATGTAGGACTAATTCTGAAGGGTTCAGCACCCCTCACATATTGCTGTTCTAGTCAAAGCTGTCAAGGCTCTTTCAGTTCATACTGAAAGACAGGGATGAAAAGTCTTGGCATGCCTGGCTCAGGCACACATGTCAAGACAGAATGAAACATTCTCTGCCAGCATCTGCATCTCTCCACTGACTAGAGGGAGCACAGGCAATGACCTACTTTGTACTCTGACACCAGAGGTCCAGCCCAGGCTCAGAGAGTTGAGCCTTCACTATTAACAAAAGACAAACAACTGCAGCCATATTCCATGTTAAACACAAATGGCCAGAGCTAAGTGATGTCAATTTGGCCATAGAAAGCCCAAATACCTGATTCTCCTGACCAGATCACCTTGCCATGGGAGTTTTTCAAGGCAAGTCAAAGCTGCCACTGCCAAGGATGTACTCACTATCTGGGTAACCAGGAATCAGCTACTTCTGCAACTGTGAAACCACTTCTCTGTTTTTCCACCATCTGTGTGCCTTCAGCCTGACCATTGGTGTACCTGAGAGCACCTCAGACTCCTGAGAAGTGCCCTTACATAAGCCAGATACTGATCCACAGCCCTCAGGCCAAAGCCAAATGGACACTGAGCCTACAAAGAGGAAGGAGGTTTCTAAAATGCTTCAAACATTTCTTCCTTCACACCATTCCTGGTGCTACAGACTGCAAGCAGCTATAACTTATTCCCAACCACAAGAATCACTCTGTGTAAAACATCTTGGAAGGGTGTTAAAGCTGTAAGGGAGGCATCATGGGGAGTGAAACTGCAGAAAACAACACTTTTTTTTTGTTTCCCTTTGAAGGAAGGCTCCCGGAGGTGCCCTGGTGACCCTGAGAGGAACAGGTTTAGCTTCCCAGTCCCACCATTTTTCTCAGGACACATCTGCAGTCTTCTCACCCTCAATGTGCCCATAAAAGAGTGAGTAAATGGGTCATCTTTTACTGGAAAGGCAGTTTCCAGCTTACTCTGACCAGAGAGCTTTCCATTGAAAGCTGAGAAGGTAGGAAGATTTTTTCAGGAAATTAGGGAGAAAAGTGTAAGTTAGAAAAGGGTTTTATTCTTATTTTCCACAAACCCTTGCAAAACAGCCTTTAATAAGAAGCAGAACAAGACACTCAGCTACATAATATCCCAATCACAAACTACACTGACATCTTAAGGAGAATGAGAGGATGAAAAAAGCTTTAGGGTATAACAGATAAACAATCACATCAAAAGCACTACTGTGTTAATGAGATGGCAGCTGCTTTCTTTCTTTGAAAAACATAATCTGAAAAAAAAACAGATTAAAAAGAGGAAAGTAACAAGATTAATGGTGGAGGCTGAGTAGTTTATAATGTAAGGAAAACCACAGACCACAAAATTTTCAGGTAACTTTCTTATCATATACTGAGAAGAACGGGCAACATATTCTTTGGTAAGAATATTATCTACTGTCTACTTGGAGACAGCTTTTGAACCATATGCTATCACTCTAATTTAAGTGAGCACACACTGATGAAAAAGATAAAAGCCAGAGAATTGCAGAATAAAATGCTTGAGAATAGCAAAGTCAATTTGAAGCCTCTCTGGTTGTTATGTTTACATTCACTCTGGTTCACATGGTGATTCAGCAGAAGTAGAAGCAGTTCTTTAAGAATCCCTCTATTCAGCACTGATTTTGCTTACATCAGTGGGGCTGGCATGAGTGCTGCAAAGGTCATCTCCAGGGGCAAGCAATCAAGAGCTTAAAGCAAAGAATGCACACAGCCAGCAACTGGAAAAAATAACTACAACCCACATAAAACACATTTGATATGCAATTCATAAAAAAATCAAAGCTCCTTTGCACAGGCAGCCTTGGCCATCTCTTTATTAAACATACACTAGAATTTTTCTGTTTTGTATAGGGTTCTGGTATCTGTAACACACAGTGCTAGAAAGGGGGAACAAACCAAGACAAAAATAAAGCCTTTGGAGCAGTTATCAAGTCTTAACAACATCAGTCCTAAAATATGGAAGTTTTAAGCCAGCAAGACAAAGGGATGCTTTACTATAAACCATACACACTTTAGCATGTGTTTCAGCCTTAACCACATCTGCAATTCCCAATATCTACAAGACCAAGAAACAGGTCACCTGTGCAGTGATGATGAGGAGCAGCCCACAGGACCTTCTATCTCCCTCCCTGTGCACAGGTGAGGCTCAGATCTCCACCTGCACATGAACAGCCCATGCATGTAGCAGTGTGCTCTGCAATGTCCTGAGCCCTAGCAAGTCATCTGAGACACCTCGCCTTTATTCCTTCTGTCAGTAAACACAGTTAATGAAGGTAGATAAATCATATCTACAACAAGCAGCTGTAAAATTCCATTTTAATATTATAATAAAAATAGAGATTAACAATATTTTGCCAAATCTCTGACATAGCACTACTCTTTTCTTTCCCATTCAGGTGGAAAAGCTGAACAGAGGTGCACCATCAGCATGAAGAAGTAGATGAAGTGAGCAGTATCTGTTTTTCTTCAAGTTTGCCAATTCCTTCCCAGGAAGTTAAATGACTAAAGCAGATTTTTTTTCACAGAATATGGCAGTAATGGGGAAAAAAATCAAAGGGAGGACTGTTGAATCATCTGCCTTGCCTTTGGAGCAAGGCTGAAATGTAATTTATTTTTCTGCAGAGCACAGAGAGCATTAGGCACTCTAAAGTATTTAAGAGAGAAAAATTGCAATTTCTACCGGTTGTCATTAGAACACTGAACCACTTAAGGTTTTGATGGTGGTTTTATCCTGCTATCAAAGTATCTTGTGCAAATTTTAATTGGAATAACCCGTGGCTAGACCAGATGAAAGAGAAAGGGCATTCTCTTGTAATGCAGTAAGAAGGGGACAGCCTCATTTTTAACTCCACTGGGATTAGATCTATTCTGAATTTGTTCAGGGAAGTCATGTTTGTTTTCTGGACTTAGGAATCACTTTCAGTCTGTCCTTCTGTTGAGCTTGACCTCAAAAGTAAGTTATGTCCAAGGATCCCAAAATACTCCAAAAATTAAAGGTTATTCCTTGAATAACTGAAGCTTAATTGAGATGGTTTCTAAAGATTTTTCTCCAGCAGTTTAAATTTATTTCCTTTTTTATCATTCACTTACTGATACATGTTTCAGTGAAATCTAGAACAAATTAAATTAAAACAGATCCAGAACTGCCAGAGGTGGTGAGGGAGAAAGAGCAACTTCTTTGATTATACCTGCCTTAAACCAACTGAACACAATCTTTCTGAATAATCACATCTCACAGTTTAAGAAAATATGAACAGAAAGCTGGGAAAATTGGAATTCTGTAGGAAGGGCAGTAACACACTGAACACCTCTGAATATTCTCAGAAGGACCACAGACACCTGTTCTGACTTACTGACTGCTCTGACTCACTAAGTAGGTAGTCAGCAGTGTCAACACTCAGAGGATCAAATTCATATTACAGTATTTAGGATATCAAATCTCAACCCCAGAACATGCCATAGGTTGTAAATATCACATTGAAAATTAACTTTCCTCACATCAAGTTTTTCAAACACAATCTCCACATTACTTTTATTTTTATTGTTACCTGCATCAGGATGAGTACAATGATCCAGCATGAATGTAAAAAAGTTGGATAGCTGAGTATGAAAAAGAGAAGAAAAAACACACTGATCAGTTTAGGTGATCCAACAAGCATTAATATCTTTCTTACTCTATTACTTGCAATTTCCCATTTAGGGGGATATAAGTCACTGCTGTATATTCCCAATATTCCCATAGTATCAGCCTGCAACAATGACACGATTTATGTCCTACTACAAAAACAGCTCCCTTTCTTTTTTAGCTGTGAATTCACCACTCACACTTCATGAATACATAAAATGTTTCAGGGCTGTTTCAGTGCTGCTGATGTTTCTAGGTGTTATTCATCTTGCCCACCACCCAGACTATTTGCCTAGACTTCCTTCACAGTCGATAGAAACAACTGGTACAATGCAGTGAACTGACTTTAGACACAGATGCTAGGAGGAACACAAGGGCCTATGAGTTCCAAATTTCCTATACTGACCCTAAAAGAAAGCCTGGGCTGACACTGATACTGACACTGGGCAGAAACACTGATATCTCTGTCACACATATATTGCCTCACAGACAGTTAAGATCACCCATAGTGATCTGTAAATGACCTGCAGTCCCTGGCAAACAGAGCTGCTATACAGGAACTTATACCCTAGATATGCTGTATGGGCAGAATGGTGTTCTGATGCCCATGTAGTTACAATGTCTGTGTATGAATACACACAACTTAATTCATGTGTCAGGCAGGGAAACAGTTTTATTAATCAAGACCCAGCTTTGTAAAAGAAATCACCACACACCCATTTTGTTTGCGCAGCCACAGTGCTGGGGATAACATAACTGCTTGTATAGGAAGAATGAAAGGTCACAAACCTGCAGTTGATCCTGCTCGTCAGCATATTCGATTGACTGAAAGATGCTGAGAGAATAGCGGCGCCTCATCTCCAGGCGGGCCATGGTGAAGCGGTACCACTTCTGGATGAGGATTGCAGCTCTGATGACTGTCAAAACAGAAAGCACTGCAGTACACATGGATGCAGGGTAATCTACAAGGAAAATATGCATGCTGCCTTTCCTTTGTAGAATTTTGCAATCAGATGATGAATTCTGTCCACTGTGCATAGTCAACAATAAGATGAAACCCAGTAAAAGTGAGACTGAAAAAAATACATGATGCCTTTACTGTTTCTGTCTTCCAACATAGATCCCAGCAGACTGGCTCAGGCCTAAGTAGTCAGTAACCTTCCCCATTTAGTTGTCTTGAAGACAGTGCCTAGCTAAGAAGTCAGTCATGTCCAGCTGATGGGCACTATAGGGATTTTGGGAAGGTGAAGGAAGAACAGTTTGCCCTATCAGCAATGTATTTATCAAGCTGCAGTAAAAATCTTTGATTTTGCAAGCTGTGACATGAACAATGATGTAATGACAGTATTGGCAACAGCCTCTTCTACCAGAAAGTTTTTGCCTGCAGAGCTGCATCAGCAAGGCAGCAAAATTCAAATCCTAGAATAAAAAGTTAACAAATGGTATTGAAGGGTAGAATATGTTTCTTAAATAGATAAGCCAAAAGGCAATGAGGTACAGTTTTAGCTAGATTGGTTAACAAAAGAACACTCAATCCAAAGTCAATGGAACATGCCAGAAGACCATTTTTGACTATGTGCTGAATAAGGATTCCACTCAGCACTTCAAGAAGTTGTGTCTCAGTCTGGAAAACTGCTGGAAACTTCACTGAAGGACAATCATCAAGACTGCAGCCTGGAAGAAAGAGCCTGCTGCCTTCAGGCCTCATTCATGCCACAAAGAGATCACATTCCTTTAACTGCTCAGATAAAAATTTATTAGGCAGAGAAACATCTGGTGGCAGAAAGAGGTCCTGGGGTGGGCACTGTCCTGCACTGCAAAACAGTAAAGAAAAGCTCTGTCCTACAGGGACAACAGTTTATACCAGTCAATTATTGTAACTGGTCACAAATACCAGGAAGTTTTATACTAGGATGGGTGGAACCTGAGTGAGAATTATTTTTTTCTTATTGATAGTTATGCAGGTAAGGACAAATATTAATGGGAAAGTGATTCTATTAATAGAGTATAACATAAAGGAAACATTTTTATAGAAATGCTTGCAGATGCTATAACAACATGTTCTTTGCTTATTTTACCATTAGTAAGCATACAGCACAGTTAAAATGGTAACATTTTCTAGTCTAGACAAGAGCAAAATCCTGAAAGACTCCCATCCTGTAGATATTGCATACATCCTAGAAAAATCTTCCCGCCTGAAGGAAATGTGATCCTTATATGACTAAGAGCATCCTTCAGACCCTACATAAACTCTGAGATCTCTCTTCTTTTCTGTCCTTTCTGGACACCATTACAGACCTGAAAACCTGACACATTACAGCAAGGCTGTCACCAACATTTCTGTTTAGAAGAGTACCTAAGGGACAAAGCACAATCACCAGCACAGAAACAGATTTCCAGCATCAGAGCCATTAAACTTCCCATTAAAGCCCCCTGGGTTGCTTAATGGTCCTGAGCACTTAACATGGCACAGTTCCATTGCTATCACATAAGACAGATACATATCAATCTCTGTGGTTAATGTTGCAAATCTAACAGAATGTTTCCTGTCTTTCTTTTTTTTTTTTTTTTAATTGTACTTATTACAGCACTGTTACTCTCAGGACTGAATCAGAACATGATTTTTACACTAGGCTAAACTGCATCTCTAAATGAAATTGTTATCAGTTGCAGAAGGTCTCTACCCCAACAAGTATCTGTTAAATTCATGTTATTAATGCATTAGAGAAATGTACAGCCTCAGGCTGCAGATAAAATGATGCATCATTTGACTACTGTTGAAGAGCAGAAACGAAACCATCCAGCATCTCCAGAAGACAAAACACAATCCAGGAAGCACACAAAATCCTAAGCCCCGCATCAATGTGTATTGATGGTTGTTGATCAAGAAAGAGTACAGCTCCTCATGCCCACTTCAAGTTTTTACACACTCAGAAATATTCCCAAGTAGCACAGCCCTAAGATCTTGCAAGGCACATGTAGGCACAGCGTGCAAACCCAAAGAGGAAGAGCTACCTCACAGTTACAGGTAGGTCTGGGATTCTGGATGATTCCATTCTACTTTCACTAATGTGATGCAGCACTGATGTTGCTTTGTAGTAGCACACACAAGGCTGAGGGCTGCTCTCAAACCAGTCAGCTGGGATCCCTGTAGCCATGACTAAGTGCTCCTGATTCTTAGGCACCAGCTTCCTGTGACTCGTGTCCTGGCTTGGTAGCCAAGAGCCTTCCTTTTCAACCACGGCTGTTCAGCATAATAATGTCTTAAGACTATGCACAGCAGTACCATGTAACGTGGCTCTCTGCTGACCAATAAATTGTGCTGTAATGGAAAATCTTGAAAGAGAACACAGAGGGTCTGAAAAAAGGTCTGAGTCAATCCCGGAACACACCTGCCTGTGCAAAAACTGCTGAGTTCATACCAAGGTGGGTATGATTAAAAGGAGGGTGATGATCCATTAGTTTAATTAAACATTTAACCAGGTCCTGGGGAGACTTTCAGCTGACAGCCTCAGCAGTTGTCAGGGAGAATGTCAGGCCAGGCACTTGGTAGGCCAGAAAACTGATTTCAAAGTCATTGTAATACGCCTTCTTTATTACACTTATTTCATAATTGGGGTCACACAACAGCAGGGAAATTGGGGTGGTTTGCCCAGGAATCCTGTGGTGTGAAAAGCCATAAAAGGTCCCACTCAATACCTTACCCCTTAAGCTTTGCCAGTGACAGAGCAAGCAGACACCTGTGAAATTTAGCCTCTGTCCCAGATGCTGTGAATCTTTTACAACCAATCTGTCAATGTTAGAGGTGGCCTAAAGCTGCATCCTGACCTCAGCCAGCATCTAAAAGCTATGCACAGTTTTAAAAGGAAAATCATTAGAAAATAATTTTCCCTAAACAAATATTTTGACAACAGGACTGGGCAGGGGTTGTGGGGGAGAGGAACATTATCTTGCAATCCTCTACTGGTGTTAGAGAGAGAAGAACCACCTGCCCCGAAGACAAAGGCAACACTCACCATTCTCCGACCTTCTGTCAGCGACAGAACTGCTGCACCCCATGGTTCCAATGATGCTGCCCATCCGTTTTAATTGCTGCTGATATGAAGCAAGTTCCTCTTAGCTGTTAGCATTATACCCATTTCCTGTGTTGTTCCTTCAGGAATGAGGGCTATACTCCTTTGGGCTCCTGGGCTCTTCCCAGTACTCCTAACAGGGATGAGATTGGGAAGGAGGGATAGGGAGAAAAAAAAAAAAAGGTGCTTGACAAGACAGAATCTGAAGTACTTTCAGCCCATAACAAATTATTGTACAGCACATCCTACCTAAACTGGACCACACCAGGGTTTTTTTCCCCACATCTGATTACTGTCAACTTGTAGCCAAGAGAAATTTAACTTAGTAATTGATACAGTTTACTCCTTACATGGTGGCTTAATGTTAATGTGCAGCAGTGGTTTCTTATATGAAGAATAGCTATTTAAAGCCTTACTACTAGGGACAAGGGCCTGTGGAGACACATTACTCTTCATTCTTATGATTTGAAAATTGGAACTGCAGAATTTTAAAGATTTTAAATTACATGTGATATACTGCTAAAAAACCCAATCCTCCTAACACTCCATTGATTTGAAAAGTTGCCTTACCACCCCATTTATCATTTTATTGCTCAGTGTTACCACCACCAAATTTACCAGGACAGACAGTACCATAGCAAATAACTTCATTATCAGATTTCATTTAAATAAAATATCCCATTTTCTGTTACACTTCTACTGAAAACAATCCAAGGAAAATATTTTGTTTCATTAAATAGATGAACAAAATACATTTTGAAGTCTTTTGGGTTTTTCTCCTGGCACTTGCTCAGTTCTTCACTAAAGAGTATCACTTGCTAATGCAATACACTCTCTAATCAACAAATTCAATGAATACAATTCCTCTGAGATACAAAATGGATCAATTTCTAAGCAACAAGAAATTCACTGACGCTCTTAGATACTGAACTTTGTTTTAGCTAAAGATTTCTTATATGATCACACTGACCCGTCTCTCTCTGTCTCCAGGGATACATCTGACATCTAAATTATTTTATCTATTGTTTTCTTTCATTTATATTCCTTTTCTTTTAACTTGAGTTTTAAAACAAAGAAGAAATTCATCAGCATAAAATGAATGCTTAGCTACTATTTTCCTTTGGCTTTACTAGCAGAAATCAAAATAAAAGAAGGATACAAAAGAAAAAAACCATAAGTGCATAACTAGGTGATTTTCAATTTCAATAATTAGAAAACACTTATATTTGTGTGCCTGTATGTGCAGATTTCAACATTTATTATTATATATGATATCCTGTCCTGTCATGTTAATATAACACAACTCTTTGTAGTTCTGGGGCTTTTATTCAGGGTCCCACAAAACAAGGGTATCCCACACTTGAGCAGGGTCTGACTACTTATGAGTGAGTAATTAATTCAGGAAAGAAGGATTTTAAGTTTTTTTTCCCCACACTATGGACTGCTTTACTTCCCTCTGAAGGACCTAGCATGAAATCCAAACGAAGTGCTCTTACATTAATTTTGAGGCCATCAATGGCTTTGGCAGCATCAAATACAGCACTGATATTGCTTATAGCTCAGATTTGTCTTCTCTCCTAACAATTCTTGCTCTCCTGGTTACCATCTCCTCACTTACCCTCTTAAGAGAATCTCAAGCCTTCATTACTCCATCTCAAACAAGCCAGCCATGACTTGAATTGTGATCTGAAGACTGGCAGTAAAGGCAAAATAGACCTTTCAATCTAACTTCTACTTAGACTCTTGATTAAAGGGCAGGTCAGCCTGTGCTCAGCAAGTGGGCAATGGGAGCCCTAAACAGAACCATCACTCCTCTCAGGACTCCCTCCAAATCACAGCAAGCAATGGGCTGACCCAAGAAATGGGGGACTGAATTGTAATTATAACCTGCTTTCAATTACTTCAGCTTTCCTCCCAGTCATCACCACTCTCCTTCACATACATCTAAACTCATGGACTTCTAGAACCTCCTTGAGCAAAGAAATTAAAAGATAGAGGCATAGGGACGGACATTTTATTGTGACAGCAGCAAATGAAGACTCAAACATACAGTCAGGGCTTGGAGGAAAACTTGAGCAGATATATCCTATCATTAAACCTCCTAAAAAGGCCAAATCTGGCCATCAAAGGGCTAGTCCAGGGGAATAACCACCACCCTCAGCCCCAAACATCTGCATTCTACGATGGACAGGGTGAACACTCAACTACCTTTCCATGACAACTTCTCAAGTAGCTATGGAGCCAACCTCACTGCCAACCTGCACACCCAGACTCCAGGCCAGAAGAGTAATTTCCGTGAGCTACTTGCTACACACAGTGTTGCAGTGTCTGGTGAAGAATCATTTGTCATTACAAAATTCCCCCCAAATGTTGGCTGATAAAATGGAAAGCTGAGCTTTTTACCAAGGTATTGCAAGGGACACAAGGCAGCGGGAGGAGAATTTGAAATATAATGCTGTGTTAATATTCTGGATATTATACCACTGATTTACCTTTAAGAGAGAATCTGTCATGTTGACTAAAAAGCAGGCATTCAATTTCTACAAGTCAGTTCTCTGCCCCACTTTTGGACATAATTCAAAAAATTGCTAGATTTCTGTCAGTTTAGCAAAAAAGCCAGTTTTGTGATAGACAAGCACTAAAAGCACAACCCACTGAAGCAAAATAAAATGTCTTTGCAATCATGCCAATGGACATGCACAAAGCTAAGCCAGAGTGGCACATGCTTCTCTTTTCTGGACAGGAGTCACTGAAGGTTACACACAGCAAGTGCTCCAAAATTTGGGGTTGAGAACCCGAGCTGTTGAGAGCCTGATTTACAGAGAATATGGCTCAGCATCATTTAGTCTGGAGTGTTGCCCCAGCTCTATCATAACTCCAGTTTGTCAGTCACATAAAGACCAGGCTGCCTCAGCCTCAAGGAAAATGGAAATCCTGTAAAGATTCATAGCTGACTTCCAATGAAATCAGACAGCAGGGTCTGTAAGCAGAGAGCCATCCTTTAAAGTACACCTTATCTTTTAAAATTATTTGAGTGTGCTACTGGTAGACAAGTGTAAACTAGGTTAAACCTGAGGATATGGGAGCCATATGAATAAGAGCCACTGGGATTTAAGTTCTTACTCCTCTGTCTTTTCATTTGTTTCTTAACTTTGATAAACAAAAATGAAAGGCTCCTCCTTTTATTTTTGTTGGGATGGGGCTTCCATAATTATGCTACTTCCCCTAGAAGTTGTTTCTACAGTTCTCTCCAGCAATATGACTCCTTTTACTACTCACCCCTTTTCTCAATAACATTTTGGAAAAGGTAGCTATGATCTCCTCCCATAACAAGTCTTAGGAGGTACATGTACATGGAGAGGTGATAAGATAGAGACAGTTTTCTGCATAAAGATCAGATTGATGGATGGATGCTTCTAATGACAGAGGCTTTTCATTGATGCCATCTTGTATAAGTTTTTTATCTTACTGTGACTCACAGATTTCCTTTAAAATTGTTTTCCTTTGGAAACTAGGACTGCAGAGAATGAAGAAATGACATAATATGCTTTTGTGATGGATTTGCTTCTGTGCATTGCTGAGGAAATGAAGCTGCAAAGACTAAAATACCCTAGAGAAGAGCACAAAGACATTAAATCTCAACACTCAGGTCAGAATCTGCAGAACAGGTCTCCAAAACTGTCTTGTTGGGATTGTCAAGGATGAGAATCTGGAGATGAGCTGAAGATCTCATTAGCAAAAAGACCCACCCTGCAGCACGTAGGATGAAGCAGTCACAGTCAACTAGGAGAGTGAAATGGAACCTGGCTGTGGCACAGGAGCTGTAATTTTGACACCAACACCTAATTTGATCTGCCAAGGGGTTGATATAAGAACATGAAACATAAACAAATCAATACGTGATTAGGTCTCCATCGTTTTACATCCATGGAACAATCTAACATTTCTAATAAGTGATTTTCAGTGATTATGAAGATGTGAAAGACAGAACTGAGAAAGGCTTTTTGTTAGCAGATAATTTCCTCTGCCTGCTCAGAGAAGCAAGGCTAAACTCAATATAGAGCTGATGGAATGATTGCTGTAAGTGGTCGTGTTGACAGACCTCAGTGCTGGGGCCAGGAATCAATAGGGAATGGGTTGCATGTGGTGGCTTGAGCACTGGCCAAATATTAGTAAGATACCAGAAAGCCAGCAAAGCCTGAAAGAAAATAAGATGAAGAATAGGATGAAGTTTTAAGGTGGACTCATATTCCTGAGCCAAAAAATGCACTACAAAAAGAAATAAAAGCAAGTGTAGCAAAGGTGTGAACATGTAGATAATTCAAGTAATCCCTGAGCTCAGGAACTGCATGCAAACCCAAAGAGAATCTGTAAAAAAAATGGTGGGAGAATACCAGTTCATGTTACTTATAATCAATAAAGGGTATGTTTACTTTTGGTTTTTGTTTTGGTTTTTGGGGGGGGGCAGAAAATAAACAAAGCAAGCAGCCTCATTTTTTTTGTACAGCAAGACTTTAGACAGATTTTGTTTTAA
Source organism: Euphonia xanthogaster (assembly GCA_034509185.1). Classification (NCBI taxonomy): domain Eukaryota; kingdom Metazoa; phylum Chordata; class Aves; order Passeriformes; family Fringillidae; genus Euphonia; species Euphonia xanthogaster. Next base: position 13,807,546 of record JAYDZK010000056.1, on the reverse strand, counting down.
AAAGAGGAGGAATAGCAAATACAAGTGGACAAATGGAGTACACATTCTTCTTCACCTTGAAGAATAAGCAAACCCATCATATCACTTTCCAGATATGTTAAACACCTCTAGGGGGAGATTCCTTTAGGCAACAAGGGGAAAACTGAAAATTCTGAAGCAAATTTGGTTCTAGTAAACTGAACCCAATTGGAGCATAAAAGTTAACCCCCTTGAAGCAAAAAGCTGGATCACATACTGTTCTGCAGTTAATGAGTTGGATCACATACTGCCCTGCACTTGATGAGCAGGGTCTTAATGACATCCTGAAAAAGCAAATCTTCGGAATAAACATGTGTTGAAATTTCAGCCAGTTTAAAAATTAAATTCATGCTTCAGCATGGTTTTCATAAAATTTAAGTTAAGCATCAGAACAAGAATAATTTTTATTCAATTTTATTCAAAATAGAATAAAAATTATTTTTCCTAAAACAAAAATTACATGAAATACAGCAGTCTCAAAGCTATTTGATTTCATCTGTACTCAGAAGTTCTGGATAACTGATTCAGTCCAGGTCAAACTAAAATTTGAAGCACAGTGATTTTTCTTATGGTAAAATCATAAATAATGCCACATACATCTCTCATTTTGTCAATTTGTTCTTTAAAAGTGAGCTAAATATATATCTATATATACCCCACCCAAAGATATTACCTTTTTTTCTTTCTGCTTCAGCAATACCGAGATTTTTTGCACAAGAATACCTTTAGAAGATTCTTTTTTTAAAAGAAAGCAACCCCCGAGGGGTGCAGCTCTGCAGAACAGGTGCTCCAATTCTCTCTGGGGCTCTGGAGCTCAGGAGCTGCAATGCACTTGCTCTCCACCTATTTACACAGCTTCCCGAGAGGAAATTTCTTGAATGCTGCTCTTCAGAAACAGTCAGGGGAAAATGTTGTTTTCATCGTCCAACCTGATGTGAAAGCTCATGGCTGCAGCCCTCCAGCTGTGCTGTTTCCGTGTTGAAAAGCTGTTTTGTCACTATGCCTCCTGAATCTCAGGCAGAGAAAGGGATGGGCTGAAGTTATCTGCCTCGCATCTGAAGTCACATGATCTCTTTCGGCCTTTCTGCTGTGTTGAGGCAATGATTTGCATTTTAGCAGATCTAGCACACTGGAAAAAAACATAAGGCTATCCAGGTTATTTGGTTATCTGATGTGACTGGCATGTTTATGAAAGCCCTTAAGGAAAGCAATACTGAATCCACCACAAGGCATTGCACCTGCATGCAAGTGATGTATATAAGTGTTCTCCAAACCACTCAGTCATACCCAGATAATGCACAAGTATGAAGCACTCAGATCTCATGTTGGGAATTGTGTTTCTCACTGTTCAAAGAATATGTGAATACCACAGGGAACCATTGTGCTAATGCCTTCAGTTCATTTCTTCATACACGCACATGTTCTCAGAATAAACGTTTGACTGGAATTCTGTGGACTCAGTTCATGTTTTGGCTCATCTTGTGTGACAGCTGGGAAGGGATTGGAGAAGCCGAGAACACCGCAGCCTTGCTCCAGTCAGAAAGCCACGATTTGAAATCCAACCCTGACCCCTGGCAGCATGTTCCACATCTCTGACCCAGCTCCTGGCCACGCTGACCCCTGACTCCCAGTAACTGCACAGGATCCCTAGGGAGGGGCAGAGCCATCATGGTGATTTGTTACTGCCCACTGCTCACACAACAGCCCCTGAGGAATCTGCTCTACCGGCAGTGCATGGATAGCATGGGGACACTGTGATTTTGAACACATACCCCACCAAACAACTCGAAACTAGGAGATGTCTGTAGAAGCATGATAGTGTAATATCATCCCTAGTCTCAGGCTCAGTCCTCATCAGCATTTTTGTTCATCAGGACACCATTGCCCCACTCCAAAAGCCAGGGAGGGGTTGCTTGCTGCTGTGCAGTGATGGAACAGAGCCCAGCAGCCATTTCTGGGGGGTCAGGGTGGGGCCTGTGGGTCCAAAGAGGACCAGGTGATGGAACCCCACCAGGACTGGATAGAAACAAAAGATTTCTGAGAATAGAGGCAAAGCAATATCTTCATCCTTCTGTCCCACCCCAAAGGTCTACTAATACCATAACATGCTATTTTCAGAAATTTTTTGTCATCAGTGTGGTGACAATTCTAAAGGCATCATCACTCTGAAGGACAGAGTGATCAAATCCCCTTTTGAAACAGACTTTTATTAAGGTGCAAAAGATATTTAAAATGCCAAACCAGCAAAGCAGAAGGCATTTGATTGACTAAGCTAGTCCTCTGAGGTTCTGGAGTCCTGGACACAAGCTTCCACTTTCAAAGCTGTTCCTCTCCTGTGAGACAAGACAGTAAATGGAAAGCATACCAAGCGCAATAATTCTGCATGACCCAGAACAGTTTTGATGTTTGTTTCTTCTGGCAGGATGCACTTTCCCTGATCTGAGTCACAGCAGCTAATCTTTTATGTATGATCACGCTGCTCTGCCAAAATGCATGCAAGCAAAAATACATCACAACCTCTTTCCACTGTACTCTTGGGATACACATTATTTATAAACATTTACTGTACCTGAGAAGTTCGTCTCTCTGCATAATGAGAGGTTTGCTCCAATTGCCAACATATCCATCAGAAACATTTCATCCAAGATCAGTGGGAGAGGAATAACCTTAGCAGTTAGGTTCTTTAGGACATGTTTTCTTTTGTTTCTCTTCTTTGTCCTCTGTCTCAGTGATCTGACATGACCAAGCAATCTGATAAAGAGTCAGTGTTGCTGGTCTGAGCCACCTCTCCAGTTACTTGTGGGGATCACAATAACATGCAACTTGAGGAAACACAAATGTCCTTTCCAAATTAACCTTTCCAGTTCAAGTCCAAGGAGACAACACCATTTTCCTTTCTACAAAGGGCAAAGAGAACATACCAGTCCCATCAACAAGGTCACACATACTACTGCTTTTTTGCTCAGCAGTCGTGTATCACACACACTTAATATGCTGAATAGACTTCTAGCATCAACAGCTGCAACAGAAAGTAGGCCAAAAACTCTGACAATGTATGATTGAGAAGTCTAGCATGACAAGAAAAAACCCAGTCATGGTGCTAGTGTAGAAATCAGGGCATCCCTCTAAAAGCAGCCCTTCTTGATGTAATTGCACCTATTCTGTTTTCCAAATACTTTGGAAACATTAACCTCCTGAGCAAGTCTTCATGCAGACATTCCACATACATAATTCAAATTCTGCCTCAGGCTTATTTCTCAGAAGCACCCACTACAAAGTGATGTAACTGATATTTCTCAAAAAGGATGAAGATAATCACAGTTGAAGGGAACGTGCTCTTTTTAAGCTCTGACCATGGTTTCCCTCCTCTTGCCCTACCAAGCTTAAAGTATTTTTATGTGACCCAGCAAAGTATTTTAAAGCACTAGCCAGGGGAAAAGTCCCTGACTGAGAAACTTGGATACCTGCAGACAAAAAGGAAAAAAAAAACCTAATAAAAAAATTGGAAAAATTAATGTCCAGAACAAATTTAAACTCTGACTCAGTCAGTGAGATGACAGAAATCTGTGCTCACACATTAGAAAAAGTAGGTTAATTTGTGTGAACACAAAAAGAAATGTTCCCCCACTGACAGTTCTGGGTGAGAAGGTGAATAAAAGACATCAAAACTAGCATCCTTGGCAAAAAGCACGCCAAATCAGAAATGGGACAGAAAGGCAGTGGTAGGGCCTCAAAGCTCCTGAAGACTGAGAAACTAGACCAGAACACCATGAAACCATCAGGATACCCTCTGCAAAAATGGGAACTTTTTTTTTTTTTAAGAAAGTTTCCCAAATTATCAGATGAATGCAGATTATTCTGAGAAGCAATGACTAATGACCTAATTTGCACAACTCTACCTCCCTGACGTTAGCTTCAACCTCCACTTAGAGCTTATAGAAATGATAGCTATCTATCTACAGCACTCAGGGTTTGACAGATCTTAGTAAAGCAGCATGAGGAAAAAGAAATGGGCATAAGAATTGCCTAACAAAGGCTTGATGTGCATTTTGTTGGTCTGGTGAACCAGAAGCTCCGCACACAGCACAAACCCTACATCCTGATGCCCCCAGGCCTCTCAGGCTGTCTCTTTGCCAAAGGGGCAAAGCCTTTAAATCAGGCTCTCTAGGTCAAATCAGGTTCTCCAGGTCAGGAGAACACACAGATTTGACTCCCACACTAATGACCAGTATAAAACGATTTAAAAAATATTTTTATTTGTTTTTTCAAGAATGGAATCTACCAACTAATAAATGCAACCACATACAGGGTAAGGGGTCATCAACTCTATGGAAATAACTGTCTTCATCTCTATTTTCATCTAATGCTTACTAAACTGCTTTTAATGAAACATTTTCTACTTTGTTAGAGTAAATAAATCTGCTGCTTCAGCAAAATATTATTAATTTCTAAAGTCATGTCAACTATGCTACTTAGCCACAAACAATACCTGTTTTGCTTACAAGCACCACACTTCCAAAAACTCCCAAACTTACCTTTTATATTCCAAATAATAATTTCTATCTGGAACTTTTGACCTGTAAACATAGTACGGGTGCCTTAATTTGTGCTCCTACAAGCCACTCCCTATGAGATGTGAGGCCGAGGCACATGGTGAGAACTGATGTAGTGCAAGACCGCGGGTAAAACATATCAGAGGGAAGACGGCAATTATTGTGGGGTGTAAGGGGTGACAGAAGGTCCATGGATGGACGGACGGATGGACTGACGGATGGATGGATCCCCAAACACCCACTCAGGGCGGCGTTTCCCGCCCAGGCCCCGGGCAGATCGGAAGAG
>JAYDZK010000056.1:13779702-13801490 GCA_034509185.1 Euphonia xanthogaster | reverse complement strand
CTGGGGCGGACATCGCGTCCTGCGCGGGGGCTGCGCGGGGCGCACGCCCGCGGGGAGCGCCCGGGCCGGCGGGACGGGACGAGCACCGCCCGCGGGTGGGAAGCGCGGGCAGCGGTGCCCGGCGGGGCAGCATCGTGCCCCGTGCGGGACCCCGCACCCTGGGTCCAGGGAGTCCCGCGCGACTTTCGGCTCCGACCCCCCTTTCCTGATCGAGGCCAATAAGGAAGAATGTGCCGCAGTAAGTTCAGTTAATGCTTTATTTCCCGGCTCGCTCGGAGCCGTCTAGACAGCTTCCTAAAGGAGAGTGGGCTGTAGAGCCCGGCAATGTTTTGTCCACAGTCCCCGTAATGTAATTACATGTGTATGGTCTCGGAGTAAAAGGATGCAAAGAAGGTTGTCTCAGCACATCTGGTGAGCTGCTGCTTTTTAAAGCCAGAAGCAGCTCGCCAAACTTAAAATCTCTGAGAGAGAAGGGATGGTGGAGAAGAATAAACTATCACTTGTACGTGGAACTCTGTTGAACTGAAAGTAAAGGGATAATCTCCGGACGAATTACTGTGGAGACAATAGGGCCGGATTCTGGCACTTCGAAGGAAAACCACAGGAAGCAGGAGAGGCTGTAGCACTTGACTCATTTGTGCCCTGAAATTACCAAGTCTCCCTTCATCCTTTCCGCACCTTTAGTTTTACCGTATAAGTTCTGTCTAATAGCGTTAATACTTTATTTGACGTGGGATTTAGCTTCACTGAACATTTTCAGTTTATGTTGGGATTGACTTTAACAACATAAGCATCCCTGGTAGAACAAAATAACAAAGGTGCTTTGTTACATTTTCTTGTCTCAAAAAATATTGACATGCTGTTGTAAAAAGCATCACTTCAGAAGTTCTCATGTGCCTATATTCCTGATCTCCCAGCCCTGGTTCAGCATTTGGGATGTCCCTGGTTATTGTGAACCATAGTGTGTGGTATTGAAGAAACCGTGGAAGTTGCCAGTATCCTCTCAGTAACATGGGGCGTGTCCACACTGAGTGCTTGGCAGAATTAGGTCTTCTAGGATTCAGTTTTGGTCAGAGAAAGAGCAAGTTGTGGCTTGAAGTGTGGGGGGAGAGAGGCCTGGAGCAGACAGCAGGGAACGTCCTCCCTGGGACCCCTGCCCTTGCCATTCTTTCTGCTGGAGGAGTGTTCGAGGGCTCGTGGGAGGTGAAGCACTGAGCTTGGGGGGAGCCCCTGAAGCCAGAACTGGTGAAATGGCAAGCCTGTGTGGTGCAGACCTGCCAGCTGTCACATTCTTGGCTGATAAAGAATAGCATTTGTCTCCATAAACGTGCTGGAGGAATGATGCCTGTGTAGCTTTGGGCAGGGATGAGTTGTTGGTGTGTTGGGGCTCCTTCACTGCCATCCAATGAGCTCCCCTCTTCATCTGCCCCCTCCCGCTGGTCTGGGCAGGAGCCCTCCCTTTTGGTTCAGTTTGCACCCTGCCTTGCAATCAGAAAGTGGTGATTTTAGGCAGAAGGACACTGCAAAAATAGCACTGTTTGTAGTAATAGCCACGATGGGGTTTGGTTGCCTGGTGAAGAAGCTTCTGGCTTTCCCAACCAGCACATCCCAGACCTGTTCTGAGCTGGTTTTCTTGGGCAGACCTTGTAATGTGTGCAGATGGACCTTATGTACACAGGTTGGGGTTGCAATACCAGCTGAAGACGCAAGGTTTGGGTAGGAGTTGGACAAGCTGAATTCAGAGAAAAGGGCTAAATCACTGAGGGCCCCTTGATGTGCACTGAGTCTCAAGGCAGGTATCCCTAATGCAGGCAGTTTGCATCTCCAAGACAACTTCCAAAAGCCAGAGTTAGTTCTCACGAGTTGTTAGGATGCACTTTTGCACGTGTGCATTTTTACAGAAGAAGTTCAGCAATTTTCTGGCTGCCATTGGTTTTGAATTCCACTGGAGAATACGTGCACTGGAAGAGATCTCCTGAAACTGCAATTTTCATTGAAAGCATGCTCCCCATAAAAATGAAGTGTATGGAATTCCTGGCATATTTTCCGTTTGGCAATTTGCATTAATTCATAGAGGTAAAAACACTTAGCATTTCAACAAAAAAAAGTCTTTGATGACTCCTGCAGGCAAAATGAGTGGAATGTGATATGGATGGAAAATACCCTTATCTGCAGGAAGCAACTATTGCCCCATGGATAAAATCAGTAATGCTGATTATCGTGTTGTTTCAGGAGGACAAAAAATGTTTCATATGTGATTCGGAGGATCCCTTCCACGATACTCTCAATCCCGACAGCCATCGCATTGAAAATGTGGTCACCACATTCGATCCAAACCGCCTGAAGCTCTGGTGGCAGTCAGAAAATGGTATGTGGTTTGTCCAGAGCAATTTCCGGCGCTGGGAGCTGTTTTCCCTCCTTTTGTTTAAGGGTACCTGTGGGTTTTCTCTTATCTCTGGCCTGGTGATTACTGCCCTGTGAAGGATCATGCTGTGTGAGGAGCCATGAGTAAAACTGGCTGGCTTTGTGTGCCCTGGAGCGCTCCTTAATCTGTAACAAAACTCCTCCAGGAGTGTTGGAAACAGCCGTCCAAGCACTCTGCAAGAGTCCTTTCCTAAAGAGAAGAGTTTCCCACACTAGCCTCAGATTCTCCCTCATATTTGGGCAGCAAGAGTGGAGCAGCCTTCCAGGAGTAAATATCCCAGGGCTTCCTCACGCTGCGGGCTGGAGGCTGTGGAAGGAGGGGGTTTGAGCGCAGAGCTGGCTCTGCCTGCAGATCTCCAATTTCCTTTTCCTACCCCAGGACAGTAAAGCCAGGGATATCTCTTACCCTACAAGCTGCCTTCTCCCTCCTGAGCTCCCTGAATTTCTGTACCATTTGCCAAGCAATAAAATGAACTGCAGAAACAAGCCAGCTTGTTAAAAACAAAAATTGCATATTAGTTTGGTGGGGTTTTTGTTTTTTTCTTTTAATCCTTCCTCTGCCTGTTTTACTTTTCTGGTTATGCTTTCGCCATGCCTTCGTGCACAAAACAAGGCAGTGAGGGTTTCTCAAACAGCAGTCCTACCCTGAAGCCTTAAAGCCAGCTGGACAGGGTGGGATTTCTGCAAATTCATTGGCAGCAGCTGCCTTATTGTATATGAGAGAAAAAAAAAGGTAATATTTGTAACAGTTCTGCTGCCTGTTAAAGAAAGATTTGCCCTAAATCCTTTTTAACCATTTAGATCAACTGCTTGCCGCCAGCAGTTCTCTTCCAGCATTCCAGATAATTCATGTTTTTTGCAACAGGCTTGGCAGCATTCACACAAAAAAGTTTCTTAGCTCATAAGGTCATGAAAATGTCCTTCAACAATAAAAAACAAATGATTCTTTCTGTCCAATTCATGTTTTCAGGCATACAGCATAAGGGACCATTGCTGCATGCTTCACAGAAGGTTACAGCTGGTCAAAAATTTAAGTGCCTTATTGTTTCATTATTTTCATTTCTTACCCTTTCTCCTCTCTGTAAATCTTGATTTTATTTTTTATTTCCAACTACAGTATAATCAGTATCCAGCTGCTTTGAGAGCTCTTTTTGCAAGGCAAAATAATATTTCTGGCTGTTTTTCTTCCTTTCTGTGTAGAGTCCTTGACCACAGGTAGTCATACAGCAGTTTGGAAAACCTTTTTCCTCTCACAGTTTTCTTAACCCTTGGAACTGCAAAGCAGGGCTGTGATAGTTGCTTTAGGAGTGTCTCAGAACCAGGTTATAAAGGAGCTGTTCTTGTGGACAGGAGAGTCCAGAGTGAGTGAGTGAGTGAATGGCCCCCCCAGACATCAGTGAGACTGGAGGTGTTAGGGCTGCAGAATCTTGTGCTGCTGCTGCTGCCGGAGAGGCTGGGGTGTGGGAGAACAGCCTGTGACCACCACACAGGTCTGGGCTCAGTATCCCCAGCTGGGCTGGGGGCTTTGGTGCCAGGGCCCAGCTTGTGGTGGTCCCATGCTTGGCCCAAGTGCAGCAATGCCAGCCATGCCTCTGTCTCAAATAGCACTGCGGGCTCACGCTCCGGGTGTAGCGCGTTCGGTGCTGATCGCACGCAGGAATCCCATGTGTGGTACTCTTCAGCAGGCTCTTGGTGTCTCCCCCTCTACCTCAGGCACACACTAAACCATCCTATTCCTTTTCCACAATAGAACCAAGTGGTAAAGAAAATAGTCTCATGCCAACAGAGTGAAGAGCTTTGGCAAAATTTAGATGTAGAGGCTGGCAGGTGTCCTTGTTCGCTGAACACCTTCTTTTCTCTGCCCCTGCAGGTTTGGAAAACGTGACTATCCAGCTGGACCTGGAGGCTGAGTTTCATTTCACTCATCTCATTATGACCTTCAAGGTAAGGAAACCACAGCCTTACCCTGAACCCTAAAACATGTGGAAATGAGAGCTCTCATAGTCCTTCACATCTATTTGATATTTGGGATTAGGGCTTTGTCTGAACTGTTTGGCCTGAATTTTTCAGAGCTCCCAACCATTAACCAGTGCTGAAGTCATGCAGAAAGGCTGAGTTCTGATTTGTGTTTGAACTCCAGTGAGGCTGCAGAAGGAGTCATGCTGAAGCTGGGTTTTGTATTGGCGTGTCTCTGGTGGCTGTATTCAAGAAGATGGTTAGCTAAGTCATATACTAGCAAGGGTTTTTTTCCTGAAAAAAGTTGGCCATGGTATCAGTTTTCATTTGGCAAATGGAAAGGTCTTCAGGAAGAAGGAACATCTGTACACAAAGTGTCTTTGTTTTTTTACAAACAGATGTCTTGGAATGGTAGCTTATGTCCTGTACATTCGAAATGTTCTTCCCATGTGGACAAATTAATCTCTTAATTTTTACGCATCAGCTTTCTAGGACAGCTGGTTCCTCTTTCCTGTGGCATCAACAAGGATTTCTCCCTGTGACTTAAGGTGATGGCTGAGGTGGAAGGTGGTCATTTTTACTGAAGCCAGCAGTGAGGGACCCCCAAAAAACCCTGACACTGCAGTGCTGGGGCTTGGTCTGCTGTCAGGAGGAAGACTTCAGGGGAAAGATAATTTTAATGATCCCTTGTGGGCTTTGTATGGTAGACAGTTGAGCTGCCTTACTTCTGGGTTGCTAAATTTTCTTGTTGGGTGAGATACTACTTTCTAAGTTGGGTGATATTTTCAGCCAGGAAGCAGAGAGAAAAATTCTTTCCAGCTGTGACTGAAATGCTTTTGTGCTTGGCTCTGGGAGGTCCTCCACTGAATACATAAAACTAAGGAAGAGATTGTTGGCATTTCTTGGTAGATACAAGCTAGGGTTAAATAAATATCTGGTTTTTGAAAGGCAGCACAGAAATGAAAACATGATTTTATTTAGGTCGAAGAGATTAAAAATCTTTTCAAAACTTCATTGGTTTGTTGTTCTAGAGCTGGATACGTGTAGGTAAGAAGGACACTGGTTTGCTTGAATCAAATGCAGCCTGCCAGAGTCTGGGCAAGGGGAGCTGGAGGAGGGTCACTGGGGACTGGGGCAGTCAAATGCAGCATGAGTGGATGAAGCTGAACCTCTCCATCTCCATAAAGAAGGTTTTCTTAAGGCAGCACAGAGGACAGCTGGTGCTGAACATCAGAGATGCTGCAAAAGGTCATATGGTCGGGCAAAGAGAGGAAATGCTGGGGCTTCTCTGAGCATCAGAGGTACCTGCTCAGCAGTAACTTCTGGGCATCAGAGCTGGATGGGAAGCACTGGCAGTGACCTCCTGCTCCTTGCAGTAGGAGAGGAAGCCCATTAGGTCCTTTGTAAAAGATCAGGCAAAGAGGTACAGCAAGGAAGAAGACTGCTTCTTTCCACAAGCTGTGGGGAAAAAATCTTTTAGTCTCTAAAGCCATACTTTAACCCCTACTTTTCTTCCAAAGATGGCCACTGAGTGCCATCCTTTGAAGATGGGTAGTAGTCTGTGGTTTGATGAGTGTTATTTCATGTATCTGCCTCTGAGAAGAAAGTGAAATATCATCAGAAAAGTATTTCCAATATTTCCACATATGGGAAATAGTGCAGGGAGAGAGACTAAAATCGAGACATGTGGATTGCTCACACTAATAAGATTTAATGTAAATGCAAATAATGATTAACCAAATGAAATCTCTTGCTTTTCTTACTGATAGACATTCCGTCCTGCTGCAATGTTGATTGAAAGATCATCTGACTTTGGACAGACTTGGCACGTTTACAGGTATTTTGCATATGACTGTGAGAGCTCATTTCCTGGGATTTCAACTGGACCCATGAAGAAAGTGGATGATATAATCTGTGATTCCCGATACTCTGACATTGAGCCTTCAACAGAGGGAGAGGTCAGAGACAATTTTTCTAATATGTTTGTTGTGTAGACTTTTTCCTTACAAATTCAGATTCTCCTATTTTTGAAGGTGAATCTTTTGTTGTTTGATTTTTCCTCCAGGTAATATATCGTGTTCTAGATCCTGCTTTTCGAATTGAAGATCCATACAGTCCAAGGATTCAGAGTATGTATGCAGTTGCCTTTCAGGCTGATTTGAGAGCATTTCAGTACTTAGTTGCTTAGAAAAAACAGTAATCTACTAACTAAGTCATGCATCAGCCCCAGCAGCAGTTTTGAAGTCGTATGAATACCTTTGTGTACGGCTCCTTTTCCTGACTCAGACAGTGATGTGCAGGGAGATAAAGACCAGTGTTGTGAACTCAAGAGATTGCTCTTGCACACTTCTTTGGATGTGGTCCTTTTCTTAATTGATCAGGGATTTATTTTCATTAAAGACCCTCTTTCCCCAAAATACATGCAGTTGCCAAGAGAAGCCTTGGAATTTGATCCTATAATTGTACAGTATTCAGAAAGCAAATGAAGAGAGCTACAAAGGTACTTACTTCATTGTGACTTTCTAGCTAAAATCATTGAGGTCATGTTTTATTTTTCAGAACAAAGTCATGACTTTGGAACAGTTGGCCATGGTAGCACTGCATGGCTGGACCACTCAGATGTGGTCATAAACCACAGCTTGCTGTCGTGTTCGTGCATGGTCATGGCAACACATGGGAGATGTGTGGCTTTAAGAGAAACCTTGTGGGGTGTTTGGCCTGAGGGAACTGCAGTGCTCGGCCTTAACCTGACCTCTGATTTAATGTGAATTCTCAGGTTGGGTTCATGCCCTTCAGTGTAAAGCTACCTGGAGCAAAAGGAAATATGTGAAGTAGAGGAGTGTCTGCTCGTTGCTATGAGTTTAATGTTGTTTTTTTCTTTACTCAGCATTTAAAAGGAGAAACTGCTTTCATGGGCTTGAAGTGCTTTGTCAAGCCTAGTTCAAGGCTATAAGGAATTACATAGGATTCACAATATCAAAATAGACATGTGGATGGTATTAATTACTGCAGTGTTGTATTCCCATGGATTATCCCTCAAGAAATTCTTTGTATTTGGTCAGTGATGGGGTGTTACTTCTTTCCACAAAATGTAACTCATTACATTTCCTAGGAAACTTGGGCGTGTACAAAAGAAGAATTATTTGTCTTTGTTTCCAGCTAAGACTTTTTCCAAAAGTCTCATAACTCTATTGACTCCTGGTCCACTTGGCAGCAGTTTCTTGATATCAAGTCCTTACCCATCTTATATTTTAAAACCCCAAAGAACCACTGTCTTTTAGGTAGTGCTTTTCTCCTTGCCTTTTACATTTGGGTATGTGCCTGTGCATGTCTATAATAAAATAGACCATTATTTTAAATTATGCTTAAACTTGCATTATTTTACTACAAGTTGATAACTGTCAAAGTAATTTCTTTTTTTTTTTTTAATTTGTGGAGTGTGAAGTGATGTGTAGGTGCTGAAATCAAATCTGATCTAATCTGGCCATAGGAAGCATGCTTAGGAAGTCACCTCTGGCTTCCTCCCATTCAAAATATTATCTGGTAAATAATTCCAAAACGGGCTTGCTGGTTAGGTATTTTGTGTGTGTCCCCTGCAGACCTATTGAAGATCACAAATCTGAGAGTCAAATTTGTCAAGCTGCACACTCTGGGAGATAACCTCTTGGACTCCAGGATGGAGATCCGAGAGAAGTACTACTATGCCATCTACGACATGGTGGTCCGTGGGAACTGCTTCTGCTACGGGCACGCCAGCGAGTGTGCGCCCGTGGAGGGCTTGGATGAGGAAGTGGAAGGAATGGTAAATATTCACACTCTTCTGCATAGAACTCTTCTTGTCTGTGCCTCTTTTAAGTGATTTGAACACAAGTGTAAAGATGACGCTCTGTCCCTCACTTCTGCATGCTTGATTTTCAAACAACAAAACTGTTACAATTATTCCTCCGTGGCAAACACATCTGTCATTATTAATATTAACCAAACACATATCTGAGATTAGGTGATAATTGTTTTAACATTCCTTTTCTGATTATGTTACAGAGCTGATGAAACTGAAAGGTAGGAATGAAGAAAGGGAATGTAACCTAATTAGGTCAGAGACCGATGTATGAGTTGACCTGGTTACCTTAAAATTGAAGTGGAATAGAGGCATCAAAGGCTGAAACACTTATGAATCAAACATAACCTGTGCTTGTATTAGTTGTTACCAGCTGAGGAGTCAAGGTTGTAGCCCTAATAAACGCAAGCCCTGAAGGAAAACCCTGATTGCCTCCATGGTATGCTGCTGCACAAGTGCCACATCCCTTCTGGGGTCTGCTTTTCTCCATGCTTTTTGCATGACAAGCCCTAATAGCGCCCTGTTAATGGATGAGTTATTAACTGGTTGGAGATGTGGGATGGCGTTGTGGGTTGTCCAGGGTTCCAGGATGCCATCGAGCCCGGTACACTCCACTGCCCTGTGTTTGGTCAGTGTCTCCACTCAAGCTTTGCCTTCAGCATCGTGGCTACAGTGCTGGTAGTGCCAGTGGTCTGTGGCAGCAGCTGTCACACAACCACTCTTGGTCTCCTTGGTGCTTGTTCTGTACACAAGGCAAAGGCAAAGCCTGGGGCTGATGGATGATCACCATCCAAACTGGCTGTTATCTTTGCTCTGAGAACCAAGGCTGGGCTGGAAGGAGGGCACTGGGCTAGTGACCTGCTGATGTAAATAGATGCATGTTAATAGCTAATTACCAGCTAATAAACAGCTAACTTTTAGTTCCAAGAGGCTTCTGTGATTACTGGGGGGAACTGTGCTCTCCTTGTTTGTTTCTGAAAGCATTTATTCTGGCACTAGTTCCAGTGAGGAAAGAAGGACAAATTTGTATGAGGACACCTGGGCAGGTGAAGGACATTTCTATGGGTCTTTATGCCTTTTCTAAATGCAGTTACATGGATTAAAGTCTCCAAAAGTATATGTCCATTATGTGCTAGCTTTATTTTGTATTCATTGTAGAATGGTTCTTTTCCTTTTTAGTTTATAACCAATTCTTTTTTTCGTTCTTTTTTTTTTCCCTCCTTTTTTTTCAATTACAGGTTCATGGTCACTGCATGTGCAGGCATAATACCAAAGGATTAAACTGTGAGCAGTGTTTGGATTTCTACCATGACCTACCCTGGCGCCCCGCTGAAGGTCGCAATAGTAACGCATGCAGAAGTGAGTTGGAGTAAAATGCAGAGCTGGTGCTGTGGGCGTTACGTGCTGTTACCTGTGTGTAAAATCCTTCATGTTCTTTGGCTGACACCGCTGTGTCTCTTCTGCAGAGTTGCACTTCCCCCAGGACTCTTACTCTGCTTTCTGTCTTTGTCACAGAGTGCAACTGCAATGGCCACTCCAGCCAGTGCCACTTTGACATGGCTGTGTACATGACGACGGGGAACAGCAGCGGGGGAGTGTGCGACGACTGCCAGCACAACACCGTGGGGCGCAACTGCGAGCAGTGCAAGCCCTTCTACTTCCAGCACCCCGAGAGAGACCTGCGGGACCCCGACGTCTGTGAGCGTAAGTACAGCCCCACTCCGCAGGGTGGGAATGGCCTTGGGATCCCTGAGGAAATCCCAAGTGGGCCTTGGGATCCCTGAGGAAGCCTCCAAGTGGCTGTCTTGGAGGTCTTGAGGGAGCCTGGCTGGGTTTTGTTTTCTCTTTGAGAATCTGGGAATTTACCTGGTCCTTGTGTGTCCAACCCACACCGTGTCTAATACTTGCAGGAGTGACAGTCTTTCTACACAGCAGCTGAATTTCAGTAATTCAGTGTGAGACTTGGCCATTCATTTTGTAGCAGTTAATAAAACATGTGTGATGCTTCCTTCTTAGCTTGCAACTGTGACCCAGCTGGCTCCCAAAATGGTGGGATCTGTGACCGCTACACTGATTTCTCCACCGGCCTCATTGCTGGACAGTGCCGTTGTAAATTATTTGTCGAGGGGGAGCGTTGTGACCTCTGCAAAGAAGGTTTCTATGGCCTGAGTGCCGATGACCCAGCGGGCTGTCAGTGTGAGTAAAAACATATGTTCCTTTATGTGTGATCAAAAGCTCTTTGAAGAGCTGTTAGTGCCAAGAGGAGTTGGTTTGTGGGATGGACTTTTTTTTTCCTTTTTTTCATGTTTTGGCTAAAGAAAAAAACTGTAGATTTGGTGTAGCTCCGAGTCCACCAGCCCTTAAAATGCAGTTCACCATTTGATCCTTCTAGTGTATTCAGTGGAAATAGCAGAATCCTCCTTCTTTCTTTTCAATTATGAGTCTGTAGGCCAGGGAGGTTTTACTGGGATGGGTGGTGGGCAAAGAATGAAATTAGTTTCTGTAATGGGGAATTCAGGGGAAAATTTAATGTATATATTTAAGTTGAACACTGTCTAAAATATGACTCCAGTCCTGCTTTTGACCTTCCCATTTGTATTTCCATGTAGCCTGTGCCTGTAATCCTCTGGGTACCCACCCCGGGGGCAACCCTTGTGATTCGGAGACAGGAAACTGCTATTGTAAGCGTCTGGTGACAGGAAAGCAGTGCAATCAATGTCTGGCAAGTAGTTCACCGTAAAATCAATTAGGAGACACTGGTGTGAGGGAGGCTGGAGTGTGGGAAGCATGGAGCAAGGTGCTGGCCACTGTCTCTGACTGCCTACTAGCCCATGCCTGGCATTCAGGATGTAGAGGGCACCTTGAGATGTCAGGAGCCATGAAGTGTGCTGTGTTTTGGGGAGCTGGGATGCATGTCAAGGCAAACAGGAGCATCCAGTCTAGTTCCTGGGACCATAAGGAGTGAGAGATTAGGATACCTTTGGTTGCTCTCAAAATGAGGGATCTAGGGCAGTTCTGCTGAAGTCCTTGCTGGGGTGAAAGACAAAATGGTGGGAAACCGGGAAACAGTATTACCAAAAAAATTGCTTTCTAAACAGGCCATTATTTTAGGCAGGGATTATTTCACACACATACATTTCCATGTAGTGTTTATGCATGCTGGAGTGTTATAGAAACACATTGTCAGATAACTGGATGTGTTTGTACAAACACTGAGAAACTCTCATCTAGCAGTGAACTGCATGGAAAAACCAAACAAGTCTGTCTGTCTATCCAACAGACAAGTTGCAGAGTAGCAGCCCTGCAAGGGTAGTGCCCTACACAAATACCCACTGCCCCATGTGTGGCTCTCTTGCCCTTGAAATGGTCAGCAAGGTGGGAGGAGAGCAGGTGGGGAAGTGCTGTTGGTGCTTGTGGGGGTAGACCCACAACCAGGGGAGCAGGATCCATGGGTTGTGGGGCAGTCTGGGACAGCTTGTGCTGTGTTTAAAAATGTTCCTTTGGGTTAGATGGAGCAAAGTCAGCGCCAGGTTACAGTGCTGGTGATGTTTCCTCCTGCAGCCCGAGCACTGGGGCCTGAGCAATGACATGGACGGATGTCGGCCGTGCGACTGCGACCAGGGCGGAGCGCTGAACAACAAGTGAGTCCCAGCCCAGTTTCTCTCCTGTGGTCACCCAGTTCACCCAGCTTCATGGTTTTGTAACTGCAGCATCCAGGGCTCAATGTGCTCTGGAGGAGGATGTTTGTTACCCATCTTTCTGCTTCAGAAAGCGGTAGATCTTGATTGCAGCAAAGGTGGCAGGGGCATCCATGCCTTTTCTGTGCTGAGCAACCTCTGTTTGTGCCACTGGTGCAAGTGAACATGTAAAACTGTTTGTGGTGTAGTTCTGCCTTTGTCAGCCAGGGTAGGAACCAGGTGTGGATTAAACTCTGCCTTGACTGCAACGTGGTCCATGTCAAAGCTTCGCTCTTAGGGGATGAAAGCAGGACTCGGGCATGACATGGACATGGACAGTGACATGGACAGGCTTGTCTTGCTTTCCTCTCAGATCACCCTTTGGCCAGTCTGTCTGCCCACTGGTGCTGAGGGAAGCGTGCTAGCTGCACAGTACTGCTCTGTTGCCCCAGTGGTGCTCCATGGAGTAGGATGTGGACCTGGGTGTGCCTGCTGGGGAGATGGACATTTTTTAGAGAAGATTGTAAGTTTTGAATATGCATCCATCAGCATCAGCATGGAAAGTCATAGCTCAGATGCCCTGTCAGTGGGGTGCTGGGTAGCCAGCCTGCTCCCCTGACCAGAGCAGTTCTCTGTGTGCTAGGTGTGTGTCCAACCCCTGGCTTGTTAACAGCAGCATGTTCTTTTGCCTTTTTTTTTTTCCCCTCTCCCCTTCCTTCCACAAACACTTTGAAATGTCATGCTTTTGTCTAAAGCCACGGAAGTTTCCCGAGGGGGTCAGAGAACTGTTTCCCACTGAAGCCCATGGGACCACACTGTGGGGGAGTGTGGGACTCATCTTGGTGTGTCTTCCATGGGTCATCACAGCCTACGGACACCCATCTGCATCAGGGATTGCCGTGGGAATGTCCCACGGGCCGCCTCTCCCGTCTGCTCCCGAGTGAATTATTAGCCCTTGGCAGACAGCAGTGTGGATGTTAGGGATTATTTACTCCCCCGTGCTTGCTGCCTGCACACAGCTGGGTTACACCACACAGCTCAGAGCAGCTCCCCCAGCACAGCTGCTTCCAGGGCTTTGGGGTAACAGCCCAGCCGTGGCCCAGCCTGTTTCCCATGCACTGAGCCTGGCGATTGCAAAACCATGTGGGGAGGGGACGTGCAGCATCCTGGCAGGGGCGGGCAGCAGCTGTGCTTCCCTCCAGCCGCAGGAGCACCGCAAAGCCCAGCTCTGGCTCCTGCCTTTGCTCTCTCGCGTCATCGGGAAGGGAGAGCTTTGCTCTCCTCAGCTGCTGAATTGCTGCTTTCTGGCTCCCTGTCAGGGTGTGGGATGCTGTGCCTCGCCCAAAATTCATCCCTGTGGTGTAACCCAGGTGGTGGAGTTATTGCCTCCCCAGAGGGGAAGCTACCTAGCTCCTCTTCTGGGACAGCTAAGGCACCTCTGGCGTCTCAAAGTGAACATTTAAGAGAATCTCTGCGGCTTCAAAAACAGTTTAAGTTAAAAATTACGCTTTGTCCGGAGGCTCGAGGAGTCTGGATATTGTTCATGGAAACCAGAGGCATTTACCTTTAGAAAATGTTTCTAAATCAAATTTAAAGAAAGAGGTGTATTTTAGTGGACCAAAAATGCTTCATTTTAAGAAGTGTGCTTGGATGTGTGCAAAATTGCAATGTGCTTAAGGGTTCTTTATGATGCAGGACAGACTCTCTAGGGACAACAAAACAGCCAAAGGCAGTTTGGGGATAGAGCTGTATTGAGTAAAGAAAATGGCTCATTGTGAAAGAAGGGGAAATCCGTGTGTCACTCTGGACAGACCTTCTGGTGATGGCCCTGACTGCCCCATGTCACTGGTTGTGTCTGTCCTACTCTAAAGCAGCCAGGGATGGTTTTCCTCCCTGTGTAGCTGCTGATGGTGACCTGTCTGGATGCTTTGCAGCAAGTGAGAGCAGCTCAGCATCCTGGGGCATGTAGGGTCATGCATGTTCTTGTTCTGCCTGAGACCTTACAAACAGATACACTGCCTGTGTGGCTTGCAAGCTTGGAGCCAAAGGCTGCCCTCACCTTCAGGGCAGAGGTGCCTGTTGGCTAGGTCTGGCAGCAAGTAAAGCTCCTGGAACTCCTGTGTCCCAGGGAATCACTGCATCCATAGCATGAAACTACTTGCAAACTGCCTACTGGAAATGTTCCTGGTCCATGCTTGCTTCCAGCCTGAGCCTGGATGTTGTTTTGGAGAGTGATCGTTGGGTTGAGCCAGGTCTGTACCTGTGACTGTGCTGCCGTGTTAGTAGTGCAGGTGGCCCGGCTGCAGAGCCCAGGAGCCTCTCCTGTGTGCTGTGTTCAGAAGTGCTTCTCCACCTGTGTCATTTAAAATGTCACAGCTCCTTTGCTGTCTCAGCATAGCCAAGATCTGTTGTAAATTCATTGCTCTTCCATTCTAGCTGCTCAAGTGAATCTGGGCAATGCGAGTGCCGGCCCCACATGTTTGGACGTCAGTGCAACCAGGTGGAGCCTGGCTATTACTTCATTTCTCTGGATCATTACATCTACGAGGCAGAGGAAGCCGACTTGGGCCCTGTGAGTAGCAGTTTCAGTGGGCTGGGGTGTCTGGAGAGCTGTGGGAAAGTTGTTTCACCAGTGGGCTCTTGGAACTGACTTTTATGCTCGGTGTGTTTTGGAATTAAAATGTGGAAAACACAAAACTGAAATGTATCAGAAAACCACTAACTTGTAGCTTTTCAATCTTAGTATCAATAAATAATGGAGTAATTGAGGGGGGAGGAATTGTAATTTTTCTTTTGAAACCTGTTTTTTTGATCATGACTGTACAGTTAGTTTTCTGTCACCATCCCTCTCTGTACCTCACCACATCCACTTCTCCTCTTATCTCAAGAGAGGTGGAACACAGACACTGGCTCTTCTCTCTGCTGCCACTTCACTGGGAGTGAACAAACCACACATTTAAACACATTGCCACAGTTTTTATAGTTTCTGTACATCAGTAACATATATTTTATTGATGACTAAAACCATATTGGTTGTGCAAAAGACTGTTTTTGTTAGTGAGGCTGCCTCTAGCTTGTTTTGCCTGCTGGCATGGTACAACAGGGTCTCGGGCTCTTTCTGTTGCCCATCACACAGCCTTGCTTTCAATTCATTAACAGCAGCTAGGTGATTATATCAATCACTTTTGCCTCCAGCAAGGAGACAGGGAGATAGAAATAATGGTTTCTTTAAAGCAACAGATCCTTGCCTGCCTACAATCAGGCCACTTGTTGCCCTAATTTATTTATTTTGAGCAAAATGCAGCCACTTTGCAGTTTCAGCCAAGGCAGAGGAGTTTTTACTCTCATACAACTGCAGAAAGTGAAGGCAGCACAGAGCAGAAGTTGTACCACAGCAGAGGGCAACATGAGCTGGCACAGGGTTTTTGGTGCATTTGTGTCCACCCAACTGGAGAGGTGGTACCTGAGGCCCTTCCAAGGCTCAGGGATGGAGAAGCCCAGCAGCACAAAAATCCACCCCGCCAAACAGAGGAAGGGGATGTGCTGCTGGTTTGCCTTTTGAAACCTTGAGAACAAACAATTTTTAAAAACACCAGTATTGAAAAGCTTTCTCACAAATCTGATGATAGAATAAAACTCTGAGTTCCCAGATGGGGGCCCAACACAAGACAAAATGCAGTGGCACAGAGTTGCAGGGGTTGACAGGCAGTGCCAAGCCCCTGTGCTCCTACAGCAGCATGCCCTTGCTCACATCCTGCCTGCCATCCTTTCTGGGGAGCTCTGATCTTTGTGCAAAGCCAAAGGCTAATAACTTACAGCCAGGCTCTATTCAAAGAGTGTGAGAATACATGAGGGGACATCCTGAAGTGATACGTATATATGTAGACATTTCCTTGCATTTTATCCCTTTCTACTGAAACAGCTTCCTTAGGAATGCACAGGATGTTGTTCTATGGAGAGAACTATTTGTGGATACAGATACATTTGAAACAGGAAATTTGAGCACCATGTTTCTATTTTCTGTTACCTTTTTCCTCTTCTTTGCTTTATATAAAAAAACAGATAAAAAACCTGACACCTCACACTGAAAAGGGTGACCATGTGTTGATTTGGCTAGGAAATATCTATCAATGATTAGGATCTCTGTTCTTTAGTGACACCCTGCTCATTAAAGCCATGATCTACTTTTCCAGTGTTGTTTTGAGCAGCAGTTTGGTTTGAAACAGCCTGGTGTAGTCAGGGAGCAATTAGCACTCAGGCTTGGGTGGAACAGTGATGTGCCACTGCAGTAAATCCTACTGCTACAAGTGCAGTGTGGAAATCTGTATGGTGAATGAGTCATAGCTGGTGAATTAGTTACTCATAGCAAGATTTTAAATTTAATTCTGCACCATAGCAGAGAAATAAATGAAGAGTTGTGCAGTCTTGCTTTGCTTTATCTCTCTTGCATTTGTAATGTTGTTAAGTGAAAGGGCAATGGTGTGCACGCATATGGATTTAAAAGAGAATTTGTTTTGTCTGGGATGCCAGCAGTGGATCTTGCAATCCAGAAGTCATCCATCAGCAGAACCCCACACTTCATGGACTCCCATGGGACTGCAGATTGAATGGATCAGTATTGAAATACCTGTTCCCTGTTTTGCAGGGAGTGAACATAATAGAGCGGCAGTACACGCCAGACCGCACACCGTCATGGACAGGCATAGGATTTGTGAGAGTCCCTGAGGGGGGATACCTGGAATTCCACATTGACAACATCCCCTACTCCATGGAGTACGATGTTCTGATCCGCTACGAGCCGCAGGTGGGTCTGTGAGTAGGGGCACTGCTGCCTCCCAGCAGCTGCTGGCTGTCCTGGTGCGCAACTGACATGAGCCTGGCACTTTAAGGAGACATCAGAGCTCAAAGAAAGGACAAGTGCTCAGTTAGATGTCTGAGATGTGTGAATATCCAAAATGACATTGACTATTTCTAGTACTATTTGCTTTAGAGTTTGTTTCACTATTGCATTGTTTCAGCACCTGTTTAATGAGCGAATTAAAAAGCGACAAGTCCCATCAGGGCAGATTAGGCTATTAATTTGTTATTGGCCAGATCAGATGGGCATCATGTGCCTTAGGAAGCAAATTGCCCATCTTGGATGTTGAATGCCTGCAGCCAAGAGTTTGCAAGCAGTTGAGTTTGATAATTCGCAGAGTGAAGGGAAAGAGAAAAATCCCTCCATCTCCTTGCCTGTTGGCAGCAGCTAACTGCAGTGAATACTCAGATACAGGACCCAGAGGTGAGGGGAGAGGAGTCACCAACCCCCCTGCTGATGCCGTGATGCAGCTGGGGCTGCTGGCCACCTGCTCCTTGCTCTCAGCCCACACCTGCAGCTGGTAGATGCCCCATTGATGCTGCAGCTGCAGCCCCATCCTCCCTGAAGCACCGTGACCACCCTGTCTGTGCTCACACTTTTCCTGGCCTGAGCTCTGGATGCTTCCAAGAGTTTATGATTATTACTTGATACTGATGAGCCTTTTTTATTCCCTAGTTGCCTGATCAGTGGGAAAAAGCTGTGATCAGTGTCTCACGCCCAGGCAAGATTCCCACAGGCAGTCGGTGTGGCAACACAGTTCCTGATGACGATAATCAAGTGGTCTCACTGTCACCTGGATCCAGGTTGGTATAACTGGATGGGCAAAAGGAGAGAAAAAGTAAAGCATTTAAAAATTGAAGTACAATAATGTCACATTTTCAGTTTGCTGTAACCTCTGTGAAAATACATGAAAATTAATTTCCAGCAGGTTATAAAAACCACATTTAGTAGTGTGTCTGTAGACTCAAAGCTTTAAAGTTTATTCTCATATTCTGATATAATTTGTTCACTGAGTGGAGGGAGGGGGAGGTGTTTGCACAGCCTGTCAGTGAACATTGGCTTGACTCTTTTACCTTGCTGATAACCTTTTCCGGTTCTGACTTCCACAAGCCTCCAAACCGCCTCTCTCATGTCGCAGCTTTTGTTCTGTTGGGTCTTGGCTGCTTTCTGTTATCTTGATTGCTCTATAGGGGTACCTGAAATGCTTTATGGTGCCTTTGAAGTAAGGACTGTTTCCTGCTCCTCCTTCAGATACGTTGTTCTCCCGCGGCCTGTGTGCTTTGAGAAGGGGCTGAATTACACCGTCCGCCTGGAGCTGCCCCAGTACTCCTCGGTGGACACGGAGACTGAGAACCCGTACACACTCATTGACTCTGTGAGCAGAATCTATTTCAGGGATGCTCTTAAAAGCCTGGAAGTTTGCATCTCCCCTGCCATGTGTCTATGTAAATTCAAATTAGTATTTTGCAGCGTTGTTCCTTACAGCTGAAGTTGGATTTCAGCTGAACAGTGTAATGCAGCATAGGTTTTTTCAAAAGTTCCTCCAAGTATGTGAGCTGTTTTTCGGCAAAGAGGCTTTTGAGGTATTTTGCAGGACTGCAGTTAGTTCACAGACCTGTAGTTTCTTTGGGGAAGCTAATGTGTGTCATGTAGGTCATGCAAATCAATGTCGGTGTCAATCTTCTTCTTTAAAATGGATAGAATTTGGTAGATTTGGTAAGAATTTGTCAGATATCAGAAGTATTCCACTAAAACTAGAGAAATACTGTCATTTACTTTCCAAATTCTGTCTGGCTGTTTGCTTTTCAGCAAAAAAAAGGCTAGAAACTGGGATAATACTGAATTTTCACAATTTTGGTGGAGGCTATTTATAAGTAGCAACACTTTGTCATTGTAAAATTGTTTTGTAGCTTGTTCTCATGCCATACTGCAAATCGCTGGACATATTCACAGTGGGAGGCTCGGGTGAAGACGTGGTCACGAACAGTGCTTGGGAAACTTTCCAAAGATACCGGTGTTTAGAAAACAGCAGGAGCGTTGTGAAAACTCCCATGACAGATGTCTGCAAGAACATAATATTCAGCATTTCTGCACTACTGCATGAGACTGCGCTATGTATGTAACCATCTACTCGTAGGGCAAACTGTGCCTGGGGGCTGGATGGCACTTGCAGGCAGAGCAGTTTGCATGAGGAAGGCGTGTGTTTGGGATGAGGCGGGGGATTCGTGTCCTGTGCCACAGTGCTCACTTTCTCCGATGTTTTTCTCTGCTCAGCATGCCAGTGTGACCCGCAGGGCTCCCTGAGTTCGGTGTGTGACCCCAATGGAGGACAGTGCCAGTGTCGTCCCAACGTTGTTGGAAGACAGTGCGACAGATGTGCCCCTGGCACCTTCGGGTTTGGGCCAAGTGGATGCCGACGTACGTCAAACCCTTGGCTCTGGGCTGTGCTGTGGCTGGGGCCCTGAGGTTATGGTTTGTCATGGAAACTCAGCCCCTCTCCCGCTCTCCTTGCAGCGTGCGAGTGCCACGCCCGAGGCTCTTACAACGCCTTCTGCGACGTGGAGACGGGCCAGTGCCACTGCTTCCCTGGCGTGTACGGGCGGCAGTGCGACCGCTGCCTGCCCAGCTTCTGGGGCTTCCCCAGCTGCCAGCCCTGCCACTGCAATGGCCACGCTGACGACTGCAACCCCTACACCGGGGAGTGCCTCAGCTGCCGGGACCACACAGCCGGACACAACTGTGAGAGGTAAGGCACCTGTGCCCTTTCCCTGGCCCCTCTCCTTCCTCACAGCAGCGTGGGTGCAGCAGCTCAGCTGTTCCTCTCTGGTGTTGGTGCTCACGCAGGTGTTAAGCCGCAGCAAAAGTCTCTGGGCTCGGGGAGTCAGGGAAGCATTTGTGGTCCTGGAGATTGATGGGAGTGGGGATCCCGTCTTTCCTGCCCACACCTTGTGTCTGCATAAGTGACCAAGAGCACGCTGCAGGACCCCAGGCCTTCAGCGAGCCATTGCAAGCCTTCTGAGAGGCATTGCAGTGGCAGGGCTGATGTCCAACCTTTGGTGTCCTGCTCCTTTGCTGGTGTAAACCAGGCAAGTTTGTGTCTGTGAACACAGCTGCTAGGAGTGTAAGGGAGAGCCATAAGGATGTTTCTGCCCTTTGCTTCTTCACAGTGGTAGAAAATCTGAGCTTATTTACAGCAAGGCTGCAGCGTGTTTGCCTGCAGTTCCTGCATGCTGTGTACTCTGTTGTGCAGGTGCCAGGCTGGCTACTATGGAGACCCCATCCTGGGATCAGGTGACCACTGCCGGCCCTGCCCTTGTCCTGATGGTCCCGAGAGTGGACGCCAGTTTGCCAGTGGCTGTTACCAGGATCCAGTCACACTGCAAGTTGTGTGTGTCTGTAGCGTGGGATACATAGGTACTTGGTGGGACTATGGAGGGGCGGCTGGTTGGGTTGAACCTCTCAGGGAGAGGATATTTTCATGGGGGTTAGATGTGATCACAGCACCAGTGGGTTGTTGTAGGGGGTTGCCTCACTTGGAAGGTGCCAGGACAGAGTGTTCTGTGTGGGTGGTGCCAGCATGACCCTGAACCTCATCTGCAGCAGTGAGGGATGACTGGTGCTGAGCAAAGGATTGACAGGACGGCACAGGAACCGAGGGGATGAGCAGCATGCCTTGGTGCCCTGGGTGGTACCATCCATGCTCTGCCCCAAATTACCGTGGTCTCACCAAGTGCTGTCTCTGTTGCTTTAAACATGATCCAGTTAATGCCCCCCCAGGGCATTAGGTCTTTATTGCCTTGCTGATTATGGGAGCCGTGCTGGCCATTCCATTCTCACTGTGCCTGTTTGTTCTGACAGGCAGTCGCTGTGATGAGTGTGCGTCTGGCTTCTTTGGCAGCCCCGATGAGGTCGGTGGCGCCTGCCGGCCGTGCCAGTGCAACAACAACATCGACACCACTGACCCAGAGGCCTGCGACAGGAGGAGCGGAGCGTGCGTGAAGTGCCTCTATCACACCGAGGGTGAAAACTGCCACCTCTGCAGAGAGGGCTACTACGGGAGTGCCCTGCAGCAGGACTGCCGAAGTGAGTGGGAGACATGGCTGCAGCCCCAGCACCAGCCTTGTCAGGGGCAGCAGTGGACAGCTGAATGCTTTTTACCTGGGAGCATTTGGGGTGGAGGAAAAACCTTATTAATTCCAGCTGGAGTTGCCTGCAGCTGCCCTGCAGCTGGGTGGGGCTCCTGGTTCTCTGTGTTTGAGAGGGAGTTCAGAGACAGCATTTACATGTGCTGAAAGGAGGGAGGATTTTGCAGGAGGGGGCTTCTTACCCTCTTGATACTGGTCTACTCTTTTTATCTTCTCCAGAGATAAGGTGGTGGGGGGAGGGTTTGGCTTTTGTTTGCAGCAGGTCCCTGCAGGTGTGGTTTGGCAGTGGGAATGAGGGCTGTGACAGGAAGCTGAAATGGGTGGTGGGGAGACAGACCCCCCTCTCATGTGGCATCAGGCATAGCCCAGCAGGACAGGCAGGTGACTGAGCAGATGAGCTCGCTGTTGGCCAGCTGAACACTTCGAGCAGATCTGCCACCATAGCTAACTGAGGAGAGCTGGGCAGACCTGGGCTTTGGTTGTACAGAGGGAGGAATGGAGAGGAGCAGGGAGGGTTGGGCTGGTTGAATGAGGAGGGCTGGGACATGAGGAGGGGGACATGAGGAGGGCTCTTGAGCAGTGCTGGATGTCATTCCGTGTTGGGTCAGCCAGGCCTGGCCACTGGCATTGCCAGCATCTGCCCACACCTCTGCGGACTCAGAGAATAAACTAGATATGAAATCAGGGCAGTCTGGTAGCAGGGGGCGGGTTGACGTGGAGGTGCCATGCTCTTTCCCTCACAGAGTGCGTCTGCAACTACCTGGGCACCGTCCGGGAGGACTGCGAGGGCTCGGAGAGCTGCCGCTGTGCGGCGGCCACGGGGCAGTGCCGGTGCCTCCCGAACGTGGTGGGGCAGACGTGCGACCGCTGCGCCCCGCACACGTGGCGGC
>JAYDZK010000056.1:13741765-13779602 GCA_034509185.1 Euphonia xanthogaster | reverse complement strand
GGCGGCTGGCCAGCGGCAGCGGCTGCGAGCCCTGCGGCTGCGACCCCACGCGCTCCCTCGGCCCGGCCTGCAACGAGGTGAGGCAGCGCGGGCGGCCGCCCGTGTGCCCCGGGCTGGCCCTGCTCCGGTGCGGGGCTGAGCTGCTGAGGGGCTCGCTGATGCGCTTGCTTTTTGGCTTGGACAGTTCACGGGGCAGTGCCACTGCATGCCAGGTTTCGGAGGCCGGACCTGCCGGGAGTGCCAGGAGCTCTTCTGGGGTGACCCAGGCGTGGAGTGCTTAGGTAAGTCCAGCCCTGGTGCCTGCTCCTTTTGGGAATGTCTGTGTGGCTGGGCACACCATCACACCCCGGTTCACTGGGACACTCCTGCCAGGATCAGCCCATTTGAGCCTTGGAAAAGAGGGACAAAGGCATGGTGGGGTCTGCCCTGGGGTTTTGGTGCCTTGCAGGATGGCACATGTGGCAGGCGCCCAGGCCTGTGCTTGTCTGTGTTTTTCTTGCCTGACCTTTATTTAGAAACAAACCTCCCTATTTAGAAGCAACTCTTCCTTAAGGGTAAGCCAGCATGGTAAGAAAACATATCAGAAGGATTTGAATTTGAGAATTGTTCTGGAAACCAGTTTCCTTTGCCTTTCAGTTGTATGTAGCTGAAGACCCCTGTCTCTTGTGCCTTCTTACAGGGACGGAAGATTTTTTAGTTTAGTAGGAGACTTTCCTTATATTTCAGATGAAAATAAAGGAGAAAGCAGAAACCATGCAGTGGGTTAGCCATGGCTACATGCTGCAAAACAGAGCACCATGAAGTAGGTTGTTTAGAAAACTGGATGGCCTCTGTCCTTTCATTATAAACAAGTCTGTTCATTAGCTGGAAAAGAAACTCCAAACATTGTCCAGACCAGAACAAACTTGTATCTCTGATCTGTTCAAATAGAAGCCCTTGCCAGGAGGGTTTGCAATAGATTTAAGGTATTTTTTCCTGCAGGGAGGAATGTGCTTGCTGTGGTCTTTAATAAATCCCTTACAATAGAGATACCTTAGAGCCCATTATCTTGATAGATAGGCAGGTCACAGCTACTTGGTTACTGCAGCAGATGAAAGGACTGGGGAGTTGTCCCAGTTCCTGAGTACATATTGGGTTTCTTGGGGGAAAGGCTTCCTTTTGAGAGGCTGTGTGTGTTCTGACATGGTAAGGGGTGTGCTGACCCTGCTGGCTCCAGGGCAGGAATTGTCTTTTCCTATCAGTTGTTTCCATCGGGGTTTATTGGTGGAGTCCATCTGCCTACCTTATCGGCAGGATTTTGCAGCATAGCATCATTTCTGATCTCTCGTGGAGTTCCTGCTGTCTTTTGAACATGTGAAAACCTGTTTTAATTTTTATGAAGTAAAGAAAGAATATATTCTTCAGAGCCTGTTTTTACCATGTGAGATCTACACTCCCAGTCCATCATCCCTTCTGTGCCCTAGTGACAGAGGAGACTCCCTCGGGTGGAAAGGCAGATTTTCCTTCATGATTACATCCAACAGGAGGTCTCTGTGGCAGGTGGGGAGAGCTGCTGCCCAGGGCTGAGCAGTGGCAGCCTGTGGCGTGATGCTCTGGACAGGCTCCAGGCATGTGCTGGCTCGTGGAACGCATCCAGCCGGGTGGTGCTGCAGGCTCTCCCCGGTGTGCTGGGGTCAGTGCCTCCTGCCTGTCTCCCGTCTTTCCTCGGCAAGAAGACAATTGACTTCTCAGCCCTCATTTAGCCCCGGGGAGTGAGTGGTGATGTTCAGGCTGGCAGACCTGCAGCTGCTGCGTGGGCAGGCAGCAGTTCTCTGGGATAAGCAGGTTGCAAGCAGAAAACCGTGCCGTTTAAGGAGCTGCTGAGCAGTGTCCCTGGAAAACAGCAGAGATCTGGCCTGCAGCCAGTGAAGCTGGAACTGAGACAAGGCTTTGTCACGAAGACGTCTGCTCCAGTTGCAGGGAACCTGTGGACTCCTGCCATGGCATTTGCCACCTCGCATGTTTTTGCTGGCCCAAGCAGCCAGTATGGCCACATTTTGTGCTGCATTCAGGAGCAAAATAGGAACCAATCTGGATGGGGAAGAGCAAAAACTCTGAACCATGTGAGTGTGGACGCAGTCTTCACCAAGCTGGTGCAGAGGTGTGGACATTGCTCCCAAGGACTCCAGTGTGGGATCCTCCGCTCTCTAGGGCAAGTGGGTTCTGCTCAAGGATGGAAACCACAGGGTGAATCAATTACTCCAAGGACAGTGATGTGTGATCTCTTCACGAAAGGTCCTTCAGGTTGTTGGCATCAAGAAACACAAGCTGCTGATGAGAAATGGGGACCATGCTGCTCATGTTGCTTTGACAAGCTTTACAATACTAAAAAATCCCAAGTGCCTGCAAATAAGCTCTGGACATAGCTGCGTGCAGATGTGCAAAATGGCCCATTTAGGACAGGCTGGGGCTGCAGCTCTCCATGGGTTCTCAGGCACTTGCAGCAGCAGTGAGTTGTCACTTTGGCCCAGGGTCCCAATACACTCCAGGGGATACCAGGCTCTAGGGCACTCTTCCCTGCCATCCCCATTGCCAGGTGCTGCCTGTGATGTCTCTTCTAGAAACCTTGGTAAGATCAGACATGGTGAAGCAGAAGCAGTCTGTGCCCCCTGCTGTGGAGAGAAAATGTCATCAGATGTCTCCTCCCTGCATGTCCACAGAGATCACACTGGCACCACACTGCTGGGGCCAGCTGAGGTGGGTGCCTGTGTTTGGACAGCATCGTGAACTCACAGCCCTGCCTGCACTTCAGCACCCACAAATGTCCACTGGGGATTACATACCACAGAGAGCCTGTGGCTGGGTCTTCAGAGACTGCTTACTCCCCGTGCTTTGAAAGAGCACAACATTCTCTCACTGAATTCAGCATAATGCCTGAAACAAGCACAGCAGAGGCATAGAGGATGGTGAAGAGCCCAGCATTTCTCTCTTGGCCTTGTGCAGGTCCCTGGGAGGATTACAGTGGGCAGGAGCTGTGCTGTGAACATCACCTGCTCCGGAAGCAGTGCCAGCCCCTTGGCAGGACTCTTCTGCCATTGCTTCAGCCTCGAGCTGGCTGCAGCTCTGCATGAACCTGCGTGTGAACGTGTGTGTGTGCATAAAAATCCTGCCTAAGGTAGTAAATAATAGCACTACAGAGTTCATCAAATTCAGGTCTCCCAGGCATTCTGCTGGAGCTTTTCCAAAGCCTGGCAACTAAAGTGCAGGACTCGGCATGCCGAGTTCTGGACCAGCTTCAACCCACAAAGCACACTTCCAGCAGAAGGCTGCAGGCTCCTGGGAAGCCTGAGATGTGGAGTGGCTGCAGATGCAGCTCAAACAATGCCTTTGCACAGTAGATACTTAAAGTTTATGTTTCCTCTAATAAGAAGGAGATGACAATTGCACTGTCATTACTGTTGTGATAAGTTGAACAAGCAGACCAGAGTGCAGTTAGTAGGAGGCACCGTGTGAGATTGGAAGTTAGGTGGTGTTGCTCTAGCCCCTTCCCAAGGAGCATGTCCTGTGTTGGACATGAGTCTTACTGTAAAAGCTTACAAGTCTTACTGTGAAATCACAGAATTTAATTGAACTACAATGAAAAAAAATCATGTTTTTTGTAAAATACACAATGCATACATTGACAAGAATGTTGTTTTTCTCAGTTTTTAGTCTTTGTTATATGGCTGGTACAGGAACAGCAGTTCACTAAAAATTACCCTATTGCCATTTAAGAATAAGTTTTTAGTCTTAAAATTTAACACCTGGATCTTAAACTAGTCACATAGGCTGCTTTTATAGGAGATGGTTTTGGTGTTCAGAGATGTTTTGTTTCCTTCTGTGACAAGTGCCTAAAGGAAGTCAGACAAATTCCGTGCTAAAGAAAATAGAATTTTTACTTCGAGTTTCATAATTTTCATTGACCTAGGGTCATAAAATACTGTAATGTGTATTGATTATTTCCAGAAAATTATCCTTTTGGCATGGTCTGCTAGCATATTAAGATGTAGCACAACTCCAGTAATTTTATGCTGGGATCCTATATTAACATTCCTACTGAAAATCATAATGCTGAGGAGTTAGCACTATGCTTGCAGGGTAACTTGAATCAATAGCTGATTATTCAGAAGAAATTTGCTAGCTCTGCAAAAATTTCAACCTTACAAATCGTTGAATGGTTTTCTTATCACAGTGCCTCATTACCACTGGGAAATCATGCCAGGAAATCATGTTTGAACAAAACCTTTGTGTTTTTTCTGTGGAGGAGTTAAACATTTGGTGCTTGCCGCCCTCAGTCTCATCGGTAAAAAAAAATATTTCTGGAAAAATCATTTCTATTCAGCGTAGGGTGGTGTACAACACTTGTTTGTTCCTGGCATCCTTCAGTAAAGAGCTGGACACTGATACTGGTCTTCATACAGCCCATTCAGCATCCATTCTGTCACCTCTGCTGTAGTGTCAAGTGCTTTGACACGCCTGAGTTTAAATTAAGTGATGTGCAAATATACTGCATATAACTACTGAATTACAGTAGTTAAAATGGAAGTGAGTTCTAAATATTTAAAATCAGAGGAAAAGATAGCAGAGCTGTCAGAGTAGGTAAAAGATAAGGCAATTCACAGGTCCCTTTGAGCTTAAAGCAAACCTCTCAAGCTAGTTACTTGCTTCTTTTGGATTTCTCCTCTTAGGTTTTTACATGACTGCATTTGGTGTACATGTTTGAGTGTTGCTTCTATCTTTAGGATCAGGAAAAAGGAGGAGGAGAAATGCACTGATGAAGGTGATACAGAAATTACCCATGGATATTCAGTGTGTG
Source organism: Euphonia xanthogaster (assembly GCA_034509185.1). Taxonomy (NCBI): domain Eukaryota; kingdom Metazoa; phylum Chordata; class Aves; order Passeriformes; family Fringillidae; genus Euphonia; species Euphonia xanthogaster. The sequence goes on along the minus strand of JAYDZK010000056.1, from coordinate 13,774,768 downwards.
CATGCACATACGTGCACATGCATTTGTAAACAGATACAGCTACAATCCTTATAATCTGCTAATCAGCAGATCCTGACCTAAGAATTTGGCTAAAACTTTTCCAAAAATATGGTTTCCCTGAAGTTGAAGTATGCCACAAAAGAATCACTGATTGAGTTAGACACTCAGTTAAAGAAAACAATACGCCCAGTTCCAAAATGACATTTCAGAACAGAAGCCTATTGTTTAATTTAGTAAATGCTCCTTTGAAAACCCTTAAATCTTGGGCCAACGATTTCAAAAGACTTCTTTTCCTCCACTGTGTTTTCCACGGGAGGTACTGCTGTGTCCTGCTCTGCTTACAGATTTGAAGCCTGTCTAACACTGATCTTCAGTGCAAGCAGCCGTGTCTGCATTAACTTTCAGCCCTCCACCTTGGCTTTGGGCCATCTGTCTGCTTGAAGGGAGAGTAATCAACCATTTGTCTTGAAGGCATTTCCAACTCTAAGTGGTCAAGGCATCCAAGAATCTTGAAGTAAACTCAACATCTGTTTGATTTTGCAGTGCAAAATGAACTGCTTTTCCAGTTTCTTGTCATGTAAGCATAGGGAAGCCACATAAAAGGAGTTTACAGGACTTTGTCTTTCCCTATACCACATATAAGTAGAGTATAAAGCTGTTGGTAGCTACTAAGCCACATCTGAAACATCTGCTGGCACATCTGCATCCCTAGATGTGCCTGTGTGTTTCTTGTTCTTGAAAAAGTTCAGATTAACCAGATATATGCTAACACTGGATATGTTGTATTACTCAGGTCTTACATCAGATTTAGGAGTGTGCTGGCTGGAGCCAAAATCCTGAGCAAAGCAATACTTTGAAGGTCATGTTTGAGTTAGCCTGTCGGGTACAGGATTGCTTCTGAATCCCACCATGGCCATAGGAATAGTTGGACATAACAAAGGAGGTGTTTGGGGAACAAGAACTCTGCTGTGGCTAGAAGTGATGGTGGGTGCTTTGCTCAAACACAATACTGGGCATGGTGTGCTGGATCACTCTGACGTGGTGCTTGCTTCATTTCTAGTGGGTGATAGGAATCAAGGTATCTCTGGTATTCAGATCCCAGTTCATTGGCAGTGAAACTAGAATGTCACAAGAATTTTCTGGTGCGTGTGCACCCACCATCTTGAATGATAGATATGTAACTCAGTTGTTCTTCCGTGACCTCTTTGCCAATCCTGTGCCAATCTTCTCCAGTCTGTGCCAGCTCAGAGGCCTCCTTTCCTTTCACATAGATCCTGCCACTGTCACTATGCTTCTGTTCCTTTAGGATGAAGTCATGCCCTTCAGTCAAAGAGGCTGAAGCCAGCAGGTTCTTTGCAGGCAGGCATTGTCTGAGGCAGAGGTGAAAGCTGGCACTGAGCTCTTTGCCTGGTGGACTGCAGTGCTCAAGGTGCTACTCACTACAGAGAAGGCTTTACATGATATTGGCTTGGGCTTGCTTTCCTTCTCTTGAGAACTGGCCACAACTGGAGTGAGTGGAGGGTTTGATCCCCACCATGGCATAAAGGGAAGGTGTTCCTCTTTGATGGCCTTGAACGTGCTCCTCGCTGGGGTGCAAAATGCCTGGTGGAGGTGTCCAGGGCACAAGGTACAGGACTCATCCACTAGAGGTGTTAGAGATGGTTAGGGGTGAAATCTGGTGTGGTCCTGTATATGGTTAATGTCTTGGGAAGATAATGAAGAGGAGGAAGAGCAATATGAAAACAGCATTTTGAAAGCCATTCTATATACATTTCATTCAGGGGGCTGAGGTAATTCGGGGCCAGGATTGCCTGCTTGTGAGCTTGATAAAAAATCTTAAAATGGAGAAATAAGACACAGTACTTGTACAATTTCTTATGGTCCTGCAAAGCTTGGTTTGGGATTTTTGTAGGATTGTATTCTCCCAACTGTTGCTCTGCATTTAGAATAAATTACTTCTTTGCTCTTACCATCCCCCGACAGGCAGCTGTGGAGTTTGGGTTTTCAGTTTCCAAACGGTATGTTAGTACCTAAATTATTTTCTCTTCTTCCCTAGTATTTTCTGGCTCCAGAGATTTTGGAATCCACTTTACCTTGTAAATGCTACTAAAGCCATGTCATCTGGCTTTCCTGAACATGCAGCTATTCAGGAGTAGAATTACCAATATGGGGTTATGGGTTTTTTTTTCACATTAAGCCTTTTAAATCTGCAAGTAAATATAGTGATCTGATTTGCCAGCAGCAAGTCTTCATGTAACTTGATCAGACCTCAGGATCTTTGAGAAAAACCACATGCCATTTAGCCTCTTTCTATACAGAGGAATTTGGACAATTCATCATTATACCAAGGGCCTTATTAGTTGACAGAAGGGTTAACTGACCTTCCAACAGGAACTCAACGGTTTGCCTGCAGGGAACATATTCCATGGTGAGTTGACTACTTAAGCACTTTCGATGTAAAGTAAAAACAATCTCTTGTGTCAGGGTATAGTTCAAAGAACAAAAGACCGTTTTGCTCAATTGTGCAGGCAGCAGAAGTTATTTTTGTCTCTTGCCTATCATATTCACATTGTACAAGAAAGTCGTTTTGTTGAGGAGCGATTTGTTCTGCTGGGGCTCTTTGTGTAATTTTTGAACTGAAGACCACCACTGTGTTCTGGCATTGAAGCAAACAATGTACAGTCTTGAAAACAGCTTTGTGTTTTGCCCTATTTTCAAGGGGGCATTTGCTTTGGGTGTGGGAATTGATTTATGGGCCCTTTTGAGGCATTTAACCTCCTTCGAGAATGCCTGGTAAATGGATGTGTAAGTGAGGGGTTTTATCAGGTATGCCAGTCCTTTTCCTGTTTAGGGAACATGTGCTTGACCTGTTTTGGGTGCACTCTGCCATAATGATAAGTAGATGATGTGCATATTTTCAAAGCCTCTCTTTTTGCTGCTTGCTGCCATCTCTTTATTAAAAAGCTTTGCATGTTGGTGATGTCCTCTGCTGCTGCTGCCTCCTGTGTAATTAAGGAGGTCCAGTGGCAGCCTCACTGCATGGAAACACTTCTCCTGATAGCATTATTGTGTACAGAGTGTCTGTGCTTTCAGCAGTGACAGTGCATCACTGAGTTAAGTGAGTAACTTCTCTCTGTGATGGCTTAGTGCCAAAGAAATGCATTTCATGAAGGTGTGAATACGAACTCTGAAGTTGGTGATCAGTGTGAAATAATTTAAAAAAATTATAATTCTGTTAGGTGCCCTCATTTCCACTGAGGGTGACATTGAGGGTGACAAACAGTGTGTAGGCTCTTGGACCTTAACACCTCAAAAACTACAGGGCTGCCCATGACCAAATTCTTTGTTCTATTCTACTTTTCATTGTCAGATTTTTTTTCTGATTTTCTGTATACCCAAAATGTCAGCCCAGTGCCAGGCTCCTCAGTGTGTCTTGTGAATGTGTTCCCACTATCCATGGCAGGAGCATGTTCTGAGGCAGTCCCTGTACCTCTGCCCAGAAGATCTCACAAGGGCTTTTGCTCCATAGATTGTCCTGTTCTTGGAAGCCCATTCCACTTTCAGCACCCACAGCGCCTTACAGAAGGAGAGCTCCTCCACTTAACCAAGTGCTGTGTAATCAGTTATCTCCTTTCAGTGTGCTGTTTGTGGGAGGTGCAGGGGAAGGTGGCTGGGTTATGATTTGCAGGACTCCTCACCTGAGTGTTACTCCTCTGCTGGACGAGACAGTAAATGGCTGTTCCTAGTTCAATTTCCTTTTTCTCTCATGGTTTGCTCTTAAACCCTCTGCTGTGTGCCTGCCTGCCACTTCTTTTCCTGTCCTGAGAGCTCTACTCACTCTTCATTGCTCTACTCACTCTTCATTGCAGGAGAAAAACTGGGATCTTTGTTTCCAGCTGCTATTCAGCTGACATCTGAACATTGCAACAAGTAGTGTCCATCCTTGCTCTATTATTGTTCCTGTTTCCAAGATGTGCAAATCTTGATCTCCCCTTGAGTTATTTCCCCATCTCTCTCCCCTTTCTCACTCACGCTTGCTTCCTCCAATATACATAAGTGATACAACCATAATTAGCTTTTTATAATTGAGACACTAACCACATCTGTATTCATTTCACCACTTTTATAATAACTGATTTTTTTTCTCACCCTGCCAACATCCATGGCCTTCACATGTGCCTTTTTCTCCTCCCAGCATGTGACTGCAACCCTCGTGGCATCCAGACCCCGCAGTGTGACCGTGCCACAGGGCAGTGCATCTGCAATGAGGGGGTGGAAGGGCTGCACTGTGACAAGTGCTCCCGGGGCTACTCGGGCTTCTTCCCTGACTGCGTGCCCTGCCACCAGTGCTTTGCCCTCTGGGATGTGATCATCAGCGAGCTGGCTAATAGGACCCAGCAGTTCTTGGACAGGGCTAATACCCTCAAAATCACTGGAGTCACCGGCCCATACCAGAAGACGCTCAACACACTGGAGGAGAAGCTCACTGAAATTAAAACCATCATTGCTCAAAATCCAGCAGCCGAGCCCCTGAAGAACATTGGGAATCTCTTCGAGGAAGCAGAGTGAGTAGAGTTGTAGTTACATGGATAAGTCTGTCTTGGGAAGAAGTGGGAGTTGCGGTGAGCTGGGGTTTACTTGAGTGACTGATGTCCCCATGCTGGGCTGAGGGCACTCTGGCTGGGTGAGGGTGCTGTGGCTGCTGGAGCACCTTGCCATGCTCAGCACTGGCAGTGAGTGCCCTTCCCACTGGGCAGAAACCAGGGAGCAGAAACGTGGTGGGGCAGGCAGGAGCAGTGCAGCTGCTACAGGCTGGGCTGGGTTATCCTGCTCCCACTGCTCTCCAGGCAGCTAATTACCAGGGAGCCACTCATGCTTGCCTTGTGCTGCCCCAGGGCAAAGGACAAACACTGCTATTATGTGAGAGAATGAAGGGGGGGAGAGATTAAATTCCTGGATTTCCGCATGTAGCTGATGAGTTGGAAACTTGGGCTTCTTTCTGCACTCTGAGCACGTGTTGGGGGAAGCACCAGGTTTATAACAAGGATTGTTGCCTTTTTTCTGAGACTAGAAGCCTTGTATTTTCTTTTAGGGCTAAGCATACCAAAGATGGTAGTCTGGAGATGGGGCAGTCTAAGTAGGATTACAGAGGCTTTCTAACTCTGTCTGCAACTGCTCCAACTTGCTTGTGCGTTGTGAAGGGAACTGCACAAAGCAAAGGGGTGAGGATTAAAGCACAAATGTCTCAATTAGGAATAGTTTGTGTCCTACAGTTCCCCTCCCTCCTGCTAGAAAGCTGAAGGTTGCTGCTGCTTCTGGACGCTGTGCGTATTGAGGGAGATCAGAGCAGCTGAAGAGCTGCTTTTCCCTAACATTCCTTAGGTGTATCTGTTCTCACTCCTCTCTGGCTGTATAGAAAGTACTGGGCTTTGGAGGAGTCCTGGAAAACAGCAGGCTGTTGGGCTATTGAGAGAGCTGTAAATTGATCTTAGATCTTAAATACTGCCTTGATTCTTTCAGAATGAGGAAAGGCTTGGCTTGACGGGATCACCATGGATGGGAATAGCTTCCTATAACCACTTCTCTTCCACAGCAGCCTTGACATGTAACTCACTTGCTCTTCCTTTTAGGGTTATCCCACTAGCTAAAGCCTGCTCCATGGCTCACTGAGTGACTGCTTAGAGCAGGAGGTTTTCCTTCAAAACTCTGGTGAGGAGGGATCTGTACAGAAGAGTTTAAAGAATCCATTGTGTTAAAACTAAGGCTCCCCCCTCCCTGCTTCCTGAAGTTCAATTCTGTCTGATGAACTCGTAGTAATCAAAACTGCATTTGAGCTGTGTGGGATAGGAAGCAAATTATGTATGGATCATAGTAGTCAACTCTGACCTATGCGGTTGCCATGATACAAGAGCATTACTCCAGTCCTCTGGAATCTCCCTCCAGTTAATCTTACACAATGCAGCTGTTTTCTGAGCAATTTGGTGCTTTGGGTTTATTAATGTGCTGTAGATGAAAACGTAGGTTTGTATAATAAAGCAAACAAAACAGTGTTCTAAGTAGGCATGTTGTTACAAATCACTTGGAGCTCCACTGAGGGAGGACAGGTCCTGCCATGGGAGAAGCTGGGTACATCTCTAGCCACCATGCTCCAGTGAAGAATGAGGCATATGACCCTTCTTCCTCCCCATGTTGAGTCCTGTGCCTGTTTTACAGAAAGCTGACAGCAGATGTTACAGTTAAGATAGCTGACATAGAAGAAAACCTATCAGCCTTATCAGCAAAGAGCAATAGCACAGACATGGACTTGAGTGCACTGGAGACAGATGCCAAAAGTCTCGACCACATTGTGAAAGAGCTTGCAGAGCAGCTGGAGTTCATCAAGATCTCTGATGTTCGGGGTAAGTGTCACAGGGAGGGGGAGAAAGCAGCAGGGTGGCCAAAAATTTAATTAGTGCATAGGTTTATGTACCAGATTAATCTCCTAACCTGTAATAAAACACAGTTCCTCAGGGACAGGTTCTTTCTGTGCATTGGCAGAGTTGTTGATGCAGCAGGAATTTTTGCCCCCTCATCCGGTCTCTCTTCCTCTGCACATTGCAAAGCTGGCTCAAATTGTTGGGGCACAGAATCGTCTTAAGGTATCATGCTGAGCACATTGTAGATGAGACACAACAGAAGAAAGTGCACCACAGATTTCAAGATATGCCTGGACATTCCCCTTGCTCCCTTCAGTCTGTTAAATTGCTATTTCTGGGTGAAAAAAAAAAAAGAGCTTGTGGTAGAGGGTCCAGTTCTCCTGACCCACCCAAGCCTGGCATGTCCATTGGCACACTGAAATGGGCCAAGAATCAAAATTTGCTGGAGGAAGAGGAATGTCACCAAATTATTTGGAAATCTGGAAAGTTGACTTCAAAGAAAGTATTTATAATTTTTTAATGTGTTTCCTGGTTTGCAGGAAGTCTGAGATTGTTTCCAGTGAACATGGGAGATTTCAGACTGAAGCGAGTAGCATGTGGAATAGGGGAGCCCCTGACTTTTGGCATTCTGCAAAAGAAAGCTGCCCCAAGGTGCAGAGTATAGCCACCCCCATAGGGTCCCTCACACCCACATAAGGCCTCTCCAGGAGTTGTCCAAAATCAACAGTTCCATAAATCAGCATCTTTCATCAAGCAGTTGTTTCTTAGGAAAGCTCTGACCAGTTTCCAAGCAGTGACTCCATAAGCCAGACATCCCAGGGCAAACAATAAGAACTGGGGGGAATAAGGGAATCCTTAGAAAAAAGACTGTTCCCCTGAAAACCTTCAAAGGCCCTATCTCCTTTTGCCCTTAGGACAAGCAGAATTCAGTCACTAGGGTCAGAGAAAGGCTTAACTTCAAAGACCAGTTTGACACTCTCCACCAAGCAAAGAAGCAAACTTTTTTTCTACAAGAGGCCAAATTCTGTCATCCTTGCAGTGGCACAGCTGCCAAGGCCAGCGTTTTATTTAATGTGAATATCACTAGCCCTGATGTGTCATCTGCTAACATCTGTAGTATACATTACTTTGGGTTACTCAACAGAGTTCTCATAGCTCCCTCTGATTTCTGCAGGAGCCTTGGATAGTATCACCAAGTATTTCCAGATGTCCCTGGAGGCAGAGGAGAGAGTCAATGCCTCCACTGTTCACCCCGATAGCGCCGTGGAGCTGTCAGCACGAACGCGGCAGGAAGTGGAAGACTTAATCAATGAGAAGGAGGCCCAGTTCAAGGCTAAGCAAGAGGAGCAGTCACGCCTTCTGGATGAACTTGCTGGAAAGCTGCAGAGCTTGGATCTCTCTGAGGTGGCTGAGAAGGTACACAGCTGAGAATGGCTGGGATAAACCCGTAGCAGAAAGAGAGTCGAGTTTGTGGCGAAGCAACGGGCAGGGAGGAGCTGTAGGGCATGGCAGTGTGAGATGCGTGGTTGGTTCATGAGAAATGCACCTTGCTTGGTTGAGCAACCCCTCAGTTTTGGGGGCTAGAACTGGGTTGTTTAACTGGTGGGCTCTGACACTACTGGCTTTCAAAGACCAGCCTTTCATGTTGGTCTTCCTCCCACTCTTCCCAGCCCCAACAGAGCACCTGTTTTTGCATCACCCCTGTTCTAATCCAATGTTCTTTGCTAGGGATGGAGTTCCCACGTGCAGAAAAGTGTGGCAAATCTGCTGGGCTTGAGAGCCTCCTCTTCAGCCTATCCCAAGTTCAGTGCTTGCTTTCCCTAGGCTCCCCTCTTCCCTTCTGCAGCTCCATCAGATACACCCTGTGCCTGTACAGTGCCTGCCCAGGCTGCGCTCCTGCACATACCCATGGGCCTCAGCATCCCCCCAGGCTCATCCTCCTGCTCGAGACACAGCAGAATTTACAGGGAGCTGGAGTCAGAAGGGCATTTTCTCTGTTGAAGGTGCCTGCTCATCTGTAAATAGGATTAAGGATGGCTTTTTCTTGGGAGAAGCTGGGTGTTCCCTCAGTTTGTCTTTGAAGTTGGCCAGCTGCATTCAGTGAACAATCCCTGAACAACCCTGGGTGAAGGCAGGCTGCAGGGCACTGCTCATTAACTCCCCGGGGCAGGCCAGGCCTGTGGTAGAGAGTGAGTTCTTCACACGCTCATTGTCCCTTGTCCTTTACAACCAGTCATCCCTCCCACTCCCTCAGCCCTCCTTTTTTCCCTGAAGGCAAGAAAGAGACATCTTTCTGTTTAGTTTCCCTTCCCCTACATTCCTGCCCTGACTGTTCTTAAGAACTGAAATCTTGGGTAGATGTTTATCAAGGCAGTAAATACTGAGTGGCTTGGAGGTGTAATCATGAGACACACACACACACCTTTCTGCTTTCTAGCTACTGCTGGGTTACTGCCAAACAGGTAAGAGGGACTCATTTACACTTCACAGGAGACAGCTGCAGCTAACTTGGCTCAGCCCCTAGGTTTTCCCAGGGAGGTTTTTTGGCTGCAAAACCTGAGTTAGTGACTATCATTTGGCAAAAAGAGAGTTTGGGGAGGGCATGAAAAGGTAAAAGAGCCTCACAAGAACAGGGAATTTTCTAATTTTCCCTCTGGTTAAACCAGCTCCTGTATTATCTCATTACCAAACAATTGACCAAGCAGTAGATAACTCTCAGCACAGTGTTGCTGATAGAAATAGTTTCGCTTCTTGAAAAAAAAGTTTACTCTGAAATTTTGTGATAGAACAGTGTCCTACTCCAGCCCCCAGGCAAGGGAATGGAAATCAGGCTGTGACTGCTTCCCCTGTGTCCCTGCAGACGTGTGGCACTGCTCCGGGAGCCTCCTGTGCCGAGTCCAAGTGCGGGGGGCTGAGCTGTCGGACAGACGAGGGGAGGAAGAAGTGTGGAGGCCCCGGCTGCGACGGGCTGGTGACCGTGGCTCACAGTGCCTGGCAGAAGGCTATGGATTTTGACAGAGACATTCTCAGTGCATTAGCAGAAGTTGAGCAACTCTCCAGAATGGTAATACGCTAAATCAATTCTTAAGATAGTAAGAAAGAAAAGGGAAAATCTGTCTGTTGTAGCACAGACACTAATTGATAAAGTATGTGCTGGTTTTCTGCAGAAAATACTTCTTTTGGGTTGTGTAACTTCATCATGCTTGTAAATATCTTCAGAAAGGGAGCTTGCTAGAGTGAAGCTTCATGGATAACTAAACATCAGCCTGAGTTGTTTAAACTAGCACTGGTGGTATGGATCAGGGCCAGCTTCCAAGTGTTCTGTGAGTTTTATGAGAAAAAGCATTCCTTGTTAGTATTACTTCTGACTCCAGATGAATTGTTGTAAAACAAGCCCCAAAGCATAAGAAGATAAGAAAGCAAGCCTTCCATTTTCCTTTCTTTAGGTTTCTGAGGCAAAACAGAGAGCGGATGAAGCAAAACAAAATGCCCAAGCAGTTTTGCTTAAAACCAATGCTACAAAAGAGCAAGTGGACAGAAGCAATGAAGATCTGAGAAGTCTTATTAAACAGATTAGAGACTTCCTAATGCGTAAGAACGTTACATTTTAATTATATTTTAATTCTGGGTTTGTGAAAACCAGCCTTACATCTGTATTATCTTCCAGGAGTTAGCTCAACAGTTGTCATCATTCCCCCCACCTCCCTTAGACAGACTGCGTGTATGATGAAATCTTGAAACATGAGAAAAAACAAGAGAAAACCAAGATAATAAGAAAGTGAGAGCAAACTGTGACATGTTCTTGTGTGCATTTCAGCTGAGGCTTTTGTACTGCTGTACTTTGCCAAGTATGTCTGAAAGTTCTGGCTAGAAAGACAAAGTAGTATTAAAGGGGAAGGAAGTCAGAAACTGCATTTCTCTCTCTGTAAGAAAGCAAGTAAAGGTTAAATGAGAACCTTGTTTGCCAGCAGCCCATTCCTTGCCTGTTTGCTCAGGGCTGACTATGCTGGGAGCACAAATACATCTACGTGCAGCTGTTGGTTTTGTTTCCTGTGGGCTCAGGTCTTCCCCAGAGTGATGCAGCTGGGCACCAAGATCTTCAAATGGCTTCCAGGAGAGCTGTGCCAGCAGGGCCTATACAGCTGCTGGGCCTCTCCTGAGAGGGAATTTTCACCTTGGGAAGTAGCTTTAACACCTTGATTTTCCATAAAGCTGAGGGAGGAAGTTTTCTTATGATTTTCCTTCTTAAGGAAGCAGCTGAACAAGAATTTGAGTGCTGAGATGTGACAGAGAGAAGCTTTCACTCACATCTCTGTCATTTGTGTCCATCTGCTAGAAGACAGTGCTGACCTGGATAGCATTGAGGCAGTGGCTAATGAAGTGCTGAACATGGAGATGCCAAGCACTCCCCAGCAGCTGCAGGCCCTGACAGAAGACATTCGTGAGCGTGTAGAAAGCCTTTCTGATGTTGAGGTCATTCTGCAGCAGAGCGCTGGAGACATTGCCAGAGCAGAAATGCTACTGGAAGAAGCTAAAAGAGCAAGGTAGGCAGCCCTGTTCAATCTCATTGCATCAGAAAATGCAGTTTTAACTTTCCCTGATGTAAATTCTTATTCCTTCAGTAAGGGGGAAAACCAGCCCCCTTGTAGCATATGCTCTTTTGCCAGTTCCAAAGTAAGAGCATTTTTAGCAATAACAATCTTGCCCCACAGCAAAGGTGCAACAGATGTTAAAGTCACTGCAGACATGGTGAAAGCAGCACTGGAAGAAGCTGAAAAAGCCCAAAATGCAGCTGAAAAAGCCATCAAACAAGCTGATGAAGATATTAAAGGAACTCAAGACTTGCTGACTTCGGTGAGTTCTTTATGAGTATTTCTTAACATAATAGAAACAGCACCAAGTCTGATGCTTAGAAACTGATGTAAAATGCATCTAAACTGCATCATTCCTGCCTTCACATCTACTTTTGAGTGAGTGGGACAGATGCTAGGGGACTTTTTGATACAAACCAAGCCAGACAGCAACAACAACAAAAAAACAAAACAAAAAACCCCAAACAAACAAACAAAAAAAAACACCAAAAGGCTTTTCTCACCCCATATCCTGCACTGGCCAAGTTAAATGAGCAGGGCTGTAGCCCTCTAAACCAGCAGGTCTGACAAGACCCCTGGCAAGCCGCACCTGTCAGCCACACTGGTTGTGTATTGGTGTGCTCAGTGTCATCCACAGTGCAGCACCAGACTAAAATAAACAAATGCTAGATTGAAGTGCCAAATGCTACAATCTTGTCAGATAAAGTATCCGCAGACTTCATCTCAAAGCCCTTATGAGACCACAGTGCTATCTATACTTATGAAGCTTGGGCCACTTTAGAAGCTTCACAAGTCCATTATCACATGATGGAGTCAAATGTCTGAACTTTTGTCAATGGATTAGTCAACTCTTGCGTGTATAATGCAATCAAATACTTTTTGACAATATTCCTTAATGCTTGTGCAGCCCCAATGTGCCCATTCTCAAGCACTGAGCTTTTTCACCCTGACTGCAATGCGCCATTTTTAGTAAAACTAAAACACTGCTTTTAAATCAGATATATGGACACAAATTAGTTAGTTGAGCAAGGTTTATGGAGAAAGTTTAGTGTTATATCCATTGTCTTTTGAAAGTCTAACTCTCATTCTTCTTTCTCTTAGATTGAATCTGAAAATGCAGCATCTGCAGAAACACTGAACAATGCCACCTTACGTCTGTTTGAGCTAGAGAAGAGTGTTGAAGACCTTAGGCAAAAGGCTGCTACAAATTCAGGGAATGTGGGAGATATAGAAGACAAAATTATTAGTGCAAAACAAAATGCTGAAGAAGTTCAAAAGGTGAGAAGCTTAGGAACAATCCTAAAACTCCCCCAGGTTTGGCTAAAGGGAGATCAATGAATACACGTGATCTGTCACATTTATTGTTCATATTCTGGGGGTAGAAAATACTCCAACATTTATGCTCTTAACAAAGATAGCAACTTTTTACTCTGGTATCAGATCCTGAGAGAGATTTATTGGGAAGTTGTTGGGCTCTGAAATAGCTGCAGGAAACCTGTCAGCCTTTCACAGATAGGTTTCTGTTCCTTAGCTTTACTATATTTAACTGAAATTTTTTTTTTTCCTACTTGTATAGAGTATTTATGGTTCTATGACAATCATAGGTTCAGGACAAACAAACCAGAATTTGGTATATACAGAATCAAACAACAGGAAAAATAATTATCTTAGCATAAAACTGAAGTAATTGCTAAATATCAGAGATGCACGACTTTTCTCTGTGAACATATGGCATTACTCCCAATGTTTGCTACACACTTTTGTAATAGCAAAAGAATGTTCATTAACAAAACAATCAACCAGTCTGCCAAAGGAAGTTTCATTGCTCCCATCTCTTGTCTGTAGTTAGCCTACCACTCTCCAGAGAGCCATTTTCTGGCAGGAGAGCTGCATTATCCATCAACTCAACAATATCCAAACACTAAGTAGAATTTCAGGTGCTGTCAAGTAAACACAAGAGAATTCCAGTGCTGCTATGGTTTTTTATCTTGTTCAATGGTTGAATTTAGTTGGGCCATAGGACTTCTTAATCTTAACCTCACAACAAAAGCACAGCTGAGAAACCAGCCTCACGACTTTCCCAGCACCTTCACTAACACCAGCTGGGCAGCTAGTTCAGTTCTTGTTGCTGAAAGGGTAGCAAGGCTATTCCTCCCCAGATGCAAGCACTCAGTCAGGAGCAGTGCCAGGTGTAGCTCTCCAGCAGTTCTGGGGGCCATGGCTTCCATTAGTTACAGAACCCTGTAACTGAATCCCATAAATCTCTGCCAAGCGCCAGTATTGAAGCTGTAAAACAGCCACAGATCTGCAAAAGAGCAACTGATGAGTCTTCACCCCAGCTCTTAGTCTTGGACAGAAAGTAGGAAATATCCTGACACCGTTTCTGCTTTTGTTAAGTGAGCTCCCAGCATAGTCTCTCCTGGCAGCTGGACTAGTGAAGGACAGAGGGAGGAAAGGCCAACTCCCGCTGTATTGGCTTTGTGTGAGCTCCATCTTGTGCTTGAATTCGGAACAGGTGCTCAACAGCGAGCTCAGCGGCAAGTACAGAACGGTGGAAGAGCTCATTGCCAGGAAGACAGAGGAGTCGGCCGAGGCCAGGAGGAAAGCAGGCATGTTGCAAGATGAAGCTAAAGCCTTGCTGGCTCAAGCAAACAGCAAACTCCAGCTGCTCAAAGGTAAGGCTGTTCTGAGGAAGTAATTTGGCACCTCAGAACGTGAAGCAATTTCATGCTGTTAAACCAGCTATTCATTAGCAGAAGGGGAAAAGAAAAGGTACTTTTTTGTTACTGAGGCTTGATCTGCTTTCCTTATTCTTATGGACATAATACCGTCTTTTGAAGCAAATATTTCTATAGAAAAAGCTGAAACTTTAGGTGAGACACAAACTTCTGGTGGGGCACCTCTCACTGTCCCCAGAGCCACCACAGGGAAGGAACAAAACTACTCTGCTCAGGACAAGGACTCGTCTGTTCCAGCTAGACCCCCATCTCCAAACAGTACTCCCCTCACCCCACCCTGGAAAGCTCTTAAAACAAAAGCTAATCAGGATACAGGAGCTCCAGTTCACAGATTAATTTAACATTTACTGTTGACAAAGTTGATTGAGCCAGAACAAGGCAATCTACCCCTTGCTACCAGGGACAGAATTAAATTTTCCTTCTGGTTTTACTAGGCCAGGAATTAATTCTTCCCCTCTTTGCTACTCCTGCACAGTTACTGCGACTTGCTGAGTAGTCTTAATAATTACAAGCCAAAACATTTCACAGTTCTGTAAAGGCCACCATAGAGCAAAGAATGACAATTATTTTAACACTCAAAATACGCTTTTGGATTTTCACCTTTGGAAAATAACTTCCTTGTTCCTTTACATCCCTATGTTAAGGAAACAAAAATGTGGCATTCCAGCCTTTCTTGATTTGGGGGGGTTTGTTTGTTTTTTGGTTTTGTCCTCCAATCAGAATATGTTCCACAATAGAAATAAATTTGAATAGCAGTTTATCCATAACTATAATGATTTACATGCATTAAAACAATGCCAATTAAGCTGTCTTTTTCACCTTCCTTTGCCTACAGATTTGGAAAATACATATGAAAACAATCAGAAAGTTCTGGAAGACAAAGCCAAGCAGTTGGTGGAGCTGGAAGAGACAGTTCGCTCCCTCTTACAGACAATCAGCCAGAAGGTTGCTGTTTACAGCACTTGCTTATAAACAGGAGTGGCAAGTGCTTGTGTTCAGGATGGGTTTTACAAGTATTATACTAGTTCTTTTTGACATTACACTAAGACCTGATAAGGTGAACAGGTTTTATATTGACTTTAAAGCTACAGAACCAAAGAAAAGTAACTTTTTGATGTTTAAAATAAACAGTACTTTTGTATCACTGTATGTACCTAGTATGACTCATTAAGTTCCTGCCTATTTTCAGTAGCTGCAATGGTACATCAATTAATCCTTTAGCAAGTCTTGTTCTTCCACTGGTTAGAGGTCTAATAAAATATTGACTTGAGCTATGTAATTCTAAAGAAGGGTTACTATTACTATAAAACATAATATGGTGACTCAGACCAAATTACCAGTGAATGAAGAAATACCATCCACATGTAATTAGTTATGCCACAGCACTCAAAAAGGATTGTGTACCCCCTGCACGATACCCAGTTAGGCCTAAGACTACTTTCATGTCACTGATTATGAAACATTTGATATGTAGAGTGAAAACAGAGGTCAGCACTGAAAGTATGACTGCACCAAGTTTATATGATAATCCAAGCCTGGACTCACAAAATAAGCAGAGTTGGAAGGGCAATAAAGGGCCATCGAGTCCAACTCCTGGCCCTAAACAGGACACCCCAAGAGTCACACCACGCTCCTTAGAGCACTGTCCAAAGCCTCCTTGAACTCTGTCAGATTTGGTGCTGTGACCACTGCCCTGGGGAGCCTGTTCCAGTGCCCAACCACCCTCTGAGTGAAAAACCTTTTTCTAATATCCAACATCAACCTCCCCTGACACAATTTCAGGCCACTCCCTCAGCACTGGTCACCAGAGAAATCCATGTCTGCCCCTCCTTCCCCTCATGAGGAAGCTGTAACTGCAGTGAGGTCTCTCCTCAGTCTCCTCCAGGCTGAGCAGACCAAGTGACCTCAGCCACTCATCCTATGCCTTCTCCTCAAGGTCCTTCACCATCTTTGTTGCCCTCCTTTGGACACTCTCTAATAGTTTAATGTCTTTTTTATATTGTAGTGCCCAAAACTGCCCCCAGCACTCGAGACGAGGCCACCCCATTGCAGAGCAGAGCAGCACAATCCCCTCCCTTGCCCAGCTGGTGATGCTGTGCCTGATGCCCCCAGGACATGGGTGGCCCTCCTGGCTGTCAGGGCACTGCTGACTCATAATTCAACTTTCCACTGACCAGGACGCCCAGGTCCCTTTCCACAGTGTTGCTTTCCAGCCTCTCATTCCCCAATCTGTCCATACATCCAGGTGCAGAATCTGGCCCTTTCCCCTTGCTGAACTTTCAGTGGCTGGTGACTGCCCAGTTCTGTAATTTGTCAAGGTCTCCGTGCAGGGCCTCTCTGCCTTAGAGGAACTCAACAGCTCCTCCCCGTTTTGTATCACCTGCAAACATGCTTAGTAGCCCTTCCTGTCCTGCCTCCAAGTCAGTAATGAAGAGCTCAGGACTGAAGATGGAACCCTGTGGATCCCCACTAGACACAGGTCACTACTCTGATGCCACCCATTCACTGTAACCCTTTGTGCCCGACCTGTGAGTCAATGATCCAGCCCTGTGCTGGACATTCTGTGCAGAAGGATCCTTAGAGAGACAGTATCAAAAGCTTTGCTGAAATTCAAAAAGGGTATATCAACTGGCTTCCCTAACCAGCTATGTGAGTTATCTTGTGATAAAAGGAAATCAGGTTTGATAAGCAGGTGTGATCATGAAAATCAGGACAACTACAGCAGGATACAGCACCACCTGAGCAAACTGAAGGGCATTATGATTAAATAAATAATTACCCCTAAGCTCCAGAGATTACAAACAGCACAACAAAAAAGAATTCTTTGAAGGAATTGATCATCACAGCAGTATCATGCACTGCCAGTACACTCAGCAGCTGCTACAAAGTGCCAATTTGGCAGCACTCAAGCCTAACTGCCATGAGACCATTGACAGGGGGCTGAGCAGCTCATTTTACTTTTACACTTTTTTGTACACTTAACTAGAATGGGAATGACAGCAAGAGAAGTAACAAAAAATAATTTTAAGGCCTTGATTTTTATTTTGAAGTGTCTGGAAAACTCAGTCTCCAGTACAAACTTAGAAGTATTATTGGTTATAAGTTTCCCTGGCTTTTCAAACTTCATTTAACATAAAATGAGATACAAACCTCTCTAACTGATGAACTTCAAGAATGAATTGCAGTAAGACTGCTACAAGCATTCAGGGGGTGGAGGGAATAGACACAAAACTGCTTCTGAAAGAGCAAGGCTTCTGTAAAGAACAACTTGCAAATCACATGATTAACACTTAACATTTACCTTTGTTAAGTTAAAAGTGATTCTGAAATGCCAAGATCTACTGGAAGAATCAAGCTTTTCTGCTCTGTTGTCTCACCTTCACGTTCCATTCAGCAGCTTCCTACTAACACCTGAAAGCAGATCCACATTAATTCACTAACCCAGCATACCCATGAATCAGATGGTGATAAGCTTAATGAGGTGATACGGTTTAACCCCATCTACATTTAAAGTAGGAGTTAAGAAAATAAATCACAATGAAGAAGAGTATCACTGGTGTTTTACTGATTAACTGATATGGTAATGCTGGCATCTATCTCTATCACTCACTATGGATAATGGATCAATACTTGAAGAAGAAGCTATAAAACAAGCTAGAAGGATACAACCATCTTGTCTATACAAAAAAACAAAAAAAGCACAACCTTCTGAATGTGCATTTCTCATTCCACTGGCATAATGAAAAAGGACATGCACAATACCAGCAGGTATTAAGGTTTTCTTCAAGGCAGAAGAGCCTGGCAAATGAAGAAATGGCACCTTGGAAAAGAAGCTAAAATTAACTACTGGATTTGGGCATTCTCCATACACAGGTTAAAGATCTTCCAACAATGCCATCTGTTTGTGAGTTTGCTCACATAATCAACAACCTAGACACTACAAGGATCCAATAAACAAACAAAATCCAAAAAGACCCTCCAGCCATGTCAAGTATTTATTAAGCTCTCTTGCTACAGAAGAGACAGAGAGAACAAAATAGAAAACAGAAGAGAAGAAAGTATGTCTTAATTGTGTGGAGAGCTGACACTGCAGCCCTTACGTGTGGAAGGTGCAGAATAACCCTCATGTCATAGCATTTAACAGCAAACACTGCTTCACTACCCCGTTTTAGTATTTCAAGTTTAAGAGAGCTGGACAACAGAAGCTTTAAAACCAAAAAGGACTAGGTAGCAGTACAATGAATTTGTCTTCAATTTTTCATTTCTCAATCAGCATTCAGTTTTTCCCCTTAAGAGTTTTCAATATGAAAACCTGATGTGGAGAATCACACAGACAGTAATTTTCTCTTTAAAAAGTGAGTGTAATTTTAATTGATCTACACAAGCCCCTCTTCTCCCAACATCCCAGCACTACCAGGTCAAAACAAGTTTTGGTATTCATATGTAAGAAGTAGGTTAAATACCAAAGTTAATCCCTTCAGAAGGAAACACATTTTTGTGCGAAAGTGACAGTGGCATTTTAAGTGCCAGTATGCAACTGGTTTATTGTAACACTACTTCAAATAAGAAAATACAAGGTATGCTGGACAATCATCCAGAGTTCTGACCAGCACACCTGATAATCCCATGCAGCAGCAAAATGTTTGGTTTCCAAAAAGAGAAGAGTTCTGTCAGGCTGCTTTTCTGCAACATTCATTGTGTAAATAAACATGTAATTTTAAGTATTTAATTTACAGAGACAGGATAATTCCACTTGTTCCAAACTCTACTTGTTTAAATATCTGATGTTTAAAATTAAGATTTTCACTTAAGTCAATCCTAAAATCCTCAGATTCAGCCTTCCATAAGGGCCCACAGTCCATTTTCAGAGATGTACTATAGATGTACAAAGATCTGCACTTTCATTTTAGAAGTTGATAGCTTTGCCAAAGGATGCTGCTAGATTTGCTTCCCTGAAGGCTTCTGACACTGTCTGTAGGGAGCAAGCACAAAAGTTACAAGACATTGATAGCTACATGGAGTAACAGCATGTTTGTGTAAAGGTGTTCAACAGCCCCTTTAGAAAACACTTACTGGATGGGCATGGCAAACTCTGGCTACATCTTCACATGATGCTCCATATTCCATAGCAAGGGCAGCTTCATTCACCATTTCACCAGCACCCTGTAATTTAATGGTACTTGCAATTAGCACAAATTCTTATGCAGTTGTCCAGGCTCTGCTGCAGCAGTAGCAGCTTATAAATAAGCATTTTCAGCTAAAAAAGAGAAGTTATGTTTTAACTAGCACTTCATCTGTGCTACAATGCAAGTAATGTACTCTATTTGGTGATTGTGATCAAACCTAGCATAAATCCAAACATTAATGAGAGTATTTGTTCTCTCATTCCTGAGAGTTGTGCACAAGCTAGGCATTTTTCCATGAAAGGAAGCCTACCCAAAACTTCAATGCTTCCCTGAAAAGTTAAAGAGATAACTAGATCAAAAAAAGGGCATGTTACTACACTTACAACTTCATTTTTATTTGCTGTATTTATGCATATTTACTAACAGAATATAAATTTGAGGAGTCAAAAATAGCTAAATCTCCTCTCACATTTTTAGCACTCAGATCCACAACCATAAGATTTTTCCCCCAGTCCTTTCCCAATGAAGAAAATGAGATCTGCTGTTATGAGACAAAGTTGTGCTTCCTTTAAGGCATGTAGGTTTCTAAATTACTACAATTGCAAGAGAAAGTAAGTAGCATAGAATGTTATTGAGAACAGTTTGTTGTTTCTCTTAAAGAAAGCTATACACAAACATGTATGGAAGTGTTTCTGCAAACATATTTTGGAAAAAAAATATTTACAGCTAAAAAACAAAACAGAGAAAAACTAGGGTCTAACTTTGACCAAAAAAACCCAAAAACCTCCTAGACAGGGGACATGCCAAAGGTTTTTTCACTCTAAGTTCCATAAATTACCAACCCCGCATTTGGTGACTGCAGCATAAGATTACAACCCTTGCTGAGGTCTTTAGTTGGAGAGAAGGGGAAAAAGAAAACACCAATGAAAAAGACAGTCTTTTCAGCTCCTTCAACTTCCAAAATTTGAATCAACAATTTCTGCTGTTCTCTCAAGTATTTGGCAGGATTCATAAAAACACAAGGGAACCCCCCCCCAAAAAAAAAAACAAAAAAAAACCCCACAACAAGCACCATCACCAAAAACCTCACCACACAAAACTTGTCAAAAAACCAAATAAATAACTATAGCAATTCAAGAGGAAAAAAAAAAGCTGGGCTTTTTTTTTAGTTACACCTAAGTAACTAAAAAGTAGGATGGAGGTCAGGGGTGCAGAACAGAACTGTAAAAAAAATATGGTGAACTCAAACCCTCCTGTTTACAAACACCACTTCTAACTCAACAACTATACAACACTAAATAAAAAGAACATTACAAGGCTAAGAAAGCACAATTGATGATACTTACTGAGCCTAAAATGTGAGCACCCAACATCCTGTCTGTAGACTTTTGACTAAGTATCTTCACCATGCCATCTGTGTCAGCATTTGTCTTTGCTCTACTGTTCGCAGCAAATGGAAATTTCCCAATTTTGTATTCTACACCCTGCAAAACAGATGTGTTACTGAGTGACTGACCAACAAGAACAATGTAACCAACTGTTACACACATTAAGAGAAGCAATGCAGAACTAAAACAGGAGACACAGGAATGTACATGAACTATCATTGTAAATGGTTTAAGAGTGTACAGAAAAAAGATTAATTTGCAAATAAACAATATTAATGTCACAGAATTCAAGTTATTAAAGAGAACTGTGGTTCTTGGGAGAGTGGCATGCACAAGAGCATCATTCACTCACATCCCCTAAGCAATAAATTCAAATCCAGAAATTTGGATAAAGTAGCTAGATAAACAACTAGAGAATGAAACCAAGCTCAAAGTGGAAAAACAATTTTTGCTGGAAAAGAAAACAAACAGTACCTCTTCTTTCAGCTGTTCTTCTGACTTGCCCACCCAGGCCACTTCAGGGTGAGTGTAGATCACAGAGGGAACGCAGTTATAGTCAATGTGAACCGCTCCCCCAGCCATGCCTTCTACACAAAGAATGCCTTCATCCTCAGCTTTGTGGGCCAGCATGGGTCCAGCAACTACATCACCAATAGCATAGATGCTATCAGACCAATGAAACAGAATAAGACACTGTTTAAAAACATCCTAGCACACCTGGGCTACCTTACAAAACAGTCTGTTTGAAACATGTTACTGAAAACTCTAATCAAAACAGATTAAAATACTTCATTTTAGCAGCTTCCACAGAATGACCACACTTCAAGAGGTACTTAGTGACATGAAATAGTGACTTTTAAATTACAAAACTTCAAAGGCTGACTAAAAATTTTTATGTACTGAAATGATACAGATATCTTGAGTTTCCTTTTCAGAAAAGGAAAATATGTTGTTATTAAAAAACAGAAGTGCTTTATTAAATTAAACTTTACTTTTAAAGTGTTTTGCATTTAAAAAAAAGGAAAAAAATTAGTCTTACTTACTTTGGAATCTTGGTTTGGAATCTGTTGTTGACTGGAATTCTCCCCCTCTTATCAAGTTCTATTCCAATTTCCTCAAGACCTAGATTTTTTGTAAAAGGACGCCTACCAATGCAAACTAGGAGCACATCACAAGTTATTACTTCTGCCTTGCCACCAGCAGCAGCTTCAACACTACAGCAAAACAAGAAGCAAAAATGCTAAGCTGTAAACTTGTAGCCTTATCTCTCTCTGGCTAGTAACCAATATGACCCAAGATGATGATCTCCTGGCTGGGTCTGGCACCCAAAGCACTTCACTCAGCCTGCCCCATGCTTCCTCCTTGCAAGAGTTCAGCAGTGGAAGAGGGAGGAAGGGGCAACACCTCTTACTACATCTCCTAACAATTGTCAGGGAGAAAATCAGGGTGTATTTTCAACAGCAAATAACATGATCTGATAGGATCAAATCTGCACAGCAAAGTCATTGCTGCTGAGTACTTGCCACCCCAAGTATACATACTCTGTATATAGTATATATACTTTGGGGTGGGGTAGGGCCATGTATTCTGAGCAAGCTTTCTTCTGGCCCAGGAACCAAACACCTGTTAGCAGCTGCCATGCATCCCATGCATCCCTCAAGTGCATCTTGTCTTTAATTGCACCCAGAACAAGTTCAGTTCATGTACTCTGAGAGCACAAGAACCAAAGCATGGGAAGTGAGGATAATTGGAAGTGTGTTTCAGAAGCATACTCTGAACCAAAATGATACCCTAAAAGTAGAAACAGACTACATGAGAGATCCAACAAGCATCAGCATGGCACGCAAAGAAGCCCAAATCCTGAACCTTTAGAGTGACAGACGACAGGCTGTCCCAAGCTACAGTGATACAGCAAGTAAAAGTCATCCTAGTAAGTCTCCAGTGAAAAAACATTTAAGTTTGTTTTTGTGAAGTAACATCAAGCAATTTTTTAAACAACAGTTTCTGCAGAGAGAATCCATTAACACAAACAGAACTAGTGCATACTTATGGACTTCTACAAAGCAAATTTGCTTTATGTGTTTCTATATTAACTGTTCGTGTATAAAACTTCAAAGGTCTTGAAGAAGACCATTAAAATAAACTCTCTGGGTAGTTTCATTTATTTCCGTTCAAGAACAATAATATCTCTGCCAGGCTTATCCTAAGACAAGATGACCTTCCAGTATGTAATGGAGAATTAATGGCTTGGAATTGACTGTACGAACAATCGTGGTATTTATGCTAGTTATACCAGAAGCAAATATCTTCCATGAAAATAATGATTTAGAGTTCTGTTTTTATTACTGAATTCACTATAACAGTGGTTTTATGCCAGCAAGCCCTCAACTCAAGTCAATGGAACCTCCCCTGTATAAGCAATTTAGGACTTAATAAACCCAAAATTATGAGCTCTTTAAGCTGTTAAAGAAGGACAAGCATTTAATTTCTTTAACTAATAATCTTTTTTAACTAAAGAATTAATTTTCATTCTTGCTTAAAAATAATATCAAACTGTATTTTTAAATAGGTTTGATGGATTGGGAGGAAGAATATATTTTGCATTCCTTTAATTTTATGTTTTTATGTTAAACACTTACGCTACATCTATTTTTCCATCTGGTCTCTTGGTAGCACCAGTAACTTTGGTGTTCAGTTTAAACTTGAATCCCTGCTTCTGAAGAATACGTTGGAAGTTTTTAGAGATCTCCATGTCAATTCCCATGCCCCCAACATGGCCCATGAACTCAACAGCTGTCACATCTGCACCAAGGCGCTGCCAAACTGAGCCCTGCAGGTAAACAATACAGGTAAAAAGAGTTTTTTTCTGAAAAGCAAACTTCAGATACTTTTACTCTAATATTTACAACAGACTGTAAACTCTTCTAAAGCAGGATAACGTGTAACAGCAAACTGATCAGTTTCTACAAACATAACGTAAAATAAATCAAGTTAAACTTTCCCCAGCCTTACCAGGAAAAGATGTATCATTGTTTACTTGCAGACTCAAAACTTCCATGACTGAATTCAGGGAATTAGGCTTTTAAAGAAATAGCTAACAAAATCACCAAGTATAACTCATGTATGTTTCATACTATAGGTATAGAAGAAATTAAAAATCAAAGAATCTGAAAGGAAAACCCAAAGGGAATTGCTTGTAGTGCTCTAATACCACTACTAATTAATCAAAACAATACCACATTAAGGAAGATCTACACAACAAAATGGAGCCTCTGCTGGTCCTGTCTGTATTTATAACCTTAACCATGATCATCAGTCTCACCAACAAAACCCGTGTACACCCTATTTACCTACAGTTACCCACATCGACCCAACACAGAATTTCACTTTGCTTACTCTTTCCCAGCTTAATGGTCAGCAGGTTAAGCAACCACTTGGCAGATGGGCACAGCTTCAAGCAGCTGCAAGACCAGCAAATATAAATTCTTTTTGAAACACGTAGGTGTGTGGTAAAAGGACTCAAGACCACAATGAACAACAAAGTCTCCACGCTTTTGGCTGATAGGATATGCACTACCAGATCACATCAAACATCTCTTGAGATTTAACTGCTAAATACAGGAATTCATCCTATCCTGGCATTCCCTCACATCCCTACTCCTCCAAAAGAGAAAAATAAATATATAAGGCCCGGGATGTTGCTCTCTAATTTCTTTGTTTATCTAACCAGCTGCAGAAGTACTGACCCAACAAACACTTATCCCAGCTTTTCTGGTAAAAAATAGAGCTAGCAGGCTATGAAGTCTGAACAGATTGACTACAACTCACTGAACTGCTGAAGCACAGCAAAACCATCAAATACAATCAAAAAAATCCACCCTTTTCCTTTACAAATTAAAGGTCAAGTGGTTTAAATATCCTCTCACCAGTTCCACACCAATGACTCCTGCACCAATGACAACCATCTTTTCAGGAACTTTTTTCAGTGACAGTGCACCAGTGGATGACACAATGTTATCTTCATCAATCTAATGACAAAGAAATGCACAAAGGCAGGTTTACAATCTCTTTTACATATTATTTTTTACATATTATTATATGTATTTCGTATCTTTTATATATAGTATTACAAAACACACAGAATGTGAAGTGCAATTAGGTGCAAACCATTATTACACATTAAATTGCATGGCTATGAGACACTGAAAAGGAAGTAGAATTAAGTTCAAATACATACAGTAATTCCAGGGAAGGGAGCAACTTCTGACCCTGTGGCTATGAGTATGTTCTTCGTGTTGATAACTTGTGTGCTGCCATCTTCTTTAGTTGCAGTGACTTGGTTTTTGCCAGTTATTTTTCCAAACCCAGGTACATGTACAACCTTTAGTAATCAGAACACAGTGAAGTCAGGTTCAAATAAGTTAGGCTACATTTCACCTGATTCTCACTAATACTTAGAGATGCTGCTAAAACATCTCTCTGCATCACTACTTGGTACAAATCACAAAGTAACTATACTAGTAGGAATAGGAATGGTATACTATTTCTTTAAGCAGATTAAGAATGAAGGCACTAGGCATTTAAAAGTTTTCTGGAAGAGAAGCATTCAAATTCTGCCCTTGTCATATCAGTCACTCTAATTTATGTGGCAATGTGGAAATGTAAAAAGTAAGAAATTCAGATTAAAAAAATGGATATACCTCAGTATATAATCCAAACTAACCTTGTTTTGTTTAAATAAATGAGCAATTCCACCTGTTAAGGCCTTCACTGCACTACTCTTCTGTTCCATCATCTTCTCTAGATTCAAACGGATTCCTGTAACTAAAGTTAAAGCAAAACAACTTACATCAAGCATTAAAACAACTTGCATCAAGCATTGTAGAGCATTAATGTTAAAGGAGGTGTAACCTCAACACAGTTAACAGCTGGCACAGAAAGATGCGTTGAATGGCCCTACTAAATGCTGAAGGTTACATTCAACAACTGCTATGCTGAAAATCAATACTGCACTTTTCAACTATCACCTATCTATCCATTATCCAGAGTTCAAACAGCAGACACGTTCCCAAGCCTCCAAATGACAGATAAAGGATATTATTAATAACTCTAAAAGCTTTCTGACCAGAAAACCATACTAAACAGATTTGAAAGATTAAATTTACTTCTTGGTGGAAACCACTTATGAACAAGCAGTGAGAGCTCTTCACTCACTTTCAATTCCTCTATTAGCAAAATCTTTTCCATGGGCCAAGTGATACAGATGCGAGTTGTTCAGCAAGGCCTAAAACAAACATACAAAAATGTGAATTTGGACATACAGTCACAAGAATATTTATTATAAGGAAAAAGATTTATACTATTTGCAAAATGCTCTCACTATTGTTTGACATTTACATATTTGAAAAGGTGTATTTCAATCACAGAAATTGTACACAGTAGCTCCTACTGAAACATTCAATGAAGTTACACACTTTACATAGAAATAGAAAACAGTTAAATCAACACCTATCCTTTTTGCTCGTTTCACCATAGAAACTGATAATTACTCCTCAGAGATTAAAAAAAAAAAGGAAGAGACCAAGGAGAGGAAGAGAAAGATAACTGTGACTGATTACCAAAGAGAAGATACAGAATAACCGGATGAGGAAAATCTACACTAAAATGCCTGTTAAGATTTTAGCCTGTGTAGACATATATGAGTTAAATTTTGAGGTTTTGTGCTACAGTTTCTATAACTGCACAGCCAGCCAAGCTGAAGCTGGATGGCTTGGAGCTAGCTCAGGTACATGGATCTTCCAAATTCACAGATAAAATTAGAATAGTTTTTATACTGATGGCTAAAAATTAGTAGCTTCAAATTCAGAAGCTCAATAATTGTATTTTGATTAGAGATAACAACACAGTTAAGGCAGGATCTTACTAAGAAAATTGATTATTTTGTTATAGCCACCCCAAATACGAAATTATCTGTATCTTTGCAAGGACAACAGCGTGAGTTTGCACAGACTTAAATCTAAAGCAGGCACAGTAAAAGATTCAAAGGGCATTTTGAAATACTTGCCTTATCTACACGTTTGTGTAAAACTAATAGTATCAAAATAAGATAATTCCATTTTTATCAACTGTTTTTAAAAGTAATTTCTCTACTTCACATAACTGTCACAGCACCAAATCTGTAACATTCACATTACTTAAAAGATGCAAGCACTGCTTAAGAGCTTAGCAACTAGAAAGGAAAAAAAATCCATGCCCAAGGTATTATTTTGGGTGGTTTTCTGGAAAGGAATATTTGGATAATTTGTTACTGCCTTGGTGTAGACGGCCTACATATCCTTTTAAGTTTACTGCAATTCAAACGAATTCTAGATAGCATTGAAGTTTAGCCATAGGTTCAGTAGTATTTTCATAAGAAATCTAAAAGATAAAAAAATAAAAGGGTACTTGAGAAGTTCGTTAAGTAGATCCTAGCAGAGTTTCAAACTTTCAAGGTAACACTGTGTGGATTAACATGTTTCATTGGTGCTTCAATATATTAAGATACTCTGAACCTCATTAAAATGATTACTAAAGTGTTTAGAAAAAATAATGTAAGTTTTTTTTAAAACGTAGTATTTATACTGCATTTTCTCCTTCCACGCTAATGGAACCTCTTGAGCAAAAGGATTAGAAACAGCAACACAGTTAGGAGGGATCTTGTTAAGAATATTATGTATGTTACTACAGCCTTCACAAACCTGGCGTTAGCACGGTCTTC
Organism: Euphonia xanthogaster; assembly: GCA_034509185.1. Classification (NCBI taxonomy): domain Eukaryota; kingdom Metazoa; phylum Chordata; class Aves; order Passeriformes; family Fringillidae; genus Euphonia; species Euphonia xanthogaster. Next base: position 13,747,751 of record JAYDZK010000056.1, on the reverse strand, counting down.
CTCCACCTGCTGGGTCATATTGAGGCAGATTCCCCAGCAACAGCACTGCTCTTACAGAAGGCCAAGGTCTGAAATTACTTTAAACTAGATTCACAATGTCAAATAGGAAGCTCTTACTAATTTCTTCCTGCTTCTCCTTTCTTTCAGAGTGCATGTGTTGGACTCAGCTCTTTCTCTCCCCATCTGTATTACTCCACACAAGCGCCACCAGCCTCACCCTCCAGGCCATTCTTACATCTACATCCATCTTGAGAAACTCCTTCCTAATCTCCTTCCAAGTGAAGCACACCATGTCAGCTGCTTTTAATGAAAACTCCTTCCTAATCTCCTTCCAAGTGAAGCACAGCACGTCAGGTGCTTTTAATGAAAACTCCTTCCTAATCTCCTTCCAAGAGAAGCACATGTCACCCGCTTTTAATGAAAACTCCTTCCTAATCTCCTTCCAAGTGAAGCACACCATGTCAGCTGCTTTTAATGAAGCTATGACAAACATGCACACTTACCTTGGATGGAATACATCCAACATTCAAACAGGTTCCCCCTAATGTTGCATTTTTTTCTACACAGACAGTCTGATGAAAAAGAACAGAGGGGAAAAAAAAGAATTTTTTAGTAATACTCTGCCACCATTTCCTTATAGGCTATCTCACAATTTAGAATTGATAACAAAGACATTTGTCTACTTGTCTAGTAATTCTACCTCTACAAGTGTCCCATTAATTTAATTCCTAGATTTATTTAACGGCTCATGTTTCCCTTCCCTCATTTTTTGTTAACTTAAAACCCACAAAATAGCTCTTTGCAACCAAATCCTCTACCAAACTGCATCAGTTTACTGTCCGCAAACGACAGCTACTGCACCATTCATACAAGTGCTACTTGTATGTATTTTTGTAGTCCTACCACAAAAATCTACAAAGTAAATAATAAATACAATACTCAGTCCAGTGAAAGATGTTCCCCTAACAATTACAGAAAAAAACTGCCAGAAGCAAAACATGTAAATCATGTGAAGATGCATAAAAACAAGAAAACAACCAGTAAGTGAACTGGCATAGATTAAAATCCTATGAAACTATCTTTTCTTTAAAGATAACAAAACAGAACAAAACTTCCAAGCCACAAACAACACTTCCTCTTGCTGCTATAAAGTTGTACCAACAGCTAAAAAGAAAGAAAAAACAAAAATGAAGTACAGCAAAACCAAACAAAAATAAGGTCAATAAAACAGGGATGGAAAATATTTCATCTCCTTCTCATTAAGCTGACAACATCAAAGTGTGCAAATGACAAAATCAACTGCCAAAACTTCATTTAAAAAGAGATCACTGGGAGAGAGAATGAAGGAGAGAGTATCCTAAACCATTTTTGCAGAAGCAAAGGAATTGGCATCTCCTTCTTTGGAAGGCACACACATATTCAAAATAACTGTAACCTTGGTCCACACTCTTGGGAGTTCCAGTCCATTGAGAGGCAACTACCTAGGTGAAAGCCTTTCATAATTTCTTTAAATTGCTGCTTCTGTGGTAAGGTAGGTGATGGTAACATGAAAGTCAGAATTCACCAAATCAAATCACAGGAACATTCTGAGACATGCTTATCACTACCTCCTCTTCCTCTTGTTTTAAGCACATGGACACATGAAACAACACAAGGGCTTTAAAAGCTGCACCATGAAACAAACACCACCTGACTGCTCCTACCTTTACCCAATAAGGATGATCTGCTTCATCCATTTTACATAAACTTCACTGACAAGGCCAAGCAAAGCTTTTGGAAAGCCAACACCCAGAGAACACTATTGGCAATAACATGGGATGCTGTAGTGCTGATACACGGACTCAATGCTTGTGCTAGTAGAAATTGCACTGAAATTGAAATTTAAGTAATTCAGTAAAGCAGAATTAGGATCTTCCATGGATGGTCTAACTATACAACCTTTTTGCCAGTCTACTAAAAACATTCTACATGTTTATTCAATGATAATGGTGACATGCACAAGTGTGTCCAAGCATTTCCCCCCTCTCTAACTAGCTGTGAAACAGTGTAATAGAATTATTTTTTTACTATGATGAAATACAGAATCCAGGGCACTTTTTAACCCCCTTGTGCATCGTATCCTACTGTTAATCACAGATATGAAGGACTCAAGGACAGTACTGTTCCAAGAAAAGCTGCTTTATAGCCAGCCACAAGAATAGCTTTGGAATAATCAAACGTGAACTCACATGGCAGAAGGCCACAATCTTTAAAAACCTGCATCACTGAACAACTTTTTTTTCTCAGTTACTAGCTAAGTAACCACATACATCCAGAAGCAAGAGTACTTATTACGACAAAATAGTAATTCACAAAGATGTGCAAAGACAATTCAGTTATTTCGCTCTAGGTCACAGGCAGATGTACAACTTCACGGAATCTCAAACACTTACATTTTGGTAGTTACATATTAGAAGGCTAAAAGATACCCAAAAAGATGTTATTGACACCCAGTTGTGGGAGTACTGACCACTGAGGGACAGCACTCAGAATTACAGACAAATTCAGTTTGAAGGGACCTCCTTAGGAGGCCATCTACTTAAACCTCCTTCTCCAAACAAAGTCAACATCAAAAACATTGAGGGAGGTGACTCTCCCCCGCTACTCTACTCTCATGAGACCCCACCTATGTCCAGCTCTGGAGTCCCCAACACAACACTGATCTGGACCTGCTGGAGCAAGTTTGGAGGAGGCCACCAAGTTGACCACAGTGCTCTTGGGAGCAGCTCTCCCATGAAGACAGGCTGAGAAGGCTCTGGCCAGACCTCACAGCAGCCTTCCAGTATCTAAAGGGGGCTTGCCAGAAGTCTGGAGAGGGACTTTTCACACGACATTTAGTGACAGAAATCCATGCCCTTCAGCTTAAGGGCATAGATTAAATCATCTCTTAGGAAGGAATTCTTTACTGTGAGGGTGGTGAGGCACAGGAATAGGTTACCCAGAGAAGCTGTGGATGCCCAACCCCTGAATGCTCAAGGCTAGGCTGGATGGGTATCTGAGTAACATGGTCTAGTGGAAGGTGTCCCTGTTCGTGGCAGGGAGTTGGAACAAGGCCAGCTTTAACATGCCTTCCAACCAAAACTATTCTGTGATTCCATGATGTATCAGATGGCTCAGGGCCTTGTACAGCCAAGTTCTGAAAATACTGAAAGATGAAGACTACACACTGTGTGGGCCCCTCATTCCTATGCTTCACTGGAACTCATCACCAGTTCATTTTGGTCATGAAGTCTATTTTAGGTAATTCAGAAACACTGTGACATACAAAACAGCAGAAACATGCTCAAGACTGCTAGCACCACCTTCTCAGAGCTCCAGATAATTACGAGAACAATAATGCAGTGCCAAGAGTGTCAGCTGGTCTCATATATTGAGTTGCCTTCACACATTAAAAAGAAGTGAAAGCAAAAAATTATCCTGAAGTCACATTCTGTATTTTTGTAAGTTTAAAAACATCTGAAATATTTTATACACATACAACTCTCACAATACTTAATTAAATGACACACCACGAATACATATCAGACACAAACTGCCTCTTCTGAAAGGCATTCAAAGACAACAAGCAAAACAACAGAGATGAACATAAATAAATGTAACTAAGATACTACAGTATTTCTACACACATGTTTGCCTCTAAAATTCTCACACGGCAGTAGAATTCTACTAAACACATTCAAAAAGCACATCAGTTGAATATGGCTTTTTCTCCTTCTGAGCTCCCTCAGTCTGTTCTTCGGAATAGTTTTCCACCAGTCTTTTTGTCAGTCAAGATCTCTTTATTTTTCCTTTTGTTGAGAGAAAAATTCCTTCCTAGCACTCTTTTCCCACCTTCTCTTTCACAAGAGTATAAGCTCACCTCAATTATCAGTTCCAACCAAAATTAAGCTGTCCTAAGCAGCTCTGTCAGTAGCAGGGCTATAGAGTGCAATACAGTCAGACCTCCATTTCAAATTTTGCATAATGCAGGTAAGCAAGGTAAGGAAAGATTAGTAAAAGATGTCTACAGCATCTGGTGGCCCAAGATGTGACAGAAGGATTACAGTACACACAGACACCTTTCAAGTTCACCTAGATGAGTATTGTGCTATCTGAGTGAGGCCTCACCTTAAACCCAAGCTGAGCTGCTTTGATAGCAGCAACATATCCTCCAGGGCCAGAGCCAATAACTGTGACATCGGCATCAACTGAAACAGAGAACAGCTGAGTTACTGCTTTTTCAGCAAAATAATTGTGTATTAAGAATTATGCAAGATAATGAAATAGGATTAGATAAGGAGCTACAGCTCATATCTGAAAGTAACTTTGTGGACACAGGGAAATATTGTCTAAGAGTATTCATTCCACAAGAAAAATAACCAGTCTTAAATTTCACATGGAAAACAATGTAAAATGACATCAAGAAACTGAATTTCCTATCCCTCTTGCTCTAAAGACTTTAAGAGCTTAACCCAAGATGTCTCAATAGTTTATTGTAACATTTATTCCAACATGGCTTCTACTGATGTTTAGCACCAAACATAAATGCTTACTGAATGCTACAAATTTATAAAGGGGAAAACGTGGCTGCAATAGGTATCTGTGCAAACTCTATTGATTATAAAGCAGTGGAAGCTATGAACTTTGTACCTAGCTCATATCTTGTAACCACAATCTCTTTTAGAATTTTAATGAAGTTCAACTTCTATTTACAGCTTTAGCTTGAAATCAAATTATGCAAACAAACCATACTTCTCATCTAAATCTCCACCCCGACATAGATTTCATCCGGAAGGCTGATTTCTGAGTTTGAAGTATTGTTTTGGTTTTTGTGGTGGTTTGGGTTGGTGGGGGTTTTTTTGTCCAAAAAATGTCTCTCACAAGCAATTACCTTGATCAGCATAGGACCTTTGTGGCACTGCACAAACTCCCTGAAGACCATGATGAATTCGATCAAAACGGCTTCTCTAGAAACGAAAAAAAAATAAAAAGAACCCCTTGGTTTTACAAGTTTATGTCTATCCCTGAGGGAAAATAAACATTCAGCCACACACAGACAAATACACGGTTACTGTCACCAGCTAACCAAAACAAAACCAGCACGACTGAAGCACAGTGGGCACTGACCAGAACAAGAGGCAGGAGTTGCTCTGCCACTTACCTGCTCTGTCACCTCAGTCTGTCATCACACCTGTTCTCAGGTCAGTCTCACCTCAGGCTCACCTCTAACTACAAAACTTTCAACTCTCAAACCACACAATGACATAAATTAGATTTCCACAGGAGTTTATGAAGAGTCTTGTTCCGTAACCAACCCCTTCAGCCACTTCCTATGAACAGGCAGCTGTACCTCATAGGAGGTTCGGGTGGGCAAGTTTTTTTAACCTTTACGAAAAAGTAATGGGACAGCACAGAACAGCGGCTACAAACACCTCGAGGGCCGATCACCCTGTAACTGGAGTAGCGGATGTTCCTGGAAGCATTTGCGAGGTCCCCAGCACCTCAGCCCAAAAGCCGGGGCCGGCTGACGGCGGCGCTTTTTGCAGCGACCACGGCCGCGGCCTCCCGCGGGCCGGGACAGCAAGGGACCGGCACGGCAAGGGACCGGCACCGACAACGCACACAACAGCTGGTCCCTGCCGCTCACGGACCCTGAGGGCCGCCACAGCCGCCGCGTCCCCTCCGCCCGCCCGAGCGGCGAGGGAAGGGGACAGCGGAGCAGGGAGGGGAGCGCGGCCAAGGCCCGCGCCTGCCTCAAGGCGCCACTCCGGCCCCGCCCGCCCTCACGCACGCCCCCGGCGGGCTGAGGGGTCTGAAGGAAGCCCAGGCCCGAGCTGCCCGGCACGGCTTCCATCCCTTGTCCCCTCCCTTGCCCTCGCCTCGCCGCCCCGCCAGTGCCGTACCCGAGCGAGCGCGCAGGAGACGCGGAACCAGCGCTGCATGTCGGCGGTGCCGCCGCGCCCCGGCC
>JAYDZK010000056.1:13709529-13738433 GCA_034509185.1 Euphonia xanthogaster | reverse complement strand
ACCCCAAAATCTACTTTTTCACCCCATGATAAATTCACTATCATTCTACTTAATTTGTCGTGGCTTGCAGATCTTCATCTAAGGTTGGTAACTTGTTCCATGGTCATAATCAAAACCACAGGCATTTTTGGGGTCTCTGAGACCCTCTGTGCCAGGGTCTCTGAGACCCCTGGCAGGGGTCTTGGGCCATCCAGGGCATCTAGAAGAATTTCCTGGGCTCTCACACCTAGCCTTCCAGCCTTGGTGCACATTGGGGTATTGGAGCTCTCCCCACTGCAGAGGCAGTACATGAGTATTTCTAGGGAAATTACAGGTTTTTTCAGACACAAATCTGAATGCCATGAGAATGTATTTTCTGCAAGTAATGAACAGGACCATCTCCTGCAACAAGAAATGACTGGAGGCTCTGAATGACGCCTCCGGTTACTGTGGTCAGTACAGATGGTTACTGTGGCCACCAAAGGGAAGACAGCTTGTGTGGTTATTGCTTCAGCACCCAGGCAAGAGGGTGTAGGGGGCCTGGGGTAATGCAGGAAGCATTAAAGTGTGTATTAGTGGATGGGAACAGTGGTAAGGCAAAGGGGCACACAGGGAATGCAGGGTTACATCCCTCCATCCCATTCACCTCAGCCCCGGTAGTCATCTCTGAACAGCCTTGCCCTTAACTGCATATCTCTTGGGGTCATGGTGTCTGCGACAAATGTTCTGAACCTTCCTGGGTACTCTGCTGAAGTTTGGAGATTGTTAAAATTCTTTTTTGAGGTTTTACATCTCTGAATAATAAAGATCATAAAGACAGTGTACTGTCTGTAGAACTGTGGTACTTGTAAACCATGGACCTCTGAATACTTTTTGTTCCCTTCCTCCTGGCATGACTCTACCTCACCTTGCTTTGGTTGTGGCACTCCTTTCATGAACACTGAGGTTATAGTACCTGTTTATACTTCCACTTTTTATTGCATCCATGACTACTCATGAAATGTCTGCTGGCAGCAAAGCAGGATTCCAGCTGCATGAGGAGGAATCTTGTCAGCAAGAGGAGGCAGGTGATCCTTCCCTTCTGCTCAGCACTGGGGAAACATAGCTGGGGTTCTAGGTCCAGCTCTAGGCTGTCCATTACAGGGAAGACACAAACATACTGGGGACAGTCTAGCAAAGAGCCATGAAGATGGCAGAGGGGCTGGAGCACCTCTGCTGTAAGGAAAGGCTGAGTGAGCTGGGACTGTTCAGCCTGGAGAAGAGAAGGCTCAGGGGGATCTCATCAGGTTATATAGATACCTGAAGAGAGGGTGCAGAGAGGATGGAGCTGGGCTCTTCTCAGCAGTGCTCAGTGACAGAACCAGAGATAGTGAGCACAAAGGGAAACACAGGAAGTTCCTTCCAAACACTTATTTTCCTGTGAGGGTGACTGAGCTCTAGTACAGGCTGTCCAGAGAGGTTGTGGAGTCTCTCTCCTTGGACCTTCTCAAAAGTCATCCAGACATGACACGAGGACACCAGCTCTAGGCAGCCCTGCTTGAGAAGAGGGTTGGATCAGATACCTCCAGTGGTCCCTTCCAACCTCAACCATTCTGCAAGTCTGTGTCAGGAAAAAACCTGCATGATTATTTGCTCTGAGAATAAGAGTCACCTGTGACTTGGAACCAGAGGAAAGCTGCCAGGACAGGCTGAAGTCAGCAGAGGGCAGTATGGCTGCATAGACTGACAGAGCTGCAAGGATGTGTTAGAGAGAAGTAGAGGATTCTATTTCTTTGAAATACTGAATATTTTCTTGCATTAAACATTGAAATTTTATGTGCATACGTACCTATGCACATGTTTATTTGTACACATCAAGATTTTCAATCTAGACAGACTATAACACTGGATCTGACTTGAGAAAACAGAACTAAAATACCTACCACATTCCATTCAAGGATTGGATGGTGGCCATCAGTGTCTTGTACCTTGCAAAGCTGTTATAAGGAAAACACATTTTCAGATTATTTCTCCTCTCTTTGGCAAATCCTTTTGGTAAACTCCTCTCTTTGTGAGAGGCAGGGCAAAGTGTATCCAGAAAGAGACAGGGATGGTATTCTGTTTTGCATCCTTGTTCAAAGCAGGGCACTGCTTTTCAGACTGCTCAGCTTACTGCTCTGCATAGAAAAGCTTCCTATCACTCAGCCAGTAAAGCAAGATGAGAAGTGCAGAGAAAACTACAGCAAGTCAATGATCTCTGCTTGAGGTTCTGCATAAATATGTAGGATAAATAGGAAAGAAGGTGAGTGAAATAGGGCCAGATGCAAAATAGCAGCATACCTCAGATTCATTGAAAAGGCAGGACAGAGCATATCAGGAGACCTGGTATTTGCTCTGTTGTGCAGGTATTTTACAAAGATCTGTGGCTCCCAGGTGCTAGCAGGAGAGTTAAGCAGTCAGGACATTCCTCTACCAGTTAGAGCTCTAAAGGAGCACACGTAGGCAAGATGGGGTTGGGAAGCTTGAAGCATTTTCAAGCCAAAGAGAAGATCATAGTCGCAGACCCTACAAAGGGCACCACAGCTGGTGCTAGTGACAGGACACATTTGGGATCTCTCACACCACCTGGTGAGCCCAGAAAAGGGCACAGGCCCAAGTGAACCATTATATACTGACGACTTTGCCACATACCATGGTTAAACACCCAGCACCCTGCTCCTGGCAATGGTTTGTGTGTGAAGTGGAATCCAGCTGCCTCACCTGAGGGAGTGATACTGCTTTGCATTTAAATGTTAGGCACCTAGAGAAGCCATCCCCCTAAAGCAAGTATCCAAATTCCCTGCATGGTCAGCAGGTGTCTTTGAAAATAAGCACCCAGGAGATTCTATCTGCCTGTCTCACATGCATTCACCAAGGCCAAGGCAATCTTCCTTGGGGCCTTCAAGGATTCCTGCCACTGCTTTTACTACACAGAGAAAGCGAGCAATCATTGCAGGACTTACTGCAGCTCTCAGGGTTGGACATCTGGTTTAGCAGGTCTGATAGGAAACTTCTCTTCTGGGCTTCTATTAGAGAAAAGAAAGAATAATCTGAAAATATGTTTTCCTAATAACATGCAGAAAGATTGGCAAATTGAGAGAGTCACTCATCCTATCCCGAGGTGGGTGTCAAGGAGTGTTGTCCAATGGCCAGCTCTAGTGCTGCCATATGCTGAGCAGAGGGGGGACACAGGTGACTGACACTAAACATCTAATTTTGACACAGTCAAAGCTGATGAGAAAAAAAACCTCGCCCCATTAGTGAAGGAGGGTCTCCAGAGGCCTGGAGAACTCAGGCATCTCAGGCTGTTTGATTGAGTCCTGCCCTCAGAATCCCTGGGACACAACTGTGTTGCTGCTCCTCAAAGGAGGCAGAGATGAATCTCCCTTTAGTCATCAGTTTGCTTAACGTGATATATCAAGTTTATATTGCAGAAAGACAGTGGGAGGTCTGTGTCTGATGTCCTTCCCTCCAATTTCCTTCCATGTGACTTTCTGCTGGGGAGCAATTACTTTGCAATAGCAGTGGGTGGCTTTGCATATCAGTAACATGTTGTACCCTGTAAAATTCTGTTCCCTGCACATTACACTTGTGAAAAGTGACTTAATTAGAAAGGAGTTTATGGATGAGGCCAATGCAGTATATGAAAGCCTGGTTTGTTCATGGGAAAAAGTCAGTCTTCTTCCTAGAAGGTAATGCAATAAATTATTCACTGTAGGATAAAATTGCCCAGTGACTATAATTCAAGGTCTTTGCAATGAGAATTAGAGAGATATGTGATTGTTGTTTCCCTTTTTCTGTGCTGAATATGTCATGCCAATTTAAAGTTCTTTATAAGCATTCATACCAGAGCTGATCATGAAGTGCCAGGTAATTTTCACATGTAAAGCAAAAACACCCCACTTTTATTTGTTTTAAGCTCCCAGTTACATTTTCAGCTTTGCAATAAAAATCAACCCAAAAACTACAAATGTTTTCTATTTCTTAGATAGCTGTAAAATCTATTTGTTCCATTGTTGGAAAACAAGTAAATGTAAACTGAGGTGGAAAGTTTCCACAAAAGTTTTCATGTTAACTAAAATCTCAACATGTCTTCAAACAAGGCTATTAAAAATGTAGCAACTGTGCAGTATTTCATTTTCTTCATTTCCAAAAGATACACAGTTCACTCACAGACACCCTCAAGAGATATGTATTACATCAAAGAGATGGTAGACTTCTCCTCTGTGGTTAGGTTTCCTCATGCTCTGCTCTCCTAATTCGTGACCTGACCTTTAGACCCTCTGAGCAACAGGGAGCATTGTGACTAGCAGGAAATATTGCACCAGAAACCAGTGACATTTTCTTTGCACCTACAGAGAATCTCTGAAGTAATACATTCCCATTGTTATGTCACCTTGGCTTTATGAAAGTCAAAGTTCTCCCTGAAGCATAATGACATTGTGCAGTTTGGAAGTTTCTCAGCAATAACAGGGTGATAAACACAGTGTAATTTCTGCACCCTAATTCACTGCAGTGTTGAGATTGTAGGCGCTGTACAGCACCTAGATGGGAGAATGTCCTGATCTAGCACAATAAATCAACTGACACTGAAAACCAAAGTGCACGCCCCATGCTGATCTGCAGTTTGCCCTTTAAGAACTGTAATTGATAAAGATTAGGGGAAAAGAGTTTCTTCAGAGTAGCTTGTATGGGGCTATGTTTTGGATTTGTGCTTGAAACAGTGCTGATAACACAAGGACGTTTTCTTCATCCAGTTCAGGTATGCCTACGTGAGTGAGAGTGAGGTGCTGCCATACTCCTGAACATAGCTTCAGGGAGATAAGAATGCCTGGATAAGCTCAGCAAGGTTCAGCTTCTTTAGGACAAGAATGTCTGAGGGTCTCTGAGGATCTTTGATCTGATTTCAAGTAGAATCCAAGAAGCAGTACCCAGGAAGGTAATGCTCCTGTGCCAGCTGCTGGGCAGGTTTGTCCTTGCAGCCCTGCTGGGATACCAGATGCTTCAATATCCCAATGTCACCAAGCAGTAGCCTAAAGTACACTGTAAGACCATGTAAGGGCTTGAGATCTACTGCTTCTGCAGGCTTAAGGAATCTATTTCCAAGACTTTTTTCTCCCTCTAATGCCCTGAGAAACATGGCAATATTCAGACATTAATTCAGCATGGGTTAAAACATGGGTTAAAATCAATCCAGCTTCTCTACCTGTTTGTTCTAGAGGGATGTTTTCATGGCTCACTGGACATATTACTACAACAATTTCTCTTGCTGCAGCAGCCCCTAATGTGACTTGCCTCTTTTGCATTTAGAACTAGAGTAACTACGCTGTAGCTCAGTGCCAGATTGCCATGCCCGAAACATAGTTACTCTGCTTCACTCTAAAATTACTTTCTCTCCCTCCAGCAGGAGCTGAGAGAACTGGAAAACCCTGAAAAGCAGTTCCTTTTCCAGCTGTTCCTCAGTCCAGCTACACATTAGCACCTCTGCTGCAAGGCACAAGCCAGACGTGCTGTGCACAGCAGAGATGTCAGTGCCGGAGGGGGAAGCAGGACCTCCCTGTGGGCACCCACAGCCCCTTAGACCACCCCAGCTTCCCCGACTGAGCTGAACTAGGAGCCCATTTTCAGCTCAGCAAAAACGGTATCAGAATTCACAGTGCTCTGTCACAACCCAAAGCAGACACATGCTGGAAATTTGTCTTCTGGTTCTGAAGCCCTCTAAATTTTTCAGACTTCCCAGTGGCAGCCCCTACCATTACACACCAAGGATAGGAGTCAAATCATTGGACTTTGAATGTCTGCAAAGGCAACACCGGCATCTGTGAGACTTCAGTGGAGTGGCTTTGCAGACCATTGGAGCGACAGATACTCACAAGGCACCTCCAGTAGACAGCACCATGGGAAGGTGGGCTCTTCACAGCCTGGAACTTTTTTATAAAGCCATGTCTTTTGTAAAGATGGCTGTCTATGACCAGTTCAGCTACAGGCATCTACATCAGATTGCTTTCTTCCATGAGCCACCCAATTCATCTCTCTTCTTTTGATCTGGAAGAGGTGAGGCTCCCATGGGGCACAGACACGAGATCCTGCAGCTACCGCCTATATCCAATATATATGCACATAAAACATTCAAATTCTGTCATGTCCTAATTTGGGATGCTTTTGCAATTAACAGTTTGCTTTAACTAGTCTTTGTTTCTGGGTGCTTTCACAAAGTGATGATAAGAAATAACAAGATCAAATACCTGACTTATTTTTGGTTTCTCCTCAGCAGGTCTGCAGCCTTGCGGCTCACAGCATGGAGCAAGTGAGGTAAGTTGAACTGTGGACATTTTGCACATAAAATCTGGCAAAAAACTTGTCATACTCTTAGAAATACCCAAACCATTTAGTTTGAAACCATCCCAGAGTACATCCTGAAGCAGATTTTATATGTTGGATTATATTGCAAAGACCTGCAGCACAGCATGAAGCAGTACAGCCATGGTAGTGTGGTAGTCAATATTTGCATGCTAGTAGTGGCCTCGATGACACTGTGGGGCAGGAGCATCACCTTGTGCTGGGCACTCAGAGAAAAAGGACTCCCCTTTTTATTTAGAATTTTGTTCTCTCTAGTAGTTTAATTTACATTTATTTGCTTCTAATATTTGTCACTCTTACGCAGAGGTCAGGGCAGAACCAGGCGAGAGGCAGGATAGTAGAAAAGGCAAAGAAGGCTTTATTCAAAAACTGTGCAGTTTTTATAGAGTAGTATGATAGTTTCTATTCTATTGGCTAACTAACAGAAACATCTTTCTCATGCACTGTCTTTGAGAGGAACAGAAAAATAAAGTAGAAAAACACCACTTGCAAATTGTTTACAGTCAACAAGTTATTACATCTTTCTAGCTCTCTAAAACTTCTCACAAGCCACTGTAAGAAACGCTTGCCGTTTCTCTCCCTGTGTCCCATGGCATCCACAAATATCGAGAGCCCGAGAGACCAGGAACTGCTCCTCAAAGTGTCCTTTGCACAGAGATACATGAGCCTTTTGTTTGGCTGCATTCCTAACATATTTGTGGAACAGAGTCATATTAATGTCTAACAAGCTAATAACCAATACCTGCAATGCCTCTCAGGCTTCCCAAACAATGTCAACCACAGTTCTTGAAGTTCTGGTATTCTTGCTGGTGGCCTAGTCAATAACTAAAATGGATTAAAGAGACATTGTTGGGATACAATTAAGGAAGACATGTGACAAGACATCCTTGTGAACAGCAGCACACAAACAATAGGACCTGAACTCTCAGGTCACCCAGGTGAGGCACAGCCCGCACAAGGACATCGCTGCCTCTCCTGTGCCAGGTAATTAGTCATGGAGCAAATCAGCATGGACTCCTGAGGGACACAGTGGTGATTTTGTGCTGGCTGGTGGTGAGGATGATGGAAAATCATGTCAGTAATCCAGCTCCACTATGACTGTGACACTGGAGCAACACCTCTTAGGCCAGCAAGAGCCAGCAACATCCCCATTCTTCTTTTCACAGCTTGTTTCCCAGCCTGAAGGCAGGATCAGATTTCTGGGGAAAGGCTTTTCAGTCCACAAACTTTAAGACCTAGAATAATCTCAAGGATCTGCTACAGACTCACAGCAGAAGTAAGAGAAAATACAAGGACACTACTTTTCCCCTTGAAATAATTTGAAGTTTGGTTGGGCTTTCAGAAGGCTTCTCCCAGTCCAGGTCATTTTAATTCCAGAATAATGAAGAATGAGGAATTGCCATGAGCTGATATCTGCCTTTAATAAGAGCTACATTGGGCTGTCAGAGGACAAGATATACTTGCAAAGGAAGCTTCAAAAATATCTATCAATTCAACATCCTTTGATATGGCACTGAGTAAATTTTACATGTGTCAGTTTATTTTAAGTAAAGCAAATATCAGATGTTTGTCTGCTAAGGAAAGGGTCACACTAACAGTCATAAAACAATTAAAGCATCTTGAGTGAAAGGTTCTGTAAAGTGACAAGTGTTCTTACATCATTAATACAGTAATAGTGAGATACTTCAGGTAATTTTTGACTGTAGAATGAGGATTTAATATTAAAAATAGCACTCAAGCAAGCATTAAATATTCTTCTAGTCAAGTTACTGTTCCTGTAGTTCAAGTATTATCTTCAAAAGTTGGAGTGATTAATAAGGGGCATGTTTGCAAACACTTTGTCTTAAGAGTCTAAGGGTTATCAGCATAGATATACATTAACAAATAATGGTTGAGTAAAAAGTGTATCTTGGATCAGTTTTCAAATAACCACGAATAAAGGAGTTCAATGGCATTTCATATCCTATGTTCTAAGACTGTCAGGGGAAAATGAACATTTTCCTGTATGACCAGACCAGTCTAATCATTGTGTTTGCATTGTTGTTAATTTTGTTTAATGGCTGATTTGAAATTATTTCAGGTATTAATTTGCATACACATATACATATACACTCTGTCATAGGCAGACATAGGTACATGCGTGTGCTATGTCTGAGGAACTGAGGGGAGAGTTTTATATATTCATTCTTAAGAAAAACAGGGTTTTGTAGCTGCATCAATCAGAGTAGGGTACCTGGGGTACTCATCCTCAATCTCTCCTGGTGAAACTTTAGACATGAATTTGTTGGTGCCTTGAGGAGACAGCCCCTACTCTGCACGTGTCATTTATCCTTTCTACACATTTTGCTGGCACCTCATTCCTCTGGCACAGACATCATGCTCTCATCCTCTCCAACCTGCCTCCAGAATACTAAAACTTTACAAGTTATTTGTTTGGGTTTTTTTTTTTTTCAGTACAAGGTACATGAGGGCATAGGACATCACACAGGGTCTTCCAAAACCACGTGTGACCTTAACACTCCACCCTTAGCAGTCCATCAAAGTTGTTCCCCTCTGCACCCCCAGCTGAGTCTCTGGCTCCCCGTGCTACTCCCACTGCTCCCTCATTGTGCGGACAAAGACAAGCAGGTTGCGGCCATGGTACAGCGTGTGCTGGGCTCCTGTTTGCAGCCCAGTGCTCCTTCCTGGCAAGGCTCTCCTCACCCTCCTGGGGAGGCTGGGAAGGTCGGTTCTCATGTGACAGCTTCACCAGACTGCTGTGCTGACTGCAGCTCCCTGGGACACGCCCCCTTCACCTGCTGTGACTTCAGCCCCTGGACCTTCCCAGCTCCTGGCTGGCAGCATGTGCGAGTGCTGCTGTTCTGCAGCTCACACCCACCAGGGTCTTGCTTACACAACCTGCCTAAACCCCAAGCCCTACCGTGGCTTCTGGGATAAGACTCAAAAGACTGAGTTTAAATATTAACAAAATGCCCTGTGGTGCACCAGGCAGTCAAGGCTGAGCACAACGTTCTGCAATTGGGTTACAGCAGTTTGGAAAAATCTTGCCTTTCAATGGCCTCCTGTATACACAGTGAAGTTTCATTTTCCAGTGTGTAAGCAGGTAGCAAGAGAAGACATCTGCTGTCCTGAAGATTTTTTTTTAAAGCTCATAAAGCTAAATGAAGCCCAGAATCATCTCTTTACAGCCCAGAACAAGTGCTCAGCTGTTTCTGCTCTCCTGTGGGTTGATAGGAGGAGGGGAAAGGCTGGGAGCAGGGTGGTGGGGACATCTCCCTCCTCCTCTTCCTCAGCAAGGCTGATTGCTGAGCCCTCCAAAGGAGACATGCAGAATGGTCACGCTTTCACAAGAGCACACAGGCAGCCCTCTGTGCCAGGGTGAGACCTCCATAGGTTAATTTGTATTTTCTGGCATACTATCGGTCTCCCCAGCAAGCTGGCTCTCCTGGTTACTTCAGCCATCTAACCCATCTGCAGTTGGGCATTTCCACCTGCACTCTCCTAAACCTGCCCTTTCTCCTTTGCCTCACCCTGATAATTTCCATCAATTGCTGGTATGTCTCACTATAGAGAGTTGGAGTTTAGCCATTGGAACAAAACCCAGTTGCTTAGAATTAGCAAATACTTATCTCCAGGTGGAAGAAAATTGTTCTAGAAACTTAAAGAACATCTTAAAGTACACGAGGAAGGCAGAGTGGTTCTTGAGGAGGTGGCAATCCTTTTGGCAAAGCCTCACTTCACACCCAAGAGATGAGGCAGGATGCTTTTCAGGCTTGCCAGCACGAACAGCAGGAGGTCTCTTCCCACCATGGGCTGCTCAGAGCCCATCAGGAGCCAGGGTAGTCTGGGTGGTGCAGCCTTTGCAATCCAAACTGGAGCAATGCAGCACATTAGAATGTCATGAGTGTCTGCAAAATTTTGTGTGTATCTATTATTTCTTGTGCTTGTTAATTAGAAGCTTGTGCCAATGGGACCAGCAGTGCTGCAGCATACCTTGCATCCATAACTCAGGCAACAGTCCCTGCCCACCTTGTCCTGATGGTGAGGCCTGCCAGTCCAAAACAAGCTGTAATCTGACTCCCCAGTGCTGAGTCAATCAGGCTCTGAGAAGACAGTTGAGTAAATGAAGGGCTGGATTGGCTAAATGATTCAACAAAAGGAGGGAATGCACACATTCATTTAGCCAATCCAGCCCTTCATTTACTCAACTGTGAGTAGTTGTTTTTCTAGGAGACAGGATATTTAATTGGGGTTGTCCTGATTATGACTTAGACTGCAATCAACTCATTTTTATTAGAGGTACTTAGATACATGGGTTTTATTTTAGGCCGATCCCAAGTTATAAATTAAAAAGCCTTTCCAGAAGACCTTGGAAAATATTACATTGTGCAAGTGCAGCCAATAAGTAAAAGATAATTAACTTTTTACCACAAAGGCAGATAATAAAAAGAATGCTTGAATACTACAATATTTTATAGAATACTAGAATATTCGAAAGCATTTTTCATGAAACCCACTACAATATGAAAGCATACTACAGTATTTATAAAGCTTTAGAAGTTAGTTGTAATTATTATCGTAAACTTACAATACCTTTGTAAGGGATATGACAGGAATATCCTCAGACTTGGGGGTAGTTTGTAATGTTGTTTCAGGACCAGCTCTAAGCCCCAGAAACACAAAAGTGTATAGCATTATGATGAGCAAGTATTAAACTTCCATTGACAACTAGACTGGATAATCCAAATACATTCACTCCAAATACATGGACTACATTACTTTTTTTCATACAAACATCTTGAGAAATGAGACAGGCAAGACATTTTCAAGATGTGAATGAAAGTTTGATAAGGACTGTTTACTTGTCTGTCCTTTGCAAAAGCACCTCCCCAGAGCTACGGGTTTCCACCCAGCAGATTGTTTGCCCCAGCTCGGATAATGACACGGCTGTGCTTGTGGAGACTGCCAGGTGCTGCTCGTTCCCATCTCAAGGAGCCTTTGCCTCCTCACCCTTCCAGGAAGAGCCCTGCAAGCCCTTCTGCTCTTATTTTATCCTCCTCTTGTTTGCTCTAAATTACCTTCCTCATAGACTTTGGTAACCGGCTAGAAAGAATGGGCAACTCCCCTTTCCCCTCCTCCAATCCCTCAAATGCTTGTTTTCAAGGCACTTGTGTCCAGGATTATGGTTGTTTTCCCCAATCCTAGTGCTGCCCTTCAGACTGACCAGTTTCTTGTTGCCTTATTTTTAAGTGTTTTTGCATGAAGCTTAGCACAGGTGAGATTCCCTCTTTAATTTCATCCGAAGGACTCTTTTTTTCACTTCTGTAGCCCAGTGCTTAGAGCCCTGTTGGTGGTTCACTGGGAATGATGCCAGCTATTGAGAAAGAAGCTCATTTCCTGGAGCAGCTATCTTTTCTGAGATGGCCTTTATCCTAAACTGATTAGTCATAGTATTTTGGGCTTCTTTGGTCTGGCACGATTACAGCCCGAAGCAGCCTTTTGAGGAGCCAAGGGGAGCACCAGCCCTGGCAGCAGGTGCTGTGGCCAGGATCTGCTCCCCAGAGTCTGCTGCAAGAGAAGGTGCCACCACCCAAGCACTGGAGGGTTTTCCCATTGCTCTTACTGCCCACGGTTTGTGAAATGATTTTGCACACCTGGCTTTGGGATTTGCGGTTTTGCGGTTTTTTATCCCAGCTGGAGAAGTGCAGCTCTTTTTATTTATAATGTTGTAGGTCTCTCTGGATACCAGAGAAAACTGTGGGCCTGATCACAGTTCCAAGTGGCCGCATTTCCTTCAGATTTGGTACAGTGAGCAAATAAACCTCTTTATTACCTAAAAAAAAATGGCTGAAACCACTGGCTGTATGCAAGTCACAGCCAAGCCCCATGAGCACGGAGGCTTCCCCTCATACAAGCAGAGGCCAAAGTACGAGCTACAAGCATTGTGTGGGGCAAGAAAAAAGCTGGGGGTGAAAGCTGGGTTGAAATGAGAGATGTTGTGGATAAGCCCAGGAGCCCCAGAACTGGTGGGTTTGGGACTGTGAGCATGGAAATTCACATTGCTTCAACAAGTGGGAAATGAAAAATTGTTCAAATGCTGCATTTGTGGTTGTTTGTTTTGTTGTGTTGTTTTTTTCCCCTGCATCTCTCAGTTGTCATACTTGTAAACCTCCTCAAATTAGCACAATTAATAAGGAGTGTATAGCTGGGATTATATTATATTAGTTTTATTATATTAATTTTATTATATGTATTATATTAATTATATATAACCACTTTCCTACTTCTGCCTTCTCCTGAGCAGACAGCATGCCAGGTCAGGCCACCTGCTGATCTGCATAAAGATTTCATCATCTTCCTGTGTCAATCTGCAAACAAGCAGATAGGAAGAATATTCAGGGGTGTGAGTGCAACAGAGGGTACTGTGGGGCTTTTCAGCAGCATGAGAGAGATCTCATTTGTAGATTAAGAATAAGAGGGACAAACAGATATATGTTAACATCTTACAACTGAACTCAGCTCTTGAATTTTACCCTTAATTTGTCCTACTTGTATTTATTATAATAGTTTTAAACAATATATATATTTAAGATTTCATTTGCTGCTTAATGTATTTTAATATGGTTTTAAAGAATGCTGTAGCTGTATGGCACAGGGAAGCAAACTTTAAAGAAGTGAAAGTTTGCTAGCAGTAATCTGGAAATTAATCTAAGCCACTGATATTCAGCATGTGGTCTTTGAACCTAGTGTTTTACTTCCGAGGATCTTTGTGACATGAGTAAGAAAAACAGACTTCTCTATGACAGACTTCAATGTATGCTTGAAAGATCTGTATGGAAATGTTTATGAGCCCACAAATGGAAGAAGTTAAGTATGTTAACAGTATGTTGAGAAATAACAAGAATTTCAAAGAATTCCAGCAGCAAATCATTGCAATGTAGGAACTCTTAAGAATTACCAAAATATTCAGGAAAGTTACAGTGTAGGAACTCTTAACAATTACCAAAATATTCATGAAAGTGAGGCTCCTTAAATAATCTGAAACTATCCAGATGTAAGATCAAAAGACAAAATACTCCATATCCTCTGGCAACTTGTTTTGTACAATTCCAGGGGAAGAGCAGGCTGTCAATAAAAGTAAGTTCAGCTTAAAATTCCCAAATCCAGATGTGATTTCAAAGGCACTATGCACACCTGGATAGCTCTGGAACTGACACGTGGCAATGAAGTGGGGGATTGTAGACTTGTGGAGCCTGCAGGTGGGTGAATCCCTCTGCTAGATGAACATAGCAATGTTGCTCCATGAGCAAAACCCCAAACAATTTCATTTTGCACATTCTTGCAAAACAAGCTGACACTGATAGGAACGCAGGAACTGATAAGAGACCTGGTGAAATATTAGGAAAGACATTTTTCCATGTTGCTGTTACCCGAGGGAAACTGCAGGCATAATTCACACAGTTTAAGGAATGGCACAGTCTAAAGTATCTGGAGATAGTGGAGTATTTTATTGCAGTGATATCTGCAAAGGTACATCACACAGGGAGACCTAGAGCACAAACATAAATGACTACTAGATATCTCTGACAGTGTTTATATATATTCTAATGTTCCACCAGCTACCTAGAAATATATTATTTGTTTAGGTTATTTTTAACAGTTTATTTTAAGGTTATTTCAAAACGGATAAGCAAGTAAAAGTGTGATCAGCTGAACTTAAAGAAAGAAACTGGGAACAGTGGCCAGCGCTCACCTGTGAAATACGGTGCTGACACCTATGCATGGAAGTTGCTTGTCATATTCTGCCAGGCAGCATTTTGGCCATTTATAATTATTTTTGTTTTGCTTTTGCTTTCATGACAGTTTGACTTTGTTCTGATGTAACAGAAATATTTTAGGATTAATTGAAATTCAGGTAACTGCTGTTGTGGTCTTCAAGGACCATTATCTTGACCCTGACTTCCCAGAGATGGGATATGCCTAGAGGAGGAATATGCATGGACACTGATTGCAAGTCTGAGGTGGACAGGACACCCTACAATGCTTCTCCTTGGGTCTCATGGAACACAGGATGTTTTCACATTCTCACACAGCTGAAAACCCCTTGCAAATGGGGGTCCCACAAGCATTTCTGGGGTGGGTGTGCCTGTAGCCAGCAGACAGGACATCAGGGTGGAGTGGCAAGGCTGAGCCTCCCATTCCAGCACAGCACAAAAAGATAATCCGCATCTCTGCTGTATTTTAGATATCTGAACACTCACTGCAGTCAGTGTTAAACACAGCTCCATGCTTGTGTAGCAGTCCCCTGTACCAGCATCTGTAGCAGTGTCTGGCTGTGACACTGCAGATTCCCTGACTTACCCATCACCAGCTCTGTGACTGTGCTCCCTCCCATCCCTGTGATTCCCAGCCTGATTGAGTCTCAATGTATTGCTAGATTCAGCAACTGTGAAAGTGGAGTCAAACGCTGAATTGACTAAGTCTAACTGGTTGGCTGTCTCTGATGTGAGAGAATGCTTAATTAATTTTCTTAATGAAGTTAAAAGAGACAGCTTTAAATGAAGACAAATTACTTGCATCTTAAGCAAAATACAGAAAGTTCATAAGAGGGAAAATAATATTGGATTAAAATATGATACTTTCGTATTGAAGAATCAAGCACTATTTTTAATGTTGACAGAGCAGGATGTCAAAACTTGTTCTGAAAAGCAATGTGCAGGATGTTGTGTTTGTGCTCTTCATTATGGTATAATGGAATCTAATAAACAGCCAATACTGACGCCATGGTTGCTGGCTTTCAGGGCACAATAACTGTAAAGTCCATAAAAAGGTAATAAAATCATAGAAGTATAATAAAAGAAGTGTGAATAAAAAGCGAGAGGTATGTGAATATGGCACCAATCTTTTATTGGAAATTTCTAGTTCCACTTCACCATACAGTGCAATAACTGCACTGTGGGTGCTCCTGCTTATAGTGCGCTCTATACAAAGGAGTGATAACTTTCGATGACTCACATCCTAGCAGGGTGTCAGCTCTTCTGGAGGCACCTAGCAAAATTCCAACCCTCTTTTTCTACAAGTCTCAATAAACATGAGCAACCAAGAAATATCATTGTTAATGGAACTCATCTCTTCCCACCCAACCTCACTGCCCTTTCCTTTCTTATGTTGTTTGCCTGATATTTGCATCTTGACTAAACTTACTCATCCTCATCCTAGTTTTAGGTGTCACCACTGGATTTGACACAGTAATGTGACTGATTTGAGATGGGCTTCAGGGTGCTAGTAAAAAAAAATTGCCGTAAAAAACCTAAGGTACTAGAGACTATAAGAATTGGAAAGTGAAAGGACATTATGCTTCCTTCTGACATCAGTGTCCTGAGTCTGTGAGTACAAGTGACACCTCTGCTTTCCATGAAGGTCTCTCAGGGCCAAGCATTTTTCCATTTCTTTCTTGGATGTCCCCAGTGGGAGCTTCAAATCTCCCTAAGGATGCCATGCAGAGGGTGGGTCCCTGTCTTTCCTCAAAAAGGAGAGAGGAACTGGCACTGACAAGACCTGCATGCCCAAGCTGTCTGCTGCACTTACCACTGAGCAAAATGCATTTATGTGCTAAACTGCCCAAGTAGAACAGAGTGTCATTTTTTAAATGGTTGGAAGAACTTGAGTTTGGGGTGTTTTGGACCTCTAGCACCACAGCAGATGGTATTGTGAGCAAACTTTGCTTCAAGGCTTTGGGCAGAACCTGGCCAGAAGACAGGGTGTTACCAGAAAGCTACACAGGAGGACAGAAGTTTTATACAGCACGTGGTGAAGGAAAACATTGGGAAACACCAGAAATCTGTATGGGCTGATGCTGTTATCCATGTTCTCAGCCAGCTAATCTCCCAGTATCGATACTGGTGTTTGTTTAACACTGACCAAAGACGTGGAGTGCTTCACAAGACAAATCCTGCATCTCCAGCAGAACTGATTTCTTCTTCCTCTGTGAAGATTAGCTTCTTTATGTAGTAAGTCACCGAATTTGTTGCTGCTTTATCTCGCTCCAGTCACTTGTTCTTCCCTCTCCATCCTGGCCAGCATGAGAGGGCAGCACGCTTAAAGCCCTTCAGAGCTCAGCTCACCGAGGGGCTTTCAAGAGCTGTGGGTGGCTTTCAACTCCCATGAAAACAAAGGGAAGCTGAGAGTGCTTGAGGCTTGGCAAAGGATCAGGCTGTGACTGATTTACATCTCTGAACTCTCTGTATTTATGGGGCTACCTGAGAGACAGAACAATCAGGAATTTTCATTTCCGCCTCCTCCTCTGCTCTGCCTCGGTAGAAAAGGCCACACTTTCCCAGCTAGTTAGTTTAGTTGGTTTTTGAGTATCTGCTGCAAGGACAATTAAGTGTTTGCACAGCTGAACTTCTGCAGTGTGGGACACAGGCAAGCAGCCTCCTGTGTGGCCTTTGTGCATGAAAGCTCTTCTGCACCATCAGGGGAAAATCATGTTTTTAACAGTACTGCTGTAAACAGAAAAGTCAAAGTGTTTATTCCCTTTGTCACTTCACATTCCACCTTATTGCGTCAGTGAATTAGTGGAAATAATCCAAGGGTAAGGCACTTACAGGTAGATGTGATGAAGCCAAGGACAGGACCCTACTGACTTCTTCAAAGCTAAGGGTCCCTCCTGCATTTAAACCTAGTATTTAAAAATCTGTTCTCTGATTTATGTTGCAGATTCTTGTGATGTATCCTGGACATAAAGAATTTAAAATTTTAAAGTACTTCTATAATCACACCATGTGAGAAGGGAAGCCAAAAGCTGTTAAATTGTTTTATGGTTTTTATGGGGCTTTTTATGGTTTATGGTTCTACAGCTTTTTAAATGTTTGTTATTTTAATGCTATAAGTAAAAAACAAAACTGTGTCAGTTTCACAAACTGCATTTAATCCCTTAAGCCAACAGCAGGTACCAAAACAGGATCTTGCTGATGCAGAGAAGGTACTCACAACATTTTGGGAAGTGACCTGGGATCTCTACTGACTAGACAAGCTTGTGGTCTTGGTTAGAAGTGTAGCTCTAACTTTCAAAAGAACCTGAGGTCTGTGACAACTCTCAGGGGGCTAAAGCACAAGAAAGAAATCCTGCTGAATGGTCTAATAGAGGTCACACCTTATGAGATTGGATACTGGGGTCCTGCTTGCTTGGTCTAATAATTGACTGAAATGTGGGCAAACCACCTGAGGACAGAATTCCAGGCTCCTCCTGCCTCTTCTCCTCGACCCATGTGTGTGACTGATCCTGCAGAGCGTGAAGGGTACCCATCCTCATGTTGTGGCCTTTCACTAGATAAAGAAAACTTTCTTCAGGGGCAGAGTCTGCAACTTCAAATCTCCAGAGGCTACGTCAAGCTCTGACTTCCAGAGCAGAGGAGTACCCTAAAGAGCCTGGCAAACCATGGTCTTCATGACAACATGGGTGTCAACAGCTGAAGGGGGTGTTCATGTCAGTGTGATTAAGCAAAGGCTTGTAAGGATGGCTTTCATCAGGGCACATCAATGCTGGAGTGTTCTCAGCACCTCAGCTCTGGAGGCTCACTCCTGCCATGAACACAGGCACCCAGAACTGAAGTTGCCACCTGAGGCCTCAAAACGCTATTTCATGTATCTCCTTAGGAGGTTTTAGGTATCTCAGGTAAATGTTTATCAAAGGTTCACTTTGGCCTAGGGAGGATGATCCCCCCTGATTGCTCTGTGGGCAGTGGAGGGCAGCAGGAACCTGCAGTTCAGTCCAACCCACCCATGCCACAGCACGTGGCCAGACACACGGTCGGTGCCTTTCCCCTGTCTGTCGTGGGGTGCCACAGCTCTCAGCTCCACCAAGCCACAGCTGCCCTTTGGAAATCCCTGCAAAGATTACTTTTGGCAATAATCTGAGAATCCAGAACTTGCCTTTGGAAAGACAATGTAGGGACTGTTAAAGATGCTTTGGAGGAAGGTGTGGGGAGGCAAGCTTTGCTCAGAACTGGCATGCCCAGCAGCCTATCTCCCTCACCAATGACTTGGGCCCCTTCAGAAATTAAGGGTACCATAGCTGAGCTCTGTCACACTTTCCACTTCAGCTCAGCAACAGCACAGGATTGCAACAGACAGTCCTACTTATTCATCTCTATTTTCCCATATGATCTCTGCAGACCAATCAGAAACAGTTCACTAAACAAAGATAAGCAATATCCCAGAGAACTTTAAGAAATTACTCCTTATCACCCTCCTGAGGATAGGCTCAATGGTCAAGGCCACAGTTAAATCTTCCTTTTCTTGTAAAAGTTAACTGAAGTTAGTTATTAAAGTGCTGGCAGTATTTAGGAAGGTTCTGAAGTGGAGAAGAGCACAAGATACTTGCACTGCCTGTGAAAATTTCAGGGGCATCTTTATCCAAAAAGTCTTGGTGTAGTTTCTTCTGAAGAGCTTCCTGGAAGATATAACAGGTACAACTTAAAATTGTCATTTTAGGTATGGGATATGTGATGTTATAAATGAAATGCTTCTAGTCATGTGTTTTATTTTTTGTAAAATGTAAAAGTTTTCTTTGTGGAATTTTCTCGTATTTTTCAATTGTTTCTATTGCAGAGAAGTTCAATTTGTGAGTGATATACATAGATTTAAAAGTGAGATGGACCATGTTAATATTTAATTTTTCAATTAAAATTACATATTTTTGTGTACTTCTTAGTCAATATTTAGGATAAATCAGTAAAGGAAAAAGAAATATCCTTTTGTTAATCCTCTCAACCAAATGGCACACTGAAAATACACATTTCCAAGATTTGACAGAGCTGAGGGATTAGCAGTGGAGTTGGAGATTTTTACAAGTGAGAAATGCCAGTGCTGTTAGTTGCCGACCACGAGAACAGGATCAGAGGCTATATGGATTAAAATGGAACCACAATGTTGTCTCTGGAGTTCTATTTCAGATCTAGTCTTGGTCAATAGTGACTGATAATTGTAACCTCTCACTAGCTGTGCAGCGTGAGCTTGGTCTGTGCCGGTGTTCCTCATGTGTGGGTGGACACATTATAGAAGTCATCAGAAGAATTGGTCTTGTCCCCCAAGGAGCCCAAGGCACTCTAGAGAGGCAGTGTGAGTTACTGGAGTACAGACTTCTCTTTTAAGGAATTTGTGAAGGACTTTGGCCTTCACCGTGCTGGTACTTTTCACAATATCCTCCTTTTCTTTAAAACATCTAAAATAAGTAATGTCTAACTGATAAAAAACCTCCCTGTACTGAGGGCATCCCATCTTTTTAAAGATATATGGGAAGAAAATGAGAGTGAGGAAGAGGAAGGCAGTACTGGCTGCAGTTATGGTATCTGACAGCTGCTGACAGAGCCTTGGGAGAGGGAATGAGACAGGAGAAGCTTGCCTAGCAGCAGTGGTCATCTGTCTGCAGCAAGGTAGCTCTGTGTGGTCCTGTTTACCTGCCAGGGAGCAGGCTGAAGGCACCTTCCACTGCACTGCAGGTGCTTGGGCTGGCTTGGTTAAACCCCACTGAAGCACAGCACTGTGGTGTTTAATGCAGACTTCAGCTTGGCAAGGCTCCTGGTCTCCCCTGCAGCTCAAAGCCATCAGCCCCCAAGGGAATCTGTAAATTGGGGGGGGGCATTCAGGAGGTAAAAAACACATGCAAAACACTTACATCTCCAATAAGACCAGCACTAGTAAACCAAAGGATGTTTAGAGAATTGTAAAGAAGATATTGTATGCTCCCTGAGATTGGGGCAGTTAATTTGGCCTGAAGGAAGAATGGCTGGGCAAGGGGCAGGAGGGACACCTGAAGTACTCTCAAAAGCTACAGCAGCTACAGCACTGAGGAAAATCATACACTTCTTTTATTTTTATGGGTTATGAACTTTCCAGAGGATACAAATAGTACATCTTGTGCCCCATAATGTAATGGACAAAACTATTCCACAGGACTTTCAGCAAAATCCCTCTTTGTGACATGAAGTCTAAAAGGCAGACACCCAGACTAAGAAACAGAGCAAATTTAAAACCTTAAATAGATAAAACAACTTCTTGCAAATCTCAGTGACTACGATTTATCAGGGAATAAACTGAACTAATTTTTTCATTGAAATTTTATCAGACTCAGTTTTGGAGCTCTGATCCCAACAGAGGGAGGGACAGCAGTGTAAAATTACAGATCAGAATATTATTTTAACTGGCTTTGGATCAATGTTTTGAATGAGCTTAGATTTTGAGCATTTGCCTGCTAGAATAATTGCCTACCAGTTTTTGGAAAATATTACAGATCAATTTTTAATGTTAAAACAAAGAGTAAAAATGTTTAACCCATTGCCAAAATAGTGAATCCTTTGTGCAAGAATAGTATGTCAACAAGATGTTGATCAAAATATCTAAGATGTTCATCGACATTGTTTGGACTTCTACATGTCTATGAATTTCCACAGAATGAACAACAAGGAAACTAAAATGAAATCACTTCAAGTAGGTCAATAATGGGCTCTGAGCTGTAGCAAAGTTTCAAGATGGGATTCACATTTTAACGCCAAAATTGTCATAGATTAAAAGCTTTTCATCTGTTCATAACTATGCAAACAGCTTTGTGCCACATTAAAATCTGTGCTGTGATATCTCCAAATGTTGAGTACTCATAGGTCTGAATTAGAAATGCATGCAGGGTATTTCAACAAGAGTCAGATGATAGACATGGGCAAGGAACTGGTGCTGGTCAGGCGTCTGTCAAGAGACCACCAGCCAGCACCAAGGCACCATGGAGCATTTTCATTAAGGGAGAGGAAATAAATGTAAAAACCTCTATTATCAGTGTCCCGAAAGACTACTTGCTTCCTACAGCACATCTTCATCTCTGAGCCAAAACAAAATAGAACAGGATCAAACAGATTAGTTCCAGTTGGAAGGATCTTACAATGCTGTTGCAACAAAGAGCAAGTTCCACAGCTTCTGTCTGGGACTAGTACTGTATTAAACATTTAATGGTGGCCTCAACTGAGAGAAATATTTTTAGACAGTACAGGTTTAAGGTGAATTTAATGTGGGAAGGATGTGTGGCATAATGAGAAACGTAACAGCACAGTGAGCAGCACAGTGATGGCATCAATGAATTGCTGCAAAATACCCAGTGGTATTGACTGAAGTGAGTGATGAGCAGATTCATTCTCACATGTAATGTGGGCTCCAGGGGTCATTTCTGGAGTGACCCAGGACAGTTTCTCTTCAGCACAAACATGCAAATGTGGGGTGGGACAAGGCAGAAAATAGCATTCAGGTAAGACATTGCAACAACTGTTTGTGAACATGAAGCAGAGGAGAAGTCCAGACAATCTGTGGGAATATATCTTACAAATAACAAGCAGCAATATTATGCTTTTTTACTCCTGAGCCTGACCTACTTGTCACACAAATCCAGCCCAATACCTTCAACCTTTTCTCTGAATCCAAGAGAGGATTGCTGAGCCCTGCCTGGGCTCTGCCTTTCCCCTCATGTGTGGGTTACAGTGAGCTCCCAGCCCTCCCAGCAGTGCCACAAAGAGAAACTGCTTGGCATCTGCTTGTTTGTTCTTTAGGAAATTAATTTCCTTTGAGGGAGGAAGTTTTTGATTGTACACAGCTGAGCGAGAGATAAATTAACTAAAAAACCATCTTGTCCACTTTTTGGCTGCATCTTTAGAAAGAAATACTTCATGCTCCAGTGAAACACTGTTCTGCAGTGGGAGGAGGAGCAGGGCAGGAGATCACCTTGGCAAAGTGAAGCGGGTGTCTCAACCATCCCTCTTTTGATCTTCAAAGGTGGTAACGCTCAGTTTGGAGCTCACTCAGCTATGCTATGGCTCCCCGCCCCACGGTACATAAAGAGCTAACCCTGTTCTTAATTTCAGGTTTTTAAGTGCCTGGAGGAGAGAGGAGCACACACAAGTAACTATCCTATCCTGACATTTCAGGAGAAATGGTTGAACCCGTGGGTAACCATTATGTTATAGCCAGACCTGTATACTCAGAGAATGCATTCAATGAAGAGCATGAGAAATTGCACAGATACCATAAAACCTTTTGGGATCACCTGAAACTCTATTTTAGGTAAGGAATATATATTTTTTTTTTAATTAGACCTAAGAAACAGTCCTTACTGCTCTTGGACAGCATGAACTCCATCCTGACAATGTCCATCTCCCATTCCAACATAGGAAGTGAAAATTCATTAACTAAATACAATGTCGGATTTTTCTAATGGATTTTGACTGCTGTTACCCTTAGAAGTCTTCCTACAGCTGTATCTAAGGTAGCTTCTCTTTTCCTGGGCCCTTGGCAGCAGACTCTAGGAAGACCTTACAGCACCCTTTCAGTACTTAAAGGGGTCTTATAAGAAAGACATACTCAGGCTTATTACCCTGGCCTGTTGCAGCAGGACAAGGGATGATAGGTTTAAACTAAAAGAAGATATATCTGGACTGGATATCAAGAATAATTTTTGTATTATGAGGGTGGTGAGGTACTGGCACAGGTTGCCCAGAGACATGGTGGATGCCCTCTCCCTGGAAATGTTCAAGGTTAGATTGGACAGGGCTCTGAAAAACCTGACCCAGTGGTTGCATGCCTGCTTACTGGAGTGGGGATTTGGATTAGATGGCCACAAAGGTTCCTTTCCAACCCGAGCCATTCTAGGGGTCTATGAGAATTTGGTTTGGAAAGGACCTCTGAAGTTCACTGGATGTACCTTGAAGCACAGATGGCAGTGCAGGTTGATCAGGGCTGTGTCTGGGCGAGATTTTGATTTCCAGCAGCCAGAACCTGAATCCTCCCCCTTTCCTCACCTCTCTGAAACAGACTGCAATTCAGCCAAGCTGTTCACTGACAAAATTTTGTTCCCTTGTGCCTTTGCAGCTGCTCCCCACAAAGGGCCAAAAAAATTGCTTTGCGTTTGTTTCCAGTCATTTCCTGGCTGCCAGCGTACCGCTTCAGGGAGTGGATCCTGAGTGACATCATCTCCGGCGTCAACACGGGGCTCGTGGCTGTGCTGCAAGGTACCTTGGGGAAATGTGTGTCCTGACACAGCCTGCTAAGCCAGGTGCCAAGGCACTGCTGGCTTCAGCCTGCAACACACGTCACCTTCCCCCGGCCTCTGTCTTTACAGGTCTGGCCTTTGCTTTGCTGGTGAATGTCCCCCCCAGTTATGGACTCTATGCAGCATTCTTCCCTGTCCTGGTCTATTTTATCTTTGGCACATCCAGACATATCTCAGTGGGTAAGTTCAGGCACACCACTTACCCTCCTCACTGATGAAGAGCTACATGCTGCCTCTTCAGATCTTTTAACAAGTGCCTTGTGCTGCTCAGGTCCCTTCCCTGTCCTGAGCCTCATGGTGGGAGGAGTCGTCACCGGCATGGTCCCCGATGACAGCACTGGAAATGGCAATTCCACAAATACTTCAGCAATAAATGATGAGAGGGTGATGGTGGCTGCATCTGTAACCTTCCTTTCTGGGGTTGTTCAGGTTGGTAAATGTATGTGTGTGTGCACACCTATGTGAATAGATGGAGGGTGGCCTGACCTTCCTCTCTGATTTCTGCTGTTGTAGTCACCAAAAAGTAATCCTCTTCCACTTTCCATGTAGCTGACACTGGCTCACTGATTAGGAGACATCTCTTCCCTCCAGTGACCAGGCACTCACATGTGCTGTGAAATCCTTGGTTTTGCACAGGCCTGAGCCCACAGCCTACACAGCTGCAACCTACACCTACAGCAAAAAACAATCTGCTGGATAGGAGAAAAAATAGCTGTGAAAGTAATGAGAGTGATGCAGATGCACCAAGGGGAATAAAAGCTCTGCCTTGCAATAGTAAAATATTTGGATTTGTTTAAAAAAAAAAACACTTATCCTTACTCCCTAATAATGAATTCCTACAGTTCCTCCCTTCCTACCATACTAATATATTTGCTGCTTCATGAAACACTTGTACCATGTAAAAATATAGGAACTGAAAACCCTAGAAATAAGGATATATATTTTAGCTATGAAATAAAAAGAATGGATTTTAACTGCTGTAGCAGCTACTCTTACTAGTAGTATGCCCCCTGTTGCTATATGCCAACTTTTGTTGCGAGACTGGTGATAGTACATTCCTTAATCTCTGGATGGATGGGATTAGGTGAAAATCTTTGATTTCATTAAACACAGCTGTCTTACTTTCAAAGATTGCTTAAAAACACAAATGAATCCCACTGACCTATGCTCATTTTGTGTTTCAGTTGCTTCTGGGAATTTTCCAGTTTGGATTCATCGTTATTTATCTATCACAATCATTAATCAGTGGTTTCACAACTGCTGCAGCTGTCCACGTTTTGGTATCTCAACTGAAATTCATGTTGCAGCTACCTGTCCCCGGATTTAATAAACCATTTGGCATCATCTATGTAAGTGCTAGGTGTTCATTATTTGCTACCTGGGATGTATTTCTGACTGTGTATCACAAGGCAGTAATAACAACTCAGCAAAAAAAAATGCAAAACAGGAGGAAAAACAAGAGAAAAATGAGAATATGTTATTAGTATTTAGCCAATCTTTAAATTTGTTACCAAGCACCAAGTTACAACTCATTGAGATAATTAGATAATATTTACTATTTTGTGTTGGCATATTTCAATTAAGCATTCAACTCTGACTTAAGGATTTAATTATTCATTTTTACTGGACAGATGTTATACATATTTAATTTGCATATGACTCTGTGAGGGCTGTTGGATGAGAAAAGAGAGACAAGAAGAACAGGAAGGAAGGAGTGGTGAAAGGCACCTGCCCGGCAATGCCATTGCTCACATTTCCTATCACGGACTTGCCTGTTGTTCCAACCCTCCCTCAGGGGCAAATCTGGAGGAGTGGGTCACAAGTTAGTGGAAAAGGTCTTTTGCAGATGCTTCTATCATCTGGCAGAGGCACATACATTCAGGGGGACTTGCAGTCCACATGATACCACAGGGAATAAATCCCAAACAGCACAGTCCTTAGAGCAGTTCAGATACAGGTTCTTCCGGAAGGGATAGTGCTACTGTGCCAGGGCACAACTGTTTCTAAAGCACCACATGTTTCTTCCTGATTCTGCAGACTCTGGAGAGCATTTTCAGCCAGATCACAAACGCAAACATTGCTGACCTTGTCACATCACTGATTGTCTTGCTTATCGTGTTCATTGTGAAAGAAATGAACGATCGATACAAGGAAAAGTTACCAGCTCCCATCCCGATCGAACTCCTTGTGGTGAGTCACTTCCTTTGATTTTGCAATTGCTCCATGTTACATGGGAACCAGAGTTTTAACTATTTCTTCTTCTGTTATCCACTAAATGATGCATTATGATTCTACCTATAAAGAAAAAATTACAGCATTCAGGAGCTATTATGAGATGATTTCCTTCCACATAGGTGTTCTTAACTGAACATATCTGTGGTGTTATAAACTATGAAATTTTTCCTTGCATAGAATTGGCTCTGACACCAGCCAGCTGCAGTCTTACAGCTGAGGCCCCTCTGCACCACACCTGCAAGCAGCCACTGAAGTCCTGGATATCTATGGCCACACACAAAATTATTTTTCCTTCCAGCAGCAGAAGGTTTTGCCCACTCTGAGCAGCAGAGGAGTGGAGGAAGCTTCACAGGGGCAGCAAGCCCCTAAAATCCTGGAGGATGTATAGACTCAAGCAGCACCTGTTTTCCCCCAGAATCATTACAGCACCTTGTTAGAGCATACCTGGTTTACAGGGTGGATGATCTCTGTTGGTAGTAAGATATTCTGTTAGAATCTTTGTGATTTATGAATGTAAACCCATACCTGTAAGGTCATTTGGGAATGACATCTGAACAGCAGAGGGATATGAAAACTCGGGACATAATTCTGCCACTAGTGATGAGGCTGGACAGTGTGTAAGAGAAGGAAGGTAGTGGTGTTTAATAGATTCTTTACACTCTTGCTTTAATGGGCCTAATGGACGTGTGGTTTATTATCTTTCAGACAATCGTAGCAGCACTGATTTCCTATTTTGTCAACTTTGAAGAAAACTTTGGTGTAGCTGTTGTTGGAAAACTAGAGGACGGGTAAGTGGCTTACAATTCACCAGTGGAGCACGACGTTCTCTTTAGTTCGGCCGTGTTGAATGAGTTCAGCTACGTTTCTGATTAAAATTATCTGCTTCATCTTCTTCAGTTGGTAAATAAACATTTTTTCTCAATGATATGACATACTTTCAGTACACAAAAATTACACTCTAGAGCACATCTCCTACTTATCAAGGAGTACACTGAGACATGAAATAATTGTGTCCTTCACTTTCTGAGATAGCTGGTGAACAGGAGGTTGATGTTTGTCCTTTTAATTGAACGACTCACTCCTCAACTCCTCCATTTCCCTCGCAGCGCATGCACAGTTCAGCAGCTACCACCAGCCCTGGGAAGCCACCAGGACCCTGCACAATTCTCCTCCCTGGTCCCATGACCAGCCATCAGCATCTCTTCAGCACCATAATCCTCCAGAGGCCTCAACATCTGCCCATCCAGGACTATATCCACATAAAGATTATTTCTCCACATAAGAATATATAGCCTTCATCTGGCTATGCCAGAATTTTGGCATAAAGAATCAGGTGGTGCATGTCAAGTTAAAAAGAGGGAGAAAGACATTTACTGGGACAGCAGAGTGAGTCTGGGGTGGTCTCTGTAGCCCCAGGGGTGTTAGTAGGTGAAGCTTGCAGAGAGACAGCTATTTCTGCTCATGTCTCCTTTCTTCAGATTTCAGTTCACTGGAAAAAAAAAAGAAGGGGGAAAAACAAGTTTAGAAAGGAATTCTCCCTAGGATCTGCAAAAGACCCTTAGGCATCTCCTTAATGAGTTGAGTTTTTTGTCTTTCAGGTTTCATGCACCAGTTGCACCTGATGTAAGCATCCTCCAGAACTGTTTTGGTGACGGCATTTCCATTGCAATCGTTGGGTTTGCAGTAGCCTTCTCCGTGGCTAAAGTGTATTCCATCAAGCATGACTACCCAATAGATGGCAACCAGGTAGGCAAATAACATAGACATCAATATTCTGCATTTATCAATGGGAAATAAGTCATTTTAGGAAAGCTTTTAGGAAAGCTTTGCCTTGTGAATAACTGTCACAAACCAGCTCTTAAGAACAATCTCTTTTATTTTTATTTCAGGAATTAATTGCTTTTGGGCTGGGTAATATAGTTGGTGGATCATTCAAGGGATTTGCCTCCAGCGCTGCTCTTTCAAGATCAGGTGTGCAGGAGAGCACAGGAGGCAAAACACAGGTACAGAAGACAACTAAGTCATGATGACATTTAATGAAAGACAGCTCTTTTTTTCCTAGCTAACCGTCATGCCTGTGGGCACTTATTCATTGTGGAATTGTTCTCTCATGCAGATTGCTGGCATTATCTCATCTGTCATTGTTTTGCTTGTGATCTTGGCCATTGGGTTTCTCCTGGCACCATTACAGAAGGTATTCACTGGTTTCATCTAATGCTTCTTCCTGCTCCCCAAAGACAGGGCTGCTCTCCGAGCACACTGAGAGTGTTCATAGACTTCAGTGGGAGCCAAAAAGGTTTGAAAAGCTTGGTTCTTCTTCCCACGTTATGCCAGAAAGGACCCCTACGTCCGGTCTCTCAAAGGGAACACAAGTACCCAAACACCAAAAACCAACTTTCAGGTGCCAAAAATGAGATTTACAGCCTCAATCAGACACCTGCACTGTACCATAGTTGGATGTTCCAACAGCAGTGTGCACTGGGAGCAGCTCCCTGGCCTTTTAACTGCACTTTGGCCCTATTTGTATGATCTTTTAATTCCTAATGTTTTACATTTTCTTTGCTTACTTAAACAAGGAACATGTGTCTTGGTCTTTTTAACAGTCAGTCCTTGCATCTTTGGCTCTTGGCAATTTGAAAGGAATGCTCATGCAGTTCAAGGAAATAGGCATCCTCTGGAGAAAGGACAAGTGTGACTGTGTAAGTTGAGTTTCACAAGCATCAGAAGTTAAATGCTCTGAAAAAGTAATCTATCATACAAATGCTCTTTTTTATCCCTGTTTTACTTCACTAAACAGAAAGTACAATATTTGCATGCCTTTTTTACTGGTATATCCCTTGTTTATGTTTTCCATTTTGTCCCACTTATTTGGAGTCGATTCTCACTCTTAACTTCATTTTCATCCATTTCATAACAATCTATTGAAATAGTGCATTATATAAAGTCAAATATAAAGTCAAAATATAGAGTCAAATAAATGACAGAAAATATCCAAATCTCTACTGCATTGACTAAGCATTCAGGGACATTTCTCACAATCACACAATGTGTCATAGGGAGGATACACAGCAACAAACAAATTAAAACTGGGACTTGAAGGGTTTGCTCCAAATGGTAAAGCTTGTGTCTAGAGGGCAGGACTCACTACCCATTTCCTCTTAGAAAATTTAGGCTCACAAATAGTTCCAGGTCTCAGTTTTCCCAGCTATCAATTCCCAGCTATCAA